>CM044002.1:20134876-21334876 GCA_024085815.1 Flaveria linearis
GACATGTCTAATGAGTTTGATATTGACTTTGATATGAATCATACCAAATAACTAAAATTAGAAGGAAACTGTTTAAAGATGTAAAAGGAATTCTAAGGTATAGAACTCATTCTTTCAAAACTTAATAGATAATATGTGTCATATTGAAATGAAGGATTTGGGGGAGGCGATGTAATCCTTTGGATAGGGATTAAAAGGAGTAACAAAGGTATCTCCATAACAAAGTCTCATTACATTGAGAAAGTGTTGGAGAAATTTATTATTTAATTGTTCCCTTATTAGTACTCCTATAGATCGTATTATGTTTAGGACTATTTTAAGTGATTTTGTATCATAACTAGTGTACTTGAAGGCAATTGGATGTTTAATATGCTTAATTAGCACAAGCCCTCAGATAGCATTTGATGTTGCTAAGTTGAGCAGATTTACTAGTAACCCTAGTGCTTAACACTAGGAAGTAGTAAACAGATGTTATAAGTACCTAAAAAGAATCATGAACTAAGAGTTGTATCACTTAGGTTTTCTTCAGTTATGGAAGGATATTCTGAAGAAATTTGAGTAAGGATATTCAGTTATGTATCACCATTGTGATTGAAATTGATATCACCAATATCTATCAAATGTGATAGTGTTGACTAAGGATTATAGTTAGGTGTATAATGAAAAGTCTAGACGGTTGTGATTATATATAGTATGATTAATGAGCTCATCATGCATGGTGTGATATATGTTGAATTATTAAGATCTAAGTATAAGTTGACTGATATATAACTAAAGAGTTAGGAAGAGATCTCGTGAATAAATCAGTCACAGGGATGAGTTTAAAGTCTAATTTTAATATCTTATGTCAAGACCCCAATTCCATCTAATACAACGTCAGATGCTGAATTCAATATGGTAAGCTTGTCATAAAGATATTGGAGCAAATTAGCAGAGTTATCCCAAAGTATGTGTTCAGACTGCAAGATAAAGGAGGTTGAATTTAATTTCTTAATAGTTCATTAATAAATTGCAGTGCAGGTGCAAGAGTAATGAATTACCTATAAGAATATGAAGTTTAGCCGCTTCAAGAAGCTTTGGACTTGAGCTTTGATATATTCTTGAAGGATTAGGACACAGGCTAGTTAAAAACATTGTGTCAAGTGGAGTTGGATTTCTAAACGTATATGTATGTTACATACAAGTATTTAAATGAATAACTGGGTTCAATCCATTGTGATACCCTATTATTCTAATTTGTATCGTGTAATATACTAAGATGAAAATTCAATCTGCAGGACATTTTCATTTATGTATACGTTTGAGTTTTTGTGAGGATGGTTAAGTTAATCATGGATATCACTAAATGGGGGAGGAATGTTGATAATTTTAGTGTTATCAACGCATATATATTTTAGTATATTGGATTAACTTATTGATCGAGAAAAATAACATTAGAAATTAAACGAGTTAGGTGTCGCGGGAGTCGGGAGTGCGGACTGATTAATCCTAAATGTTATCGGACTTTGTGTTATATTAGGCTTAAGTAAACCTTTACTTGGGCCTAACTAACAATGTCACACCCCAACCTAGACGGCGGAAACGTCGAGGTGTGAGAGTTAAGATCGTTCACAGCACATAACACTAGCCTAAATGTAATATTATTATTATAAGTTGCAAATGCAATTACAATCATAAGTTTCAACATAAAATAAGTCAAAACATAAAACAAAAGTAATCCAAAGCTTTTCATCTTTAATCTAGGTCCAAATCCTAGATTATGCAAACTTCAAATGATGACTTCAAACTTGGCATTTCCTGAAAACATGTTAAAATAACGGGTCAACTATAAAGTTGGTGAGTTCCAAGGGTTTCATATACATAATATCCCATGGGTTTTCAAGTAGCAATTCATGTCATAGGTTATAAGTTAGCAAGTTTATAGAAACATATAGTACAATCAAACCTCGACTAGATTATATGTTTATATGAGTGGCTAAGTGTACTTGGTTCCCTAGTGCACAAGCATACGGCTCCTAGGAGTCGGCAATACATCGACTTTAGCACCAAATAGGCTTGTCAGGCCCAAAGATCTAAGACGTCGCCAGGCTAGCAATAGTAATGATTGTAAACAAATATGTAATTCATATAAGACTTACAATAACACAAATAACCATGACAAAATAAAAGTATGAATTGCATGTGCTTTTATAACTCTAAACGTTTATAAGTGTATGTTGAATAATGTAACATGTTTCACCCCAAAACGGTGTGTGAAATAGCATAAAAAGGGGCAAGGAAACTCACATGTCAAATAAGTATATGATGAAGATTTAATAAGATCAATAATAAGCGTCGTTCCAAGATGAATCGTCACAAGGCCCTAAATATATATATACATTTACAAGGTTAAAATTTTAATGATAAGGTTAACGTTCTAACAAGAACTAGGGTTTTAATAGGATTGTGGGGTTTTGACAAGTAATTAAATTCAATAATGAAATTATTTATATTTGATCCATTGAGAAGGATTATCCATTTAAGTGCTTTAATATAGAAGAGAAATTAGGTATAATGATTGATAAGGTTAAAATATAAATGTAAATAAATCTTTATAATCTAAAATAAACACTATTTACCAATGATTACAATAACGTATTGACTAACAATGATTATTAATCTAAACTATTAGTTAAAATATGTTTATAAGAATTAACCTAAAATAACACTTGAAAATAATTTATGAAATTATAAAATATATAATTTCTACAATTATCATGTTAAAATTTTAATAATAATGCCTATTAATATTATAAAGATTATTGTTTCAAGTCCAATGATTATTTAATTATTTTAAAAGAAAACCATTTAAATATAAAAGTTAAATAAAAATTGAAAATAATTATGTCTTTAAAAGTACCATTTGGACCAAATGATTTATTATTTATATTTAAAACGTATAATAATTAATAAGCTAAAGAAGAAAATAACCTAAATGTATTATTGAACATGTAATGTTTAAACAAGATTAATTAAAATCTATCTTATAAGATTTTTTAACTAATTATATGTAAAATAAAATAAAATGTTAGATTATTATAAGAAATATATTTCAGAAAATCATTAGTTATCCTTTAAATTAAACAAAATTTATAAAACTGATTTTTATAATTTTTTTATATATATATATTTTTTTAAAGGCTGAAAATCTATAAGAAAAAAATAATGAGAGAGCTCGGGTTCGAACCCGAGACCTCACAGTTGGAATGTATGTGTCTAACCAGTGAACCAGGGCCGCAGCCATGGTTCACTCTGGTTTCAAATCCTTTTAAACACAAATAACAAATCATCCCCAATTCATCAAGAACCCTAGTTTCAATTCGATTCAAATTGAACATCAAATCGTACCAGTTAATCCAATTAATGTTAGGGCTTTGTTTCCCCATGTTAAATCGAGAGTGTGAGGGTGTTTAGATTCACCTGAAACATTTGCAAAATCACGAGTATGAAACCGAGAAGTGTCACGACTGTTATGGCTTCGATTCGAGAAGAAACTGATGTTCAAAATCGAATTCGTTACCCAGGAAGTTTCCAATGACTTCTATGATCAAACGTCCTCAATAAATTACGGTTAATGTTGCTTCGATTGCAGGTCTCGACTAGTTGCAGGTCGAAGACGAAAGTGACGACCGATTGTTATGTGTATGTGTTTGTGAACCAAATTGGAGGTTCAGTTAGCTTCTCAAAATCAAACAGAAGGTTTAACTTCAGTTATGTGGTTTAATTTGGTCAGTTAGGTTCGAACGGATCAAAGAATTTACTCGGGTGTTTCGGTTTCATGTCAAGCCAATTAACCATTCATAATACGTATTAAAATGATTCTTTAGTTCGAAATGATATACGAAGTTCAAAGGATGGTTTAATGTATTGAAAACGAGCGTTTTGGTGGATTTGATGGTTGCCGGAGCCGGTGGCCGGCGGCAAGGAGGACGACGGGAAGAAAAGGGGGAAGTTGGGTTTCAATTTTTGAAATTACACAATAGTCCCTATAGTTTGGTTTAGTTTAATTAGTTCCAAAACTTTAGTTTTAGTTTTCATTAAATTGCAGGTGGTCCCTAAGGTTTTGTATATTATTATTTCATGTTAAAAACTAGTTAAATACAAGTTTTAAAATAATAAAACTTATATTGTTTTAATTTATTTATAAGATTACTTTTAATATGATTATTATTATTAATGTTATTATTATGATTATTATTTATTATTATTATTATTTATTATTATTATTATTATTGTTATTATTAATTATAAAAAGCTTTACAATTGAATCCTCGTATTAATAACGAACAAACCCTTACAAGAGATAACGAGATTAACTTTTATTTAACGATAATACGAGATGTTACAGTCTCCCCAACTTAAAAGAATTTCGTCCCGAAATTAAGAATGAAACTTAAACGAACAAGAGGGTTTAAATGAAAGATAAGTGTACGAACGGACAATGATAGACGTTTGATTACAGATGAGATGTTTCACTTTATGGAATCTTACAAGTCACTTGACATAATGCATGTCAATTTGAACTCTTCCAGTGAAATGCGAAACACTTTGAGATTTAGCACATGAAACGTTAGAAAACGATGATGAGTTACCGTGGTATGTTAGACTTATAAATCACAACATCCAGAATATAATTTCGTGGTAAGGTGATGTCTAGAAATCAATACAAGACCAACAATAATAAGAAAGGTTAACCGTCGGAATTTAAGAATCCCAAACGTCACCATATGAAACGACCTTAACGCATATCTTGTGGATATGTATTTCTCCTTTGACCAACCACCGGTCTAAGAATAATACGTTATGCGAAGATCTTGAATTGAGTTCACGACGATGGTTAAGAATATTAAAAAAAAAAAAAAAAAAAAAAAAAAAAAAAAAAAAACAGAAAATGAATCAATCATTCAAAATAAAGATCGATGTTTTAACGTCATACCACGGTATACGAGTATTTGAACAGATACAGGTCAATTTCTCGACCCGTTATCCCACATAAGTCAATATGAAATTTGCCAATTGGCTATAATGCACCAATTGTCATCATGACATCTAAAATAAGAGGAATTCAGTGATGAGAAGTTAGACAGGAGATTCACAGGAATACGGAGGTTAGGTTTTGTCATATGTGAAGGTAAGACACTTGGACACATACCAAGTTATGTCTTTTCTTTTATGCCAAGCCCATGACTACAAATTATGAGATTTATGAACCTCCACGTCACAATGTAAGTAATAACGAGTCTCGTTGATCGAAATCAAATAGTGTTTTAAAGATTTCAAGGTTAAGGATTCAAAGGCGATTCAAGTAATGATGCAAACAATAAGAAAGGTATTTGTAAACATGTTTTGCAAGGTAGCAATCTCTAAGTACAGTTTACATATGCAGTTCAACAAACTATAAGCACAGCTGAGAACATTTGTATGACTAGAAAGACATGAGCATAAGTTGATAATGTCTTTAACAGAAAGATTGTTTAGGAAGGCTACCATCACGCAATCAGGTTTGATGATAATTTAAAATGAAAGTCGATGAATAAGGAATAAATGGTTCCATATAACTAGATCAAATCAAAACATGAGAATAAAGGGAAGGAAATCGATTTAAGAATTTAAATGCTCCAAGCTTGGAATCAAAATCAACCTAAAACGATCGGTCTCTTTTCAAGTTCGGAGATCATGCTTTGGCTTGATAGGTGGAAACACTAACATTGTTTCATCCTTCAAGTTACTACATGCCTCTCGTCACTTGATTACAACCTTGATAAGTTAAAGATCAAGGAATGAGAATAGTCATCAAGGTGTGGTTTTCACTCCTAACTTGATGGTGTATTCCCAAGGAATAACCTCTAACTTACCAATCAAAAGCTCGATCCCAACTCATTGTTGAGGATCCACAGAAATAAGACGAGATAATCACCATTAAGGTAAAGGACGTCTCCCCTATCTTAACGGTGAAGTTTTACAAAAGCAAAATATAATAGGATGAACTTCTTCATCAAAATCCAGAATTCACTCCTACTTTGATGAGGTCGTTTCATTTGAGAAAATACAATCCATAAGAATGAAATTATCATCAAGGTATGGAATTCATGCCTATCTTGATGATTGAATTTCATAATAACAAGAAAACAATCGGAAATTGACAATTGTCACCAAAGTACGGGTTTCAATCCTATTTTGGTGAGATCATGTCATTTGTGAAATGCCATTCCAAAGAAAATAATCGAAGTCAATCCTCAAGATAAGGTAATCACCCCAATCCAGAGGATGAAATTTCATAAAACACACGATTGGAAACCATTTATCGAAACGAATAGAGAATCATCAAAGTATGGGAGTCACCCCTATTTTGATGAGTTGGAATCATTTAGGAGATACGAATGTTCTTAGTCATAGGTTGACTTACAAACGCTTGCATCTCCCATGGTGCAAACGGTACGAAGTTTGACATAACAGCGAAAAGAAAAGAATATCAATTAGAAATTCAGGAAATTTCAAGTACATCAATGTAACAAAAGAAAAAAAAATCATGCTTACAAGCTTAAGATCAAAGTTCGAGATAGCAGAATTTGTTATGATGATGTTCAAATCTTGAATAATTTAAATCAGGAAGACAAAATAAAGGACAAGAATGATTCGACATCACAATGAGATGTGAACACTTGATTCACAATCGAAGGGAATAATGGACTTCTCAAGATATGAGGTCAGCCATAACCTTATTAAAGACACACGTACTTATAAGTGGTAATAAAGTTATAATTAGTTTATTCGATCATTGAGGTGAGTGACCACTTATAATATTTGAGTTAACAAAATTAACATTCAATTAGCAAAGTATCTCGAGATATAGGAATTCCACCTACAACATTGAATGTCTTTAGTTATGGGACACACCCTTAGGAAGATTTGAAAACCATAAGTAACGATTTAAATTTTAAAGATCATTCGGTTTAGATTCCCAATATCTTTGGGTATAACAAGAGTCATGTACACGTTGATCAAGGTATAGAAATAGCTACATGAAACGCCTAACGTGTAACGATGTTTAAACGTAGAAGTTGAAAGGTAAGACGAGTTCAATATCACCGGAACATTATGGATAATAAGAATGAGAAGAAACCAGTTCAAGGAATCAAAGATTTTTAAGATACAAAGAGGATGGTTCCTTAGTAACGCATTACCATTTGGAATCGTTGACACGTCAAGGTAAATTGACCCACTTGCCTTAGAGACTTGTGTATGTTGACCATAGTTTATCACTCATCCCAGAAATCCCCAGGTAAGCATAACTGGTCTCGCAATGAGATTTATACGATATGCTTGCCTTAGCCCAAAGGCCTTTTGCCAGGAAATCCAAAATACAGGTGTCTATGTGTCACACAAATTTCTTAGGTTCATGAAATCAAAACCTTGATGAGATTTTCATAGATTAGACATAGAGTCTAAGGAATTAAACCACGATAGGTAGTGTAGATTCCACACGACGTCGAGAATAAGTTTAGGAAGTGTTATTTGTCGGGGAGAGTCAAAGAGTCAAAGTTAAGTTTAGGGAGACAGGTAACTAAGTTTAAGCATACATAAGGCAATTCCTATGCTAAGGCATCAAGTTGCACAAAAGGCATAGCATTATGTAGCACGCAGACAATAAGTAAGCACAAAAATAATGATCTTTATGAGGTTCATGCATAAGCTATAGTCTAGGTCACCATTTCTAATAACCTAAATCCCTATAGTTATGGGCTCTGATACCAATCTGTCACACCCCAACCTAGACGGCGGAAACGTCGAGGTGTGAGAGTTAAGATCGTTCACAGCCACATAACACTAGCCTTAAATGTAAATATTATATTATAAGTTGCAAATGCAATTACAATCATAAGTTTCAACATAAAATAAGTCAAAACATAAAACAAAAGTAATCCAAAGCTTTTCATTCTTTAATCTAGGTCCAAATCCTAGATTATGCAAACTTCAAATGATGACTTCAAACTTGGCATTTCCTGAAACATGTTAAAAATAAGGGTCAACTATAAAGTTGGTGAGTTTTCAAGGGTTTCATATACATAATATCCCATGGGTTTCAAGTAGCAATTCATGTCATAGGTATAAGTTAGCAAGTTATAGAAACATATAGTACAATCAAACCTCGACTAGATTATTTTATAAGTGGCTAAGTGTACTTGGTTCCCTAGTGCACAAGCATACGGCTCCTAGGAGTCGGCAATACATCGACTTTAGCACCAAATAGGCTTGTCAGGCCCAAAGATCTAAGACGTCGCCAGGCTAGCAATAGTTAATGATTGTAAACAATAATGTAATTCATATAAGACTTACAATAACACAAATAACCATGACAAAATAAAAGTATGAATTGCATGTGCTTTTATAACTCTAAACGTTTATAAGTGTATGTTGAATAATGTAACATGTTTCACCCCAAAACGGTGTGAAATAGCATAAAAAGGGGCAAGGAAACTCACATGTCAAATAAGTATATGATGAAGATTTAATAAGATCAATAATAAGCGTCGTTCAAGATGAATCGTCACAAGGCCCTAAATATATATACATTTACAAGGTTAAATTTTAATGATAAGGTTAACGTTCTAACAAGAACTAGGGTTTTAATAGGATTGTGGGTTTTGACAAGTAATTAAATTCAATAATGAAATTATTTATTTTGATCCATTGAGAAGGATTATCCCATTTAAGTGCTTAATATAGAAGAGAAATTAGGTATAATGATTGATAAGGTTAAAATATAAAATGTAAATAAATCTTTATAATCTAAATAAACACTATTTACCAATGATTACAATAACGTATTGACTAACAATGATTATTAATCTAAACTATTAGTAAAATATGTTTATAAGAATTAACCTAAAATAACACTTGAAGATAATTTATGAAATTATAAAATATATAATTTCTACAATTATCATGTTAAAATTTTAATTAATAATGCCTATTAATATTATAAAGATTTATTGTTTCAAGTCCAATGATTATTTAATTATTTTAAAAGAAAACCATTTAAATATAAAAGTTAAATAAAAATTGAAAATAATTATGTCTTTAAAAGTACCATTTGGACCAAATGATTTATTATTTATTATTTAAAACGTATAATAATTAATAAGCTAAAGAAGAAAAATAACCTAAATGTATTATTGAACATGTAATGTTTAAACAAGATTAATTAAAATCTATCTTATAAGATTTTTTAACTAATTATATGTAAAATAAAATAAAATGTTAGATATTATAAGAAATATATTTTCAGAAAATCATTAGTTATCCTTTAAATTAAACAAAATTTATAAAACTGATTTTTATAATTTTTTATATATATATATTTTTTTAAAGGCTGAAAATCTATAAGAAAAAAATAATGAGAGAGCTCGGGTTCGAACCCGAGACCTCACAGTTGGAATGTATGTGTCTAACCAGTGAACCAGGGCCGCAGCCATGGTTCACTCTGGTTTCAAATCCTTTTAAACACAAATAACAAATCATCCCCAATTCATCAAGAACCCTAGTTTCAATTCGATTCAAATTGAACATCAAATCGTACCAGTTAATCCAATTAATGTTAGGGCTTTGTTTCCCCATGTTAAATCGAGTGTGAGGGTGTTTAGATTCACCTGAAACATTTGCAAAATCACGAGTATGAAACCGAGAAGTGTCACGACTGTTATGGCTTCGATTCGAGAAGAAACTGATGTTCAAAATCGAATTCGTTACCCAGGAAGTTTCCAATGACTTCTATGATCAAACGTCCTCAATAAATTACGGTAATGTTGCTTCGATTGCAGGTCTCGACTAGTTGCAGGTCGAAGACGAAAGTGACGACCGATTGTTATGTGTATGTGTTGTGAACCAAATTGGAGGTTCAGTTAGCTTCTCAAAATCAAACAGAAGGTTTAACTTCAGTTATGTGGTTTTAATTTGGTCAGTTAGGTTCGAACGGATCAAAGAATTTACTCGGGTGTTTCGGTTTCATGTCAAGCCAATTAACCATTCATAATACGTATTAAAATGATTCTTTAGTTCGAAACTGATATACGAAGTTCAAAGGATGGTTTAATTGTATTGAAAACGAGCGTTTTGGTGGATTTGATGGTTGCCGGAGCCGGTGGCCGGCGGCAAGGAGGACGACGGGAAGAAAAGGGGGAAGTTGGGTTTCAATTTTGAAATTACACAATAGTCCCTATGTTTGGTTTTAGTTTAATTAGTTCCAAAACTTTAGTTTTAGTTTTCATTAAATTGCAGGTTGGTCCCTAAGGTTTTGTATTATTATTATTCATGTTAAAAACTAGTTAAATACAAGTTTTAAAATAATAAAACTTATATTGTTTTAATTTATTTATAAGATTACTTTTAATATGATTATTATTATTAATGTTATTATTATGATTATTATTATTATTATTATTATTATTATTATTATTGTTATTATTAATTATAAAAAGCTTTACAATTGAATCCTCGTATTAATAACGAACAAACCCTTACAAGAGATAACGAGATTAACTTTTATTTAACGATAATACGAGATGTTACAAACAATTACTTGGGCTTAACTAATTAATAAGATTAATATATGTTGATATCAAAAGCCCAAATTAGTTTGTTGGTCATTGGAAATAATTGGAAAAGGAGATAAATATATGCATCTTTTGTCTTCTTTTCACACTCTCGATCAAAGAAAAGAAGAAAACAGAGAACAAAAGAGGTTCTTACGGTTACGACAAGTTCATCACAAAACATCAAGATTTGACCAAGAATAGAATATCTCTGTCTAATCCGATAAATCATTCGCATGTAACCCGCGAAATAGGTTTCTGATAGTGTCTCACGATTCAAAGATTGATCCAAGTGATTTTGATTGTTTGAAGATTGAACCCGCATCTGGTATGTTTTGGTTTGTTTATGTTCGATTTGTTGTTCTAGACCCACTATTTCTACACGGTCTTCATTTTAACCTCAATTAATCGAGGCTTCCACATCCTCTGGATTGTAAATGAGTACATGTTATATACAGGTTATTTCACTAGTATTGGTCGAGTGATAGGTTAGAAAAGAGTCTGAGAAAACATGGAGATTGGCAGAAAAAATAAAAGCCAAATATCCTCAACTCTTCGGGTAACCTTCGAATTTCGAGGACGAAATTCTTTTAAGGGGGGAAAGAATGTAACATCCCAGGTTTTCAGGGTCAGATGTAATTATTAAAATAAAATAAATACGAACTTTATATTTTGTATATTGTTAAACGAGTAATTAATAAGTGAAATAACTATTTTAAATTTAAAGTTTCAGACGAGTTTTAGTATCGTAAGAGACCGTTTAAATATATAAAATATAATAATATATTATATTTAAACATGCGCTGTTTTTAACAAAACTTAGGTCGACTCGTAGAGAAAAATAAGCTCGTCCCAATGACGTATTCGAAATTTGTAGAACGTTACATTTTACAAGTTATAAGAGAAAAACGAGTTAAGCAGCTAAATTAGTTATAGCAATAAAATAATATTATATGAAATTTGAGAATCATCATTGCTCATGTTACGTGTAATGCATATGTTGAAATGCATCTATGAAATTGATACGTGTTAGTATCATGATTAGTATCATGTTGCACTTCATCGATTTATTCAACAAAAAGTATGCTATTCAAATGTGATGATGTCGCATAAACATAAACATAATATTACAAAATATGGTAAGAATAGTTAATATATAAACTTCAAGCAATACAGTTTACTTAATACATGTCGTCCCCAACAATCGTAAAAAGAAAATCGGGCTCTGGGCGCGTAGAGAAAAATAAGCCTTATCATATTAATTAAATAATTTATATATAAATTTTATGCCATGTACGAGTAAAAAAAACAATACCATAGTTCGATCAATCGATCGCTCTGTTTCTTTATGTTTCGATTGTCCTTTTACCGCCTTCCCCAAATCACAAGTTATTTTGTTTGAATTTAAAATAGATTTAAAATCTAGTAATAGATAAATGGTAGTGTGCTAAAATAAATAAAATATTAATGAGCTCTAATGTTGTTAGGCTTAAAATAATTGAAATGTAATGAGTTTGTTGAGCCTAATAAATTTAAGTGTTTAACAATGTACATATGGGTTTTTAAAAAATATATATAATATAATTTTTAGAAACTTCGGGCTCCTGAGAAGATCAATATAATAATCTTAGCTCAAAAGATAATAAACAAAAGAAGCTATTAATCATACAATATATAATCTTAGCCTATGTGTCCATAAAATAGAAAATATTTGGGACTCAGCATAAAGCTTGTGAGTTCATAAACATGGCATTCTTCAAAATTCAAAACATGTTATTATTGACTATTGCATCAAGCAGATACAACCATGGCAAACAGATAGGAACAGAGTAAGCACAGTATAAATTCACATAACCAGGCTATGTATACAAAATCCACTGGCTAAAGCAGAATCATACAAGCAGCCCTCAAGCATCCTATCAAGCATTGTCACATATCATAGATGCTATTAATAGTCAATTATTCAATTATTACCAGTTATCAGAACATCACATCCCGTTTAGAAAACAGTTCAGAGGAACTCACCTTGGTCTTTAAGTATTACTGAGATAATATTACTGAGATAATTAAACAGTTCAGAGGAACTCACAAAACCGAAACCAAACACCAACCTCTTAACCTGTCTTCCTGAGTACTTATTAGTGAGAGATGTACAAGAAATCATAAAAGACGCGCGCTTCAAAAATTTTTAATTAAGAGAGTGGAAAGAAAATAAAATGAGATTTATTAATAATATTTCTTTCTAACATTCCTTCCTAATTAAATGTGTTTACGAAAGAAAATAACCAAATACAATTACAAAACTTTACTATTTATCTATTATAATAAAAGAGTAACTTGGTATTACCTTAATTACTAATAATATTATTTAATATTTTTTTAGATTAAAATATTTTTTTTAGAAATTAAGAAAAATATTTGTTATTAATGTTATTTCAAAATAAATTAATTTTATAAGTAATATTTTTTTTAAAATATCAAACTTTGTTAAAAATATGATATATTATAAAACTACTATTTTTAAAAGTAAATTATTTAAAAACCAAAAATAATTTAGTTTAGGAGTTATGATAATAAAATATTTTAAAAAATGATATTTTTATACGGTTTTTTTTAAAACAAAATATTATTTTAAAAAAAAATAAAAACAAAGTTATAAAATGTTGATATCACTGTTTTATTACTTATAGCACTTACTTATATGTAATTTCAGTCATATCGTATTTAAAATATCATTTTATTTTTCATTAGTTTTATTATATTAGTATTTTATTTATTCAAACCGTGTAATACACGGGTTTTCTAAAACTAGTTAAGATATATAACAGAATAAGAGTATAGGGCCACGTTTCAATTATAGTAAATTTATAATTCTTATCTCTTAATTTCAACTTGAAAACGCATAAAGTCTTTAATTACAACTCAACAGCACATAAAATCTTTAATTTTTACATTTTTTTTCCAACTATAAAATACAAAATTACATTATATGTTTCTCTTTTATCTTTTCATCATTAACTAGTGTGTATTCATCCACGCGCGTTGCGCGTATTATAGATCGGGCTCAGAACAAACTTCGATTGCGGTTGCTAACCCGAATGGTAGCCATGCCAAACCTAAATCATCAATATCTAAGATGAATATCATTCTAAAGGTCTCAGATGAGCAAATAATCATCATCATCGACACAATGAGGCATCAACCACCTGCTCTACCTCAACCGCAAATAGGAGGCCGAGCGGCGGTTGCCCCCAAGTGGGCAGAAGCCTCCGATTCGACCGGATGGTCGCAAGAGTCCAAACCCCCTGAGCAGATGTCGTTTTCAAGGAACATCAAACGATTGGAACCACAACAGCCTCCAAGTCGGTTGGCTACAACAAAGACAAAATATATAGGTACAGCAGGCGAGCCCACCGCCCCGATCTACCGGGAAACGGAAGGCCGACAACCTAGAATACCACAAATACTCGTCATCTTCAGGCAGTACAACCGCATCGCCGCTGGAGGGGATAGCGGCTGGCAGATGCAACCACCCAACTTAGGGCGGCGGGCAACGGTGAATGTGTAGCACCCCCACTGAAAACCCCAAAACATGTCAGAAAGGAGGCAACAAAACGGCGACCAAGCTAGCGCCACACCGGCTCCGCCGCCGCCGCCGACACCGCCATCGTTGCATGGCGGTCTTCAAGGCTCTGTTGTTGCTTGTCCCTCGGCTTCTGTGGCCGCCTTTTGAGTTTCTGGAGTTTCTCTCCTTACGGGGAATACAGGTATTGATGATATTTTTGGGGGTATTCCATGTGGCTTTGATGAACACAGACTAGAACGTTCTCTTTGATTTGGTAGAAATTGTGGCTTTGTGTCTTCTGTCTTCTGCATGAGGTTCATCTGTGAACTAAATGAGAAATTACTACTGGGTTGCTTATTTAGGTGTTGATTTGATGTTTTAGAATTTTTTATTGTTATTGTAGCAGCAATTATGTTTGTTTTATACATCTCTATAATTTGTAGCCTATGAATTCTCAAACCATGTTATGACATTTAGGTAAGAGTGATGAGGTTGAAAAGTTATCAAGTATATATGTTATCCAATAGAGGCAGAGAAAGTTTTCATTAAACTCTTGTTTTTTATGAGGCTTATATATACATTTATTGTCGTTTGATTTTTCTCATCAAGTGTTTCCTTCCATGTGTTGCTCTTCATGTTTCAGGTTCTGTTCGGTTGAATGTTCTATTAGAACCTGCTGCTATGTTTAAAACGTGTACACTAGGTTTGCTTAGCTTAGCTTACACGAGTAAGATGAAGATTTGATAAATTTAAAACGTTTATTTAGATTTTACTGCATGCCTTTCTATGAGATGAGTTAACAAGGTTTTGATGATGTGAAATAACATGGTTGCCTCATTTTGTATTTTCAAAACAAATGTTTGTTTCTAACACGGCTCCAAAATAGTGGGTGTATGATTTTTCCAGTAACAATTTCAAGTACACTAACTTTAATTCATTCGAGAACACCATATGCTTATAGTCTTTGGTTACGTTTACTTGCTTAGGCTAGGGGTGTACAAAAAGAGGTACATATTGCCTAATTTGACGTCTTAGGTTCGAAAACTTACAAATCATAGTAGGAGTGAGTAACTAATAACCAGATATTGTTCCGTATGCAAAAGATGCAAATATGAGGTTATGGTGTTCAGTAGCTACAATGGTCAGATGAGACGCGTGATATATCATACCATTTATAGACCAAATATACCATTTAATGGGTATATATGGTTACTAACTTCAACAACCACTTTGAGATAGAACCTTTCTTCTAGCTATTGATTTTTTTTGGGGTTAGTTTACAGTTTGAGGTTGTGGTTACCTGAGGGTCGTGTTGCAGAGAAGTTGGAGGCCAAGGTATAGTTTTTATGTCATGGTATACCATACCGGTTATACCACGTTTAAAACAAGTGTTTGTTATTGTAAGAATGTGTTATAGTTCTAAAAGTGGGGAAGCACATGATGTAACTATTCGATGTGTTTGCATGCTATAATTATGTTTAAAAGGCTTTATAAGACTAACATATTCAATGACTTAATATGGGTAGCCCTTTCTAAAGCCACGTCCTTTTATTGTATGTTATGGTTTATATAAAAGCAAGGTTTATGAGGTCAACGTACATACACTGATACACATTTTAGATGAAAAAATTGTTTGCAAAAGAACTAAATGATATTATGGGTTAATTTACCGTCTAGAGACTGTGGTTACATGATGGTCGTGTTGCAGGCAAGTAGAAAACCAAGGTAACCTTTTTCATCATGATTAACCTTACCAGTTTATGCCATGTTTTTGCTGTGTTTGATTAATGTTTATTAATAGTGGGCAGTGGCGTTCAGTTGGTATTACAAATCTCTTCTTTAGTCGGACAACCACATTGTGTACCAAGAACTTTTCAACTTGAACAACAAGGTATAGTATGCTTATGTGTTTTATGTTCTTTTGACTGAACATGGTTTTAATTCCATAAACTAACAGAATGCTTTTGATATGTCTATCTTCACCCGGTTAGGCTTGAGGTGAGATCAAAGTAAAAGTCGTTCTATTGTCCGTTAAAGATTCGAATATTTTCATTTTGTCGATTATATATTGGTATAGATAATACATGTATTATTTTTTGGTCCTTCTCTTTCTTTTCTAAAACATTTATGTTTTAGATTAGAGTTTGCTTTTACAAAACAAATGGTTTATTTTTTGACATTTTTATAAGGCGTCAGACCTTTAACAATTCGTGTAGTAATCAAATATGTAACGAAATCACTTACAACGTGCTTCACTTTTGTTTCTGTGAAATCATGTGGTTTTGAAGGTCTATTATGTGTGTATTAATTTATGTCTTATTACCAGATGTGTTGGCAACCTGACATGTGTATGGTATATGAATTTATATTGTTGTGAAGACTGGTTGTGTGTATGATTGTGTGTATGGTTGTGTGCTTGCCGGGCGTGTTGCCGTTTGTGTCATTTGCATCAACACCATATGTGTAGGTTGGACAACAAAAAAAAACCATTCCCGTCAACATTTCGCGCAACGCGCGATAAGGAATTTAACTAGTTTGAATAATAAACAAATAAAAGATAATGGTTTTGAATCAAATGAAGTTAATACCTTGTTGTTAGATGTTTACAAGTAGGGAAGAACCCATTAGTTATGAAATAAATAGAACCTAATTTTTTTTGAACGGCTAAATTGGAATCATTCACGTATCATTGGAGTATCATCGTGCCACCAGTGTTACCACGAGATCATATTCCACCACTAAGTCACCAATTCAGGAGGAAACTCATAATTATAAGAAAACCCCCTTTGTGAGATTCGAACCCATGACCCAATAGGCCCTAAGTCTTATCCCACCACCAAGATGCCGCTGGGCTATAATGCCTTTGGCAAAATGGAACCTAATATTTGGGTTTACTTTTCGATTCAAAAGATCCAATGGTTGGTAAACATAATTTGGTTAAAAATTATGTATCATTTATTTCGGAATCGTATTATGTACGTATAATATGTTTGCATGGTTAGCAGACTTAGGTGCTACGAGTCATGTGCGCATGGAGTTAACTGGCTTGAGGAATTTGAACTAGTTGAAAATAGATATGTACTAAGAATGCGAAATGTATCCAACTGAGCCTATCAAGGATTTAGAAATGTAAGATTTGTATTTAAATCTGAAAATAATTATTATTAGATTATGTGTTGTATGTTCCCGGTATTTAGAAAATTTATTAATGTCCCGTTTGATGTTGAATTTGTTTGTATGCCATAATCAATTTGTAGAAAAGTAATTATGTTTCTAACTTATGGTATGCAAGATTAAGTCATGTGAATTATTCTAGAGTTAAAGACATGTCTAATGAGTTTGATATTGACTTTTGATATGAATCATACCAAATAACTAAAATTAGAAGGAAACTGTTTAAAGATGTTAAAAGGAATTCTAAGGTATTAGAACTCATTCTTTCAAACTTAATAGATAATATGTTGTCATATTGAAATGAAGGATTTGGGGGAGGCCGATGTAATCCTTTGGATAGGGATTAAAAGGAGTAACAAAGGTATCTCCATAACAAAGTCTCATTACATTGAGAAAGTGTTGGAGAAATTTAATTATTTTAATTGTTCCCTTATTAGTACTCCTATAGATCTTGTTATTATGTTTATGACTATTTTAAGTGATTTTGTATCATAACTAGTGTACTTGAAGGCAATTGGATGTTTAATATGCTTAATTAGCACAAGCCCTCAGATAGCATTTGATGTTGCTAAGTTGAGCAGATTTACTAGTAACCCTAGTGCTTAACACTAGGAAGTAGTAAACAGATTGTTATAAGTACCTAAAAAGAATCATGAACTAAGAGTTGTATCACTTAGGTTTTCTTCAGTTATGGAAGGATATTCTGAAGAAATTTGAGTAAGGATATTCAGTTATGTATCACCATTGTGATTGAAATTGATATCACCAATATCTATCAAATGTGATAGTGTTGACTAAGGATTATAGTTAGGTGTATAATGAAAAGTCTAGACGGTTGTGTATTATATATAGTATGATTAATGAGCTCATCATGCATGGTGTGATATATGTTGAATTATTAAGATCTAAGTATAAGTTGACTGATTATATAACTAAAGAGTTAGGAAGAGATCTCGTGAATAAATCAGTCACAGGGATGAGTTTAAAGTCTAATTTTAATATCTTATGTCAAGACCCCCAATTCCATCTAATACAACGTCAGATGCTGAATTCAATATGGTAAGCTTGTCATAAAGATATTGGAGCACATTAGCAGAGTTATCCCAAAGTATGTGTTCAGACTGCAAGATAAAGGAGGTTGAATTTAATTTCTTAATAGTTCATTAATAAATTGCAGTGCAGGTGCAAGAGTAATGAATTACCTATAAGAATATGAAGTTTAGCCGCTTCAAGAAGCTTTGGACTTGAGCTTTGATATATTCTTTGAAGGATTAGGACACAGGCTAGTAAAACATTGTGTCAAGTGGAGTTTGGATTTCTAAACGTATATGTATGTTACATACAAGTATTTAAATGAATAACTTGGGTTCAATCCATTGTGATACCCTATTATTCTAATATTTGTATCGTGTAATATACTAAGATGAAAATTCAATCTGCAGGACATTTTCATTTATGTATACGTTTGAGTTTTTGTGAGGATGGTTAAGTTAATCATGGATATCACTAAAATGGGGGAGGAATGTTGATAATTTAGTGTTATCAACGCATATATATTTTAGTATATTGGATTAACTTATTGATCGAGAAAATAACATTAGAAATTAAACGAGTTAGGTGTCGCGGGAGTGCGGACTTGATTTAATCCTAAATGTTATCGGACTTTGTGTTAATATTAGGCTTAAGTAAACCTTTACTTGGGCCTAACTAACAATTACTTGGGCTTAACTAATTAATAAGATTAATATATGTTGATATCAAAAGCCCAAATTAGTTTGTTGGTCATTGGAAATAATTGGAAAAGGAGATAAATATATGCATCTTTTGTCTTCTTTTCACACTCTCGATCAAAAGAAAAGAAGAAAACAGAGAACAAAAGAGGTTCTTACGGTTACGACAAGTTCATCACAAAACATCAAGATTTGACCAAGAATAGAATATCTCTGTCTAATCCGATAAATCATTCGCATGTAACCCGCGAAATAGGTTTCTGATAGTGTCTCACGATTCAAAGATTGATCCAAGTGATTTTGATTGTTTGAAGATTGAACCCGCATCTGGTATGTTTTGGTTTGTTTTATGTTCGATTTGTTGTTCTAGACCCACTATTTCTACACGGTCTTCATTTTAACCTCAATTAATCGAGGCTTCCACATCCTCTGGATTGTAAATGAGTACATGTTATATACAGGTTATTTCACTAGTATTGGTCGAGTGATAAGGTTAGAAAAGAGTCTGAGAAAACATGGAGATTGGCAGAAAAAATAAAAGCCAAATATCCTCAACTCTTCGGGTAACCTTCGAATTTCGAGGACGAAATTCTTTTAAGGGGGGAAAGAATGTAACATCCCAGGTTTTCAGGGTCAGATGTAATTATTAAAATAAAATAAATACGAACTTTATATTTTGTATATTGTTAAACGAGTAATTAATAAGTGAAATAACTATTTTAAATTTAAAGTTTCAGACGAGTTTTAGTATCGTAAGAGACCGTTTAAATATATATAAATAATAATATATTATATTTAAACATGCGCTGTTTTTAACAAAACTTAGGTCGACTCGTAGAGAAAAATAAGCTCGTCCCAATGACGTATTCGAAATTTTGTAGAACGTTACATTTTACAAGTTATAAGAGAAAAACGAGTTAAGCAGCTAAATTAGTTATAGCAATAAAATAATATTATATGAAATTTGAGAATCATCATTGCTCATGTTACGTGTAATGCATATGTTGAAATGCATCTATGAAATTGATACGTGTTAGTATCATGATTAGTATCATGTTGCACTTCATCGATTTATTCAACTAAAAGTATGCTATTCAAATGTGATGATGTCGCATAAACATAAACATAATATTACAAAATATGGTAAGAATAGTTAAATATATAAACTTCAAGCAATACAGTTTACTTAATACATGTCGTCCCCGACAATCGTAAAAAGAAAATCGGGCTCTGGGCGCGTAGAGAAAAATAAGCTCCTTATCATATTAATTAAATAATTTATATATAATTTTTATGCCATGTACGAGTAAAAAAAACAATACCATAGTTCGATCAATCGATCGCTCTGTTTCCTTATGTTTCGATTGTCCTTTTACCGCCTTCCCCAAATCACAAGTTATTTTGTTTGAATTTAAAATAGATTTAAAATCTAGTAATAGATAAATGGTAGTGTGCTAAAATAAATAAAATATTAATGAGCTCTAATGTTTGTTAGGCTTAAAATAATTGAAATGTTAATGAGTTTGTTGAGCCTAATAAATTTAAGTGTTTAACAATGTACATATGGGTTTTTAAAAAAATATATATAATATAATTTTTTAGAAACTTCGGGCTCCTGAGAAGATCAATATAATAATCTTAGCTCAAAAGATAATAAACAAAAGAAGCTATTAATCATACAATATAATAATCTTAGCCTATGTGTCCATAAAATAGAAAATATTTGGGACTCAGCATAAAGCTTGTGAGTTCATAAACATGGCATTCTTCAAAATTCAAAACATGTTATTATTGACTATTGCATCAAGCAGATACAACCATGGCAAACAGATAGGAACAGAGTAAGCACAGTATAAATTCACATAACCAGGCTATGTATACAAAATCCACTGGCTAAAGCAGAATCATACAAGCAGCCCTCAAGCATCCTATCAAGCATTGTCACATATCATAGATGCTATTAATAGTCAATTATTCAATTATTACCAGTTATCAGAACATCACATCCCGTTTTAGAAAACAGTTCAGAGGAACTCACCTTGGTCTTTAAGTATTACTGAGATAATATTACTGAGATAATTAAACAGTTCAGAGGAACTCACAAAACCGAAACCAAACACACCAACCTCTTAACCTGTCTTCCTGAGTACTTATTAGTGAGAGATGTACAAGAAATCATAAAAGACGCGCGCTTCAAAAATTTTTAATTAAGAGAGTGGAAAGAAAATAAAATGAGATTTATTAATAATATTTCTTTCTAACATTCCTTCCTAATTAAATGTGTTTACGAAAGAAAATAACCAAATACAATTACAAAACTTTACTATTTATCTATTATAATAAAAGAGTAACTTGGTATTACCTTAATTACTAATAATATTATTTAATATTTTTTTAGATTAAAATATTTTTTTTAGAAATTAAGAAAAATATTTGTTATTAATGTTATTTCAAAATAAATTAATTTTTATAAGTAATATTTTTTTTAAAATATCAAACTTTGTTAAAAATATGATATATTATAAAACTACTATTTTTAAAAGTAAATTATTTAAAAACCAAAAATAATTTAGTTTAGGAGTTATGATAATAAAATATTTTAAAAAATGATATTTTTATACGGTTTGTTTTAAAACAAAATATTATTTTAAAAAAAAATAAAAACAAAGTTATAAAATGTTGATATCACTGTTTTATTACTTATAGCACTTACTTATATGTAATTTCAGTCATATCGTATTTAAAATATCATTTTATTTTTCATTAGTTTTATTATATTAGTATTTTATTTATTCAACCCGTGTAATACACGGGTTTTCTAAAACTAGTTAAGATATATAACAGAATAAGAGTATAGGGCCACGTTTCAATTATAGTAAATTTATAATTCTTATCTCTTAATTTCAACTTGAAAACGCATAAAGTCTTTAATTACAACTCAACAGCACATAAAATCTTTAATTTTTTACATTTTTTTTCCAACTATAAAATACAAAATTACATTATATGTTTCTCTTTTATCTTTTCATCATTAACTAGTGTGTATTCATCCACGCGCGTTGCGCGTATTATAGATCGGGCTCAGAACAAACTTCGATTGCGGTTGCTAACCCGAATGGTAGCCATGCCAAACCTAAATCATCAATATCTAAGATGAATATCATTCTAAAGGTCTCAGATGAGCAAATAATCATCATCATCGACACAATGAGGCATCAACCACCTGCTCTACCTCAACCGCAAATAGGAGGCCGAGCGGCGGTTGCCCCCAAGTGGGCAGAAGCCTCCGATTCGACCGGATGGTCGCAAGAGTCCAAACCCCCTGAGCAGATGTCGTTTTCAAGGAACATCAAACGATTGGAACCACAACAGCCTCCAAGTCGGTTGGCTACAACAAAGACAAAATATATAGGTACAGCAGGCGAGCCCACCGCCCCGATCTACCGGGAAACGGAAGGCCGACAACCTAGAATACCACAAATACTCGTCATCTTCAGGCAGTACAACCGCATCGCCGCTGGAGGGGATAGCGGCTGGCAGATGCAACCACCCAACTTAGGGCGGCGGGCAACGGTGAATGTGTAGCACCCCCACTGAAAACCCCAAAACATGTCAGAAAGGAGGCAACAAAACGGCGACCAAGCTAGCGCCACACCGGCTCCGCCGCCGCCGCCGACACCGCCATCGTTGCATGGCGGTCTTCAAGGCTCTGGTTGTTGCTTGTCCCTCGGCTTCTGTGGCCGCCTTTTGAGTTTCTGGAGTTTCTCTCCTTACGGGGAATACAGGTATTGATGATATTTTTGGGGGTATTCCATGTGGCTTTGATGAACACAGACTAGAACCGTTCTCTTTGATTTGGTAGAAATTGTGGCTTTGTGTCTTCTGTCTTCTGCATGAGGTTCATCTGTGAACTAAATGAGAAATTACTACTGGTGTTGCTTATTTAGGTGTTGATTTGATGTTTTAGAATTTTTTATTGTTATTGTAGCAGCAATTATGTTTGTTTTATACATCTCTATAATTTGTAGCCTATGAATTCTCAAACCATGTTATGACATTTAGGTAAGAGTGATGAGGTTGAAAAGTTATCAAGTATATATGTTATCCAATAGAGGCAGAGAAAGTTTTCATTAAACTCTTGTTTTTTATGAGGCTTATATATACATTTATTGTCGTTTGATTTTTCTCATCAAGTGTTTCCTTCCATGTGTTGCTCTTCATGTTTCAGGTTCTGTTCGGTTGAATGTTCTATTAGAACCTGCTGCTATGTTTAAAACGTGTACACTAGGTTTGCTTAGCTTAGCTTACACGAGTAAGATGAAGATTTGATAAATTTAAAACGTTTATTCAGATTTTACTGCATGCCTTTCTATGAGATGAGTTAACAAGGTTTTGATGATGTGAAATAACATGGTTGCCTCATTTTGTATTTTCAAAACAAATGTTTGTTTCTAACACGGCTCCAAAATAGTGGGTGTATGATTTTTCCAGTAACAATTTCAAGTACACTAACTTTAATTCATTCGAGAACACCATATGCTTATAGTCTTTGGTTACGTTTACTTGCTTAGGCTAGGGGTGTACAAAAAGAGGTACATATTGCCTAATTTGACGTCTTAGGTTCGAAAACTTACAAATCATAGTAGGAGTGAGTAACTAATAACCAGATATTGTTCCGTATGCAAAAGATGCAAATATGAGGTTATGGTGTTCAGTAGCTACAATGGTCAGATGAGACGCGTGATATATCATACCATTTATAGACCAAATATACCATTTAATGGGTATATATGGTTACTAACTTCAACAACCACTTTGAGATAGAACCTTTCTTCTAGCTATTGATTTTTTTGGGGTTAGTTTACAGTTTGAGGTTGTGGTTACCTGAGGGTCGTGTTGCAGAGAAGTTGGAGGCCAAGGTATAGTTTTTATGTCATGGTATACCATACCGGTTTATACCACGTTTAAAACAAGTGTTTGTTATTGTAAGAATGTGTTATAGTTCTAAAAGTGGGGAAGCACATGATGTAACTATTCGATGTGTATGCATGCTATAATTATGTTTAAAAGGCTTTATAAGACTAACATATTCAATGACTTAATATGGGTAGCCCTTTCTAAAGCCACGTCCTTTTATTGTATGTTATGGTTTATATAAAAGCAAGGTTTATGAGGTCAACGTACATACACTGATACACATTTTAGATGAAAAAATTGTTTGCAAAAGAACTAAATGATATTATGGGTTAATTTACCGTCTAGAGGCTGTGAGACTGTGGTTACATGATGGTCGTGTTGCAGGCAAGTAGAAACCAAGGTAACCTTTTTCATCATGATTAACCTTACCAGTTTATGCCATGTTTTTGCTGTGTTTGATTAATGTTTATTAATAGTGGGCAGTGGCGTTCAGTTGGTATTACAAATCTCTTCTTTAGTCGGACAACCACATTGTGTACCAAGAACTTTTCAACTTGAACAACAAGGTATAGTATGCTTATGTGTTTTATGTTCTTTTGACTGAACATGGTTTTAATTCCATAAACTAACAGAATGCTTTTGATATGTCTATCTTCACCCGGTTAGGCTTGAGGTGAGATCAAAGTAAAAGTCGTTCTATTGTCCGTTAAAGATTCGAATATTTTCATTTTGTCGATTATATATTGGTATAGATAATACATGTATTATTTTTGGTTCCTTCTCTTTCTTTTCTAAAACATTTATGTTTTAGATTAGATTTTGCTTTTACAAAACAAATGGTTTATTTTTTGACATTTTTATAAGGCGTCAGACCTTTAACAATTCGTGTAGTAATCAAATATGTAACGAAATCACTTACAACGTGCTTCACTTTTGTTTCTGTGAAATCATGTGGTTTTGAAGGTCTATTATGTGTGTATTAATTTATGTCTTATTACCAGATGTGTTGGCAACCTGACATGTGTATGGTATATGAATTTATATTGTTGTGAAGACTGGTTGTGTGTATGATTGTGTGTATGGTTGTGTGCTTGCCGGGCGTGTTGCCGTTTGTGTCATTTGCATCAACACCATATGTGTAGGTTGGACAACAAAAAAAACCATTCCCGTCAACATTTCGCGCAACGCGCGATAAGGAATTTAACTAGTTTGAATAATAAACAAATAAAAGATAATGGTTTTGAATCAAATGAAGTTAATACCTTGTTGTTAGATGTTTACAAGTAGGGAAGAACCCATTAGGTTATGAAATAAATAGAACCTAATTTTTTTTGAACGGCTAAATTGGAATCATTCACGTATCACTGGAGTATCATCGTGCCACCAGTGTTACCACGAGATCATATTCCACCACTAAGTCACCAATTCAGGAGGAAACTCATAATTATAAGAAAACCCCCTTTGTGAGATTCGAACCCATGACCCAATAGGCCCTAAGTCTTATCCCACCACCAAGATGCCGCTGGGCTATAATGCCTTTGGCAAAATGGAACCTAATATTTGGGTTTACTTTTCGATTCAAAAGATCCAATGGTTGGTAAACATAATTTGGTTAAAAATTATGTATCATTTATTTCGGAATCGTATTATGTACGTATAATATGTTTGCATGGTTAGCAGACTTAGGTGCTACGAGTCATGTGCGCATGGAGTTAACTGGCTTGAGGAATTTGAACTAGTTGAAAATAGATATGTACTAAGAATGCGAAATGTATCCAACTGAGCCTATCAAGGATTTAGAAATGTAAGATTTGTATTTAAATCTGAAAATAATTATTATTAGATTATGTGTTGTATGTTCCCGGTATTTAGAAAATTTATTAATGTCCCGTTTGATGTTGAATTTGTTTGTATGCCATAATCAATTTGTAGAAAAGTAAATTATGTTTCTAACTTATGGTATGCAAGATTAAGTCATGTGAATTATTCTAGAGTTAAAGACATGTCTAATGAGTTTGATATTGACTTTTGATATGAATCATACCAAATAACTAAAATTAGAAGGAAACTGTTTAAAGATGTTAAAAGGAATTCTAAGGTATTAGAACTCATTCTTTCAAACTTAATAGATAATATGTTGTCATATTGAAATGAAGGATTTGGGGGAGGCCGATGTAATCCTTTGGATAGGGATTAAAATGAGTAACAAAGGTATCTCCATAACAAAGTCTCATTACATTGAGAAAGTGTTGGAGAAATTTAATTATTTTAATTGTTCCCTTATTAGTACTCCTATAGATCTTGTTATTATGTTTATGACTATTTTAAGTGATTTTGTATCATAACTAGTGTACTTGAAGGCAATTGGATGTTTAATATGCTTAATTAGCACAAGCCCTCAGATAGCATTTGATGTTGCTAAGTTGAGCAGATTTACTAGTAACCCTAGTGCTTAACACTAGGAAGTAGTAAACAGATTGTTATAAGTACCTAAAAAGAATCATGAACTAAGAGTTGTATCACTTAGGTTTTCTTCAGTTATGGAAGGATATTCTGAAGAAATTTGAGTAAGGATATTCAGTTATGTATCACCATTGTGATTGAAATTGATATCACCAATATCTATCAAATGTGATAGTGTTGACTAAGGATTATAGTTAGGTGTATAATGAAAAGTCTAGACGGTTGTGTATTATATATAGTATGATTAATGAGCTCATCATGCATGGTGTGATATATGTTGAATTATTAAGATCTAAGTATAAGTTGACTGATTATATAACTAAAGAGTTAGGAAGAGATCTCGTGAATAAATCAGTCACAGGGATGAGTTTAAAGTCTAATTTTAATATCTTATGTCAAGACCCCCATTTCCATCTAATACAACGTCAGATGCTGAATTCAATATGGTAAGCTTGTCATAAAGATATTGGAGCACATTAGCAGAGTTATCCCAAAGTATGTGTTCAGACTGCAAGATAAAGGAGGTTGAATTTAATTTCTTAATAGTTCATTAATAAATTGCAGTGCAGGTGCAAGAGTAATGAATTACCTATAAGAATATGAAGTTTAGCCGCTTCAAGAAGCTTTGGACTTGAGCTTTGATATATTCTTTGAAGGATTAGGACACAGGCTAGTAAAACATTGTGTCAAGTGGAGTTTGGATTTCTAAACGTATATGTATGTTACATACAAGTATTTAAATGAATAACTTGGGTTCAATCCATTGTGATACCCTATTATTCTAATATTTGTATCGTGTAATATACTAAGATGAAAATTCAATCTGCAGGACATTTTCATTTATGTATACGTTTGAGTTTTTGTGAGGATGGTTAAGTTAATCATGGATATCACTAAAATGGGGGAGGAATGTTGATAATTTTAGTGTTATCAACGCATATATATTTTAGTATATTGGATTAACTTATTGATCGAGAAAATAACATTAGAAATTAAACGAGTTAGGTGTCGCGGGAGTGCGGACTTGATTTAATCCTAAATGTTATCGGACTTTGTGTTAATATTAGGCTTAAGTAAACCTTTACTTGGGCCTAACTAACAATTACTTGGGCTTAACTAATTAATAAGATTAATATATGTTGATATCAAAAGCCCAAATTAGTTTGTTGGTCATTGGAAATAATTGGAAAAGGAGATAAATATATGCATCTTTTGTCTTCTTTTCACACTCTCGATCAAAAGAAAAGAAGAAAACAGAGAACAAAAGAGGTTCTTACGGTTACGACAAGTTCATCACAAAACATCAAGATTTGACCAAGAATAGAATATCTCTGTCTAATCCGATAAATCATTCGCATGTAACCCGCGAAATAGGTTTCTGATAGTGTCTCACGATTCAAAGATTGATCCAAGTGATTTTGATTGTTTGAAGATTGAACCCGCATCTGGTATGTTTTGGTTTGTTTTATGTTCGATTTGTTGTTCTAGACCCACTATTTCTACACGGTCTTCATTTTAACCTCAATTAATCGAGGCTTCCACATCCTCTGGATTGTAAATGAGTACATGTTATATACAGGTTATTTCACTAGTATTGGTCGAGTGATAAGGTTAGAAAAGAGTCTGAGAAAACATGGAGATTGGCAGAAAAAATAAAAGCCAAATATCCTCAACTCTTCGGGTAACCTTCGAATTTCGAGGACGAAATTCTTTTAAAGGGGGAAAGAATGTAACATCCCAGGTTTCCAGGGTCAGATGTAATTATTAAAATAAAATAAATACGAACTTTATATTTTGTATATTGTTAAACGAGTAATTAATAAGTGAAATAACTATTTTAAATTTAAAGTTTCAGACGAGTTTTAGTATCGTAAGAGACCGTTTAAATATATATAAATATAATAATATATTATATTTAAACATGCGCTGTTTTTAACAAAACTTAGGTCGACTCGTAGAGAAAAATAAGCTCGTCCCAATGACGTATTCGAAATTTTGTAGAACGTTACATTTTACAAGTTATAAGAGAAAAACGAGTTAAGCAGCTAAATTAGTTATAGCAATAAAATAATATTATATGAAATTTGAGAATCATCATTGCTCATGTTACGTGTAATGCATATGTTGAAATGCATCTATGAAATTGATACGTGTTAGTATCATGATTAGTATCATGTTGCACTTCATCGATTTATTCAACTAAAAGTATGCTATTCAAATGTGATGATGTCGCATAAACATAAACATAATATTACAAAATATGGTAAGAATAGTTAAATATATAAACTTCAAGCAATACAGTTTACTTAATACATGTCGTCCCCGACAATCGTAAAAAGAAAATCGGGCTCTGGGCGCGTAGAGAAAAATAAGCTCCTTATCATATTAATTAAATAATTTATATATAAATTTTTATGCCATGTACGAGTAAAAAAAACAATACCATAGTTCGATCAATCGATCGCTCTGTTTCTTTATGTTTCGATTGTCCTTTTACCGCCTTCCCCAAATCACAAGTTATTTTGTTTGAATTTAAAATAGATTTAAAATCTAGTAATAGATAAATGGTAGTGTGCTAAAATAAATAAAATATTAATGAGCTCTAATGTTTGTTAGGCTTAAAATAATTGAAATGTTAATGAGTTTGTTGAGCCTAATAAATTTAAGTGTTTAACAATGTACATATGGGTTTTTAAAAAAATATATATAATATAATTTTTTAGAAACTTCGGGCTCCTGAGAAGATCAATATAATAATCTTAGCTCAAAAGATAATAAACAAAAGAAGCTATTAATCATACAATATAATAATCTTAGCCTATGTGTCCATAAAATAGAAAATATTTGGGACTCAGCATAAAGCTTGTGAGTTCATAAACATGGCATTCTTCAAAATTCAAAACATGTTATTATTGACTATTGCATCAAGCAGATACAACCATGGCAAACAGATAGGAACAGAGTAAGCACAGTATAAATTCACATAACCAGGCTATGTATACAAAATCCACTGGCTAAAGCAGAATCATACAAGCAGCCCTCAAGCATCCTATCAAGCATTGTCACATATCATAGATGCTATTAATAGTCAATTATTCAATTATTACCAGTTATCAGAACATCACATCCCGTTTTAGAAAACAGTTCAGAGGAACTCACCTTGGTCTTTAAGTATTACTGAGATAATATTACTGAGATAATTAAACAGTTCAGAGGAACTCACAAAACCGAAACCAAACACACCAACCTCTTAACCTGTCTTCCTGAGTACTTATTAGTGAGAGATGTACAAGAAATCATAAAAGACGCGCGCTTCAAAAATTTTTAATTAAGAGAGTGGAAAGAAAATAAAATGAGATTTATTAATAATATTTCTTTCTAACATTCCTTCCTAATTAAATGTGTTTACGAAAGAAAATAACCAAATACAATTACAAAACTTTACTATTTATCTATTATAATAAAAGAGTAACTTGGTATTACCTTAATTACTAATAATATTATTTAATATTTTTTTAGATTAAAATATTTTTTTTAGAAATTAAGAAAAATATTTGTTATTAATGTTATTTCAAAATAAATTAATTTTATAAGTAATATTTTTTTTTAAAATATCAAACTTTGTTAAAAATATGATATATTATAAAACTACTATTTTTAAAAGTAAATTATTTAAAAACCAAAAATAATTTAGTTTAGGAGTTATGATAATAAAATATTTTAAAAAATGATATTTTTATACGGTTTGTTTTAAAACAAAATATTATTTTAAAAAAAAATAAAAACAAAGTTATAAAATGTTGATATCACTGTTTTATTACTTATAGCACTTACTTATATGTAATTTCAGTCATATCGTATTTAAAATATCATTTTATTTTTCATTAGTTTTATTATATTAGTATTTTATTTATTCAACCCGTGTAATACACGGGTTTTCTAAAACTAGTTAAGATATATAACAGAATAAGAGTATAGGGCCACGTTTCAATTATAGTAAATTTATAATTCTTATCTCTTAATTTCAACTTGAAAACGCATAAAGTCTTTAATTACAACTCAACAGCACATAAAATCTTTAATTTTTTACATTTTTTTTCCAACTATAAAATACAAAATTACATTATATGTTTCTCTTTTATCTTTTCATCATTAACTAGTGTGTATTCATCCACGCGCGTTGCGCGTATTATAGATCGGGCTCAGAACAAACTTCGATTGCGGTTGCTAACCCGAATGGTAGCCATACCAAACCTAAATCATCAATATCTAAGATGAATATCATTCTAAAGGTCTCAGATGAGCAAATAATCATCATCATCGACACAATGAGGCATCAACCACCTGCTCTACCTCAACCGCAAATAGGAGGCCGAGCGGCGGTTGCCCCCAAGTGGGCAGAAGCCTCCGATTCGACCGGATGGTCGCAAGAGTCCAAACCCCCTGAGCAGATGTCGTTTTCAAGGAACATCAAACGATTGGAACCACAACAGCCTCCAAGTCGGTTGGCTACAACAAAGACAAAATATATAGGTACAGCAGGCGAGCCCACCGCCCCGATCTACCGGGAAACGGAAGGCCGACAACCTAGAATACCACAAATACTCGTCATCTTCAGGCAGTACAACCGCATCGCCGCTGGAGGGGATAGCGGCTGGCAGATGCAACCACCCAACTTAGGGCGGCGGGCAACGGTGAATGTGTAGCACCCCCACTGAAAACCCCAAAACATGTCAGAAAGGAGGCAACAAAACGGCGACCAAGCTAGCGCCACACCGGCTCCGCCGCCGCCGCCGACACCGCCATCGTTGCATGGCGGTCTTCAAGGCTCTGGTTGTTGCTTGTCCCTCGGCTTCTGTGGCCGCCTTTTGAGTTTCTGGAGTTTCTCTCCTTACGGGGAATACAGGTATTGATGATATTTTTGGGGGTATTCCATGTGGCTTTGATGAACACAGACTAGAACCGTTCTCTTTGATTTGGTAGAAATTGTGGCTTTGTGTCTTCTGTCTTCTGCATGAGGTTCATCTGTGAACTAAATGAGAAATTACTACTGGTGTTGCTTATTTAGGTGTTGATTTGATGTTTTAGAATTTTTTATTGTTATTGTAGCAGCAATTATGTTTGTTTTATACATCTCTATAATTTGTAGCCTATGAATTCTCAAACCATGTTATGACATTTAGGTAAGAGTGATGAGGTTGAAAAGTTATCAAGTATATATGTTATCCAATAGAGGCAGAGAAAGTTTTCATTAAACTCTTGTTTTTTATGAGGCTTATATATACATTTATTGTCGTTTGATTTTTCTCATCAAGTGTTTCCTTCCATGTGTTGCTCTTCATGTTTCAGGTTCTGTTCGGTTGAATGTTCTATTAGAACCTGCTGCTATGTTTAAAACGTGTACACTAGGTTTGCTTAGCTTAGCTTACACGAGTAAGATGAAGATTTGATAAATTTAAAACGTTTATTCAGATTTTACTGCATGCCTTTCTATGAGATGAGTTAACAAGGTTTTGATGATGTGAAATAACATGGTTGCCTCATTTTGTATTTTCAAAACAAATGTTTGTTTCTAACACGGCTCCAAAATAGTGGGTGTATGATTTTTCCAGTAACAATTTCAAGTACACTAACTTTAATTCATTCGAGAACACCATATGCTTATAGTCTTTGGTTACGTTTACTTGCTTAGGCTAGGGGTGTACAAAAAGAGGTACATATTGCCTAATTTGACGTCTTAGGTTCGAAAACTTACAAATCATAGTAGGAGTGAATAACTAATAACCAGATATTGTTCCGTATGCAAAAGATGCAAATATGAGGTTATGGTGTTCAGTAGCTACAATGGTTAGATGAGACGCGTGATATATCATACCATTTATAGACCAAATATACCATTTAATGGGTATATATGGTTACTAACTTCAACAACCACTTTGAGATAGAACCTTTCTTCTAGCTATTGATTTTTTTTGGGGTTAGTTTACAGTTTGAGGTTGTGGTTACCTGAGGGTCGTGTTGCAGAGAAGTTGGAGGCCAAGGTATAGTTTTTATGTCATGGTATACCATACCGGTTTATACCACGTTTAAAACAAGTGTTTGTTATTGTAAGAATGTGTTATAGTTCTAAAAGTGGGGAAGCACATGATGTAACTATTCGATGTGTTTGCATGCTATAATTATGTTTAAAAGGCTTTATAAGACTAACATATTCAATGACTTAATATGGGTAGCCCTTTCTAAAGCCACGTCCTTTTATTGTATGTTATGGTTTATATAAAAGCAAGGTTTATGAGGTCAACGTACATACACTGATACACATTTTAGATGAAAAAATTGTTTGCAAAAGAACTAAATGATATTATGGGTTAATTTACCGTCTAGAGGCTGTGAGACTGTGGTTACATGATGGTCGTGTTGCAGGCAAGTAGAAAACCAAGGTAACCTTTTTCATCATGATTAACCTTACCAGTTTATGCCATGTTTTTGCTGTGTTTGATTAATGTTTATTAATAGTGGGCAGTGGCGTTCAGTTGGTATTACAAATCTCTTCTTTAGTCGGACAACCACATTGTGTACCAAGAACTTTTCAACTTGAACAACAAGGTATAGTATGCTTATGTGTTTTATGTTCTTTTGACTGAACATGGTTTTAATTCCATAAACTAACAGAATGCTTTTGATATGTCTATCTTCACCCGGTTAGGCTTGAGGTGAGATCAAAGTAAAAGTCGTTCTATTGTCCGTTAAAGATTCGAATATTTTCATTTTGTCGATTATATATTGGTATAGATAATACATGTATTATTTTTTGGTTCCTTCTCTTTCTTTTCTAAAACATTTATGTTTTAGATTAGATTTTGCTTTTACAAAACAAATGGTTTATTTTTTGACATTTTTATAAGGCGTCAGACCTTTAACAATTCGTGTAGTAATCAAATATGTAACGAAATCACTTACAACGTGCTTCACTTTTGTTTCTGTGAAATCATGTGGTTTTGAAGGTCTATTATGTGTGTATTAATTTATGTCTTATTACCAGATGTGTTGGCAACCTGACATGTGTATGGTATATGAATTTATATTGTTGTGAAGACTGGTTGTGTGTATGATTGTGTGTATGGTTGTGTGCTTGCCGGGCGTGTTGCCGTTTGTGTCATTTGCATCAACACCATATGTGTAGGTTGGACAACAAAAAAAACCATTCCCGTCAACATTTCGCGCAACGCGCGATAAGGAATTTAACTAGTTTGAATAATAAACAAATAAAAGATAATGGTTTTGAATCAAATGAAGTTAATACCTTGTTGTTAGATGTTTACAAGTAGGGAAGAACCCATTAGGTTATGAAATAAATAGAACCTAATTTTTTTTGAACGGCTAAATTGGAATCATTCACGTATCACTGGAGTATCATCGTGCCACCAGTGTTACCACGAGATCATATTCCACCACTAAGTCACCAATTCAGGAGGAAACTCATAATTATAAGAAAACCCCCTTTGTGAGATTCGAACCCATGACCCAATAGGCCCTAAGTCTTATCCCACCACCAAGATGCCGCTGGGCTATAATGCCTTTGGCAAAATGGAACCTAATATTTGGGTTTACTTTTCGATTCAAAAGATCCAATGGTTGGTAAACATAATTTGGTTAAAAATTATGTATCATTTATTTCGGAATCGTATTATGTACGTATAATATGTTTGCATGGTTAGCAGACTTAGGTGCTACGAGTCATGTGCGCATGGAGTTAACTGGCTTGAGGAATTTGAACTAGTTGAAAATAGATATGTACTAAGAATGCGAAATGTATCCAACTGAGCCTATCAAGGATTTAGAAATGTAAGATTTGTATTTAAATCTGAAAATAATTATTATTAGATTATGTGTTGTATGTTCCCGGTATTTAGAAAATTTATTAATGTCCCGTTTGATGTTGAATTTGTTTGTATGCCATAATCAATTTGTAGAAAAGTAAATTATGTTTCTAACTTATGGTATGCAAGATTAAGTCATTTGAATTATTCTAGAGTTAAAGACATGTCTAATGAGTTTGATATTGACTTTTGATATGAATCATACCAAATAACTAAAATTAGAAGGAAACTGTTTAAAGATGTTAAAAGGAATTCTAAGGTATTAGAACTCATTCTTTCAAACTTAATAGATAATATGTTGTCATATTGAAATGAAGGATTTGGGGGAGGCCGATGTAATCCTTTGGATAGGGATTAAAAGGAGTAACAAAGGTATCTCCATAACAAAGTCTCATTACATTGAGAAAGTGTTGGAGAAATTTAATTATTTTAATTGTTCCCTTATTAGTACTCCTATAGATCTTGTTATTATGTTTATGACTATTTTAAGTGATTTTGTATCATAACTAGTGTACTTGAAGGCAATTGGATGTTTAATATGCTTAATTAGCACAAGCCCTCAGATAGCATTTGATGTTGCTAAGTTGAGCAGATTTACTAGTAACCCTAGTGCTTAACACTAGGAAGTAGTAAACAGATTGTTATAAGTACCTAAAAAGAATCATGAACTAAGAGTTGTATCACTTAGGTTTTCTTCAGTTATGGAAGGATATTCTGAAGAAATTTGAGTAAGGATATTCAGTTATGTATCACCATTGTGATTGAAATTGATATCACCAATATCTATCAAATGTGATAGTGTTGACTAAGGATTATAGTTAGGTGTATAATGAAAAGTCTAGACGGTTGTGTATTATATATAGTATGATTAATGAGCTCATCATGCATGGTGTGATATATGTTGAATTATTAAGATCTAAGTATAAGTTGACTGATTATATAACTAAAGAGTTAGGAAGAGATCTCGTGAATAAATCAGTCACAGGGATGAGTTTAAAGTCTAATTTTAATATCTTATGTCAAGACCCCCAATTCCATCTAATACAACGTCAGATGCTGAATTCAATATGGTAAGCTTGTCATAAAGATATTGGAGCACATTAGCAGAGTTATCCCAAAGTATGTGTTCAGACTGCAAGATAAAGGAGGTTGAATTTAATTTCTTAATAGTTCATTAATAAATTACAGTGCAGGTGCAAGAGTAATGAATTACCTATAAGAATATGAAGTTTAGCCGCTTCAAGAAGCTTTGGACTTGAGCTTTGATATATTCTTTGAAGGATTAGGACACAGGCTAGTAAAACATTGTGTCAAGTGGAGTTTGGATTTCTAAACGTATATGTATGTTACATACAAGTATTTAAATGAATAACTTGGGTTCAATCCATTGTGATACCCTATTATTCTAATATTTGTATCGTGTAATATACTAAGATGAAAATTCAATCTGCAGGACATTTTCATTTATGTATACGTTTGAGTTTTTGTGAGGATGGTTAAGTTAATCATGGATATCACTAAAATGGGGGAGGAATGTTGATAATTTTAGTGTTATCAACGCATATATATTTTAGTATATTGGATTAACTTATTGATCGAGAAAATAACATTATAAATTAAACGAGTTAGGTGTCGCGGGAGTGCGGACTTGATTTAATCCTAAATGTTATCGGACTTTGTGTTAATATTAGGCTTAAGTAAACCTTTACTTGGGCCTAACTAACAATTACTTGGGCTTAACTAATTAATAAGATTAATATATGTTGATATCAAAAGCCCAAATTAGTTTGTTGGTCATTGGAAATAATTGGAAAAGGAGATAAATATATGCATCTTTTGTCTTCTTTTCACACTCTCGATCAAAAGAAAAGAAGAAAACAGAGAACAAAAGAGGTTCTTACGGTTACGACAAGTTCATCACAAAACATCAAGATTTGACCAAGAATAGAATATCTCTGTCTAATCCGATAAATCATTCGCATGTAACCCGCGAAATAGGTTTCTGATAGTGTCTCACGATTCAAAGATTGATCCAAGTGATTTTGATTGTTTGAAGATTGAACCCGCATCTGGTATGTTTTGGTTTGTTTTATGTTCGATTTGTTGTTCTAGACCCACTATTTCTACACGGTCTTCATTTTAACCTCAATTAATCGAGGCTTCCACATCCTCTGGATTGTAAATGAGTACATGTTCTAGTGATACCACTCCTTAGGAAAACAGTAAGATATTGCTAATGGTGGGTGTGATTATTTATAACAATCTTGTTGTCAAACATTCATAAACTAACAATTTTAAACATGTTATCTAGAAATCATGATCCGATGATGACTCGCAACTGTGAAAGAGTGTCTTGTAGGTAGTCGGTGTAGGTAGTCGGAAGAGTGTATCTTCGGCTTCGAGGTCCCTAATTATCCTTATTATACCATGACCAGAAAGGCTAATAATTTTAACCACACTGACAGTTTTCACACACTAATTTCTCATCCAAAGGTAGGCAATTATTATTATAAAATGTATTTATTAGATTATAAAAAGAAAAGAAAAAACACAATTCACTTGTCTAATAATTTTAGGTTGTCATCTTAGATAAGTACCAAAAATGATGAGGCCAGCCACGGAGATGTGGCATGGGAGACGAAGATGGAGTTGCTATGGACGTCGGTGAACCTGCTCCTTGATAGAAATTTTGGCTCGACAATAGTGCGGAGCAACAATAAGCCCGGAGCAATGTATTCAGAACCGGATCGGACGTCGAACCGGACGCCTTACTGGTTTGGTGGTCGGACCGGTCGAACCGGATTTAATAACCGGATGATGCCATAATTATATATATAGAATATTATATATATAGTTATACATATAATTCAATAGGGGAGGGATCACTTGAAAACCATATTATAATTGAAAACCATAAAAACTAAGGGTTGCATATATGTAAGGATGTGTTACAAAGTGTACAAGTAAGAGTTATGTATATGTAGGGGTTATTTATGTAAGTACGTGTTACAAAGTGTACAATTAAGAGTTACGTACATGTAACTCATACAAGTTATGTATACGTAAGTCATTTCGTCATCATCGTCATTCCTTGGAGTTTAAATTAAAAAATATATAATGACCTCAAAAAATAAGGTTGAATGTTACACAAATATATTTTAAAATATTTAAAAGAAAAATCAATTATAAATTATGTGATTAGGTAGTGGTGGTTTTTACGATTTTTAATTATAAACATGGTTTTCATATGATCACTCTCTTAATTTAATAAAAGTAGTTTATATGTGTATTTTATAGTTATATATAAAACTTAACAATAATCTTATGTCCAACACACTAATTATTATTCAACACCTCATTTTTATCCATTAAAATAAAAAAAATTCAAATCCGGTCCGGTTCCCGGTCCGGCCACTGATTCGAGATGAACCGGCCAGTCGAACCCCTCCAAATCGAATTGATGCGAACTGATTCGGCCACACCTCCGATTCCCGACCGGTACGATCGGGTCTTCACAACATTGGCCAGAGCACCCCACGACCCTCTCCTCCTCCTATGTAGCTAGATTCTTTTATATATTTTGTATAAACATATTATATTTAATTTTTATAATATGTATAGGATTCTTTTGCTTTACAATATTTTTTTTACAAAAAGTTATATAAAATATCTAAGGGAATAATACATTAAGAATATAAAATTTTATATGATTATTAAGGAAAAATCTAGTTGTTATGTGGTGAAAAAATATATCATTAATATCATTAATCCAGTGGTCATGGTAACAATAGCCTCGTTATTGATCTCTCGGTAAGCTCGTTGGTAACAATCATCATAAACCATCAAAAATCCGGCAACGATAGCCTCGTTATTGATCTCTCGGTAAGCTCGTTGGTAAACCCTTTATATTAATCACGAACTTATTTCCAACGAATTATTGACGGGTTTTTGATAGGTTGTCCTTCAACTAAAGTCGGCTTATTTAATAGTGCAATAGCAAACTATCTACCTAAGTAACCCAAGGAAGGGTGGTTTTTAGTTGCGGTATTCTCACATGTGCTATTGATTTTGATTTCAAGACCACCAATTTTACTAAGCTAGTTATCAACATAGCAAGACATACTGGTGGCATATTTAACATCACATATGTCACATTTTTGTTTCAAAATCATCGATTCTAACTGGCAGTAGGTGATATAAATAACAATTACCACCAATAAGAGACCAAGAACATAGAATCTCAAAATCAAAGTGTCTTGGAAGTAAATGAAACAAACACATTTGACAGATTTAGTGATCCTTCGTTCTGGAAAATTCATGTCATACCCTCCATCATGGATAACATCGATCGATTGGACAATCAGTATGCACAACATCGAAAGAGTTTTGCATGTTTTTATTAGACAAAATTATTAGGGTTATTAGTATGAGCCCACAGACCCAGTTAGGTTTTAGAGTTTGCATTATATATATTCTCTATTCTCTATATATTGTAACTAAACCTATCAGTTATATTCAATCAAGCCTTTTACCATCTTACATGGTATTAGAGCCTTAGGGTTCTAGTTATCTTCTTCTTCACTTCACCACCACAAAACGTACAAACCCTAGCCGTCATCATTGACTTCAAACCCTAGACAGGGGGGTGTGCCACCACCGCCACCGTCCTGTTCAACCTTTGTTTTCTGTTTTGTTTCTTCGATCTCTATTTTCTAGTCTCTGTTGAATAAAGCTTTGTTGTCGGTTGAAATCCATTCTCTTGGTTTGTTCAAATCCATTCTCTTGGTTCTTTTGTAGATTATGGTTTCCAACTTGCAGTGGTCACTATGCTTTCTTTGTTCTTTTTATTTTTTCGTGTATTGGTGTTTTAGCCACATCAAGGACCACGGTCCACGTCCACTGATCTCAAACTACGGTTTGATTAAATATTTCTATCTTTTTAGATCTACGGATCTTATCTCCTGATCTACGGGTTCATGAGAACGTCACCCGATTACGGTTACCGGTGTTGCTTTCTTTTTTTATTTATATCTACTTATATCATCTCTTGATCTACGGATCCAAGAGAGTGCCCAAGAGAGTGCCGCTTGCTAGCCTTGAGAAATGGCAACGACTGCGGTCGCCAGGTCTCACTTATTATTCCAAGAATCAATAACTATGAAGTATCAAACAAACTATAAATAGCACAATCAGCTACAATATAAATGACAACATCAAGCATAATATTATTTGTTGGTAATAGTTTGGATAGTCAAGTCGATCAAAGCATATTTATCTTATTATTATTGTTTTATGGTTTTTTTGTTTCCCAATCATAGTATCAGATTACTTCCGCTACGACTGCGGGGAAGTATTAGACAAAACTATTAGGGTTATTAGTATGAGCCTACAACCCCAGTTAGATTTTAAAGTCTGCATTATATTCTCTATATATTGTAACGAAAACTATCAATTATATTCAATCAAGCATTTTATCATCTTACTTAGTGGTAACAATTAAAGAGTTTTGAATGAAAATAAATCAAACATTTATGACAAATTCAGATTTTGAAAAGTCTAGAAATCTCGTCGAAATATTACTTTCATCATTTGCGAAGGATCATTGACAAATTGTACGTGGCACATTTTCCTCGGGTGACAACATGTCTGTAACGAATTCTAATCCAAAAAATTAATCTTTAAAACTCATCAGTAATAAACCTTAAGAATATTAATTTTCTGGCATACCAACTTTCTTTTCTTGTATGGTTTTTATTTTCTTTCGATGATCACCGACAAATACGTGCGTCGTCTTTTTTTTATTTTTTTATTTTTTTTTTAATCGGTGATGGTACTTTTCTAGTCGTGTTAGCCAACTTCTTCCATAAATAGTGTCTTGATTTTTAATAAGAAAATTACATGAAGTTTCTTTTACTAGTGTCACGTGATACTTATGCACCCAATCACCCAACTTCACTACGTAATTGACAAATATGTGCGTTTGTACTCTATGCATAGTATAACAATTTGAAATTAAACTAGCTAGTGAACAGCGCGTTGCGGTAGCGGTGTTGACATTTATAAGACTCAGTTTCGAAGAGTTGTATAGTAGTATTTACCTTGTTAGTTCCAATAACTCAGATTAAAAAAAAACGTTGATAAAAATAAGCGCACGTAACGATAAACTTCAATTTTATAAAAAATCATGCTTTAGAATTTGTTCATGAGAATTGATTTTCTAGTATCATGTCGAGAAGAAATCTAATAAATTATCAGGTATGTTCGGAGTTTAATTTAATTAATAGATAAAAGTTTTGTTTCCGGCATAGGGCGCTTAACTAAGTCAACAAACCTACCCTTCGATTAGTAGACAACTATTATTAATACTCCTGCATTACGACGGGGCATAAAACTATGAAAAAAATTACGACGAAACGTTGTCGCGAATCCACTCGTTGAGGGGTTGATAATATACATAACGTTATATAAGAAAAATGCAACATTTATGTCATTGATAACATTTAAAACTTTATATAAAAACAAAAGGGCCACAACCATGCATTGTGGTGGGCCCATTCATAAAACCCGGTATGTTATTTAGAAAAAATAAGTGCTAAAAGTTTACTTTTGAACGTTAATAAAAATAAGCTTGTCACATAAACTTCACGGCTAAGGATATAATGTTGATAATAAATTAGCAAAAAGAAACTTGGATTTTATAAAACATCATATTCTAAAAGCTATAAAAAAAGAGAAAAGTAACTGTAAGAAAATCAAAACAAATAAGCTTTGATCAGACATATACTTTTATGTTTCGATTACTTGTATAATCTGACATACACTGTCGCTTTGAATGAAATATTCATCAAAACATAGATAAATAAGCAAATCATGATGATTTATTCATAATTTTTTAAAAAAATTAAATACTAAACTTATAAGAGGAATAAAATAACCAAAAAATTATAATTGTACAATAATAGATTTATAAATATAAGGTATAAAATGACATATAGCCGAACTTAAGAAGACAAAAACAAAAAAAATTAACCTTATGCTAAAAAACAAAACCATACATGGACACGTATACATCATGTTTAAATGATGTTCAATATTGTTTTATAAATGATATTCAAGATTAAAAAAATAATTTATTCATTGTAGATACTGACGTACAATTAATAATATATATATATATATATATATATATATAATTATATTTATATTTATTTGATTAGCTATCATATATCACAAAAAAAACGTGTGAATATTTATTATAATAATAATTTAATTATTCATTGTAGACATCGACATATACGATTAATATTATATATACTTATATTTATTTGAATAACTATCATATATATATTACAAGAAAAGCAAGTAAATATATATTAATTATTTTATAAATTTAAAGTATAACTAGGACTGACACCAACACATCGTTGTGGGTATGGAAACGATATTCATTTACATAAAAAAAACAAGTAATCATCAATTCCTTTTGGTATCTATAAAAGGGAAGTGTAAGATTCTTTAGTTTGCAAAGAACTAAAATTAAGCTAATAACAACTACATTAGGTAAGTCTAAATGATCATTAAGGTTCAACTTGCAGCAAAAATATAATATACCATTAAAAGTTATAGTAGTTCTATAGCACATTCAAAATACTATACATATAGGCATATAGCTAAAGCTTTATTAAGATTCAAGACATAACCAAATCCACAGAGTTAAAGGCATCACGGTTGATATAATTTACCCTATATAGTAAAGAATAATATACTTATACATCCAGTAGAATTTATAGCTTTAGATATATGTTGAGGTAATACTTTTTTTAAGATTTATGAAAACATTAATAAGAACCAAAGATCATGCTAAAAATAGTAGCTTACTTGGGGCATATATGAAATGACCATTCTCTTCTTCCTTTTGCAAGAAGTAGGGACCATTAACATTCAAAAAACTTATATCAAATAGATAATATATTTATCATGATTCATAAAAATGTTACACATTGTCACTAATGTAAGAGCTGATTTTGTTTTGACCAATAAATAAATTTTCTAACCTAATCTTAGTAAATTCCCCTAAAACACGGATCAAACTGAGGTATATTGAATACCATGCATGCAGTAGCGAAATTGAAAATAAACACACATGCATAATAACCGTAGAGAAGGTTAACCGAATTTACTCAAATAAAAGTAAATGTCGCTAGAACACAATTGGGTGATCGACATGCCCCTCCTACATCTCGATTTAGGCATTGAATTGTGTCTATCTTTCGAGCCATTTACAGAAGATTTCGTAGCAACATAACCAAATACCAAACGCAATCTAAACAACAGAAGCCAAACTAAAGTTATTGGCACCCACACAAGCACTTGGATGTATGGTTTGTAAAGAGATTTACTTTGGTCAACCCCTTAACCTCGTACTAACCTAATATACCTATAAGGATTTTGATCAAGATCATCCAAGGGGTATAATATACAGGGTTAAATCAATCATACCTGTGTAAGATGTTGCATCGCCACTTACCTTGCACATATACACTTCCAATTAACCCTAGTTAAGGCGCTATCTTCATCGTTGTTGTTGAAGGACCACCATTACCAACTCTTTACTCATTGAAAAATTTGGCTTTTCAGCGTGTATGATAGTAGTAACAAACTAACGTTTCTTCGTATACCATCTCCGACTATACCTCACTACCGGAAGACAAAGACGTAGAGTACTAGTGGAAATGGCTGCTTGGTCGAACCTTGTGTTTAAGAGGATATAATTAAAGGTTTCTTTTGCAAATTATCGAACTTTGGTGGCTAATCTACAAATCTTAAATACCTCCTCGTACTGCCATATGAAAATGACATATAGTTTAATTATTTTTATATTTATTTGATATATATCACAAGAAAAATGAGTGAATATTTATGATAATAATAATTTAAAATTTAATTATATTTATTCGATTAACTTTTTTTTTTTTGAAATAATTACAAGAAAAACGAGTGAATATTTATTAATATAATAATAACTATCTAACATGATTTACACGGTGTATATTACACCCTATAAATTACGCAATAAGTGAAGCGACATATGCACATCGTCTTTCTCACCTTTTCTTCTATTGTAAACACCGGCCAAATAACCATTGACCATGGCTACTGGGAACACCAGTACAAAAACATGTAACAAATCATTTTGTGAAGATCATATGCTATTAAGCCCAAAAGATGTCGGATTATGGGATCTGATAATGCTTTTGTTCTCCAAACATATTGGAAACCGAAAGTTCATCGATTGTCCGGATGGAAGAACCGAACAAAGCTTTTCGCGGCGGTTTGTGATCTTCATATCCGTTGTTGCCCAAAAGCTTCTTCATTTACTTTACAAACCACTGAGATGGGTTGGCTTAGCGATTGAATTTATACCCAACTTTATACACGCAAATGGAGACAGCTTTTTCAAGCTCCTTTTGAACGTTGTATCAGGTTACATTCGATCTTCCGTATTATTTCGAATATTAATTCCTTGACATTTCGTTTGGCCTTAATTATACCCCATATATGTTTTTACTTTAATTAATTTATGGCTTAAGAAATTTAAAAGATTGGCCGTAATTTATAAGATCTTGAATATGTTGACCAGAATTAAACACACGAAAACACAGACTGATATTATTAAGGGCAAAAATCGTATAGTATTTTAATTATTTTAAACGTTGCTTGTCAATTGATATGATATTCAGTACGTATTTTTAATTATTTTTTATTGGATTTCTCGACTTAATTACTCCGCATATAATTGATCCGTGGTGGTCTAGAATTGAGATTATCGAAATTATTAGTCATCATCCAGCAAAGCATCTTCTTGTCTTTCTTCTGTGGCGAGATGGTTTAATTAACTTCTAATATTTTTGCATCAACTATTACCATAAGACAGCTGCTACGTATCCATAAAGGATCTTTACTGTCGAGTTTTAATTTCACAGGTATTTATTGTTTAATCACATTTGTAAATGATAATTGTGGGTTTTATTGTTTGTAATGACTCTGGATACATCTCTATTTGAGTCATATTACTCACTTATTTAATAATTTAACAGTAATCTAAAAAACTCATTAAATAATTCAAACAGATCCAAGAATGAGTATTCAATTCTTTGCTCTTAAAACACGTCACTAAAATGTAATTAATTTTTTTGTTTTATAGTTAGGGAAGCACGCATCACCAGAGTTTGTTCAAACTACACAACTCTTTATAAAAGAGTATATATGTCAGTTAGCGCTTAAAGTCTTTAATAGTTATTCGGTAATATCAGAAAAGAAAATTGTTGTGGGTACACAATAACTAGTGATACACTATCTAATGATATTACTCGCCACTAACCGGTCAAATTGATGTTGACCACAATGGTTATTATGATCAGTTACTATAATCAGTTAGTACTGATGATCACTTTTTCTGGAAACTTTCCATCCGTTTTAAAAATACGAAGCAACTTCTAGTGATTTTTCAATAAGCAGATCTACCTTAAAACAAGTACTAAGGGGTGTTGCCCTCTTGAACCCCAAGTCCATTAGCTCATGCAATAAGAATAGTTTTGAATGAGCATGTCATTCACCTCATAACTCATATCAATGATTTTATTTTCCTTTCATCATTAGTTAATTGTAACTATAAGTACAATAGATGATAACTAAAAAGGAAAAGAAATATATTACATATAATTTATATGATTTTATACTATATAAAGGTGAATTGAAGAATTAGTGGGGTGCATTTAAGATGATCCTAACAATCTTATAATTTTAACTCAAACTATTAGTTGTTGATCATAATTTGGTTGATCATAGAAAAAAAAACATTAAGTCAATGCGATACATATCATAGAGTATGATGTAAATGGAAACTAGAGTAGGGGTAAATAGAATAACCCTTAACTAAAACCACTTGATTACATTAAAATAAGTAACAAAATCTGTTCTTTTCATTTGGCATCATAACTCACATGAACCTAAAGTGTTTGGTATTAACCAGCTGAGCAATGCAGGAAAAATGAGGCTTCCTAATAAAGAGTCGCCAGAGTACTCAACAATGGTTGGGCTATTGGACATACGAAGGGATCTAGACAAAAATATTACACATAAAGATCCTAGATACTCAAGCGCACTTGCCATTATGGCTGCTAAATCTGTCTATGAAAATAAGGCATATATCAAAGAAACCGTCGAGAAACATTGGAAGGTTAGCAACTTGGACCATTTCATCATCCACATCATATTGTTATTACTATATATACAACTCTATATCATCTAAATTTGATCTCATCTAGCATGCTAATAGAGCTCATGATATGATCACAGATGGAGTTCTTGGGGTTCTTCAGTTGTTGGAATGGTAATTAAAGTATTCCTTTATAATCGTTCCTTAAAAAGAGGCTATTACTCATTAAAAAGTTTGTATAATGCATTACATTATCAAAAAAAAAGTATATTACAGTATATATAGTACATAATAAGAGTTATAAAAACAAAGAAAGATCATGCAATAAACTAAACTAATCATGACCAATTAGTTAAATTTTAGATTATGAAGAGGACTACACGACACAAGGGTTCATGTGGAGCGGCAAGAAAGGCAATTTTGAGCTCATAGGCGTTTGCTTCAGAGGCACATCACCTTTCAATGCTAAAGACTGGTCTTCTGATGTTGATCTATCATGGTACAAGCTTCCTGGTATAGGCAAGGTCCATGCCGGTTTCTTGAAAGCCCTTGGATTACAAAAGAGCCAAGGGTGGCCATATGACATCCAAACAGACAATCAAAAACCTTATGCTTACTACATGATCAGAGAGAAGCTTAAAGAACGTATTAAGAACAACCCAAATGCTAAATTCTTGGTAACAGGACATAGTCTAGGAGCAGCCTTGTCTGTAGTCTTTCCAGCCGTTTTGGCATACCATAATGAAACTGATTTGCTCTCAAAACTTGAAGGGGTGTACACATTTGGCCAACCAAGGGTTGGAGATCATGAGTTTGGTGCATATATGAAAGAGGTGTTGGTTACCCATGGTGTGAGGTACCAGAGGTTTGTGTATTGCAACGATTTGGTGCCTCGAGTGCCATTCGATAATTCTGATCTTTACTTTAAGCATTTTGGTGACTGTCATTATTATAATAGCTTTTACAAGGGTCAGGTACATAATCTTTTCCATACCTTAGTGCAAATTAAACACCTTTATGAATAAATGTGTCATTTACATTAATTATTATTTCTACTTGGTGCAGGTGCTCCTTGAAGAACCTAATAAGAACTACTTCTCAATATATGCTATAATACCTATGTTTACAAATGCAGTATGGGAATTGTTGAGGAGCTTTATCATGTATTATCAAAATGGACCAGAATACTATGAAACCTATGCTTGTAAAGGCTCGAGAGTATTTGGACTTTTGATCGCAGGATTGTCGGCTCATGGTCCGCCAGATTACGTTAATCTTACTAGGTTGGGTTCACCTGAACTCTTCATGACTTCATCCGCTAGTCAATCAACCAAACTTGTCAATTAAGTGGGTACCAAAAATGCCTTACTATGTGTTTTTTATGTTTATTATATTATGTAATTTGTAATCTCAACAATAATAAAATAAAAGTTTTAAATACATGTGATAGTTGTTGATATCATTTTGGCCTTGTGATAGTTGTCGTAGTTTAATATTTGTTTTGAGGTAGACCGATGTGTGAGGATAATCCATTCCTTTTAATGTAACATAGTTTTTAAATAGATAAGAATAACAAGAATTTTAATTTAAGTTATGATATAAAAGATGTAACTAAATGTGTATTATATTATATATTATATTACCGGCGGTGAGTGTAACCGCCGGTAAAAATCATCTCATCCGTTGGATCAAACTGAAATGAAATCATGTCCGTTTAAACTCGATGGTTATGGCGGTTCCAAGTTGGTTTTCAGCGGTTATCTCATGGCAATTAACTGCTGCGATTTTTGAGGGTGCACATCCTAGAATTCAGCATCAAAAAATCATGGGGTGGTTGTGAGCCATGTAACCGTTTGTAGTCGTCTATAAGAACAACCTTTCTTCTCTCCTCCATTTTGCTCTTAATCGGACAATATCCTAAATGAAAGCGGGAGTTCATCGGTGATGAAGGTACCGATGATGGCCTTTGGCAAGCAACCCTCCATAAAAGGCGAATCCGGTTGAGGGTCAAGCAACAAATCCGCCTTGCATGTCTACTTACCCCCTAATCATCATCTCCCAAACCAATTTACCTTGCTATTTCAAAGGTAAGTCTTTTAGTTTTTTCCTTTATAGCTTAATCAGATGTATTGGTCCTAATTGCACAACTTGATTCGTATCATATGTTTAATTGATAGCGAGTTTGGTACTTATAATCTCTTGATTAATTCTTATATAGTTCGTATGATTTTTGTTTCATTTAGAATGGAATGTTCGGATACACGTTTCTTTCTCCTTAATTGCTTGCTTTCAGTGAATTTTGATGTTGATTCAATTTGTTGTCGTCTACGATTTTACCTGTTTACGTGTTGTTTCGTTTTGGTGTTTGAATCATCGTTTTGTTTTAATTTGTGATATCTAAGGAACATAACATGATTAATTTGATTTAATGAAAGGTTGTCTACATGATGTTCATACAAAATATGTGTTCAGGTGCTTTAAACAAGTTGAACAGATGGTTTCAAAAAGTATTCCAATTGGCCAGTTAAAGACAAATTCACAGGTAACTGTTGGGCTGTTTGAAAGTTTTCAGGTGTGTTTGAACAGAGTGTGTTTGAGGGGCTGCAATTTGGATGGGTCAGAGAGAACAACACAACACAACGTAACAGAAAATCAAGGCAACTTAGCACAAGAACTCGACCCACGTAATAACCCTTTATTTAACCATCTTGCAGTAAGTTACATGTAAATAATCAACTTAATACTTGTCAGGACACTTTCTTCTTATAAATTTTAGATTAGTTATTGTTTTAGTCAACTCCTAGAGTTTTATGTAGTATGAGTGGTATTTTTCGTGGTTAAGTGAATGACACTGTTGTCTGGTGATTATGGTTCAAAAAGAAACAAATATTGTAGTTGTGAAGTTAGGAAAAAAAAAAGAAAAACAGAGGCAGAAACCACTTAGATTGTATTTTTAGATTATTACGTGTGATTAGTATGCTTAGTTTGTATCTTCTATTTACCCCCATCATCCTCCTTATTTCATTACCACCATCAAAGCTTAGTAATCAATTGTAGTGATATTAGATTGAAAGTACAAGTTAGTGATTTACTTTGTTTGTATATTAGGTGTGTTGGGACCAAACTGCATGAAGGAAGCAAGACCAAAAAAGACTTGCAATTGACATTAGACAATAAAGATGAAGAGCAAAATATTTGAATATTATTTCATGGGGTGTTAAATAGTAAACCAGTATCCCGTTTTACAAACATACATCTACTGTTATACATCTTTTATAGGCACGAGCTAAATGAGTTGTACCTTGATCTTAAGTTTTTTTTTATAAAATGTTAGAAAAAATAGTTCTATCATTATAAAATTAAAACACCCGACCACCGGACGGGTATAAAACTAGTTTGATGAACCCGAGGATTACGATAATAAGCAATAAGAAGTACTTGACTAAATGAAGGAATCGAACTTGGCTGATAATTAAAGCAGCAAACTAGAAAGTTGAAGACACATTGCAGGTTTAGGACGAGATCAAGAAGTAAAATGAAAATTGTACGATAAGGATTGCGAGTTTAGATGGGGAAGAATGTGACGACTCCTCATATAGTGATTATTATAGTTTTTCACAATATTTTTGAAAAGCAAAAACTTGAGAGAGAGAGACAAAAATGTTACTCTCATTCTATGGCAACTTAGAAAGACAAGAAACCTTCATGAAAGTTCCTTGAAACACTTGTAAATACACAGTACCTCGAGTACCAATTTATATCGTAGGATTACATACGGTTCTTTCTTGTCTTTCCGTTTTATGATCATCAAAAGAAATAGAGATCTAGAATCATAATCCCGGCTACCATAGGTTTCAGTTAAGTATAAGAATGGTGTATCATTTGACACAAATCGCCTAAAAACCATGGCCGGCGTTGACGGAGGGCAGGGTGCGCGACTGCTCAGGACCCGATCTCATCAGGACCTAAAATTAGCAAGTTGGTGGTGGTAGAGATATATCAAACAGAAAAGTCAAATTAAACATCATGTCACCAATGAAATATAGGTCGATCTCAAATACATTTCTTTCATTGATAGAAAATTAGGTTCATAGTCAAGTAGGTAGCATAAAATGGTCACATCAAATTGTACGTGGAGTAACCAGACAATAAAGATATGAGCCAACGAACCTTAACATCAGTGGAGGCATAGGCACAATATTTTATTCATCCGAAGAATCCTTAAGCATCATAAATGCAAGACCAAAGATATTAAGTTGAGTACCACCAATTTTATCTACAAACTGATTGTATTATTTGTATATGTATTAGATCTAGTGCGACTTTTAGGTACTAAACTATAAACTGTTGGGACAATTCTTCAGGTCAGTTGTCAGAACTTTATGATATATGTAGATGATTAGAACATGTACAAAATTACAATGCGAGTTTCTAGCTTGGACAGCGTCTATAGAAAAAAAATTGTTAATAGGTGAAGGATGCGGTGGAATGTTAAGTATTTATATGTTATTACACATTTATAAAAATATTTTATTTATTATTAATACTATGTCGTCACTCTCTGACAAACATTAGGATATTATTTATAACGAACATGCTATATTTATAACTAGTTTTAGAAAACCCGTGTATTACACGGGTTGAATAAATAAAATATTAATATAATAAAACTTATAGAAAATAAAATGATATTTTAAAATATGATATGACTGAAATTACATATAAGTAAGTACTATAAGTAATAAAACAGTGATATCAACATTTTATAACTTTGTTTTTAATTTTTTTAAAAATAATATTTTGTTCTAAAACAAACCGTATAAAAATATCATTTTTTAAAATATTTTATTATCATAACTCCTAAACTAAATTATTTTTTGTTTTTAAATAATTTACTTTTTAAAAATAGTAATTTTATAATATATCATATTTTTAACAAAGTTTGATATTTTAGAAAAAAATATTACTTATAAAAATTTATTTATTTTGAAATAACATTAATAACAAATATTTTTCTTAATTTATAAAAAAATATTTTAATCTAAAAAGATATTAAATAATATTATTAGTAATTAGGGTAATTATTTAATAGGAGAGAGAGGCGGGAAAATTTTAATGAGAAGAATTGTGGGGTTGACACGTGTCATACCAAGTTACTCTTTTATTATAATAGATAGATAGCTTTATCAATTTTTTCATAAAGTAATAATATTTATGTGAAATATGCTAACACGAAGCCCATCTTGAGACCTACTCATGACTCGCAGCTGTGGAATGTGTGTTGGAGGTCTAAGAAGGGCGAATCTTCTCGGCTTTAAAGTCACTAATGAGCAAGTATTTTTCTACGTGAGTGGGTGTTATATATTATAGGGGATGCGTTATTATATGACCGGGAGCTAAGTACTTTTAAACATTATAAAAGCATTTATACTTGCTTCTCCATCTTCATCCTCATATTTATATTAAAAATGCTATTTTTTTTCTCCCTCTTATAATTAAATAATATTTTTTATATTTGCATTATTATTTTTTTTTCTCTACTCTACTCACAACCACTTTTTAAAATATTAAAAAAAATTATGAGGCCATAAATATGAGAAAACACGGTACAACCGCATAAATTTTCCATCTACGTTACTCACAACCACCCCCCATAATACAAGATATACACTCACATCACAGTGAGGAATATACTATAATTGCTCTAAGGGCATTCACCCCTATTCTTCATTGTTATGTGAGTGAGTGTTATATATTATAGGAGATGGTTTTGAGTGGTTTTGAGTGAAGGATATGAGAAACTTATAAGGTTTGTACCGTGTTTCTTTATTTTTGAGGAAACACGGTACAACCCTATAATTTTTTTAATATTTTTGAAAGTGACTGAGATTGGATGAGATAGAAAAAATAATAATAATTGTATGAAATAATACTGTTTAATTAAAAATAAAAGAAAACAATAATGATTTTTAAGATAATTGATAGATTGTGAATGCTCTAAGATCCCATGCTCTAATTTCTTATCCAAAGGTAGATGGGTGTTTTTATAAAAAATTATATATTATATCATCATAAAATAACTAATCACTTGTTTAGTGTTTATCACCTGTTGCAAGAATAAAAAACTAAAAGCGGCGAAGACATAAGACGTAGCATGTGCGAAAATAGACTTGCTACGACATCGGTGACCGTGGAATAATTTCTTCGACAGCATATTTCTCTTTTGTATAAATATGTACGTTTTCAATTATTAATTGTAATTAGTATTTTACTTTGCGGGCATTGCCCCGTAAGTATGTCAGGCCTTTATACCGAAATTTACGTCACGGTGAATGTTTTTTTATATTTCTTGACAATATAATGTCCAGAATAACTCCAATTTATTGATCGTAGGTTCCCTCGCGTGGCTAGGAGACGTCGGTCGGCCACCGCCTCCACCGCCACTGGCACTGTCCAGAATAACTCCAATTCGCTGATCATAGCTCCACTTGGAGGACCACCATTAAAGGAAGATGACACACGGGAGGCAAGTATACGTTGGCTAGCCACCAGCACCATCAGTTATATTATTTTTCTATTCAAAAGATTCCATCTTTTATGTATGTTTATAGAAGATGGGTATAAATGACCAAAATAAATAACCCATAAAATATGAGATCGAAATACAAATAACAAAATCAAACTATTTATTTAGTTTGTTTTTTAAATATATATATATATATATATATATATATATATATATATATATATATATAATTGTTAAAACTATATTTGAGTAAACTTTAACCTTATTTTTTGAGGTCATTATTTATTTTTTAATTTAAACTCCAAGGTTGACGATGATAACGAATCGAGTTACGTATACGTAACTTGTATGAGTTAAATGTACGTAACTTTAGTTGTACACTTGGTAACACGTACTTACATATACAAAACCCTTACATATATGTAACTCTTAGTTATACACTTTGTAATACGTACTTACATATATGTGACCCCTAGTTTTCATGGTTTTCATTTATAAACATGGTTTTCATTTGATCCCTCCCCTATATATATAATATATATATATAATATATATGTATATATAATTATAAGGTTTTCTGGTTTATGATACATTTTTTAAATATTTTTAGTTTAATTACATATATAAAAATTATGTAATATATTAAAGTGAAATATTTTTTAAAAATAAAATATTTAATTAGTTAAAACAAATATATTAATCGATGAAAACTACGGTATATATATCTGAAACTTCTGTTGGTGATAAGTAGTGTCTATGATCCATTGTACTACCATAGTAACACTCACCATAAACCATTCGAAATATGTCAATGATAGCCCCATCAATGATTCCTCGGTTAGCCTATCACTAAAGCATAATAAATTAAAAAAAGTAATCACGACCATATTTCTGAAGATTTACGATAGATTGGTCATCATTAAAGTGCAATAACAAACCATCTACCAAAGTAAGCAGGGGAAGGGGTCATGAGCAGTGTTGTATCTCACATGTGTTGTCGATTTTAAATTACTTTCAAGACAACCAATCTCATCAAGCTAGTTTGGAGTTTCGACCATAGTGAAACATATGAGATATTCAACATCACATATATTCACATTTTAGCTACAATAAAATCGATTCGAACACAAACAGTAGGTGATATCAACAATAATAATCACTAACAAGAGATCAAGAATGAAACAAATGTGAAAATAAATCAAATAGTTTGGAATGTTAATAATATGAACAAATAAAACAAGTGTTCATGTTCGTTTGTTTAGTTAAATAAATTTTATTTTGTTCATGTTCATTTAGTTAATAAATAAACGAAATTACATCCGAACAATTCATGAACAGTTCATGAATGTTCGGTACATATACAAACATATTGACGCAATTGAAAAGTCGAGAAAAAATCTAGTCTGAAATTTTATCTTTTAACACTCGTTGGTGTAGACAAAACTTAACAACTATTTTTGTTTTATTTTATTATTATGTAGGTCCTCCTTGAAAACGATCAATGACTACGTCCATCGGATCACCAACCTTTTTTTCTTTATGAAAACGATGATAGTTCTTTTCTAGTCGTGATAGCCAACTTCTTCCACAAACGATTAATTAGTGTCACTTGATTTTGAAATACTAAAAATACGACTAATTTTTTTGCTAGTGTCACGATTACACGGGACCTCCTAGCTCCACTTCACTTTATATAAAGTATAACAATTCAAAACTAAATTAATTATATATGATAAATCACAAGACAAACGAGTGAATAGTTTAATAATAACCAGCTAACATGATTCGCACCAACCACTATGATTATTTTTCTTATAAATTAGGAAACAAGTGGAGGAACACGTACATGCACATCGTCTTCCCCACTTTTTTCTCTTGTAAACCCTAAGTAACCATTGATCATGGCTACTAAAGACACCAATACAAAAACATGTGACAACTCATTCTGCGAAGATCATCTGCTATTAAGCCCCAAAGATGTCGGATTATGGGATCTGATAAAGCTTTTGTTTTCCAAAAATATTGGAAACCGGAAGTTCATCGACTGTCCGGATGGAACAACCGAAGAAAGCTTTTCGCGGCGGTTTGTGATCTTCATATCCGTTGTTGTCCAAAAGCTTCTTCATTTACTTTACAAACCACTGAGATGGGTTGGCTTAGCGATTGAATTTATACCCAACTTTATACATGCAAATGGAGACAGCTTTTTCAAGCTCCTTTTGAATATTATATCAGGTTTTTTTCAATCTTCCTTCTTATTTTGATCATTTCTTGACTTTTAATTTGGTTTTTACACCCTATTTATGTCTCTATATTTTTACTTGAATTAATGATTCTTGTCTTTAGAAATTTAAAAGATTTGTTGTGTTTTGAGAGATCTTGGATCATTGCTACTGATTTCATTGTGATTAATAAACGATGGATCATTTTTTTCTTTTTCTTTTTATATTCGACACACCCCTAATCGAATCTTATTAAGTACCGTTATCAATAGTGTCTGTCAATTAATATTATTATCCATTATTTTAATTTTTTTAATGTATATCTGACTGAATTACTCATATAATTAATATGGCAAATCGAATATTTTTTGATCCACTTTGATTAACTTATGATACTTTGCATAAACAAAGCGTCTTCTGTTCTGTGGTTTAATTAACTTATGATATTTTGCATAAACAATTACATTAAGAGCATTCACATAAGTAGTTTTGTCCATATCCTCATCTCTAAATGTCAAAATATGATAATCAGATTCAACCAAACAAGATCCAACCAAGATACAGTCGAACGAATACAGACGAACAAACTGAAAACCTCTCTAAACAAGAATCACCAACACGATGATCTAAACTCGAATACAAGAACAACAGCATACGGGTCATCAATGTGATGAAACCCTAACAAGCTTCAAGAAGATCAGAACATTCGAGAGAGAGAGAGAGAGAGAGTCAATGTGTTTATTCGAGAAGTGTCGAGTGTGTGTCAATGTGACACACACGAAACCATATAAACCCGCAGCGAGCTAGAGCCCATCAGCCTGAAAGAAGCCCAGCAACAACAAGCCCAAAACAGCAGCAGCAGCCCATCATAAGTAGCAGCAGCCCAACGCCCCAACCTACAAAACATAACACAAAACAAATAAAAATAAACAATATAAAGAAATGGAAATGAGAATAAAGAGACTAAAGGACTAAAGAAATAATATTCTCAACACCCCCCCTCAGTTCCATTTCCAAACATATCAAACATATGTAACAGTCGACATATATCAGTATGTTGAGAGTAAGGCAGTCCCTTAGTGAAGATATCAGCCAACTGAGCAGAAGAGCCAATCGAAACAGTTTTAAGCAAGCCTGCTGCAATCTTCTCCCGAAGAAAAAACAAATCAATCTCAAAATGTTTGGTCCGGTCATGAAAAACCGGGTTAGCAGCTATGGACCTAGCTGCAGAGTTGTCACAATATAGAGGAACTGGGAGAGACACAGGTACCAGCAACTCCTTGAGAACATTCTGAATCCACAGAAGTTCACAAGTGGCGGCACACATAGCCCTGTATTCAGCCTCAGCAGAGGACCGAGAGACAGTCCCCTGCTTCTTGCTTTTCCAGGACACAAGAGACTCACCCAGAACAATACAATAACCAGTAACCGAGCGCCTTGACTGGAGGCATTTCCCCAATCAGAATCAGCATAAGCATGTAAAGTAAGAGACGACCCTTTTTTGAAAGATAGCCCTTTACCAGGGGCACTTTTAAGATACCGAAGCACCCGAAGTGCTAACTGTAAATGTGCCTTAGTTGGTTTGTGCATAAACTGGCTAAGAAATTGAACAGAGTAAGAAATGTCAGGTCGTGTATGGGATAAATAAATCAATTTGCCTATTAATTTCTGAAAACCCGAGATGTTGTCCAAAAAAGTGGTATCTTTGTTACAAAAATTTGTTACAGCAAAGTTCTGGTCTATAGGGGTTCGAGCTGGTTTACACCCACTCAAACCAAATTCTTGTAATAGTTCTAAACAATATTTCCTCTGAGACAAATAGATTCCAGAACTAGACCGAATCACTTCAAGACCAAGAAAGTACTTTAACAGTCCGAGATCCTTAATAAGGAACTTAGACTGTAAAAGCAGTTTAATATTCTTTATTTCATCTACACAACTACCAGTAATGATTATGTCATCAACATACACAAGAAGAACAGTCAACTGAGAACCAGATGACTTGACAAACAAAGAATGATCACATTTACTTTGAACAAAACCGAGATCACATAAAACACCTACAAGTTTTTCATTCCACATTCTAGGGGCCTGTTTCAGCCCATAGAGTGACCTTTTTAGATGACACACCTTATTATCGTTTCTTGAAAAATATCCCTCAGGTAGAGACATGTAAACTTCTTCATTTAGGTCACCATACAAAAAAGCGTTATTTATATCAAGTTGATAGAGAGGCCACGCATATTCAACAGCAAGACAAAGAACAATACGAACAGTGACCATTTTTACAACAGGAGAGAACGTTTCCTCAAAATCAATACCCTCTTTCTGACTATACCCCTTTGCAACTAACCTAGCCTTATATCTATCTATCTCACCATTTGCCTTATACTTAATTTTGTAGACCCACTTACACCCAATAGGCTTCCTGCCCTTAGGTAAGTCTACAATATCCCATGTATGATTTCGATTAAGGGCTTCCATTTCATTATTCATAGCAGTAACCCAATTAGGATCAACTACTGCTTCACGAAAATGTTTAGGTTCAACAGATTTATTTAGAGCAGCTGTGAAGCACATATTTTCAAAAGACAGTTTTGAGTAATTCAACACTTTTTCAAGCCCGTACTTTACCTTTCCTTCAACAATAAAATCATTTAGTTTTTTTGGAAAAACAGTGGATCTAGTGGAACGTCTAACAGAAGCAGCTGGGTCATTATTACCCTCAGGAGGGATAGTTGAGTCATCGACTATACCTGAATCACCTGCTACACTAGAACCTATCTCTGTCCGAGGTGGCTGCTGAAAACTATCACCAGCCTCGTCATCATTTGAGGAATGAGACTGCTGGGGCACAGCCTTGCCTACATCGGTATCAGAGGAAAGATTAGGCAACTGATTTGTACAGGTTGTCCTCTTATTCCTCTCCTCATCATCGGGTTTTTCACCACTAGAATCACACGACTGACTGAGATCAATACTATCAAAAAAACTAGTTAAGTTTGGTGATGAGGTGTCAGAAGGTACAGTTTGAACATTAGCAGTATTAGGTTTAAAAGGAAACACGGATTCATAAAACTTAACATCTCTTGAGAAAAAAATTTGTTTAGTATCCAGATTTAACAGTTTATATCCTTTTTTCTCATTCGAATATCCTATAAAAACACATTTTTCAGCACGACTGCTAAATTTATTAGTATTATTTAGGACAGTACTAAAACACAGACAGCCAAAGATCCTAAGGTGAGATAGAGAGGGTTTAAAACCAAACAGAAATTCATATGGGGTCTTTCCACCAAGCACAGAAGAAGGGGTCCTGTTGATCAAATAAGTGGCAGTTAATACACAATCGGTCCAGTGACAGAGAGGGAGACAGCTTTGAAACAGAAGGGCACGAGCAACATTTAGCAAATGTCTATGTTTTCTCTCGGCAATACCGTTTTGCTGAGGTGTGTGAGGGCAAGAAGTCTGATGAAAAATACCATTTTTGATACAAAAACTCTGCATTCGACTGTTTATAAATTCAGTACCATTGTCGCTTCTAAAAGTTTTAACATTCTTATTAAACTGAGTTTTGATCATGTTAACAAAGCATTCAATATTTTGGAAAACCTCATCTTTATATTTTAAAAGATATACCCAAACAGACCGAGAGAAATCATCCACAACAGTTAAAAAATACTTGTACCCCTCTCTACTGTGGACTTTGTACGGGCCCCAAACATCTAGGTGAACTAAGTCTCCGATGGAGGTGGACTTATGTTCACTTAAAGGAAAAGGGGATCGATGTTGTTTAGCCCTGTGACATACATCACATGGGCTAGGATCAGGTTTCAAATTTAGGTGAAAGTCATTTTTTAATATCTCAAGCACTTTATATGATGGGTGACCAAGTCTTAGGTGCCACAAGTTTGTTATGTTATGAGAATTAAAGCACACCTTATCACATGTAGAGGACACACCAAACATATACAAACCATCAAATTGACTACCAGTCACCAGGGTCTTCTTTGTGTATAAATCCTGAATATAGCATTTATTTTCATCAAACACAACTTGTAGTTTGTTTTCTGAGGCTAACTTAAAGACAGACAAAAGGTTAACATAATAATCAGGAACAACAAAGACATCGGTAAGGATGACTTGATCAGTTAATTTGAGGCTGCCAATTTTAGTTACTTTAGCATTAGTTCCATTTGGGTGTTTCACAAAAATATGTAATTCAGACACATCTATTAAGTCAAACAAGTTATGTTCGTTCCTGACCATATGTTGATTTGCCCCAGAGTCCACAATCCACCCAGACTGTAAGTTATTAAAGTAAGAGTATGTGTTTGATCCAAAGCAAGCAGAGAGCACAACTGGAGGATTACCTCCTGAGTTGTTGCTAGAGCTTGGATCAGAGATTTTTTCATTCAGGAGGCTAAGCAACCGTGAGACCTGATCAGGGGTAAGAGAGGCAGAGTAGTGGGTCTGGGAATAAAACTGGCTATAATAAATAAAGAATGAAATAGGATCAGGGTATAGTCAGATTACTTGAGTCACTAGCATGCAGATATAGAGGGTCACTAGCATCCAACTTACTAACTAGAGTCTCAGGGATGATCACAGTCCCTTCAGCCATCACAAATAAAGAATGAAATAGGATCACAACAATTAAGAATGAAAGAACAAGCAAGCACACGCACAGAGAATCAACCAAGCCAGCGCCAGGTTTTCACACCATTCAAGATGGCAGATCAAGGATTAGCAAGGTTGATTTATGCAGACATACACAAGAACCACACAAGTGATGCACACGTATACCCTCTAGGGCACAACACAGATAATACCGGTCCTCCTAACCCGGTCAATAGTCAGCCTAATGAGACTAGATACAGACAAAAAGCTAATATAACAAAATATAAAGGAAAGATCTCACCGAGAGGGGGACCCAAGTTAGGGTTCTCCAAATACAGTGGGTCTGTAACCTTCTAGGGTTACAATACCACACTTAAGAAGATAAGATCCACCGAACACTAAATGCCTGAGAGAGGCACAGAGGGGTTCTCAAGCAGTCAGACTGTGTAACCTTCACTTAGGGTTACACAGACCGAGAAGATCAGAGAACCGTCGCACCAGCCGTCGCCCTTTCCTCAGATGGCAGGCTCAAACAGAGAACAAAGAAGCCGACCAAGAACGATGGCTTGTACCAGATCTAGAAATAGGGTTTCAGATTTGAAAACCCTAAAGTGATAATATCCGAGTTACACGCAGCGGTAGAGCACCAAGATCAAATCGGACACTCGATCAGAGCCAAAGCTCTGATACCATGTCAAAATATGATAATCAGATTCAACCAAACAAGATCCAACCAAGATACAGTCGAACGAATACAGACGAACAAACTGAAAACCTCTCTAAACAAGAATCACCAACACGATGATCTAAACTCGAATACAAGAACAACAGCATACGGGTCATCAATGTGATGAAACCCTAACAAGCTTCAAGAAGATCAGAACATTCGAGAGAGAGAGAGAGAGAGAGTCAATGTGTTTATTCGAGAAGTGTCGAGTGTGTGTCAATGTGACACACACGAAACCATATAAACCCGCAGCGAGCTAGAGCCCATCAGCCTGAAAGAAGCCCAGCAACAACAAGCCCAAAACAGCAGCAGCAGCCCATCATAAGTAGCAGCAGCCCAACGCCCCAACCTACAAAACATAACACAAAACAAATAAAAATAAACAATATAAAGAAATGGAAATGAGAATAAAGAGACTAAAGGACTAAAGAAATAATATTCTCAACACTAAATTATTAGTCAAAGTCTAACAAAGCGTCTTCATGATTTCTGTTCTATAATACTGAAGTGATTGATATCAACCGGCTAATGCAATGCAGGAAAAATGACACTTCCTAATAAAGAGTCACCTGAGTACTTAACAACGATTGGGCTATTGGACATACGAAGGGATCTAGACAATAGAATTAAACATGAAGATCCTAGGTATTCAAGCGCACTTGCCATTATGGCTGCTAAATCTGTCTATGAAAATGAGGCATATATCAAAGAAACCGTAGAGAAACATTGGAAGGTTAGCAACTAATTAAGACCATGTCTTCATCCTCTTATTGTTATTGTTATATAAATAACTCAATACAATTTACATCCGATCCCAGCTAACATGCTAACAAAACTAATGATGTGATCACAGATGGAGTTCTTGGGGTTCTTCAATTGTTGGAATGGTAATTAATATACTCTTTACAATCATTCTTAATTTGTAAAGAGCCTATTATTCATTACTAAAATAAACCAATTTATACAACTTATTAGGTGCTTAATCATTTTCTTCAAAAATATAAGCTGATCAAGATCAATTAATATCATTTTAGATTATGAAGAGGATTACACGACACAAGGGTTCATGTGGAGCGGTAAGAAAGGCAATTTGAGCTCATAGGTGTTTGCTTCAGAGGCACGTCCCCTTTCAATGCTAAAGACTGGTCTTCTGATGTTGATCTATCATGGTACAAGCTTCCGGGTATAGGCAAAGTCCATGCTGGTTTCTTAAAAGCCCTAGGGTTACAAAAGAGCCAAGGGTGGCCAAGTGACATCCAATCAGACAATCAAAAACCTTATGCTTACTACGTGATCAGGCAAAAGCTTAAAGAACGTATTGAAAATAACCCAAATGCTAAATTCTTGGTAACTGGGCATAGTTTAGGAGCGGCATTGTCAATACTCTTTCCAGCGGTTTTGGCATATCATAATGAGACTGATTTATTATCTAAACTTGAAGGAGTGTACACATTTGGACAACCTAGGGTTGGAGATCATAAATTTGGTGAATACATGAAAAAGGTGTTGGTAACTCATGGTATGAGGTACCATAGGTTTGTTTATTGTAACGATTTGGTGCCGCGAGTTCCTTTCGATAGTTCTAATCTTTATTTTAAGCATTTTGGTGACTGTCATTATTATAATAGCTTTTACAAGGGTCAGGTACATAATTTCTCCTACACCCTGATAAAATTTAAGCACCTTTGTGTAGGCATGTGTCATTTAAATTAATCCTTAACGATTTTACTTGGTGTAGGTGCTCCTTGAAGAACCAAATAAAAACTACTTCTCATTATTTGCTATAATACCTATGTTTGCAAATGCATTTTGGGAGTTGTTGAGGAGCTTCATCATGTATTATCAAAATGGACCAGAATATACTGAGACCTATACTTGTAGAGGCTCGAGAATGATTGGACTTTTGATCGCAGGATTGTCGGCTCACGGTCCCCCAGATTACGTTAATCTTACTAGGTTGGGTTCACCTGAACTCTTCATGACTTCATCCGCTGGTCAATCAACCAACATTGTCAATTAGTGGTACCAAAAATGCTTTATTATGTATATATAAATATCTATAACTTTTAATCTCAAAAATAATAGAAAAATCTTTAAATACATATGATTGTTACTGATAACATATATATTGGCAAATCGCATTTCGTGTTTAGCTTCGTCTCATGGGTTGAGTCTCACAAAGTAAGGGGCTATTTGATTGCGCTGACTGAGTAAGATCTGACTGAGTCAGAAGCTGACCCAGTAAGAAGTTCTGACTGAGTCTGCATCTGACTGAAACTTGACTGTTTGATGTAGTATCTGACTGATTCTGCTGAATGATAAAAATAAATTTATATACATACATACATACACATAAACAATATATACATATACATACACATCTACATACACATACATCTACATACACATCTACATACACATACATCTACATACACATACATCTACATACACAAAGTAAGGGGCTGTTTGATTAGGGCTCGCAGCAGCGGTCGATTGTGGAGGCGGCCGGGAGGCAGCAGCGGTCGATTGTGGAGAAGATGAGGCGGTCGCAGCAGCAGCGGTCAGTGGACTGATTTTGGTCAGCGGATGGGGAAAAAAGACCCGGTCAGTATGCTTTTCGCGGTCAGATGCGCCGGTCAGCAACATCAAACGCACTGACTGGCTGACCGAGTCAGCCAGTCAGTGGTCAGTGAATGGGTTAGCAACATCAAACAGCACCTAAGTAATAAATGGGTTATAGAAGTAAATTTTAAAGGTGTACGTGTTCATTTAAAAATGAAAATAAAAAATAGATATGATATTGAACACAACAATTCTCTTTGATATATTTTAAACTATTTTGTACGTCTTCAGAGTTTGTCATAAAAGGGCGTATCTAGTGCTGTAAAGAGCTCCCGCGTTTTCGCAGGATCCAGGGAGGGTCCATCCCACTTAAGGGAAGAGTTTGTCATAGTCGGAATAAAATTTCTTTTTACACAGAACAATGTGTGGCCTACAATAATACTTTCATTTCAATGTAAGTGTGAAAAAATTTTATTTGCAACGAGCACGAACTAAAACTGCTTGATATTTGAATTTTAAAGCATGTTGAATAGAAAAATAGCACGTCAATATGGACATGTACATAGTCGAAATTTGATTTAGTTTAGTTCATCTCCTACATTGTATTAAGATCTAGAAAGGCTAAATGCATTATTGATATATGCTTATCAGAGCTGCTTATGATGTTTCAGATGTCATGTCTGACTAGTAAAAATAAGACTTCAAATATAAACTTATATATATAAACATAATTTATTAATTTCAACGATCAAAAATCAAATAGTATTCTTATCGTATTTTCATTTTTATACATTTACTACCGGATAGTTTCGTAATCAGGAGCATACCTAGGCTTTGGGGTTAATGGGCAGCCGCCCCCGTAAATTCATATTTTAGTGTGATATATATTTGAAAATTCCAAACGTCATTCTTAAGATTATGCAATCTTCTCACTTTTGCCCCCAAAATAAAATTTCCGGGTCCGGTGCTGTATTTAACTGACATGATTTTAAAAAATCACATAAGCTTCTTGATTAATCAGATATGAGAAGGTGAATAAAGACGATGGGATGGTCAATATTTAATAGGAATCAAATTTTATCTAACCATCACACAGACTATCCCTTCTCGACAACTCCTAATGGTCAAGCAGATTAAAAGATTTTTTCTAGTTTTACCCAACCATCGCATAGACGGTACCACTGTAGGATGCCTAGATGTCTTTTGGAGATCGACCCGGGTTCGATCCTTCCTAAGTGCATATTGTGGTGACAAGCCCTCGAGCAAAGACTAAACAATTATACACCTAGGTAAGTAGCGTACGTAGTGTGAATTGTGGGGTAGAAATAATAGTTTGAACCTTACGTTTGGCTACCGCTATCATTGCATAACCCACATTGCTCTAGCGTGATGGCCTAACTTCACGCCAGTTAATGAATAATGATAGCGGTAACATTTATTTTTTCTTGTTTTATCTCCTACAATTTCTTTAATATATATCTAACCGATTGCTTCTAATAATAAAAATATGCATGTGGAAATAAAATATTCGAGAAACTTAATTGATCACATTGTAATCGGTGAATAAAAGATTTTTTAAAATATCTTTAATTCCCTGTTGATTTGGGGAATTGGGAAGAAACTGATGCAAAATTTTTTTTATTAAAAAGTGTGTAAAAATTAACTAATAATGTAGATGAGATAAGTAGTTGAAAAAAAGTAGCAACAGTTGGATTTGAATTTTAAACTAAAACCGTAACATGATATGGGTTGGTTGCATGTTATTTTTATTTTATTAATGCGTGTAAATCCACCAACGAGAAAAAAAATAAAATAAAATTTTTGGGCCACTCTGCAGATGGGTCCTGTGCCCCAGATACACTTTGGGCCGGCCTCTTGGTAGCTATGTTCATTATATTTGTTGAAGACAATTTTGTGAAATTCATACAAATATACAATGATATTAAATAAAGAAAATGCTTAACTTCAAATGTAACAAGACGTCTGAGAAAGAAACCATTTTATACGATCGGGAACTTACACTTATCACTAGGAATAATTTTTATATTAATAATTTCATAATTTAAAACTTTTAAAAAGATCTGTTATTATTAAATTACACTTTTTTTCTCCATTACCCACATGCAGGTTTCATCTTTAATATTCATTAATTATAACAATTATCATTTATTTAATAGTATAATAACACTTTTCATCCTATTCATTAACTTATATCATATTTTGTAGTTAAGTACAGTATTAAACGACTAAGTTACCCATCTAATTACTAATGACTAATCAGGTTTTGAATTATCACATCTAAATTGTTTAATAAATGGGTCATATTCTGTTGTTTAGCCCGTCTAATTATGCAGGTCGGCCTACAAACATGTTACAATTTTCAGGCCGATCCGTTAACCTGTTTAATTAATTCATTATATCGACAAACCTGATTAACACATTTGCAATTTGATTACTACCTGCCAACTCGTTAACCCATATGATACGTTTGTGTTCATATTACACAATTTGAAGTGTGTCCTGATTATGACTATTTTTTATATGAATAAACATATATATGGTCGTTTTTAGGTTAAACAAGTCAAGTCGTCAACCCTATGATTGACACCCCTAGCGGCAAGTGGCAGCAACAGCTCTCACAATTGTATGTGAGGGTGGTCCGAGGGCGTTGGTAGCAAAATCAAATCCATACAAGTAATCATCATATTTAACACGAGCTGATTGTTGACTATTTGTGTACATATGAGTAGTTTTGTGAGAGAATAAGATTTTCATAACAAGTTACATAATTTTTTTATCAGATTTTGTATCGGTAACTTTAAATTTTTCAAACACCTAACACCTAGATTTTATAAATTGAAATCATTACATTATGTTTACTTCTAACTAAAAGTCATAATCTTTTAGTTGAAGAGTGTATCAGTTACCATCAACAATGATTCTAAAAGGTATATTACTATATTAGTAAGTCGAATTGGGCCTTCAATTGGCATTGAAACTAGCTTAAGCCTTAAAAGTTTGAAACATCAAATCTTTAACATCCATCGGATAATCTAGTACTTGGGCTGCCGGCCTTTGGGCCGATTTTCTGATTGATGATTTTATGGACCTCAGACATGTAGTTCATACTTATAGATACTGAATGCAAAATTTTAAGTTCCAACAACACAGAAACCTTTTTACTAGTTACACAAGTTATCCTATTATTTAACCCCCTTAGTAAACTAATTATCTACAATTATTGCTATTGTTAGTGTTATTTTTGGATTTAATTATTTCTAGAGAATGTTGGGTCTAATATTAGAAAGTACTAGTGAAACTAGTTTTAGGAGCTGTTTGGCAATTTCTGAATGATGAAGTGTTGAACTAATAAGATATCTGAACCATTAAGTTTGAACCAATAACATGTCTCAATCATTAAGAGCTAGTATATCGCTTAACTATTTAAAGGCAAATGTCTGACCAATTCAGATAAGAGGTGTTAACCATTCAACATTAGACCTCTTAATCATTCATCATTAATATAATGCTTAACCATTTAAAGACAAACGTTTGAACCATTCAGACATTTGCTCGTGAAACAAACAGTCTGAACCATTCAGATATCTGAATTATTAAGAGGAGATGTTGTGAAACAGCCCCTTAGTACAATATATATATATATATATATATATATATATATATATATATATATATATATATATATATATATATATATATATATATATATATAGGATCAGGATCATTACAGAACCATTTTTATTTTCAGAACCAAAAGAACCATTGACTTACATAAATGTAAATTATAAACCATTGGTTTACATAGATGTAAGTTAAACCTGGTGATATTTAGTTGTTCTTTTATAGTTTATTGTTCATATCTGATATACACATATGTAAAACAGGTCGAGTATTACCAGACTTAATATACATTTATGTAAATCAATGGTTCTGTAGTTCTGAAAATAAAAAGTGGTTCTGTAATGATCCTAACCATATATATATATATATATATATATATATATATATATATATATATATATATATATATATATATATATATATATATATATGTGTGTGTGTGTGTGTGTGTGTGTGTGTGTGTGTGTGTGTGTGTGTGTTCATTAATGTATAATGTTTAATGAGAAAGTACTATGCTTGCAAATCAAATGATATATGTAGATGTATAAATAACGTACAAACTTTTTATTAAGTTAGCCTTATTCATCAACTGAGTAAACAAAAAACTCAACTAGGCTCGCAGCCGGCTCAAGCTTGATATTTGAAGTTCCAGCTTGAGCTCATTATAGTAAACGAGTCATAATATGAGCTAGAGCTTGGCTCGAGTTCGTTTAAACTCGACTTGATTCGAGCTTTTTTCGAGCCGATCCCGAGTAGCTTGAAAACCGGCTTTACTCGTTTGCACTCCTATTTGGGTTGAGTATTAGTCACGAGTCGGCCATTTTGGTTGTGTTGTTATAATTCGAGCCAAGTTAATACTGTCTCATTCTCATTGAATAGGTTGAAATATTTTTTTAAGACAGTTATTTGGCCTCGGAAAAATATTAGGTGTTGCCATTTGTGTCCTTTCACTTAAGATTATTTGATTTTCACTAATTGTCATTTATACTACTTCTGGATATGAAAATCCATGATAGGTAATATTTAATTAACTACTTGAATGAACTTTTAATTCATTATTATTATCCTGTTGTTGAATTCATTGACCATTTCTCTATACTTAGCTCCCTCACATGTATCTTGTTAAAGTACTATAAGCATGTTATATCTCTACTATATATAAAGCATATAAGCATGGGTGTTATATCTATACTATATATAAATCATATGAGAGGGGTATTTTAATATACCATAAAATTAAGAACACTTACTATATTCAATGCATAAGATACAACCACTTTTAAGGGTAAAATAGTATTTATAACATTATTTACACATTACCCCTTATAATTAGTTTTACATAATGACCTTACACTTACTAATATTTGCATAAAATTTTATATTATCTACCCATACTCAAAAAAACTTAATATGTTTTAAGATTTCAGCTCTATTTGCATAAAAAACGTTTTAAGACTACAAGTTAACCTGTTTTTATTTTTAAATATTTTGGTGTAAACTTTTTGCTGAAACGATCTGTATTTTATGAGGTACAATAAGTTAATGCGTATATACAAGTCGTCAAGCAGAACTCATTTATTTGGTGTTTTAAATTTTAGCTTAGAAAAACATAATAAACTTTTATAAAACTACTACAAGAATAACAAAATATTAAATGCACGTGTCAAATGTAAAACGTCGTCCCGCTGCATTGCGCAGGCACCCTTCTAGTATTTAGAAAAAGAACATTAATGTTGTAACAGTAGAAATTTTATAATAGCTTTATTGTTACAATAATACAAGTTTTATAATTATTTTTTATATATAAAATTAAAAAGAATTAAATTCTACAATAACCTTTAGCAGATTTAGACTTTTGTCATCCTACTTTGTTGGGCATGTGCTTTAACCACTAAAGTCTTGTGTCACTTCTATTTTTTTCTTTGTTTTGTCTTTTTAAATTTTTATTATCAACACTCATAGTATATATAATATATGATTTCAACCTATTTGATTTTCTAATAATTTTGCTTTTCTCTAAAAACTTTAGGTTTTTTTAACCATTAATGGAATGCGTGGTTGTTTTTTTCTAATTTTTGCTAGTGATCTAATGTAACTTTTGAAAATAGAGTTGTATAAAAAAAATCGAGTGTTTAATTAGTGCCGTAGCCTATAACGTTTGTTTCTATTGTTCTAGTACTGTGACGAAAACAAATGGAATATGAGAGAACAACATAGAGTGATAGCAGTGATTACAAGCGACGCTTTAGGGTACTACGTACGAGCGATAGACGTGGTGATGTGTTTTTGTGTCTGTCTTTGCACATTTGGACATTGATGGATAGTGTCGCAACACGCATGGATGAAAAGCTAGTTACAATAATAATACAAATGTAGAATAATATTATTACTGTTATAATGGGAGACATATGGGTTCCCCCCTTTTATTTTTTTCTCTGCTATGTATATATATATATATATATATATATATGCATATATGCGAGCTGGTGAAGACTATCACATCTTCTTCATCAAATTGAGCACAGTTTATTTTCCTCTCTACTGTTGAGCACAATCTTGTTTTCCTCTCTATCAACTCATCTTCTTCATCAAATTGAGCACAATATATAGAAGCAACGAAGATTTCTTCTTCTTCAAATTAATCTTCAATTTCCATCACAAAAGGATCCTCAATTCTCTCAATTATCATTATTATTATAACACGTTATCAGCACGAGGTGCTCAACCAAGAAGATCAATAAAGAAGAAGTTGCCATAACAATCAATATAAGTTTTTTATAAATATATATAAATTGAATATATAAATACTATGATGATAAATAAGTGCAGGGTACCCCTTACTATGGAGAAATTATAATTTTTGGGACTACTAATAAATATAACAGTTGGGACTACTAACATGTCTAACATTTATTTATGCTCCTAATCTAACATTTATTTACGCTTCTAACTTTTATTACTCTGTCAACTAACGTTTATTTGTTTATGCTCCTAACTTTTATTATTCTGTTAACTAACATTTATTTACGCTTCTAACTTTTACTTTTATGTCATCTAACATATATCTAATCTAACGATTATTAACATTTATTAAAAGGTTTATTTATATTGCTAAATTAATTCTAATATCTATTTTATTGTTTAGAAAAATGTCGAATCTATCAAAACTTGAACTTATGGCTCTCGATATTTTCGGGAAAAATTATATGTCTTGGTCAGCAAATATCAAGAGACATCTAAAATCACTTGGTGTATTAGAAGCAATAAATGATAATAATCAATGTTCGGAAGAAGAAAGGGCTAAAGCTGATGTGTTTATCCATAAACACATTGATGAATTATTGCAGCATGAATACTTTAATTATGATGATCCATGTGGGTTATGGAAGGATCTAAAAAATAGATTTGATAATCAAAAGGAAGTTTTACTTCCTACTGCCAAATATGAATGGAACAATTTGAGGTTCCAAGATTTTAAAAAAATAAATGATTACACATCTGCTTTATATAGAATATGCTCAAAACTAGAATTTTGTGGGCATCTTGTTACCGAGGAGGAAAAGTTGGAGAAAACTTATTCCACTTTTCATGCTTCAAATATTAATTTGGCTCAACAATATCGTTTGTTGAAGTTTTATAAATACTCCGATCTCAATGCATATCTTCTCGTAGCAGAAAAGCATAATGAGCTTCTTATGAAAAACCATGAAACTCGTCCCACAGGATCGCTAGCAATACCAGAAGCAAATGTTGCTAATAATTTTAAAAAATGGGAACAAGGCCAAGTTCGTGGTCGAGGCCGTGGCCGCGGCCGTGGTCGTGGTTATTATAATAAAAACCATTTTAGTGGTCATAAGAACTTGTTCAAGTCGACCAACAATTATTACAGAGGCCGTGGACGAGGTCGTGGTCGTGGTCGTGACCGTGGACGAAACGCACCACAAAGTAACAAGTTTAACCAGCAAAATAAGTTCACAAATGAAGCTGGAACATCTCAAACTAATGATAGTTTGTGTTATAGATGTGGAAGTAATAACCACTGGGCGAAACTTTGTCGCACACCTTCACATCTATGTCAATTATATCAAGCATCTCTAAAAGATAAAGAAGTGAACCATGTAGATAAAATTAATGATATTAAAGCGGAACTACACCACTCGGATTTTTTCAATGATGGAGAAATTTAAATGCTTTTGAATAATAATAATTTCTTTTATAATTATATTTAATTATGTTTGTAATATATTTTTTTCTTTTCATGTAACATATTTTGTTTAAAATGTATAATATTATATGTGCTTATTATTATTATTTTTCTTATAATTGAAGATTAAAATGAATTCCAATGGAGCACAAGACCGAACAAGTAATGGAGATTTATGTATAGCAGATAGTGGTGCTACACATACTATTCTTAAATATCGAAAATATTTTTATGAATTGAAAACGACAAAGGGAAATATTGATACAATATCAGGTCCTACGGACTTGATTGAAGGTGTGGGAAAAGCAAATTTAGAATTACCTAACGGTACAAAGATGTTAATAGAGAATGCTCTATTTTCCCTAAAATCAACAAGAAACTTATTAAATTTCAAAAATATATATCAAAATGGATATGATACACAATCAAGAACTGTTGGTAACAAGAAATATCTATATATTATGAAGGAAAATCACATATTGGAAAAATTGTCAATGCTTCATTCTGGATTGCATTATACATATATAAATGTACCTCAAGCACATATGACAGTAAAAGAAAAATATTGTGATCCTGGTATGTTAAACATATGGCATGACAGATTAAGCCATCCCGGATCTATAATGATGAAAAGTATCATTGAAAATACACATGGACATCCATTAAAAAATCAAAGGATTCCCCAAGCAAATAAAATGCAACTGTGTACATCATGTTCTCTTAGAAAATTAATTACAAGGCCTTCGCCACTAAAAATCGAAAAGAAAATACCAATATTCCTTGAAAGAATTCAAGGTGATATATGTGGACCAATTCATCCACCGTGTGGACCGTTTAGATATTTTATGGTCCTAATAGACGCATCCAGCAGATGGTCTCATGTATGTTTATTATCAACTCGTAATGTAGCCTTTGCAAAATTTTTTACTCAAATATTAAATTACGAGCACATTTTCCTGATTATACAATTAAAAGAGTAAGGCTTGATAATGCGGGAGAATTCACATCACATGCTTTTAATCATTATTGCATGTCTGTTGGAATTGTTATGGAACACCCAGTTGCCTATGTACATACACAAAACGGTTTAGCGGAATCATTAATTATACGTCTCCAGCTAATAGCTAGACCATTAATAATAAGAACAAAACTCCCTGCGTCTATTTGGGGTGTCACACCCCAACCTTGACGGCGGAAACGTCAAGGTGTGAGAGTTACGATTGTTCACAGCCACATAACGCTATTATTAGTACCAAATATATTAATCAAGATTTAATTGTAACAATACAAGTAAATGTTCAAACAAAGATACATTCAGAGTACAAGTATAAAAGTATCCAGCTCATTCGTTTAATTCTCTAAGTCCAATCCTAAGTGTGATAAACTTCAAAGAGTAAACTGAAACATGTTAAAAATAAAAGGTCAACATAAAAATGTTGGTGAGTATTCCACAGTTTTCAATACATAAGTATATAAAAGATGGCAATTCAAGTCATAAGTTAGTGAATAAAGTGATTAGGGATGTTATGAACAATGCAACAATCAAACCTCGACAAAGTTTACAAGTCTTATACGTTAAAAGTATATATGATCAGCTAAGTGTATTTGGTTCCCTAGTACACAAGCATACGGCTTCCAGGAGTCGGCAGTTCATCGACTTTAGCACCAAATAGGTTGTCTGTCCCATAGATCTATGACTTCGCTGGGCTAGCAATAGTTAATGATTGTACATATAACGCCATAACATGGTAACCACAAAAGTTCAACTAACCACAACTTTAAGTGAATTGCCATAAAGTTCACAAGTCTCGAATAAGTTCACAAGTGCAATGATATAAGTTAACATATTTCACCCCAAAGTGCGAAAATAAGAAAAAGGGGTATGGAAATACTCACATGGCGATTAAGTATATTATGATGATTATTAAGATCAATATACGTCTTTCCAAGATATTCCTTCACAAGGTACCTAGATATGTATAGATTTACAACCTTTAAGTTTAATTAATAATAATCTTGACGTTTTAATAAGAATTGGGGTTTCCATTTGGGTTTTTGAACTTATTTGTTTTCTGGAAATTATAAGGCTTTAAAAAGCCTTTTTAAAAAAATATGGGAGGTGGCCGGGTCACGAACCCGCGACCTCAAGGATGGTGTAAGGCGCAGAAACCAGCGAACCAGGAGACAAATCTGCATTAGAAATCAGTTTCTAATCCTTTTAACACAATTTAACCAAGCCCCAAACACCCAATTCGAGCCCTAAGTTCAAATCCCACCCGATTGACCCCCAATTCAGTTTCGATAACTCTCGAAATCATAGGGCTTTTGTTCCCCAAGGAAAACCGAGTGTGTGTGTGTGTTTAACTGTAAATATGGTGTCGATTTGGTGGTTAACCTGTTGATGAATAGGTCGCGGTCACGGGTGATGATCGAACCATGCCCAAACAACCATCATAAACGAATTAAACTTGTGTGCAGCTTCGGTTCATGATAAGGAACAATAGCCCTACGTTAATTTTGTTCAAAATCGATCGTAGGTGTGCTTTTGATTGAGTTGCAGGTTCGCGAGTTCGGGAGTATTCGAATGGTTAATTGGTGGTTTTCAAATGTGTTTTTCATGCAATTCGATTCAGTGGGTGATTATAAACAACTTAAAGCTTGTTAGTGCGTGAATAATTCGAGTATTAAAATCCCGAAGTGCCCGATTTAGGGGTTGGTCGGCCGATGGTGGTCGACGGGTAATGGGGGGTGGGGTTGGGAAGTTTCAAGGAATTACAGAATGGTCCCTGTGGTTTCTGTTTTGGTAGTTTTAGGTTTAAAACTTAGTTTTTTGAGTTTTATAAATTACCACAAACCCCCTGAACTTATCTATCATAGTTATTATTATTATTATTAATATTACTATTATTATTAATATTATTATTATTATTATTATTATTATTATTATTATTAGTTATTATTATTATGATTAATTATTAATAGTATTAATATAAAAAAAATTTTGAACGCCGTAAAAATACGAGATGTTACATGGGGTCATGCAATTTTGCATGTTGGATCATTAATTCGTATAAGGCCAAGTGCAAATTACAAGTACTCCCCCATACAACTTGTCTCTGGTCAAGAGCCAAATATTTCCCATCTTAGAGTTTTTGGTTGTGCAGTATATGTTCCTATTGCACCACCACAACGCACTAAAATGGGACCTCAAAGAAGGTTGGGAATATATGTTGGATATGAAAGCGCTTCTATCATAAGATATCTAGAACCTTTAACAGGTGATGTTTTTACAGCACGTTTTGCTGATGGTCATTTTGATGAGACAGTTTTCCCTACATTAGGGGGAAAAAATAGAAGTAAAGAAAATGATGTTTCATGGTGTGTACCTTCATTGTTATATCTAGATCTGCAGGATCGATTATGGGTCACTCAGCAGATGGTTTTTCTCTCAAACTCACCCTGAACAACACTCAGCAAGAGTCTAAGAAGAGTTGATCACAATATAACAAGTAAACAGCACTAAGTAAATAAACACAGAATGTAAATTTTCAAGGTACTTTTATATATTGCTTCTCAACTCAAAGGATTACAAGACTCTTGGACTCAAATCACTTATCTAATGAGTTACATGGAGAAGATATATATAATACTACCTACAGTCGGATATACTTTGATACCAGCTGGACACCTCTAACCTTACATCTATACTACAAGACTCTAGGTGAGGTCTTTCAGACCTTTTGCCTGAGAGTTGGTAGTCAGGACATGTCCCTGACTTACCTTTTGTCACCAACTGAAGTTGGTAACATGTATATCATAAAAAGGTGAACAGTAGAATAAAGTATGGTCAACAACATGGCTCTTTAGGAAGATGACATGCTGTATCAGAGGTCTGCAGCGGACTGTCAGGGACCATACTTTTATATGCTGGACATAGCAATGTCTTCCGAAGGATAAAGTACTTCGGAAGAATAACTTCTTCCGAAGCCACTTTTACTTCGGAAGACTGCTTCTTCCGAGGCTTGGAGTCTTCTTTGTCTTCGGAAGCTCAGACTTTGTCTTCGAAAGCTCTTTCAGACTTTGTCTTCGGAAGCTCTTTCAGACTTTGTCTTTGGCTGTTGTTCTTCAGACTCTCGGAAGATCTCTTGCTTGGCTTCGGAAGCCCTTCAATGTAGCACCAAAAATGACTATGAAATGATTTTGGTTGCACCAGTCTCATCTTGATCCAACAAGATCCTAGAACAAAACAATGTGAAACAGAGGTTCAAAAGATAGTACATCTACAAGAAATTGTAAATCAATTGTCTATTGCATTTACTGATACAAAAAGGGTAACAAAATCTTATATACCAGCTGTAAATGCTCCAGCTCGAGTTGAGATTCCCGACAAACAAAAGGATAATATGGTGAATGAATCACAGAAACGGTTGAAACGTGGTAGACCAGTCGGTTCAAAGGATAAACATCCTCGAAAAAGAAAATGTACTGAAAATGAAATTGACCATAAAGAAAATGATTCAAATATTGAAATATTCCCTCAGGAAAATGTAAATGATACTACTTTCTCTCAGGGGGAAGTAAATGACCAAGAATTATCAATCAATTATGGTCATACACATATAGTGTGGAACCGAGATGAAATAGAAAATGATTATATATTTTCTTATTCTGTGGCCAGTGAGATTATGAATGAAGATGATGATTCTGAGCCAATATCTATAGATAATTGTCGTAATAGACATGATTGGGATAAATGGAAAGCCGCTATGCAAACTGAATTAAATTCACTTAACAAACGAAAGGTTTTTGGGCCTATTATAGTTACACCTAAGGAAGTAAAGCCTGTAAGATATAAATGGGTTTTTGTAAGAAAAAGAAATGAGAAAAATAAAGTTACAAGGTATAAAGCCAGACTTGTAGCCCAAGGTTTTTCTCAAAGGCCGGGAATTGACTATGAGAAAACATATTCCCCAGTTATGGATGCAATCACTTTCAGATATTTAATCAGTTTAGCAGTTTCTAAAAAATTAGAAATGCGTCTTATGGATGTAGTTACGGCTTATTTATATGGATCACTTGATAATGATATTTATATGAAAATCCCAGAAGGGTTTAAAATCCCAGATGCATTAAAATCGAAGTCTAAAGAAATGTATTCAATCAAACTGCAACGATCATTATATGGATTGAAACAATCTTGGAGAATGTGTGATGTGTGTTTTGATATATAAACTTTAGCAACAAATTTTACACAATTAAGCTTTAAATTTATAAAATGATTTTCACCCTATGACTAACTACACACACAATAGGCAAGTGTACCTATCGAATAGTAGTATAGCTTTTGGTAAGAAACAAGTATCGATCCATGGACACGAGAGCTCCTGATACTAAGTCTTTATCATTATCTAGCCGATGAAAGAGGATTTATGAATATTATCATTAACTAATTTAACTAACAATTAAACTAATTGAAGAAAGTAGATGAAGATGAAGATAACCAATCAGAGGAATGTATCACTTAGACTTTGAATCCGCTTAGCAAAACAATGACGACATGTATGAACCTATGGTGAGATCATTTTCTACACACGAAACATGGATATAAACTAGACTCTTGTCAAAGTTATCTAATTATATAACTCTTTGGAAAGCTAAGACGATAAACACACAATAGCCACCTAAAGTTATGCCATGAAGAACTAATGATAATATTATGCCAATGTTAAATATGATTTGGACTCCCGTCAAGGATACCAAACCCACAAATCTTTGGAAAGTCAACACGATGAACACGTGGCAACCACCTCAATTCGCGTAATGTAACAATACCTATGTATATCCTTCAACTTATGAATATCCTATCATGAATTTATGAACCATAAATTTGCGCATTATCTATGGTTTTACATAACAAAGTTAGGAGGTATTCATAACAAACACAATGGTTTTCACAAACACATGTATAAGGATGCATACTTGTTCAACTTTACTAGATATTCAACCATTCATTCACTATTTCTAGTCAAATGCCATAAACTACATACTAGGTTATGCAATTCATGAATAAATGTTCCAACACACATGGTTTTCCAACATAATATGGTTGCAACACCCACAAGATTCAATATTTCATCAAGTTAAACAAGAACACACCACCATTAAAGGACATTCGTAGCTTTGTAATGAGCATTGACATAAACACCACCAAGAGTTTCATACAACATGTCAAAGTATGCTAAGCTTCATCTAATCTAAGTGATTAAGAGTATTTAGCCCATGAGGCTTACAAAAGCCATAACCAAACTTATAGAAATGGAAGAAAACATCTTAGGTCTAGAGATTTTCAAACCAAAGATGAGTGAGGATGGGTTGTGTGAAGTTGAATCTTTCTTTGAAATGCTTGATCTTTAACCACTCTTGAACTCTTGAGAAACTTCCTTCAAATCTCCTTCAAAGATGAAGAAAAACTAGGGTTTGATCTTCAAAAACCGTTTTTTTTCAATGAAGAAGAAGAAGGGGTTAAAAAGGGGGCCTGATGCGTGTCATGGCCATGACCCAGTTTGTCATGGCCATAATGCGCTCAAAAAGGGGGCCTGCAGCTTGTTATGGTCTTGACAGCTCCTGTCATGGCCATGACAGCCTCTAAACTTCCAAACTCTTCATGAATTCCTTGGCTTTTTCTTTTGAAATCATCAAACCACCATTCGAAGCTACAAAAATCAAATTAATCACAATTAAGTATCGCTAAAGATTAATTTGAAACAAAAATCACTTAAAATGGGAAAAGATATGTATTCTTAACATGTGTAATTTTTCACATATCAATGTGGTATAATCGTTTGAGTGATTATTTGATAGGTAAAGGCTACACAAATAATCTTATATGTCCATGCGTCTTTATCAAAGGGACAACATCAGGATATGTGATAATAGCAGTATATGTCGATGATTTGAACATAATCGGTACGCATAAGGAAATTCATGAAGCAGTTATTCTTTTAAAGAAAGAATTTGAAATGAAAGATCTTGGAAAAACCAGATATTGTCTTGGTTTACAGATTGAACATATGAACAACGGTATACTTATACATCAACCAAATTATACCGAAAGACTATTGAAACGTTTCAATATGGACAAGGCAAATTCATTAAGCTCACCAATGGTTGGTAGATCGCTTAACATTAAAAAATATACATTTCGTCCTTGTGAAGAAAATGAAGAAGTACTTGGTCCAGAAGTACCATACCTCAGTGCAATTGGAGCTCTTATGTATCTTACTAACTGTACAAGACCTGACATTTCTTTTGCAGTTAATTTGCTAGCAAGATTTAGTTCATCCCCTACAAAAGACACTGGAATGGGATTAAACATATTTTTCGATACTTTCGAGGAACAGTTGATTTAGGCTTATTTTATTCTAACGAATCAAAAGAAAGTTTAGTTGGTTATGTAGATGCAGGTTATTTATCCGATCCTCACAAAGCAAGATCTCAAATCGGATATGTATTTATGAACGGAGGAACTGTAATCTCATGGCGTTCTCAAAAACAAACACTTGTTGCAACATCCTCAAATCATGCTGAAGTTATTGCACTACATGAAGCCTCTAGAGAATGTGTGTGGTTGAGATCCATGACACAACATATATTGACTTCTTGTGGACTAGAGAAAGATAACAATCCAACTCTAATCTATGAAGACAATGCAGCTTGTGTCTCACAGATGAAAGAAGGGTATATCAAAAGTGACAAAACGAAACATATACCCTTGAGATTTTTCTCATATACTCAAGAACTTATTAAAGATAGTCAGGTTGAAATGAGATACGTTCAGTCTACCAATAATTCCGCAGATCTTTTCACAAAGGCGCTTCCTACAACAATCTTCAGAAAGCATATTTATAATATCAGGATGCGTTATGTACACAAATGGTAATTTGAGGGGGAGCTATATACTGTACTCTTTTTCCCTTAGCTATGGTTTTTATCCTAATGGGTTTTTCCTAGCAAGGTTTTTAATGAGGCAGTATATCCACCCATATTACATTAGAGAAATGTTTAGACCATATGTCTGAGGGGGAGTGTTATAATGGCAGACATATGGGTTCCCCCCCTTTTGTTTTTTTTCTCTGCTATGTATATATATATATATATATATATGCATATATGCGAGCTGGTGAAGACTATCACATCTTCTTCATCAAATTGAGCATAGTTTATTTTCCTCTCTACTGTTGAGCACAATCTTGTTTTCCTCTCTATCAACTCATCTTCTTCATCAAATTGAGCACAATATATAGAAGCAACGAAGATTTCTTATTCTTCAAATTAATCTTCAATTTTCATCACAAAAGGATCCTCAATTCTCTCCATTATCATTATTATTATAACAATTACTACAAGTATTTCTATATTAAAAAAAATCAAATGATAGTAAGAACATGTTCTTTTTATGTACTAAATATAACTGCGCAAGCCATGTATCTATTGTACTCTTAGACGTGAAAAGTTCAAATCTTTATTTAAGATACAAGTGATTAATAATAATATATTATGAGCTGTTTAATGGAGAAAACTATTTTACTGTTTTTAGGGTTTAAAAGTATTTTTTTTTCCTTTAATTATGATTGAAATTGAAATTTGGGGATTGCTTCTAAGGGGACAAGTAGGGCAACCTCTAAAGTTGAATCGTGGGATATCCCTATCCCATAAGACAAAGGAACACATGCATTATATCATGCCTTTGACGATTCATACAATGACAAAAGCTTCACAATTTAATCTCTTATATAAAACATAACATCATGAAGATACAACATTGATATTAACCTTGTATAGCTAATTATGTTTGAAACGAGCACGATGAACTTCTTCAACAGATGGTGGTAGGGGTCATCGAGATTCAATGAACCATGGTACAAATGTCATTCATGAAAGCAACCCCGAACAAAGATCTCTTGTCAAACGTCCCCACTTTTGTTAAAGTAAATGTCACATTGGTTAACAAACCGGGGTAACTAACATGTTAATCAAGTTGAACCCTTACACCGACCCCACATGCAATATCTATTGATCACATCAAATGATTTAAATTCTGGAAAGAAATAAAAACAAAGTTTATATTTTTAACCTATCGTGCTCTTAAAATTATAAATTTGATTCAAAAGATCTCATACATACCTAATTCATGATAACACTCGATTATACTTTGAATGTGTGACGAAAGAAGTGATACACATGCACTAGGTAACACAATACTAGAAAACTATTTAATTTTCTATGAGCATTTGTTAGAAATTAGTCAATAACGTTCATTCTGACAAAAGTATTTTTGTTGGACGAGTAATCATAGGAAAATTTTTCCGATCTTTTTTCATGAAAAAATTTTGACAAAATATTTTATAACTTATTTAAATTCCGAAGAAAATTACGGTTCGGATTTTCCGAAAAGACTACAATATTTTTTTTATTTTCCAATCGAATTCTGATGACTTTTTTATTTTGTAATTTTTCCAACAAGACATCAATTTTTATTTTCCAACAAAACCAAGATTATTTTTTATTTTTTTTCTTTACTTTCTCAATAAAATTTAGATGATTTTTTTTGTCTTTTCATCCCCAGTATTACAGTCTTTTATGAGTCGGAAATATGTTTGTGGTTTGTCAGAATTTCAAACACTTTTCTTGTTGGATAACTTCTTAGAAAAAAATTATTTTCTAGTGACAAGACTCAAACCCAAATTGATAGGTTAAGATATATGATTAGAAATGAACAAGGAATAACAAAAAAATCAAACAATAATGTTCATAATTTGTTTGTTTTGCATTAAATTGACAATAGAACGTTGACTAGTGACAATTTCACTATCCAAATATAGATATATCATCTTCCCATGCTGTGACAGATCACACTAGACCCCCTGATCCAGTCACACCCTTGTGGTCATGTCTCTCATTGCATGGCAATATGAAACAACCCCACATAGGAACCCTTTGCCATTTGGGGACACTCACAACACTATGGCCCCCCCACCCCCCATAACTTACGTAGACAATGGTTTTGAAATATCACTCTACGTCCCGAACAAATTTAAATACATATCCCCACATAAACATACGTATCTTTTCATGTTATGTTGCTTGCATGAATTATATATACAACTTCGATTCGTGCAATAAATGGTGTATATGATTTTATAGATAATAATATTCCTAGGTATGAAACAATATGTTTAGTATTGAAATGTAATAATGTTGTAAGATTTTGCAATTTGTACCTAATACTATATAAAAAATGTCTACTCCTAATCTATTAAGGTTTTCTGAAAACAATTATGTAACATTTCTGTGGACTCTAGGAAAAATATGACTCGGTTTTTGGAAGAAAAAAGTCATATACCGTTAAATATAATGTAGCATGGTTGTTTACGTGAAATAGGGTTCCATTAGTTTCTGCCTCTGTGAAAAAAATTATGTTACAACTTACAATCACTTATGATATAAGTTAACAAGTGATAAACATGTTTGTTTGTCTAATCCTCTCTTAGTAATCCTTGGGCATCCAATAATCTCATCATCAGAAGTATTATTGAATCGAGTATGTTAAAAAATACAATCCTATAAAATTGTTTCAATAATTTGTAAGCTATAGGCTATAGCTCAAAGCCTCATGCTCTTGATTTAGATTCTATATAAAAGTATGGACATGGAGATATTCGCTCTATCTGCTTCTCATTCTTGAGAGAGCCTACTTTATCAATAATCGTCTTCACCTATTAATTAAGGCTTCTATGATAATTGATACCGAACTTTCTATGTACTGTAGTGGCGCAAAAGGTCCATGAAATTTTCTATATATATACATGTGTACTCTGAGAGAACATAAACCATAACAGAATGAGTCCTATGCAACGATCATTGTTTTTTGTATTGTATTGGTGGAAGGTTCAGTTTGAATGCCCACATGCATATTGTCACGTAGTACTGTAGTAGGCTTTCAATTAATTATGTACCCCATGTTCCTGATTATTTATCGGCTCATCAGTACCCTCTTTATGTAGTTAAGTTATGATATGTATTATTACGATTTGTGATTTACTTCAATGGATTTTTACTTCATGAGGTGTTCTGCTGCTCGGGTTTTTAGATTGTATTAGTATTGGATTGTTATGTAACTTTGCGTTTGTTATATTCCATATTATGCCACTTTAACATCTCATCTATGATTTTGGCCTAAAATTCTATAATGGGAGTCTTTTCCGAGTGAAATTTCCCACACGTTTCAGACCCAAATTTTCCTACACATTTTTGATAGATTTCCAACGGCAAGTATTTTCTTTTCTTTTTTGATGCTCACATGTTGTTGTTTTTTTACTACGTCTTTTGTACAACTTCATCACACATGAAATACTTTTATTTTCACCAATTTATATGTATTATACATATACCTATGCATTCTAGAGAAAATTAAAAATATAAAATATTAGAAATTTTGCCAGAAATGCATAGGAAGTTTCACACATGTTTGAGGGCATACCTTTTAGTTGGTAGGTTGTTATTAAATTAGGATTTTCAGCGGTGTTAATATTTCGTCAGATCAATGGTTAGGGATTTTCGAAAAAAAGGGTCCGGTTATTTAAACACCCCCATTTTAAATCAACACCCCGGTACCCTATGCGTCGCGTATGGGTCCATACGTCGCGTATAGGGTGCGTTGTCGGGTTGCCATTTTATACCTTATACGCGCGTATGGACCCATACACGACGTATAGGGAATACAAACATTCCCTGACAGTTCATGTCAGACCAGTCTGTCAGACGCGGGGCTATACGCAGCGTATGAGACCATACGCTGCGTATAGGGTACAATTTTTTTTTGGGCTGAAGAGCATAATGAACCTATACGCCGCGTATGAACCCACACGCGGCGTATAGGTTATGGTGTTTAGTTTTTTGTGTTATTTTTACACATATTTTTTTAAAGATCTTTGCGTATAAATTTTACGTATAAGTTATATTTTATAACTTATTAACCGACCATTTTAAATATTAATTAACTAATAAAACATATAAAATAAACATAAACTGATAATAAACATATAAGATAAACTGATACTATAAATATCAAAGTTTTTAAAATACATAACAAAATAAAAGTTACAATGCTAGTAAAAACTATGGCGAGCCTGGATAAACTGGCAATTCCTGATGATCAATACCAGCAGCACGTGCTCGCGCAATCTCTAACTGAACGTGCCACTCCATAAGATCCTCAACTCGATCGAGCCGACGACTCTGCTACCGTAAACTCGTAGAAATGTCCTGCATAAATGTCTCCATACGTGCAGGCAGCCTCACATCTCTATAAATATGTCGAGGGAACTGTGGCTGAGGTGGCGGCTGATGTACTGGCGGCTGATCATGTGGGTGCTCGTCGGGTGGTGGCTGATCATGCGGAATATGCCCTTGCTGCTGCTGCGGATCGTCAATGCCGAGCTGCTGAACAGGAGCTGGCTGCCAGATCTCCCCGGGTCGAAGAGAGAATCGTATGCCACCTGGAAACTAGCGTATAATACGCATGTCGAATAGCGTACTAATCTGACCGGCTCGATCGGCGGAGAACGTCAGCAAAATGCCGAGAAAGATAACCTAAAGCTCAGGTAATCACCTAACTCGGGTTCAACGGTATCAGTCGGTTATGATAAAAATCTTGAAAATTATTCAGTTTAACCGTACCGACTAACACCGATGGAACCCGAGTCAGTTGAAACGATTATTAAGTATCCAATTCAGATATATATATATATATATATATATATATATATATATATATATATATATGTATGTAAATACTTACTGAAGTAAGAATATATAATATTACCGAGTAAATTATTTGCGAAAAGAAAATGTTGAACCACATAACCCAAATTTCTTACGATCTTAAATCGAACCATCAATCTCAAACGAATGAATTTGAGAATTCAAACCTTTACGTTTTTTTAGACGAGCGAATGCGTTGCCTCCCTTTATATACACAACGAAAATGGACCTATACAGGGCGTATAGGTCCATACGCCACGTATACGGGGCGTATAGGCCTATACGGTGTCGTATATGACAAGTTGGTAGGTCCCCAACTGTTGCACCGACAGCTATACGCGGCGTATGGACCTATACGCCGCGTATAGCTGTCGGTGCAGCAGTCGGGGACCTACCCACTTGTCATATACGACACCGACCTATACGTGACGTATGGACCTATACGCCCCCATATAGGTCGACTGATGTGACTTGGAATGTCAGACATTAATGTCGCATTAATGGTCGATACCTATACGCCGGGCATGGGCCGCTTATGGACCCATACGCGGCGTATAGGTAGGTGTCGATTTAAAGGATTGGATGTCCCTTTATTAGCACCAAAAAAAACTATTTCATAGAAACTTTGCGCCTCTCTAGTGCTGTCTACTCTTAAGCATTTTCATGAAATCAACTTTAATTACCAAATCTTTGACCTTTATATATTCTAATAAATTCTATTAATAGAAATGTAAACCATATTTTAAAAATATCGTAAACAAATGGCATGTTAGAAAAATCAGAATTTTCATAAAGATAACAGCACTTTTTATTGAATTGTGAGCTTAAGTATAAGCTGTCTTTCAGTATAGTTTTGGGTATCTTTGTCTTTTGTTTTAGACATCAATTGGGTGTTTAACATTGGCTTGATTTAAGTTGTTTTAAAATCTTAAACATCATCAAATTCCTCATAATTATATAATTAACAGTTTCATCCTTTTGTTACTAACTGACTTCTTAAAGTTGCATACTGCACTGGTTTATGTACTTTTAATGACTAGAGAAAGTAATATGGTGCGTCAAATTCATTTCTCTCATGTCGGATTTCATTTTCTTGTTGTAGCTTGTTCTCATCAAACTCTCTTCTCCTGTGTTGGATTCTCTTATTCTATGCCTCTTAGTTTTTCAAAAAATACTTAAAACTTAAATAACCGATCAAACAGTGTCACGTGACATTTGGCATTTTTATATCGACATTCATCTTGAATAGTATATATAATACATGTATATTCTAGAAAAAATAGTAATATTAAATTGGAATAGACTTTAAATATGAGAGGTGCTCTAAGGTTTCGTTTAGACTAGTGGATGGTTTTTCAGAATCAAGTGGAATATAATTTAAATATGTTGTACATTTATTGTCAACCGGATGGAGGAAGAGTAAGTAGCACATGAATATGAAAATTGGAGGACGTGGGACGCACGTGACTTAGAGGCAACGGTCGGTTCAGAAATCAGAAATCATGTGTTATATAACTACTGCTAAGGAACCGTTGGAGCATTTATTAATATTTGAATTCTACATTTTTTTTCTCAAATTTAAAATGTGTAAGTGACTAAAAAACCAATTGTACACCAGGATTTAAAATAATTATACACCGGCAATTTATTTAAAATGTACGACTACAACATTTCTCAACACGTATTTAGAAAGATGACTGTCTTTATAAGTTACATTTGTAAACAACCACTTTAAGTATAGTTAGATGATAGTGTTCTATAAGGTAAACCATTTCCTCAAATCTAATCAATGATTGATTCTCTAACTTATAAATTCTAGAATCCAAAAGTCCTTGTTATGGCCTCGATTTCGAAACCATCTGCAAGAAAGGCCTGCTTATCCACGGGTGTTCTATAAGGTAAACCATTTCCTCAAATCTAATCAATGATTGATTCTCTAACTTATAAATTCTAGAATCCAAATTTTTAAGTATAATACAATTAAACGGTGGAATGCTTTGTCTACTTATGATATGACTTTATCCAATATGGGTCACATGTATATAGAGATGATACAAGATGGGTCATATGTATAGGAGATAAATAATTTAATAAATGAAAATGGAGCAACATAATTTAAAAGTGGTAACTATAGGTAAAAAATGATTGAAACTATGATTCTGTGATAAATATATAATAGTGATATGATAAGCATACGAGAAACAAATGATGAAAAGTCATAAAAGGCGACATAAATGTAAATTTGTAAATTGGCTACTATCAAGGAGTAAATATTAGAGACTCTTGTAATATGAACACTACAAAAAGTGAATTAAGAACCGATCATTAAAGTTATGAGAATGATAATGGTCTAAGCATCAATCTAGTTCATTAAAGTCATAGGTCCTCTCCCGTGTTTGATCAATTTGATATGGTTGATCCATCTTTTGGCATTGTAGATAAGAAGGTATAAGAAATTAGAGATGATCTATGTTGAATCCCAAAAACCACACTTACGCGCCCAATTCTGCAAATACATCATTGTATGACATAGGGATGGAACTCGCTCTGGGGATTTTATCTGGTTTGTCGTGCTATTGAAATGCATATGAAAAATATGTGTATGAACAATGACATATATAAGTAAATGCATAAAGAAAGAGAGAGAGAGTTGGAATTTTTACAGAGACGATTAATGCAATTTTCTCTATATATAAAATAGGGCTGCGATTTTTAAATTTCAGAGACCAAACATACAATTTGACTAAACTATAGAGACTATTAATGCAATTTTCTCTATATATAATTAAAAAAAATGATATAGAGAGAGAGAGTTGAAATTTCGATGAACCCCTAACAAATTTTTATTAAAAGAGGTAGCAGAAATGACATGACTAATAGTCATCTAGAGTCTAGACTAGTGGAGCATCATGGATTCTCTATCTGGATTTACTTGTTAGGTTAAAAAGTTAAGAACATTTAAACAAAGATATTCTTTGTATAAACAGCGCTAGTTCAGGGATTTAAACTTGTTGGGGTTCAATAGTATAAACTACAACCAATATGTTATATCTAGCCAATAAGCAAATCCACATGTTATCATAATATTATAAGTTTTCAAATGAATTTGAAAAAAGGTGGGAAACAAAACCCATTGTCAACCCAAAGAAACAAAAGCATCTGCTGTTTGCATCTCACACGCGTACGGAACTCACATGCACTCACCGTTTCCTTTCGTCTTCCTCTCACCAGTTGCTAAATAATCTGTTGACTAATTATTGGAAAAGGATATAAAAAACAAAATATATGCTGATCACAAAAGAACCGGATCGAAGAACACAAATGTGAAAAAAAAGAAGTGTTTGTACATCTTAAATATTAATATAAAAACACCATATTTATTAATCATAAACTATATATTTTAATGCTCCGAACTTGATAAATAATACATGAATTAAAATTATAGAAATCCAACTTGATAAATAAAACATGAATTAAAATTATAGAAATCCATGGCCAATTTTTTTTCATGGGAACGGAAATTTTAAGGCTCATTTAGCCATCAATATATAAAATTCTTTTTTGTTTGGTTCGGATCAGGTCGGGTTTGATCAGTTTATTACAGAAAAATCATTAAAATGGTTTCCAAACTCTTGTACTTGCGCTCATATATATCAAGAACCGTATTTAAACAACTAGTTTGAAAATTATGTTGAAACAAATTCCAATTTTTTGCACAACTGTTAAGAACTTCAATTAGTTTTTAACACCGATGATGTTCAACAAATTTAAGAATAACATTGGTTAAAGTAAACATAATAGTAACTGATAGAATAAAAGAAAAAAAATTATAATAACTTAAAATAAAATAAAATACTTATTTTATTAAAATATTTTATGTTTTCACTTGATGTTTTCTCAAACTCATGCACATATATTTATTAAGCGCATTAATAGCATCCTTGTGTACTCGATGCTTTATAGCTAACTTGCACATTTGTAATGAAGTAAAACTCTAACAATCCCTTGTATCAAAAGTTGTTTGAAAGAAATAAAATTTTCTCTTCAAATTATTGACGATTAGTAAAATATGTCTTTATGTATTCGAAAACTTCTTTAAAACAAATTGTCATCAGTGAAGTAGTGTGTCACTAGTTGATAAAGAGATTGTTCCCTCGGTCATCTCTGTGCACGTAACTTCAAAATAAAACATTTCAGTAAAAATAAACCAAAAGAATATAATAAATGTTACAAAATACAATTAAAAATATTTTTATTAAAATAAAAAATGAAACCATCTTACAATGAAACAGTATCTTGAATTTTGCCTAACGATAAAGAAATCACGATATCCAAAAATTAAAAGTTACACTTACTCGTCTCAATATTTCTTCCTCGGAACTTGACAAGTTGTACAACAATTGTGGATGATGAAATTGCAACTGATTTCTTGGGAGAGATTTGAAACATAGTGGGTGTGAATATAAAACTTTTTAGGTGAAAAAAGCTATAGACAATGTATATATTGGGTTATAAAAGTTGTTTAATCTCCAACGACTACTAATTAATGATAACTTTACCGCTTCATAATGATCCAAAAGAGGAAATTTGAGTCGGTGAAAAACGGCGATGTTTCACCATATTATGGGAAAAATCCCAAATTCAAGGGGTGTGTTGTGTTGACGATCAGGGAAAAGTTTTTTGCGTTTAATTATTCCTCAGGACGACTCCGCTAACATTATCATGTTTGTAAATTATATTCTAAAAACCAAACCATATTACTATTATAAAATTAATAATGTAAACAATATGACCTCAAACTAGATAATGTAAGGTTATTTATAATGTGCAACATAAAATACTTTACCCTAAGTGTTTAGAAAAAATGTTCATTATAAAAATATTACAAGTTCAAGTCCTCCGAACAAATGTGATTAGATTTATTTCTGATTGTTGATGTTGAACGCCCAAACACACCCTTTTCCAATGCTACTCACCTGAAACACGGTCCCCTCCATCTTCCAAACCAATAAAGCAAAAATTTATGTACATATATATATTTATTTCTTTATTTTGTTTGTTTATTTATGTGGTTCTAAACTAAAGAAACAAGGGTTCAGGGGTATCAAGTGAACACACCCAACCCCAGAAACATACTTCGCTTTTTCCCTCAAAACACACTGTTTCCAAACATCATGAAACGACATCGTTTGTGCTGTTCCCATTGTTCGCTTTTTCGATTTCCATTAACCGGAAGAAACCCAATAACGTCTTTTTGTTAAAAAAGAGCCTCCACACGTGCATTCCTTCACCATTGCCATTTTCTTATTCCGTTCATACACCCAATGCCTTGTAAACTATTAATAAATTAATGTTATATATCACTCTAATAAAATTAATTTTAGATACTAATAAATAACGCTATACCATGTAACTTTTTTAAATCACATAAACGATTTAACTCAGAACAGTCTTACTACATGTGTTTGTTTTCACATGTAAGAACATCAGTCCTTAAAAATATTTAACCCTAGACGTGTGACATGACAACGTTTTCAAATACTCCCCATTCGGACGAGTTCCTCATATGCTAATCGTCTGATATACAAATTTTAACAAAAAAATATTAAATGTAAATACACTTTTAAACAACATTATAGAAACATAGTTATAAAATTCTAATATATATATTTTTTGTACTGTGATAAAATGCTGAAACCAACTTATGGATGAATATATATTTTTGTTTTGTACTGCGATAAATTCTACGGATCTAACAACTGAAAGTTGCTATTCAAGAGTAATGATTTCGCTTTCTCTTTATACGGAACTTATTATACACTTCGTATTTTGTATTCCCAAAAAATAAAATAAAAAATTTCAATGTCCGTCGGCCACCGGAAACTCCGGCGATGATTCCGTCAAGATTTCGATACAGATTCAACAAGTTTTCCGATCTTCTCCACCAACTCCGGCGATATCTTCTTCACCGGCTTTCGTTCTTTCACCTGCCGGAAATCAAACCCGAACGCATCGGAAACATCTTCGGAGCTCCACCCGGCGTTCTGCAAAGACTCCGACAACCGATTTGCTTTCACCAACAGAGCATCAAGAACCGCTTGATTGTCTAACAGCACCATCTCACCGTCGAAGAACCCGGAGGACGAAACGCCGACGATATCCGACACGTCGGAGTCAGCCCACCCACCGTTTTTCAAAACCGACCCGATTTGCTGCACATACGAATCGACCCATTTCGGGACTCCGGATCTTGGGATCTCAAAGTACCGATCGGGAGACGACGACGACGAAGAAGATGAGTTGGAGTTCCTCTTCCGGCGGTCCACGGCGGCGTCGCTCCAAAACTCCACCCATCTCGGCGTTCTACCGCCGGCCACCGCGTCAAGGCTCCGGCGAGAGATCCCCGACGACATTACGCCGGATTTTTGACTAATTGAACGTTGTTTCATTACGTTTTGGGGATCGGACTTTGCGAACAACGTTGATTTCTCTCTGTCGAAGAAATCCGATAGATCAAACCCACAGCAAAAGATCTGATTCTCGTCGACGTAGAATATTGGGTTTCCAGCTAACGATGGGTTACAGGGTATGTAGCAGTGGTTAAACACGGGTACCAACATCGGAGCTCGTTTCAAAGCGTTTCTCGCGATCTTCATCGCTTTTTCAGGCTCCGACGGCCGACAACCCCATGATTTCGACCACAATGCGGTTCTAGCGATGTGAAACGATATGGAAGCTATGGGTAGGTCGAGTGTGGCTCGTAGTTGTTGTCGGGCTGAACCGGATGACCGCCAATCGGGGAACCCGGGTCCGACCGGCAACCCGCCGGAGAGAATGGCTTTGAGGTCCGGTGGGAATGCAAACCCGAATTCAGCTTCGGCTCGGGCGAATTCTTTCTCCGATAACCCCTGTTGTACCCGTACGCCGGAGGTTTTGAGGTGGGTCAAGACTTTATCGGCGAGGGTGGTGAAGGAGATGAGGCTGTTGCGAGCTGGAAGTGGGGTCGACGGTGATGAGGCGGCGGCTCTGGCGGAGAGACGGCGGAGGCCGGCGAGATGGGCGGGGTTTAAGCCGCTCATTCTTCTGTCAACATCCACCATTTTCTTGATGTTGAACGATTCTTTCGGTGGTGTTATAAGTTAATAACTTTGATGGCAAGATTGGGAAAGAAATAGATTGAGTGTTTGCGGTGAGGTTGTTTTCAAAGAAGAGAGAGAAGAGGTAGGAGAAGTGATAATGGTTAAGTGAAAACAGGGGAAAGAAGGGGGTTGATGATGATTCGATTGGAAAGAGGGGTTGGGTATTTGTAGCTACAATAATGGTGGGACCCCTTTTTGTAATTAGATCTTCGTCGTCGTTGTTTTTTCCCTAAGGAAAACTTCTTTAAACGAACATCTCGTTAGTCCTTAAAGCAAGGATTAAATGAAACAAACGCAAATACATCAATTCAAAGAGGAATTATATTAAGTTTTCCAATCCTTAAATTTACAACGAGATCTATTACGAATCCAAAAATACGCCGTCGCTTTGATATTCTCCACAAGCTGAACTGACTGCCTCTTCTTATCATTGAATACCCGCTCGTTTCTTTCGTTCCATATCATCCACATGGTCGTGTAAGTGATGCCGCAAAGAATGTGATTCGAATCTTTAGACGCGGCCTGGGAGTTAGGCAGGTCCAATAAATCCGGAATAATAACGACAACCGGTGAAAAGATAGGAGTTAGTTTCCACGTCCTCTTGACACAGTCGACATTCTGAAAAGATGGGAGGTAGTTTCCCTTTTCTTAAGTTTCGTCTCTTTAATTTTCACCACCAAAACAAGTTTCCTTTTTAATTTCATTTTCTTTATTTTTCATAATTATTTTTATTGCATTTCATGCCTTGTTAATTTAAAAGACCCATTATATATCACTAACAAAGAGACTAGATAGACTTTAGCTTGATCGCTCACACACATATGTTAGAGGTAGTTAGAGCTAAATCGGATGCTTAATTTCAAACAGAATAGCTTCTTTTTCAAATAAATTACAATCTTTTATAAGTTTTTTTTAATCATGATATATTATGAAAGAAATATATAAAAGATGGGAATCTTAATTTTATGTTTAAAATCATTTAGCATGTGACAGTATGATTGATAAAAAATGGTTATTTGATATGAAATGGTCAAGATTTAGGTATTCCAGTTAACAATTATATGTAGCATGGCTGCATAGAAACCCATAGATGAATTAGAATCTAACCAAAAACGATTATTATTTTAAATACAATATCTTGAAGGGTGACCGTTACAGAAGTTGTGCATAGGTAGAGATAAAAATTCGATATGTTTGTCTAAAAAGTGGACTATTTAAGGGGGGTTTTTTTCTTTTTTTTATTTTAACTTTAGTTATTCATGGGAAAACTAAGTCTAACTGTAGGTTGGATTTGTGAAAAGTTTTTGGAAAAGCTGTATTAATATTTACATTTTCTTGCAAGTATTTACAAGCAGTATAATGATAATTCAAATATAATTGCAATTTGAAAATTAAAACTTCATATATTATTATTTGTTCTGTGAATTTAGTAATATTGACCGTGTCTTATGTCTTTTATATTACTTTGATGGGGAGACAAGATGTGCTTAGCGAAATAATAGCAACGTAAATGACGTGGGTTACCGTTAATGTTGAAGTCGGACCCATCTTGCTTGTTTTGTGGGGCCCTTGAATACTAAAGTAAGATTGCATGAACTCGGTATTCGCATAAACGGCGCTGATCCCTTTTGTTTATTTAATTTAGAGAAATAACTTAGTTCAAATGGTTTGTTAATTCTGTGTTATACATGTTACTATGTTAGCGAGTGTAGTAAGAAAATGCATACATGAGGGTTGTAAACCCGGGCCTGGGTGAAGATACCACCGAGACTTCTTTTGGTGTTGTGATTGTTGCTAATTGGGGAAACGAGGAAACATGGTAAAACTGGGACGACACCCTTTTAAAAACATGGAAAGATCCGAGAGAATGTGATATTTTGATGTGACGGCTATGTGTCATATCGGAAAAACGGGACGACTATCAATGACCTAACACTCGCTAAACATGTGTAATGAGTCTCTGAGTGTGAAAAGATAAATTTATATTTAATTTTTTTTAATATATTGTATTAATTATAAAGAGTTTCGGATGAAGGAAAGATAAGTGGTTTGAAGGTGACGGAGGGCAACACCCATGAGTCTGGTCCCGCTAAGGAGGTTCACACGGCTCTAATGCCCGGGAATCGGGATGGCGGCATTCTACGTCCGTGAGCCGAGTACATGAGACTCACTTCTACCACTCATGGTTGTATAACACATGACCTAATAAGCTTTATTTCACGATTACTCACAAAATTAAAAAAAAAACTTAAGAAATTTTGAAAACAAGAAAAGCCAAGTTTATGGTTCAAAAGAGATTTTAAGACAATTTATAATATTAGATTAAATACACGGATCCTCCTATGGTACTTTGGCTAAATCACAAATTTGATCTTCAAATTTAAACTTCTACAAATTTGATCCCCTGTAACACTATATGATTTCATAGACGGTCCATTGACTTAACATGAGTTAAATTTTTGTTAAATCAGTAAAAAATTACTTTTAAATTCAATATTGAAATCTAAACAAGTTTATTCTTTGCATGTGTGTAAAATCCAGAACTAAATTGCATAAATCAAACTGTAAATCTTAATCAAAAATAAAAATTTTGCCATCCCACACACAAAAGGTTTCATTCAATTGTAATCACAGAACATACATTTACGAACGGTCACCTAATCAACCACATACAATGCAGTTTAAAGAGGGTAAAAAGGGAGAAGAGAGATGGGATGAGAACCAACATGGGAAGGGTGTTATCAATTGACCACACCCAAGTCTCAATTCTTTTGACATTATACCAAGTCATTTAGGAGCTGTTTGATAATTTCTGAGTTATTAAATATTGAATCAATAAAAGTTTCGAACCATTAAGTGTTGAAAGTTAAGAGGTATAAACCATTAAGAGCTAGTATATCGCTTAACTATTCAAAGACAAATGTTTGATCAATTCGGATAAGAGGTTTTAACCATTCAACATTAGTATAATGTTTAACCATTCAGAGGTAAATTTCTGAACCATTTAGACACTTGCTCCTGAAACAAACAGTTTGAACCATTAAGTGCTGAATCATTCAGATATCTGAACCACTAAGTGCTGAACTATTTAGATATCTGAACCATTAAGTGATTGAAACAAACAGTCCCTTAGTTGGCCATAAGATTTTTTTCTATTTTTTTTAATTATTTTTTTATTTTTTAGAGAACGCATGCATCTTTTCTCTAAATTCTTGGCCTAAGTCACCATCATACCTTTTTTCAAAAAGCTTCCCATTCAAATTTCAATTTTCTTGTAATGGTGTATTTCTTAGAACCATATGAGAAAAGGGTTTGATTTTGGTTTTCTTGTGATTTGTAATTTACCTTTTTAACGAAGCGATGAATTCATGCTATGACCTTTTTTTCACACCATAGTAAGTTATGTTGTATGCTTAACTCAGAGGAAATGGATCGTGTTAAGAAATGTGGATTATAAACTACAGGGACCAGTCTTGCCATTATTAGATAGTTATAGTTTCTTCGGGGTTTAATAACTTGTTAATACTTCGGGGATTATTTCTGTCAATTGTTTGTTGAATGTTTGTTAATTGCCGTTTATAGACGTTGTATAAATTGGGATTAGGTTTTCAATTTTTGTTAATCCATTCTTTGTAATTTCTCACAATCAATAAAATTCCTCTTGAATTGTTCATGTTATTGATCTTGTTCTTTGTTTCTTGTTCTCAATTTCATCTCTAATATCAACAATTGGTATCAGAGCCACGGTTCGGCTCAATTCGGTGATCGGTCTGTAAATTGGAGATCGGAGTGTTGATTTAAGATCGGAGATGGTGTCTACGAAGTTCGATATCGAGAAATTTCTGAACCATTTAGACACTTGCTCCTGAAACAAACAGTTTGAACCATTAAGTGTTGAATCATTCAGATATCTGAACCACTAAGTGCTGAACTATTTAGATATCTGAACCATTAAGTGATTGAAACAAACAGTCCCTTAGTTGGCCATAAGATTTTTTTCTATTTTTTCTAATTATTTTTTTATTTTTTAGAGAACGCATGCATCTTTTCTCTAAATTCTTGGCCTAAGTCACCATCATACCTTTTTTCAAAAAGCTTCCGATTCAAATTTCAATTTTCTTGTAATGGTGTATTTCTTAGAACCATATGAGAAAAGGGTTTGATTTTGGTTTTCTTGTGATTTGTAATTTACCTTTTTAACGAAGCGATGAATTCATGCTATGACCTTTTTTTTCACACCATAGTAAGTTATGTTGTATGCTTAACTAAGAGGAAATGGATCGTGTTAAGAAATGTGGATTATAAACTACAGGGACCAGTCTTGCCATTATTAGATAGTTATAGTTTCTTCAGGGTTTAATAACTTGTTAATACTTCGGGGATTATTTCTGTCAATTGTTTGTTGAAAGTTTGTTAATTGCCGTTTATAGACGTTGTATAAATTGGGATTAGGTTTTCAATTTTTGTTAATCCATTCTTTGTAATTTCTCACAATCAATAAAATTCCTCTTGAATTGTTCATGTTATTGATCTTGTTCTTTGTTTCTTGTTCTCAATTTCGTCTCTAATATCAACAATTGGTATCAGAGCCACGGTTCGGCTCAATCGATGATCGGTCTGTAAATTGGAGATCGGAGTGTTGATTTAAGATCGGAGATGGTGTCTACGAAGTTCGATATCGAGAAATTTGATGGCAAGAATGACTTCAGCCTTTGGCGAGTCAAGATGAGGGCGTTGTTGGTACATCAAGGATTGGTGGAAGCACTTTCAGGTGCACCACCAAAACTGCCCGCCATTGATGACAAAAACAAAGAGGCTTCCGAAGCCAAGAGGAAGGAAATTGAAACAGCATGGCAGGAGAAGAAGGAAAAAGCACATAGTGCTATCATTTTGAGTTTGGGTGATCGGGTTCTAAGGGAAGTATCCAAGGAAACAACAGCAGCAGGAATTTGGTCTAAATTAGAGGGGTTGTACATGACCAAATCCCTTGCAAATAGACTTTACTTGAAGAAAAGATTGTACACTTTTCAGATGAGTCAATGAAAGTCTATTGCAGACCATACGGATGAGTTCAATAAGTTGATACTTGATTTGGAGAATATTGAAATAAGTTTGGATGATGAAGACAAGGCAATCATATTCTTGACTTCATTACCCCAAACTTATGAACATTTTATGGAAACCTTGATGTATGGAAGGGATTCACTTTCTATGGAGGAGGTTCTTGCTTCTCTGAATTCAAGAGAACTTAAGAAAAGAACTGATGTAAGGGATGATCATGGTGAAGGCTTAGTGGTAAGAGGAAGGGCTGAGCAGAGGAATTTTAAGTCAAAAACTCAGCACAGGTCAAAATCAAGATTCAAAAGAAAGTGTTATATATGTAATTCGGAGAAACACTTGAAGAGGGATTGTCCTGAAAGAAAGTTTAAGAAGAATGATTCAGGCAACTTCAAGAATCAAGGTGGAGCACAATCTGATTCATCCTCTATGGATGGTTATGATAGTGCAGAAGTTTTGATGGTTTCAAAAGGTGTTACAAGTGATGCTTGGATTATGGACTCTGGATGCACTTACCACATGACCCCACATAAAGAATTCTTTAAACTGCTGAATGAAGTGAATCTTGGAGAAGTAATGTTGGGTGATGATAGGCCTTGTGTCATTAAAGGATATGGAACTGTGAGGCTGAACTTGGGAAATGGTTCAATTGCAGATCTTGAAAATGTCAGGTATATACCCCAACTTGCTAAGAATCTGATTTCCTTAGGAACACTTGAAAAAGAGGGTTGTAATGTGTCTTTGAAAAATGGTAAGGCCAAAATAATCAAGGGGGCAATGGTTGTTCTTTCTGGGTCAAGGGTGGATAATAACTTGTATGTGCTAGATGGCTGTGCAGAGAAGGGTGCTGTGTGTGCTGTTAATAAGACTAGCAATAATGATGCTATATTGTGGCATAGAAGGCTAGGACATATGAGTAATCAGGGCTTGACTGAATTAAAGAAACAAGATGCTTTGACTAATGTAACTAGTTGTGATTTTGGATTTTGTGAACACTGCATAATGGGCAAGGCTCATAGAGTTAAGTTCAAAAGGGGAAAACATCACACTAGGGGTATACTTGATTATGTACATGCAGATTTGTGGGGGCCTACTAAGAATGCTTCATTAGGTGGTTGTCACTACTTTCTATCCATAATAGATGATTATTCAAGAAGATTATGGGTGTATGTAATGAAGCATAAGCATGAGACTTTTACAAAGTTCAAAGAATGGAAGATAATGGTTGAGACACAGACTGGAAAGAAGGTGAAAAAGCTGAGAACAGATAATGGTTTAGAATTTTGTAATCATGAATTTGAAAGTTTGTGTAAAGAGCAGGGTTTGGCTAGGCATAGGACTATGCCTGGAACACCTCAACAAAATGGTTTAGTGGAGAGAATGAATAGAACATTATTAAACAAAGTGAGGTGTATGCTTCATGAAAGTGGGTTGCCTAAGAATTTTTGGGCTGAAGCATTGTATACTACTGCATATCTCATTAATAGATCACCTTCCTCAGCCATTGACATGATGGTTCCTTTGGAAAAATGGTCTGGTATAAAGGTGGATTATGAAGACATGAAGGTATTTGGATCTTTAGCATATGCTCATGTAAAGAAAGAAAAACTTGAACCTCAAGCCATAAAATGTATTTTTCTGGGTTATCCTGATGAAGTTAAAGGGTATAGGCTATGGAGAGTTGAAAATGAAAAGCCAAGGATTATTGTTAATAGGGATGTTACTTTTAGTGAGGAAATCATGTATAAAGACTTGAAAAAAGGGTCTTTAAGTTCTGAACCTAATGAATGTCAAATTGAGGTGGAGTTTGGTGATACTGAAGTATCACATAATCCTGCAACACCTAAAGACCAAAATTTAGGTGGCAGCCTTGATGGCAATGCCGAAGGGGCTGCTGGGCAGGAATCCACTAGTTCTAAGCCTACTAGCCTTGCTAGGGGCAGAACCAGGAGGCAAGTTAAACCACCTGCAAGGTTCAGGGATGAAAGTAACATTTTAGCTTTTGTACTCATGGCTGCTGAGGCAGAAGAAAGTGGTTGTGAGCCACTAAGTTTTAGTGAAGCTCTTCAATCAGCTAATAAAGAAAGGTGGGTAGAAGCAATGAATGAGGAAATGAGTTCATTGATGAAGAACCAGACCTGGGAATTGGTTGATAAGCCAAAGGATCAGAAATTGGTTGACTGCAAATGGTTATATAAGCTGAAAGAAGGGATAAATGGTGGGAATCCAAGATACAAGGCTAGATTGGTAGCTAAGGGGTTCACACAAGTTGCAGGGGTGGATTATAATGAAATCTTTTCTCCTGTGGTTAGATATACTTCTATCAGAACAATATTGGCAGTCACAGCTCATAATGATTATGAATTGGAACAACTTGATGTAAAAACTGCATTTTTACATGGCAAGTTGGATGAAACAATTTATATGAAGCAGCCTAAGGGGTTTGAGGTCAAAGGAAAGGAAGACAAGGTGTGTTTGCTTAAGAGGTCATTATATGGACTTAAGCAATCACCAAGACAGTGGTATCTTCGTTTTGATGAGCATATGATCAATATTGGATTCAAAAGGAGCAGCTATGATAGTTGTGTTTACTATAGAGAGTATGACAAAGGGGAATTTGTTTATTTGTTACTCTATGTAGATGATATGCTTGTGGCTTGTAAAGACAAGGGGTTATAGAAGAAACAAAGAGGCTGCTCATGAATGAATTTGACATGAAAGAGCTTGGTGAGGCCAAGAAAATTCTGGGTATGGAAATTAGCAGGGACAGAAGTTTGAGGGTGCTAAAATTGTCTCAAACAGACTATGCTAATAAGATTTTGCAGAAGTTTGGCATGGATAGAAGTAAACCAGTTGTAACACCTATTGCTCAACATTTCAAGCTATCTAAGGAGAATTCCCCTAAGACTGATGCTGAAAAGGAACAGATGCAGTGTGTACCATATGCAAATGTGGTTGGGTGTCTTATGTATCTAATGGTGTGCACAAGGCCTGATCTGTCATATGCAGTCAGCCTTGTGAGTAGATATGTGGCTAACCCAGGTAAAGAGCATTGGCAGGCGGTTAAATGGATACTTAGGTATCTAAATGGTACAAAGGGGATTGGTCTAGTGTTTGGAAAAGGAGATGTTGCAAAAAGTTCAGTCCTTGGCTATGTGGACAGTGATTTTGCCAAGGATATGGACAAAGGCAGGTCTATGACAGGTTATATTTTTATGTTGATGGGTAGTGTTATCAGCTGGAAGGCTTCCCTGCAATGTTTGGTTGTTTTGTCATCAACCGAGGCAGAATATGTTGCTTTGACAGAGGCAATCAAGGAAGCTTTGTGGTTAAAAGGCTTTGTCAAAGAGTTGGGCATTGAAGTAGATAAAACAGTGGTTTTATGTGATAATAGAGGAGCTATACAACTTTCAAAGAATCAAATACATCATGAAAGAACTAAGCATATAAATGTGAAATTGCATTTTATAAGGGATGTGGTGAAAAAGAAGAAAGTTGTGATTGATGAGGTTGATACCTTAGACAATGCCGCGGACATGTTAACTAAATCTTTAGCTGGTCCTAAGTTTGAGTATTGTATGGAGTTGTTGCATATTGAGTAGTTTAAAATCCAAGGTGGAGATTGTTAAGAAATGTGGATTATAAACTACAGGGACCAGTCTTGCCATTATTAGATAGTTATAGTTTCTTCGGGGTTTAATAACTTGTTAATACTTCGGGGATTATTTCTGTCAATTGTTTGTTGAAAGTTTGTTAATTGCCGTTTATAGCCGTTGTATAAATTGGGATTAGGTTTTCAATTTTTGTTAATCCATTCTTTGTAATTTCTCACAATCAATAAAATTCATCTTGAATTGTTCATGTTATTGATCTTGTTCTTTGTTTCTTGTTCTCAATTTCATCTCTAATATCAACAGATCGGTTTCCTAGCCTTTTGTAACAATTGATGAAATCATGATTTAGAAGGGTTGGTGTTAAAATATGGAAGGATGAAAGTTTCTTGAATGAACCAAGCAAAGTAGTGTCGTTAAACCTAGGGACCGTCCTTCAGAGCAAATAGTGCTCTAGATCTTAGAGACCGAATTCGTAAAGTTGACGATTTAAAGACAAAAACCATATGTTTTCATAGTGTAGAGACCGAATTCGTAAACTTATTTCGAGCAAGCCCTTTTTGAGTGAGATTCGAGTGTCCACGAGCCACGATCTTTTTGAACAACTGTAGTGGTGGATGGCCGATAATAATGTAGAGAAATAGTACCTTTAAAACAATACACAAATTTAACTAAATTACATAGTTAGTGTATATCAGTAAAACGAGTTCATATCATTTCATTTAACAAATAAAACTAACGTTAATAGATTGTAGTTAATTGAAAAGGATTTCAAACCGCATGAAGGGAAAAAGTAAAATTAATACTATTGAAGAAAAAATGTTACTTTAATCAAACAAGATGGAGGAAAAATGAACTTTACTTTTTATATAGAGTGAGTTATAGTTTTCCTACTAATTTGATAACATTTGTAATTATAAATTAATGAAGTTAATGTTTTTGGATCACGGTAATAATTTTAATAAAGCCTTTGAGAGGCGGATATCAAAAAAAATTTTATATGAAAATAACATATATACATATATATATATATAGGTAGAGGTTCAACTAAAAATAAGTTTTGCCTAAGTATGCTAAGAAAGAACAAGGAGATTACATGTGACACTCTTCAAATTAGGGTTAAAGGGCATTATGGTCCTAAAATATACTCATTAGTTCTTTTTGTATTTTATCAAAATACAGCACAAATTCGAATGTAATGTACTAGATTTTTTGATATGCTAGATTGTGCTGTATTTTTTAATGTGCTGGATTGTGCTGAATTATTTTAAGTGTTGGATTGTGTCGAATTTTTTGAAGTGCTAGATTGTGCGGTAAATGAACATAATTCATGTTGTTTTGTCATAAAACAACACGTTTGAAAATATAAATATTTGAGTTAAAACGACACACAACGTCTTCGTTGTTAAAAACGAAACGAAACAATACATAGATTGTTGTATTAAAGCAATACAACACAAAACGTGTTATATTAACGTAAAATAGTGAACATTAAAATAGTAAAGAAAATGTTGCTTATATGTTGTTTGATATTTTGACATAATTCACCACAGAAATAACACATGAGTCCTTATTGTTTTGAAGTAAAACAACATAGAACATATTACTAAAAACGCATAAAAATGTGCTATTTGACATAAACAGCACAAAACTGTGCTGTTTAACGCAAAACATCACAAATCTGTGATGTTTTCATGAAATATAACATAATTGTGTGCTGTTTTCATGAAATACACCACAAAAATGTGTGTTGTTTGACGTAAAATAGCACAAAATTGTGTTGTTTTTATGGAATACAGCACAAAATTGTGCTGTTTTTATGGAATACAGCACAACTTTTGTGTTGTTTTATGAAATACAGCACAACTTTTGTACTGTTTTATGAAATACAGCACAACTTTTGTGCTGTTTTATGAAATACAGCACAACTTTTGTGCAGTTTTATTAAATACAGCACAAAATTGTGCTGTTTTATAAAATACAGCACAACTTTATGCTGTTTTATTAAATACAGCACAAAAGAGTGAAAAATGTAGCATAATTTCATATAATTTGATTTTTTTTCTAAAAAAATATAGCAATATTATACTCAATTTAAAGAGAAAAAAATGCCTGATTTTATGGTGTAATTTATTTAAAAAAATAATGTCGTATGAAATTGTTATTAGCATTTAAAAAAAATAGGGGGAAATTTTAAAAAGTTAACAATTGTGGGCAATATTATAAAATAGCCAAACTACCCTCGATTACTTAGTTTTCCTTTATTTAGATAATTAGAAGGCTAAGATTACTTCTTAGTATTCTTAGGGAAAATTTATTTTTTAGGGGAACCTCCCCCCCCCCCTCTCTCTCTCTCTCTCTCTCTATATATATATATATATATATATATAATATAGGGGAGGGATTAAATAAAAACCATGTTTATAATTGAAAACCCTGAAAACCACTACTATCCAATCACATAATTTATAATTGATTTAATTTTTGATTGTCTAAAGTATATTTGAGTAAACTTTAACCTTATTTTTTGAGGTCACTATTTATTTTTTAATTTAAACTCCAAGGGTGACGATGATAATGAATTGAGTTACGTATACGTAACTTGTATGAGTTAGATGTACGTAACTCTTAGTTGTACACTTGGTAACACATACTTACATATACATAACCCTTACATATGTGTATCTATTAGTTATACACTTTGTAATACGTACTTCCACATATGTAACCCGTGGTTTTCACGGTTTTCAATTATAAACATGGTTTTTATTTGATCACTCCCCTATATATATATATATATATATATATATATATATATATATATATATATATATATATATATATATATATATATAGGGGGAGGTTCTAATGAAAACCACTTTATAAATGAAAACCAAAAAAACCAAATCTTGACCACTAAAAATTTGATCAATGGTCATAAATTAACATGATTTTTTTGTAAATTTTGTTTCATTAAATCTTACCTAATTAAGTGGAGAAGGGCATAATAGGCAAATCATATTTATAATTATAACTTCTAATAATCAATGATTACCAAATCCCCTAAAAAATCTCTCTCTCTCTCTCTCCTAATCCACAAATATCTCTCCTAATTTCCTAATTTTTATACAAAATATTAAAATGTTTTAAAACTTAAATGATACGTAACAGTTAATATGCTAAAGAAACTTTGGTACATATATGTAACAATTAATATGCTAAAGAAGCTTTGGTACATATATGTAACAGTTAATGTGCTAAAGAAGCTTTGGTATATATATGTAACAGTTAATATGTTAAAGAAGCTTTGGTACATATATGTAACAGTTAATATGCTAAAAAAGCTTTGGTACATATATGTAATAGTTAATAAGTCTTTGTTTGTGTAATGGTGCGATTAGGATTTTGGTTATATGCTAAAAAAGCTTTGGTACATATATGTAACAGTTAATAAACATACGTAAATCATTCATCAACAACTAATACTAAGGTACATATATGTAACAGTTAAAAAATACCAGAATCTAGAAACTGAAGTACATATGTAAAATTCAATAAATACACAATGAGTTATACATATTTTTGTTAGAACCATATCGTAAAATCAGGTTACAATTGATGGGAAAATACAAGTGACATGTCAGCAAGCACTACTGTTACATATGCGTAACAGTAGTGTTTCGTATTTGTAACAACGATGTTACATATATATAACATTAGTATTCATCTTGTTCATTTGATCTTCGTGTTCAAAATAAATGTTTTGATAATTTCTTGACCTGACCATCATCATCTTTGATGCAGCATATACTTTAACCGATGATCATCATCTTCATAATCATCAATTTCATTTCAAGTTTATTATCCTTAATTTCATGTCACTGCAAAAACACGTAACAAATATAATAACAACCAAAACCATTAGAAAATCTAAAATATGTATATATATGAGAGTAGGAAAACCATAAAAAGAACTGATAGTCTCAATATGTAACGTTATGTTACATATATGTATCAGTGTTTCATGTATATGAAAATTTTGTTATGTATACGTAACACAATCAAACTTCAAAAATACTTAGTTGTGATTACTTAGTACATATATGTAACGGTAGCAAAATAATAATTTGTATAAATACAACAACACTGATACGTATATGTAAGGAATTACTCCAGATATGTTTTGATTTATAATACACGAAGCATACATATAAATATTGGTAATCAATCATCTGAATTAAACATTGGTACATATATGTATGTAACTGGGTACGTATATGTACCATACCATGATAACTTTTTCCGAGAGGAAGAGGCTGTGTGATGATTCCAACGATGGTTGCGAGGAATATCGACAGCAATTGCCATCTAAAAAATTATATATATATGACTACGATCAAATTAGTGCAGACATCTAGAAAAACAAATTTTAGTTTCACCAAATGTATGTGAAATTTTGTATCACACTGGATATTCTTGGTAGATTCAAAATTACTAGTTCACCAATAGGGTAAAGAAACAAGCTAATTATCTACTTCTGCTTAATTAAGCAGCCCCCCTGAAACACCCTCTAACTAGAATCTATTTAATCAACATAAAAACTTGTAGAAACAAATGCAGCAAAAATTGAATAAACAACACATTTCGGGTTTCCTCACCTCAACAGGAGTCTCACTTCCTTTCACCTTATCTTCTTGCTCACCACCACCACCCCAAACCGACTGCGGTGGAGCAGTGGTCGCATAGTAATCGTCATCATCTTCATCATCCACATCCGCCCACGATTTCACCGTCAAGGGCGCCGGAGCCCAAAAAACCTGCTTCCCACAATCCCTGAATATTAAAACAAGATTTAGTTAGGCTCAAAGAGGCAAATATTATACAGAAAGATGTAGCATACCAAGATAAACCTGCTTCCCACAATCCCTGAATATTAAAACAAGATTTAGTTAGGCTCAAAGAGGCAAATATTATACAGAAAGATGGTTGTATTTCATAAACCAAAAGGAAAAAGCAAATAATAATGTTGTTTTCATTATAAAAAATAGTATAAATGGCTGTAAAATATAAATAATAATAATAATAATAATAATAATAATAATAATAATAATAATAATAATAATAATAATAATAATAATAATAATGATGATGATGATGCATCGGGAATGGAAGAAATTGAGAATAAATAATGTAGAAAAAAGAAGAAAAAATCAACCATATGTGTGATTCCCATCGGCCGGTTCGCCGGTAAAAGGTAACACCACGGTACTGAGAGCTTCTAGACCGCGGTCCACGGCGGCTTTTTTTAAGCGGTTGAGGCACGTCGGCGGCTTTTCCGGCGACACCACCGCCGTACGCCACCAGTTCCGGCGACTGATGGGAGAATTTGACGCCCACCCAATTCGCCGTCGGGAAAGGCGTCGCCGTCGTCGCTCCTACGGTGGTGGTCGAGCCCACTTCAGAATCACCCACCGGAAAAAATTGGTGAGTCACCGGCGGATTGTCGGTCATAGAGAACCCGAACAACCGGCTATCGCCGGTGACGGTGCGTTTCCCGAAACCACCGTCGTCGGAATTGTCGTAATCGTCGGAACCCTTTTGAAGAAATTGAAGAAATTGAAGGTTGAAGATGATAATGAAGAAATCAATTTTGATGCAGAATTAAGAAACAAAAAAAATCAGTTAGAGAAAAAAATGTAAAATATTGAATTGATTGAGTGTTTCTAAAATAAGATTTAGCCAAAATTACAAAAAAAACCCTTTTGATTAAATTAGTGGAAAAAAAGTTAAAATTTTCTGATTGGTTGGATATGGTTTTCATGGTTTTCATTTATAAACTTGGTTTTCATTTGATCCCTCCTCCTCTCTCTCTCTCTCTCTCTCTCTCTCTCTCTCTATATATATATATATATATATATATATATATATATATATATATATATATATATATATATATATATATATCCAAGTTATATGAAGGAAAAACCACAGTTTCCTCTTTCATATATTATGAGATTTAGGTGGAGCATATTAAAATCATATGCACCGATACTATTAATCATATCATATATGATTTCGTTTTAGGTGGAGCGTACTATAATGCTGTTTTGTTTATATGATTCTGTAAACTTTTTTAATTGGATGAACAAAATAATGTATGCATACATTATCTATTAGACAAAGCGTAATAATTTTAAATCACCCAATGATAATTTATTTTCTTATGGAAACTTAATTTATCCGGTTTCCAAATCTTGGTCCTTACCCAACAAAATAAACTATGCATAATCATTTTTTTTCATTTGAAACTATGGTGCAAGTTACCATAAGCATAGGATTGTCGTTTTAAAAATACCATGATATATTTATCTTTTTTTTATCACATATATAACCGGTATATTTTCAACTTATGTGTTGCTATAAGCACACCATCAATGATCATTAACTAAATTGGTTAATACTAGATACTCATAACATGTAAATATGCGTAGGTCATGGATCAAGTTTAACTTTAAGCAAAATGCTAAGAGTTGAGGTAGTGGGTTTTCTCAGCAATAAGTTTCCTCCTGAGCGGGTTGGGGGTGCGGTTCCGGCTAAGAACCGGATAGGTGGGTCCAATTAATATCCCTATCCTACGAAACAGTGTCACACATTTACCGTTAAAAAAAACTATAAGCACGCGAACTTTTTTGTGGCCGATTCTTTTTGACAAATGACGACTTTCTATGACTTGGAGCTTACATGTCGTCAATTAATGTTACGTGATAAAAATATTAGGGATTTTTACATATTTACCCTTATTAATATCACAAATTACATATTTCCCCAAGCTTAAAGATCAATCACATATTTACGCTTCCTAAAACATATATATTACATATTTATCCATTTTATTAAAATTAACCTATTAAATGACTATTTTACCTTGTTTTTACCAAGTGATTTTTACATACTGATGTTTTAATATTATAATTACTTAAAAATTTTGGTAGTTATGTTTCGTATCTGGAGATATAACTTTGATTATCGGTTATTGTTGTTTTGAAATGAAATTTTAAACAAGATGTAATTTTGTTGTCTCCATTTATATAAAAGACTCGAAGTTGAAAAAAATATGTTATTGATAATTTTAGGAAATAAAATGTGTAAAAGTATTTTTGTGAAAATACGATAAAATAGTCATTCAATATATAATTTTAATAAAATGGATAAATATGTAATATATATGTTTAAGTAAGAGAAAATATGTAATTGAATTTTTGACTTGGATAAATATTTAATTAATAATTATTAAAGGGAGAATATGTAAATGCCCCAAAATATTATTGTTCTTAAATTAACCGCTTAACTCTTCTAAATAAAAACGATTATAATACTCTTAATTTAATTTAACGTGTTTCTTTAGATTCATATAAAAAAATCTTATACATACATACATGCTATATTTTATATTGAAGTTTTTTCAGTAAACTATATTTTATATTGAATTTTTTTCTATAAATTTATAGTTCCTTATTAATTTTCTAAAATATAAATATGTTTAGAGGTAATTTCAATTTTGCTCTCCGATATTTAATAAAATAATCATTTTTCCACCAAAAGTTTAAAAGCGTCAATTTCGGTTTAATAGTTTCATCATTTGTTTTGATTTCAATTCAAAGTTTTAATTATTTTATATTTAAGTTGAAATAACTAATGTAACTTTTAAACTCAAAATAAAACAACTTATAAAATTTTTAAAAGTAAATTAATATTTTTAATATTTTAAAGTAAAATAGTTAATTTTTGTCAAGACTTAATAAGCAAAACCGAATTTAACTAATATTTTTATTTATAGACAATTATACACAACCTTTTAAAGGCTGCTTGTAGACAATTATTGGTAGTATCTAGAAATTTTAATGGACAGAAAACTATCATATCTTTGTGGCTGTTTGGCATCATCTGATTGAATAAGTGCTGAACTAGTAAGAGGTCTGAACCAATAAGAGGTCTGAATCAGTAAGTGCTGAACCAGCTTAAGCCTGTTTGGTTGGACATCTGAATAACTATATAAAATGACTATTTTACCCCTCTAATTATTCAACAGTTCAAAACTTTCATCTAGTTCAAAACACACAAACACAACAATAACAACCTTGATCACAAAACATTAGCTATCTCAATGTTCTGTATGATGCACCGAAGGAAATTTGCAATTGATGAACCCTAACAACAATTGATGAACCCTAACAACCGGAGATAGCCTTAACAGTCGACTAAAAGTCAATGTCAAGATGCACAATCAGAGGCACTCACCGAAACCGAGGACTTGGAGCCGTGAGTGGCTTGGAGCGGCCAGCGGCTTGGAGCGAGCGGCAGCTTGGGGCGAGCGGCAGCTTGGAGCGGGCGGCGCCATGGAACGGGCGGCGCCTTGGAGCGGGCGGCGCCTTGGAGCGGGCGGCGCCTGGGAGCGGGCGGCGACTCGGACTGGGCGGCGACTCGGAACGGGCGGCGACTAGGACCGGGCGGCGACTTGGAGCGGGCGGCGACTAGGACCGGGTGGCGACTTGGAGCGGGCGGCGACTTGGAGTCCGAAAGAGCTTAGAGGTCGATTGGCTTTGAGGTCGATGGGGGGTGGGAGTGTGTTTTGGGTCAGACTTTTGTGAGGATCTGACCTAATCAGAGATGGAATAAGAGGTTAGTGTCATTAAGTGGTATCCAACAAAACATCATGGTCTGACCGGGTCAAACATAAACATCGGACCAGTATCAATAAGAGTCAAACAACAGCCCCTTTGTGTGAAAACTTGAGGAGAAACTTGAAATCTTGATCGGAACTCGTGGTGTAATTTTTGTTTTAACTCTTTTTTTGTATGTTTTCTAACTTCTTGCTATTTTTTAGCGGATTGTTAAAAAAGAAATTTACAACTTGCACAAAAATGCTACAAGTAAACACTCTATAAAATAATAGCTATCTATACTATATATAAAACATATGAGAGGGGTATTTTAAGATATTATAAAATTAAAAACACTTACTTTATTCAATGCATAAGATACAACTACTTTTAAGGGTAAAATAATATTTATAACATTATTTACACATTACCCCTTATAATTAGTTACATAATAGCCTTACACTTACTAATATTTGCATAAAATTTTATATTATCTACCCATACACCAAAAAAACTTAATATGTTTTAAGATTTCAGCTCTATATTTTAATCTATCACATTAAAAAACGTTTTGAGACTACAACTTAACCTGTTTTTATTTTTAAACATTTTGATATAAACTTTTTGCTGAAACGATCTGTATTTTGTGAGGTGGTTAATGCGTATATACAAGTCGTCATACAGAACTCATTTATTTGGTGTTTTAAAATTTAGCTTAGAAAAAACATAATAAATTTTTGTAAAACTACTACAAGAGCAACAAAATATTAAATGCATGTGTCAAATGTAAAATATCGTCCTGCTGCATTGCGCGGACACCCTTCTAGTTATATATAACTCATATGATAATAATGTACACCCGCAGTAATTAAATGTAGTTCATCAAAAAGCATAACTACTTTGCTATCAAAGAATAAGTCAAATTTTGGAGAGACCCCTTATGTCTTTTAAAAATAGATGAACTTACAAATTATCTATTTTGAGATTAGAAATCACAACACGTGTTCTTTTTTTTATTTTTCTATTCTTTACTTTCAAAATTTATACATCTTCTATTACCCTCTATCCTTAAATAAAAAAACAATGTCATTTTCATCGTTTTCTTCATCGTCTTCTGATTCCTTCGAGAGCGATAATTGTTTATTGGTGTAGTTCAATAGGCGATCAAGTTTACGCGTCATATCAAGGCTGAAAGTTACAACGCTGCTGTCACACCCCAACCTTGACGGCGGAAACGTCGAGGTGCGAGGGTTAAGATTGTTCACAGCCACATAACGCTATGTTAAAGTATGAAATGCCATTAATCAATTGTTTTCAATCACCACATACATCAACGTCTCAAAATAAATCAAACAAAAACAAGAATTCAATCGTCTTTATTAAGCCTAGGTCCATGATCTAGGTTTATGCATTCCTTCAATCATTGCTAAGCCTGCACATTACCTGAAACATGTTGAAAATAAAGTCAACTAACTAGTTGGTGAATTCTCATGGTTTTAAATACAATAAGTATACAAAATGTGGCAATTCTAGTCAATGGTCACAAGATAGCAAGTATATAGAACATGCATAGTTACAATCAAGCCTCGACTGAATAATTTGAATATGCATGATTAGCTAAGTGTATTTGGTTCCCTAGTGCACAAGCATACGGCTCCTAGGAGTCGGCAATACATCGACTTTAGCACCAAATAGGCTTGTCAGGCCCAAAGATCTAAGACTTCGCTAGGCTAGCAATAGTTAATGATTGCACACGTATGTCACATCTCATATAATACTAAACATATCCAAACAACCACGACTATGTAAGAATTGCACGTGTGTAATAAGTATCAAAACGTGTATGTGTAAGTTTGTATAAGCAACATGTTTCACCCCGAAAGATGTGCAATAATCGTAAAGCGGGGCATAAGAACTCACATGTTTAATAAAGGAGACTTGTAGATGAAATAAGAATAACCACGAATAAGAATTCCAACACAAACGTCACAACGCACCTAAACGAAATAAAGTAGCGCGTTATAATTTGTTTGATGATTAATTGTAGATCTAATATGATTTAATAATTATTCGTATTTATTACATGTTAATAACGTGATCGGTTAAATGGAACGAATGGATTATACTTGGTATAATCAATTGTTAGCGCGTAAAAGAAATAATAAATAAAACTTGATTAAATTGTACGTTAAACCGATTTTTAAGGTTTGTATATAATAATTATAATGAGTGATTTAGCTATTACAAGGGACTATATACAAATATATATATATTTATAAGTATAAGTAATCAAACAATTTAATTGTTTGAATATACATATAAATATATAATAAACAATTATAATGTTGTGTAAAATAATCAATATAAATGATTTAACTATTAAAAAAAAAACTATGTATAAATATATATATATATATATAAGTAACTAAACAATTAAATTGTTTGAATGTATATATAAATATTTATATATACTAAACAATTATAATATTGTATAATCATAATCAATATAAATGATTTAGCTATTAAAAGAACTATGTATAAATATATATATATATATATATATATATATATAAGTAACTAAACAATTAAATTGTTTAATTATATATATAGATATATATACTAAACAATTATAACATTGTATAATCATAATAAGTGATTTAATTACTAAAAGAATAATATATAAATATATATATATAGGTATAAATAATTAAATAATTTAATTATTTAAAAATATATATACATATACAAGTATTATGTTTACTCATTTCTTTTGTATTTTTTTTTAAAAAATAAAATTATGTATTTATAAATACAAATGTATTTTATAAAAATAAATTTAGTCACAAAATTAATTAAACAAAAGTTTAAATGAATTCTGCATTTTATAAAATAATTTTAGAAATTTTCAGAATTTAAAAAGGTTAAATAAATAAAAAGAAATGAAAAGAAAAAGGAAAAAGAAACAGAAAAAGAAAATGGGGGTTGCCCGGGGTCGAACCCGGGACCCCCTCTGAAGGGTGAGGCGCAGGAACCAGTGAACCAGGGCCGTGGCCTTGGTTCACATTGGGTTGTTTTAAATTTAAACAGTAGTCTCCTGGTCCACCCCCAAATCGTATGAACCCTAGGTTCAACAGGGTCAAAATTGACCTCCGATTCGTTGTTAAACACCCGAATCATCATGGGACTTTTGATCCCTGGACCAAATCGAGTCACTAACAGGTTCTAATTACCTGTTTCGATTAAGCTTCGAGTGATTTCGAGATCGGTTTTGTATCGGGTGTTCTTGGGTTTGGGGTTTTCTGATCGAGTGGTTTTTTTGTGAAATTGAAGGTTTGGAGAGTTCAGGAACTTCGAAATGATTCCGAAACCCTCAATATATAACTTTGATTACACGGTTTTGGCTCTAACTTGTTCGATTTTGAAACCGCGTCCGAATTTACCAAAATTGTGTGATTCGAGCTGTTATTTTGCGATGTTGATTGATTTATTAATTGATTAGGCCGCGTACTATGATTAAGGGTGATTAATTTGATTGAAATGCAGATTTAGGCAAGGTTTGATTGTGGTGTTTGATTCGGTTGGTTCGAGGTTCGATTTGGAAAGGTTAACGAGCGGGAATCTCGATTTTTGGAGTTGGTTCGGGTTCGAAACCCATGGTCGAAGGGGTTGGGTGGTTTAATTGGGTCAAATCGATGCAAAATAAGGGTTTGAAGCTTCGCCGGAGCTCGGCCGGAGCTCCGGCCAAAGCCGCCGGAAAATCGGGGTAACAGGGGGGGGTGGTTTGGGATATTACACAAATGGTCCCTGTGCTTTCAAAATTTATGTTTTAAACCCCCTGCACTTTAAATTCAAAGTTTTATTATTATTATTATTATTATTATTATTATTATTATTATTATAATTTATACTATTGTTATTATTATTATTATTATTTTATTATTATTATTATTATTATTATTATTATTATTATTATTATTATTATTATTATTATTATTATTATTATTACTATTATTATTATTATTATTATTATTATTATTATTATCTATTATCATTATTATTATTATTATTATTATTATTATTATTATCTATTATTATTATTGTTAGTATCATTATATGTATAAAAAGAGATTTACTAAAGATGCTATACAATGGCACAAAAATACAGGATGTTACAGTCTCCCCAACTTAAAAGAATTTCGTCCTGAAATTAAGAATCAAAAAGGGTTACAAGAATAAGTAAGGGTAAGTCTTCTTCATATGTTCTTCACGCTCCCAAGTGAATTCCGCTCCTCGTTTATTCTCCCATCGAACCTTTACGATTGGGGTCGTAGAGGTCCTAGTCTTCTTCATAATGCGATCCATGATTTCGACGGGTTTTTCAACGAAGTGTAGTGACTCGTCGATCTGAATGTCTTCCAATGGCACATGCAAATTATCGTCGGCCAGACACTTCCTCAGATTCGAGACGTGGAAGACAGGGTAGTTCTAGTTTGTAGGCCACTTTCCCGATCCTTTTCAAAACCTTGAAAGGCCCTACAAACCTAGGAGCTAACTTGCCTTTCCTTCCAAAGCGAACCACACCCTTCCACGGTGAGACCTTGAGAAGGACCATCTCCCCAACTTGGAATTCCAGTGGCTTTCGACGTTTATCAGCGTAGCTTTTCTGTCGACTCCTTGCCACTTCCAGGTTCTTGCGGATGATAGCGACTTTATCGGTCGTCTCTTGTATGAGCTCGGGACCGGTAATAAGATTCTCGCCAACGTCGGTCCAGCAGATTGGTGAACGACACTTACGACCGTAAAGTGCTTCGAACGGTGCCATTTGGATGCTTGAGTGGTAACTGTTGTTGTAGGAGAATTCTGCGAGCGGTAGGTGCGTATCCCAGTCGCCCCCAAAATCAAGGACACAGAGACGTAACAGGTCTTCCAGGGTTTGGATCGTCCGCTCGGTTTGGCCATCGGTTTGGGGATGGTAAGTCGTGCTTAAATCCAAATGTGTACCCAGAAGTTCTTGCATAGTAGACCAAAAGTGAGAAGTGAATCGAGCGTCTCGGTCGGATATAATGTGAAGAGGCACACCATGACGGCTTACGATCTCGTCGATGTAAATCCGGGCTAACCTTGATGTCTTATATGTGTCACGTATGGGTATGAAATGTGCCGACTTAGTCAAACGGTCGACGATTACCCATATGCTATCGTGCCCGCGAGATGTCCGAGGTAACTTGGTTATGAAGTCCATGGATATATGTTCCCACTTCCACATGGGAATTTCGGGTTGTTCAAGTAATCCACTTGGACGTTGATGCTCCGCTTTAACCTTCGTGCATGTAAGGCACTTAGCAACATAGGTTGCTATGTCTCGTTTCATTCCGGGCCACCAATATTGACTCCGTAAGTCCATGTACATCTTATCGGAGCCCGGGTGAATAGAATAACGAGTCCGATGTGCTTCATTCATGATAGAAGCCCGAAGGTTACTGCGTTTGGGGATCCAGATTCGGTTGGCGAAATACATTAGTCCATTGACTCTTGTTTCTAATTGGGCTAAGAGATTTGGCTCGAGCTCTTCCTTCATACTCCCTTCGGTTTGCACCGCTTGCTGTGCTTCTCGAATACTCGCCTCGATGTCACAATCGATCCTTAAGTTCTGCAATAACACCGTAGCATTGTTGACATCGAGTCGGACTTCAGTATCAAACTCTCCCAATGTATCGAACCATTGGCGTCGGTCACGAATCTCTTGAACGGAAACCATCTTTTGATGCGTCTTTCGACTCAATGCATCGGGTACGACATTTGCCTTGCCGGGATGGTAGCGGATATCACAATCGTAGTCGCTAATTAGTTCCACCCAACGACGTTGCCTCATATTGAGGTCCTTCTGATTGAAAACGTGTTGGAGGCTCTTGTGGTCCGTGTAGACTATACATTGCATGCCGTATAGATAGTGTCTCCAGATTTTCAAAGCAAAGACCACCGCTCCGAGCTCGAGATCGTGCGTCGTATAATTTACCTCGTGAACCTTCAATTGTCTCGAGGCATATGCGATGACCTTTCCCCGTTGCATGAGAACACAACCAAGGCCTTGTTTCGACGCATCGCAGTATACCGTGAAGTCGTCATTTCCATCCGGTAGCGTCAGAATAGGGGCATTGCACAACTTGTGCTTCAATGTCTCAAACGCCTCTTCTTGCTCGGCTTTCCACTCGAAAGGCTTGTTCTTCTGAGTCAAGGACGTGAGTGGCTTTGCGATTTTGAGAAGTTGGCAATAAATCGCCGGTAATACCCGGCTAGGCCAAGAAACGATCGAACTTCCGTCGGAGTTGTGGGAGCATTCCAACTCTTTACGGCTTCGACCTTCGCAGGGTCGACGTGAATTCCTTGACTATTCACAACGTGCCCTAAGAACTGTACTTCTTCAAGCCAAAACTCACATTTCGAGAATTTCGCGTACAGTTGTTCCTTCTTCAACAGTTCGAGGATTTGACGGAGATGAAGTTCATGATCGGAGCGAGACTTGGAATAAATAAGAATGTCGTCAATGAAAACGATGACGAACTTGTCTAGGTATGGCTTGCACACCCGATTCATAAGATCCATGAAGACCGCTGGAGCATTGGTTAAGCCGAAAGGCATAACCATGAACTCGTAATGCCCATACCGGGTGCGGAATGCAGTCTTTGGGATATCGTCGTCGTGGACTCGCAGTTGATGATAACCCGAACGCAAGTCGATTTTTGAAAAGATTGTAGCTCCTTGAAGTTGGTCGAAAAGATCGTCGATACGAGGAAGAGGATACCGGTTCTTGATAGTCAACTTGTTGAGCTCCCGGTAATCGATACACATGCGGAAAGACCCATCTTTCTTCTTCACAAATAAGACAGGTGCACCCCAAGGAGAAGAACTAGGGCGGATAAACCCCTTCTCGGATAATTCCTGGAGTTGGCTAGAGAGTTCTTGCATTTCCGATGATGCGAGTCGGTAAGGTGATTTAGCCGCGGGGCTTGCTCCCGGAATCAAGTCGATTTTAAATTCTACTTCGCGTACGGGAGGTAACCCGCTAAGATCATCGGGAAAGACCTCAGGGAATTCTCGTACAACTGGAACATCTTTGAGTTCCTTCTCCTTGGCTTTGGTGTTGACTACATATGCCAAGAATGCCAGATAACTCTTACTTAGGCATTTCTGAGCCTTAGTACATGACATAAGCTTGAGTCCTTTGGAGGACCGTTCACCGAACACCTTCATCGTGTCACCGGAGGGTAAGGGCATGCGAATACACTTCTCGAAGCAGATGATCTCGGCATGGTTCTTGGATAACCAATCCATGCCAATAATAACGTTGAAACTTCCAAGCTTCATTGGAATAAGGTCGATAAGAAATTTATGGTTGTCGAGGCGCAATAGACAATCGCGGATAACCACGTCGACGGTGATGGGTTCTCCATCAGCAACTTCGACGGTGAGAGGTCTCTCTAGATTTGAGCGAGATTTAGAAAGTGTCGGCTCGAACTCTAAGGAAACGAAACTTCTATCGGCGCCCGAATCAAATAATACGTATGCATAGGTGTCATTAATAAGAAACATACCTGTATAGGTTTTAAAGGCACTTAAGGACACAAGTAAGGAATTTTAAGAGAAATTCTATAGGGATAGGGTTGCAATTTTTACGTATCGTTCACCACCTCGTTGTTCGCCTGGGCTTGGTTCGCGTTGATGTTGAAAGCACGTCCACGAGCTTGTGGAACATTGCCCACAAGACGAGGGCACTGGGGTCGGTAGTGACCTGGTTCTCCACAGTTGTAGCAGACCCGATTTGTTTCCGTCACTGCGTTCCCTAATGCTCGGCGACACGTTGCCACAAGGTGCCCGTACTTGCCATATAGTGTGCAGATGCGACATGGAAGATTGCCCGGGTGGTGATACCTACACGTGTTACACATAGGTAGAGGGCCCGCATAAGCCCTTGCCACGGGCACTTGTGCTGCTGGAGTAGCCCCGGTAGTACACTGTCTTTGGGGCGGTTTAGAAGCAGCCACGGCGTAGTTCCGTGCCGGTACAAACTTCCATTTCTTGTTATCAGGCTTGACCTCCTTAACCTCCTCGGGGGTCGTCTTCTCAGTCTTCTTAGCACCCTTTGCAGACATGGTGCCCGCTCGGATGTGGTTCTCCGTCAATTGGGCAGTGATGGTGATAGCTTCTTCCAGAGTTGCGGGTCGGCTACCCACAACGGCATCCTGAATTTGAGGCGGCACACCCTTAATAAATTTTTCCACGTTTCGGGAAACAGTATCCACCATGTGTGGCAGCAGTATGCTTAGTTCATGATGACGGGTAGAATACGCCAGATGGTTCCCGCCATCCTGTTTCAAATTCCAGAATTCCTCCTCCAGTTTCTGGATTTCACTCCTCGGGCAAAACTTGGCTATGGCTATGTTTTTGAATTCCTCCCAAGTTAAAGCCAAGATTGCATCGGGGCCTCGGTTCCTCTTTTCACTGTTCCACCATGTTAAGGCCCGTTGTTGTAGCATACTGGTGGCATACCTCACTTTGAGTGCTTCGGGGCACTCACAGTTGACGAAGGTGTTCTCCATCCCTTCAAACCACTCTAAGAGACCGGTGGCACCTTCCTTGCCACTATAACTGGGAGGCTTACATGAACTGAAATGCTTGAAGGTGCAAGACTGGGTGTTACGCCGTTGGTTTGCACTATTCTCCCCTTGACCATTGCTATTGTTCGTGACGTTTGCGATCATAGTGCTGCTGAGTTCAGCCACCATGGTCGGGATGACCGCAGCCATTTGCCGAGCAATCATGGCAGCAAGCTTACGGCCGGATCTTCCTCGGTTTCCGTGGAAGCGAGACATGCTGGAAAAATACAAATTGGGTTAGGATCGGTTAAAGGATAATATGGGTAGGCAATTAAGGTAAGGATCATGAATTATACGGAATGATTCCATTTGGTGACGCATCACCATTTGGAAACGTTGACACGTCAAGATGAATTGACCCATTCACCTCAGAAACTCGTGTATGTTGGTCATAGTTTATCACTCATCCCGGAAATCCCCAGGTAGCGTAACGGTTCCCTCAATGAGATTTATACGTATACGCTTGCCTTAGCCCGAGGGCCTTTTTGCCAGAAAATCCAGAATACAGGTGTCTATGTACCACACTAGTTCTTTGGTTTATGAAATCAAAAATCTTGATGGGATATTTACAAGATTAGACATAAAGTCTAAAGAATTCCTATCAATAGATTCTACTTGGAGACGAGAATAAGTTTAAGAAATAGTAACTGTCGGGGAGAATTAACTTTTAAGATAAGTCTAGGGGAGACGGGTAACAATGTGTAATCATGTAGAAAGGCACCTATGCTAAGGCATCACATTGCACATAATAAGGCATAGCGTTAGGCAGCATGCAAACAATAAGTATGTATTCATAAGAATACTATTCTATAAGGATCATGCATGAACTATAGCCTAGGTCACCATTTCTAATAACCTAAATCCCTATAGTTATGGGCTCTGATACCAATCTGTCACACCCCAACCTTGACGGCGGAAACGTCGAGGTGCGAGGGTTAAGATTGTTCACAGCCACATAACGCTATGTTAAAGTATGAAATGCCATTAATCAATTGTTTTCAATCACCACATACATCAACGTCTCAAAATAAATCAAACAAAAACAAGAATTCAATCGTCTTTATTAAGCCTAGGTCCATGATCTAGGTTTATGCATTCCTTCAATCATTGCTAAGCCTGCACATTACCTGAAACATGTTGAAAATAAAGTCAACTAACTAGTTGGTGAATTCTCATGGTTTTAAATACAATAAGTATACAAAATGTGGCAATTCTAGTCAATGGTCACAAGATAGCAAGTATATAGAACATGCATAGTTACAATCAAGCCTCGACTGAATAATTTGAATATGCATGATTAGCTAAGTGTATTTGGTTCCCTAGTGCACAAGCATACGGCTCCTAGGAGTCGGCAATACATCGACTTTAGCACCAAATAGGCTTGTCAGGCCCAAAGATCTAAGACTTCGCTAGGCTAGCAATAGTTAATGATTGCACACGTATGTCACATCTCATATAATACTAAACATATCCAAACAACCACGACTATGTAAGAATTGCACGTGTGTAATAAGTATCAAAACGTGTATGTGTAAGTTTGTATAAGCAACATGTTTCACCCCGAAAGATGTGCAATAATCGTAAAGCGGGGCATAAGAACTCACATGTTTAATAAAGGAGACTTGTAGATGAAATAAGAATAACCACGAATAAGAATTCCAACACAAACGTCACAACGCACCTAAACGAAATAAAGTAGCGCGTTATAATTTGTTTGATGATTAATTGTAGATCTAATATGATTTAATAATTATTCGTATTTATTACATGTTAATAACGTGATCGGTTAAATGGAACGAATGGATTATACTTGGTATAATCAATTGTTAGCGCGTAAAAGAAATAATAAATAAAACTTGATTAAATTGTACGTTAAACCGATTTTTAAGGTTTGTATATAATAATTATAATGAGTGATTTAGCTATTACAAGGGACTATATACAAATATATATATATTTATAAGTATAAGTAATCAAACAATTTAATTGTTTGAATATACATATAAATATATATAATAAACAATTATAATGTTGTGTAAAATAATCAATATAAATGATTTAACTATTAAAAAAAAAACTATGTATAAATATATATATATATATATAAGTAACTAAACAATTAAATTGTTTGAATGTATATATAAATATTTATATATACTAAACAATTATAATATTGTATAATCATAATCAATATAAATGATTTAGCTATTAAAAGAACTATGTATATATATATATATATATATATAGTAACTAAACAATTAAATTGTTTAATTATATATATGTAGATATATATACTAAACAATTATAACATTGTATAATCATAATAAGTGATTTAATTACTAAAAGAACAATATATAAATATATATATATAGGTATAAATAATTAAATAATTTAATTATTTAAAAATATATATACATATACAAGTATTATGTTTACTCATTTCTTTTGTATTTTTTTTTTAAAAAATAAAATTATGTATTTATAAATACAAATGTATTTTATAAAAATAAATTTAGTCACAAAATTAATTAAACAAAAGTTTAAATGAATTCTGCATTTTATAAAATAATTTTAGAAATTTTCAGAATTTAAAAAGGTTAAATAAATAAAAAGAAATGAAAAGAAAAAGGAAAAAGAAACAGAAAAAGAAAATGGGGGTTGCCCGGGGTCGAACCCGGGACCCCCTCTGAAGGGTGAGGCGCAGGAACCAGTGAACCAGGGCCGTGGCCTTGGTTCACATTGGGTTGTTTTAAATTTAAACAGTAGTCTCCTGGTCCACCCCCAAATCGTATGAACCCTAGGTTCAACAGGGTCAAAATTGACCTCCGATTCGTTGTTAAACACCCGAATCATCATGGGGCTTTTGATCCCTGGACCAAATCGAGTCACTAACAGGTTCTAATTACCTGTTTCGATTAAGCTTCGAGTGATTTCGAGATCGGTTTTGTATCGGGTGTTCTTGGGTTTGGGGTTTTCTGATCGAGTGGTTTTTTTGTGAAATTGAAGGTTTGGAGAGTTCAGGAACTTCGAAATGATTCCGAAACCCTCAATATATAACTTTGATTACACGGTTTTGGCTCTAACTTGTTCGATTTTGAAACCGCGTCCGAATTTACCAAAATTGTGTGATTCGAGCTGTTATTTTGCGATGTTGATTGATTTATTAATTGATTAGGCCGCGTACTATGATTAAGGGTGATTAATTTGATTGAAATGCAGATTTAGGCAAGGTTTGATTGTGGTGTTTGATTCGGTTGGTTCGAGGTTCGATTTGGAAAGGTTAACGAGCGGGAATCTCGATTTTTGGAGTTGGTTCGGGTTCGAAACCCATGGTCGAAGGGGTTGGGTGGTTTAATTGGGTCAAATCGATGCAAAATAAGGGTTTGAAGCTTCGCCGGAGCTCGGCCGGAGCTCCGGCCAAAGCCGCCGGAAAATCGGGGTAACAGGGGGGGTGGTTTGGGATATTACACAAATGGTCCCTGTGCTTTCAAAATTTATGTTTTAAACCCCCTGCACTTTAAATTCAAAGTTTTATTATTATTATTATTATTATTATTATTATTATTATTATTATTATTATTATTATTTATACTATTGTTATTATTATTATTATTATTTTTATTATTATTATTATTATTATTATTATTATTATTATTATTATTATTATTATATTATTATTATTATTATTATTATTATTATTATTATTATTATTATTATTATTATTATTATTATTATTATTATCTATTGTCATTATTATTATTATTATTATTATTATTATCTATTATTATTATTGTTAGTATCATTATATGTATAAAAAGAGATTTACTAAAGATGCTATACAATGGCACAAAAATACAGGATGTTACAGCCTACATGCGAATTTGCTTCAGAAGCCGAGAAGTCTCAATTTCACACGTCAAAGACGAGTTCAAGTTATCTAGGATCGTGAGGCCTAAAGGTTCGTGTTCTAAGAGATTATTCTTGTGAGAAGCAAATGTACAAGGACAAGAGATTTAAGTGTGGTTTTGTATGAGTTGATCAATAGATTTATACGAATAGTTGGAGATATGGGGCAAGAGTTTAAATATATTCGACAAAAATACTATTCAAGAGGTAACTAGGTTTAACGGGCTTATAAAAGTGCACATATGCAATTCGTCAACTAGTGTACAACACAAACATCAAATTATTTGACGAGTATTAGAAGATGTCGGAAAGATACACTACTAGAAAACTGTTAATAGATGACACGCAAAAGATGACGCGCGAAAAAAGATGACGCGCATTTACGCGTATCATAAATTATTTGTCATCTTTCAAAATATTATTAGAAAGGATGACACGCATTTTTGCGTGTCATCTTAGTGTGTCATTTTTTAAAATTTCAACTTATAATTATAATTGGTTTAAGCCCAAATCGGTTTCCTCCCTAAAAACCCCTCCCCTCGGTTTCCCCCAAATCGCGACCCCTGCAGCCGACCACCTCCACCGCCGGCCCCTGCAGCCGACCACCTCCACCGCCGGCCCCTAGAGGTGATTAAGCTTTTTTCGAGCTTATTCTGATGGAGGATTACCCAAAAGAGTGGTAGACAAGGTCTTCTGGAAGTATGACGAACACATAAATTGTGCGCCCTTTTCAACCACAGTCCATCGAAGACGAAGTTCCAGAGAACCAATCTCATCGAGCCTGTGATCGTTGAATCCTTCGTATGCAATAACCACTATGATTTGTGAACCAATCTCAACAAGCGATAAGCTAACAGAAATGGATTGGACCAAAAGCATTGAGATTTGTGAACTAGTCGCACGTGATCACAGGTAAAAGTCAAAACTCATCCTCCTGCTTGTGCTCATGTTGCTTAAGATAATCCTAAAATTGGTGTATTGGTAATTTAGGCAATTATCTTTGATATTATTCTAGTATGACATTATGATGTCTATATGGTATATCTTGGACTTATTCCAATAGGAATTGGATCAATTTGATATTGTTGTTTGCTATCTGGAAATACTTTGGCTGTTTTTGTTATTATATCTGCAAAGTAATTGCTTATGAAATATAAAGGGGTGTTAGATGTTTTTTCATCAGTAGAAGTGTAACGGAAAATTAGTTTCATACCAATCCAGTTTATGAATATTTGTTTACTGTTTTGATACATGTTCAGTAATCGTCCATAAAAGCAAGTGGCATATTTACCTGTTTTCTATTTAAAAAAGATTTAACTATTTCTGCAAGTATCCATTTTGTGTTAGTAGTCTTCTTAATAAGGTTTGTGCTTCTTTTGTTGTTTATAAGCTGCTTGCGTAATCATCAAAGTTAATGTTTATATACATTAATCTTGCACTTATGCTTTCGTTTACCAAAGTAAATTCTCTGATTGATCTCTTGAAGTTGGATTACCTTTTCTTCTTTGACATCTAAATACGTAACTAGACCCAATGCTGAAATCTGAACCAACAATAATTTTGATTGAGAATTGATGCAATGCCAATGTGAATATGAGGATCTATTTTAATTTAGCTATTTCTCTGATTTCTAGGATGATGGACCATCTTACTCTAAATCACTCGATGGCTCAAGTTGCATCAAGGATATGCAGTGGAGTCTAAACTTGGAGGACAAGTATGTTGTTCTTAGACTTGATGGTTGTTTGTATCATGGATCTAGCAAAGGCGACCTTAATCATGTTATTTACTTTGTCAAACTTAAATCTAATTTTACTCACACTTATGTTGGAGAAGGTAAAGAACAATACACTTATGTTGGAGAAGGTAAAGAACAATACACTGATGGTTGGAGAAGGTAAAGAAGAATACACTGATAGTGATTTGGATGTAGTTCGTGAAGATTGGGCGCGCTATGTATCGAATTTCATTTATATGTAGGCCTGAAATGATATATTTAGACTTGATGTGTTAGTATTGGTATTGGACTTGTAATTGGTACTAATTGAATTACTTGTTTTATGCTTTGTAGTTGTTAATTAACAATTTTTGTATACTTTGTTGGTATTTAATGGATTTCGCTTTTAATGTTATTCGACAATTTGTTTTAGAAAACAACAGGTAAATTTATTAAAATAAAAAAAAATTAAAAAATGCAGCTAATTTTATGACGTGCATTGCGCGTCATCTATTGCACGTCATCTATTGCACGTCATAAAAATTTCATAGATGACACGCGGATGCGTGTCATCTAGTCATTTATGACTACCCCTTCCTTGACGCGCATTGCCCGTCATCTTTTGCACGTCATAAAATGCGCGTCATCTTTTGCGCGTCATAAACAGATGACGCGCGGATGCGCGTCATCTATCATTTATGACTACCCCTTCCTTGACACGCATTTGCGCGTCATCTGACCCCAAAGATGACGCGCAATGCGCGTCATCTATTGCAGTTTTTCTAGTAGTGATATCGTTGGATACACTTTATTCCTTACATGACGGTATTATTATTTTTACTGTTGTTATTATTCTAATATTAAAGATATTGTATTGTTATTGTTGTTGTAAATTTATTATTTTATCTCTACGTGAAAATATATTTTTGAAAATCAACTTACAGAGACATTCAAAAAATATACTCTGTGCATGAAGAAGTATATGGTTTTCTTGATATGCCAGGTAACATCATTGTACACATTGAGATTAATCAATGTTTGGTGAGTTCGACATTAGTTAGGTGACCATTTTATATGAGTTTTTGTTATGTATAAACTAAACACAAAGTTGAATAAACATCAATGTGAAGCTATTCCATTTGGTACTAGAGACTTTGCATCTTAGACGTTAGGTCTTGGGTTAAAATCTAAACAGTAGTGTAATTTGAAGTAATTTAAGAAGAACACTCAATGTTTGCCTTTCTATAAAAAAACAAATGTTGAACAATATAGCATTTTTAGCACCTCATGCGATCTTTTTATCTAGTTTCTTGAAACAATAAATATACATATATGATATATACTTATATAAATATAAATACGATTATGAATACAACGTTAGAAAATCCCGGATTGATTAATAAATATAATTTACCACATTAGGGATTTGAATTAGTTTTTTACTTTTTAGAAGATTGATTGTTTTATAAGTTGGTCGCTATGCTACTAGAGTTTCAAAATAAATATAACGACCCTTCATGTTAGGGGCGATCTTTTATTTTTAATTTTTAAATAACCTAGCTTAGTGTGTAATAAACTAAGTTAAGAAATACATTTCCCACTAAAATTTAACGCAGTAACGATTATATCATAAGTTAATACAAAATACACCCCCATGTGCTTCATTCATATGAAAATAGAAAAGTCTAGCTATGTTAGACGTCTCTCATTCTTAATTTAATATTTTATAATCAAATAATTAGTCTTAGAATATTTTATATTATTTTTCAAAATAAACAAAACATTCATAATGTAACGACTCATTGTTAATGTATATAGTAAGATCCCTACAAAACTTTAATAATCCAACTTTTTGTTTTTTATTCACCATCCAAAGAGTTTATCATCATCTATGTTCAAATGAACTTAAAAGCACACACTTATTGCTAAGTACGAAAATGCGCGAAGACAGATGGATTTTGAGTGAATATTTCGTTAAACGTGATGCTTCTTATTTTGTTTGCATTTGACTTGGTGTATTAATATGACTCATAAGTACTATATCAATTTATCTATTTATCTATTTATCTGTGTGAGAAGACATCATGTGAATTTTAAAATGAAAATCAAGTTGTAAAAGGTTCGAGTGTCATTTGGTGCACTATGTTTCAAATAGGCTAGGGTTTTATCATCGTGTGCCTTTGAGTAGTAGGTTTTTCTTGAAATGATGAGCGAGCCGAGTCACCAGCGCTTTCTGTGTTCGCGGGCCCGTGGGTAGCCTTTCGCCAATGGGTTTACCCTGGTGACCAAGCTTAAAAATCATTCGTTGCCCGTTAAAAAAATGACTCATTAATTAGAGTTTATGAAGTTAAATCTAAGTAAAAAAAAGTGTTAGATATGATTGTTATAAACAGGGTAAGTAGTTAATGAATTACTTGAGATTTACTAGTTTGATGTTTGAATCAAGTCACTTAAATGAGTTTGAATACAAAATATAGCTTCTTTCATAAACAAGCTCAAACCCAACTACACCGACCTAGATTAAACTTACGAGTCTAAATGAGACTATATATAGAGATATTTATATAATATATATACACATAATACGTTTATGACAAAAATCATAATAGTATTTAATAAATTATATATAATTATGAGAAAATTACAAAAGTGGTTCTGTGATTTGATCATATTACAAGTTTTGTCTCTAAATGCTAAGTATTATAAATTTAATCCAAACATTTGATAGTTGGTTGTAATTTTAATCCCCACCAATGTATATGCTAGTTTTTAAAAATCTTAAGACTAAATTTATAATATGATCAAATCATATGGATCAATTTTGCAATTTTCCCCTAACAAATAAACAAAAGTTGAAAAATCAAATAAATTATTTATAAATCAAAATCAAATATAAAGTTTTCAAGTGAGGCATGATCATTTGTTACGAATTGTTTTTATCTTGTCTTTAACGATAGGTGGGGATGATTCTTATTAAAATAAGTTACTGTTATATCTTGAAATTATATGTTTAGTTTTGCACTTTTGCCTTTAGAAAAATAAAAATTACTATATCTAAAACTAATTCATGCACTAAATAATCATATAAATATTAGAAAACAGTAAATTAGCGTTTTCAATTAATGTTTTATATGGTATAAATATATTTTGTTTGCAAGTAATTTTCACGTTCTAGCTACTAGCTAAAATCACATCAATAATACTGTTGTTTTTCTTCAATAATCGTTCACTTGAAACTAAGAATGTTCAATTTGTAGAGAAATTTTATTTTTAAGTTCTCTTAAATTTGATTTTTTTATTTGTTTGATTTTTCAATATTTGTTTAATTTTCAAAGAAATTTGCACAATTGGTCCTTATGTTTCAATCATATTATAGAATTAGTCTCCGGATTGTTAAAAATTAACGGACATTAACGGTGGTGATTAAACTTGCAACCAACTCCCAAATGTTTGGACTAAATTTGTAATTTTTTAAATTTAAGGATCAAACTTGTAATATGAACAAACCACATGGACTATTTTTGCATTTTTTCTCTATAATAGCATAATACAAATTGTAATAATTAAATAAAAAATATAACCCAATAATTAATAAATAATAATAGAGTAGCTTGAGCTTGTAAAGTTTTTTACACGACGAACAGAACTTTTTAGACATAGATCTCCAGATGTGCGAAATCCAAACAAACCTAAACAAATACTAAGTTTATCATAACAAACTATTGTTCTCTAATAAAATAACGATAGTTTATTAATTTTCATGTATATTCATGAAATATCAAATATGCATGATGATGTTTGGTTGATCACTTGATCCTGTCATTAAAACAGAGGAAAACAAATTATTACATAAATCAATAAAATAATTTAATTAACACAAAAACTGTTACAAATTGAACACAAAGAATTGAAAAATGAACAAGTTCGAATGACAGAAACTTCAGTGAAATTGATGAACGAAAGATTGAAAGAGATTACAATACTACAAGGAAGAAGATCCTTTTTAAACACATCATAGCCGTTAACAACAATTAACAAACTATAACAACCTTCTACACTATCACTAAACACCTCATACTTTGATTATTGACATAAAGCACCCTTAAACTAATCAAAGTAATATGAAGCTGCTTCCGAAGCTTATTGTACTCCTTCCGAAGCTTATTGCATGACTTCCGAAGCTTTATTATATTACTTCCGAAGCTTTAGTATATTACTTCCGAAGCTTAATTGATAACATTACATTGACTAGCTATAGTTGACTTCACAATCCATATAAGAATCAACAATCTCCACCTTGAAGTCAACTCTAGCATTCCATTAGCCAATTCCCAAAGCATCAAGACAGAAACTGAACTTTGATCCAGGCAACGGTTTGGTAAAAACATCAGCTGGATTATATTCAGTATCAACCTTCTCAACATCCACATCCTTAGAGCTCACAACATCCCTTATGAAATGATATTTGACTCTAATATGCTTAGTCCTTTCATGAAATAGACTATTTCGAGATAATAACACTGCACCTTGGTTATCACAGTACACAACTGCACTTGATTGAACTCCCAAATCAATTACAAACCTTTTCAGCCATAAAGCTTCTTTGACTGCCTCAGTCAGAGCAATATACTCTGACTCAGTTGTTGACAATGCAACTACTGATTACAATCTAGCCTTCCAACTGACCAGATTATCTAAGAACTTAAAAGCATATCCAGTAATTGACCTGCCACGATCCAAATCCTTAGCATAATCCGAGTCTACAAACCCAATCAAATTCTGTGCAGTATTACTCAACTCCTGTGCTGCATTAGCATTGACACCATATACTAAACCAAACTCTCTAGTACCATTAAGATACCTCAACAGCCACTTAACAGCCAACCAATGTTTCTTACCAGGATTAGCAAGAAACCTACTCACAACACTAACTCCATAACCAATATCAGGCCTGCTACACACCATAAGATACATCAGCCTGCCAACTGCATTTGCATATGGAACATTTCTCATATAAGCACATTCTTCTTCTGTTTGAGGACTATCATTATTAGAGAGATTAAAACGATGAGCCAGTGGAGTACTAACAGGTTTGCTATTGTCCATACCAAAATTCCTCAACACCTTCATCAGATAAGCACCCTGAGACACTTTCAACTGCTTGCAACTTCTGTCTCTAACAATTTCCATCCCAATAATCTTCCTGGCCTCACCAAGTTGCTTCATATCAAACTCATCCATCAGCAACTTCTTAGTAACTTCAATTTGAGATTTGTCTTTGCAAGCTATAAGCATGTCATCCACATAGAGTAACAAGAAAACATTAATGTGACCAGCTGCTTCTTTCACATAAACACAACTGTCATATAAGCTTCTTCTAAATCCATGACTGACAACATACTCATCAAATCTCCTATACCATTGCCTTGGTGACTGTTTGAGACCATACAAGGACTTTTTCAAGAGACACACTTTATGTTCACTGCCCTTTTCTTCAAACCCTTTAGGCCGTGCCATGTAAATCTTCTCATCTAAGTATCCATGTAGAAAAGCTGTCTTAACATCCAGCTGTTCTAATTCTAAATCCTGATGAGCTACCAATGACAAAATCACTCTTATTGAAGAGTGTTTGACCACTAGCGAAAAGATCTCAGTGTAATCCACCCCAGCTCTTTGGGTGAATCCCTTTGCCACCAGCCTAGCTTTGAATCTAGGCTTGTCCCCAGGAGTAGCCCCATCCTTTAACTTGTATAACCATTTACATGCCACCAGCTTTTGATCAGCAGGTCTGTCAACAAGCTCCCATGTCTCATTCTCAAACAAAGATTTCATTTCATCCTTCATAGCAGCAATCCATTCACTCTTCTCACTTGAATTGACTGCTTCATCAAATGTCATAGGCTCATGCACGGCTTCAAACTCAGCTGCCATGTATGCCACCGCAGATATGTCATCCCCTTCTCTAAACCTCAAAGGCGGTTGAACATTTCTTCTTGGTCTTCCCCTACCAATACTGTAAGGAACTTCATGATTACGATCACTATCATCATCTTTGTCACTTTGAGTGCTTGTGTGTTCTGGTGTTGGAGGCTCCACCTCTATTTGAACACCCTTGGTTAGAGATTCAGGGACCTCTACTTGACTAGATCCACCTACTATATCCTTGTATAGTATCTTTTCATTGAAAACTACATCTCTACTCACCAAAACTTTAGAATTCTCAAGTCTCCATAGCCTGTAGCCCTTTACACCTTCTGAGAAACCCAGAAACACACATTTTTGAGCTCTAGGCTCCAGCTTCCCCTGATTGATATGTGCATATGCCAAAGATCCAAACACCTTTAGGTTGTCATACTTCACCTTCTGACCTGACCACACCTCCATTGGAGTCTTCTTCTGGATAGCAGCACTTGGAGATCTATTAATCAAATAAGCTGCTGTTGACACAGCCTCCGCCCAGAAGGACTTAGGCAATCCAGAACTTGTTAGCATACATCTCACCCTATCTAACAGAGTTCTATTCATCCTTTCCACCAACCCATTTTGCTGTGGTGTACCTGGTACTATCAGATGCCTTGCAATCCCTTGTTCTCTACAAAACTTTGAGAACTCTTCACTACAGAACTCAAGCCCATTATCAGTCCTCAATTTCTTTATCCTTCTCTCAACCTGTCTTTCAACCAAGGCTTTCCAGTCTTTGAACTTGTTAAAAGCTTCATACTTCTTCTTTAAAGGATACACCCACACCCTTCGGGAATAATCATCAATGATTGACAAAAAGTAATACGCTCCACCTAATGACACATGCTTTGCTGGCCCCCAAAGATCAGAATGTACATAATCCAACACCCCTTTTGAACTATGATTCCCTTTATTGAACTTGACCCTGTGAGCTTTACCCAAAATGCAATACTCGCAGAACTCAATGGTGCAATCAGATAACCCTGGCAACACCCCTTGGTTCTTGAGTTCAACCAATCCTTGTTGACTAATGTGCCCAAGCCTTTCATGCCATAAGATAGCAGCTTCACTTCCTGTGGTCGTCATCATAGACACCTCTTCTATACATACATCCCCATCAAGGGTGTATATGTTGTTCTCCCTCCTGGTCCCTGATAGCACAACCAATGATCCATTGATCACCTTAGCTTTCCTATTCTTGAGGCACACTTGATGTCCAGCCCTTTCAAAAGTGCCCATTGACATCAAACTTCTCTTTAACTCCTGAACATATCTAACATCAGTTAGGGTCATCTCCGTGCCATTGTGTAACTTGAACAACACTGATCCAATCCCATGGATTTCACAAACTCTATCATCCCCCAACTTCACTGTCCCGGACTTCTTTAGTGTCAATTCAGAAAATACCTCTTTCAATGGGGTCATGTGGAATGAGCATCCAGAGTCTAACACCCATCCTTTGTTGTTGCTATCAGCGCCAATAGTCATCAGTACATCTGCACTCTCATACCCATCAGAATTCCCATCTGACTGTGTGCAGTTGTTTGAAGCTTTAAACCCCCCTTTCTCAGCCTTCTTACCTTTCCACTCAGGGCAATCTTTCTTTAAGTGCTTCTCTGATTGACACACAAAGCACTTCCTCTTGGATCTTGATTTGGACCTTGTTGGATGTCTGATTTTAGAATTCCTTGAGTCTCTTGTCTCAGGCCTGCCTCTTACAAAGAGACCCTCTCCACCTTCATCTTGTGAATCTGATCTTTTCTTCAACTCTCTTGAGTTTAATGCTGCTAGTACTTCTTCCATGGTTAGGGTATTCCTACCATACAGCAGTGTGTCCACAAAGTGTTCGTAATTTGTGGGCAAAGAAGTCAATAATATGAGGGCTTGATCTTCTTCGCTCAACTTGATTCCAATGTTTTCAAGATCCAGTATCAGCTTGTTGAAGTCATCAGTATGGTCTTCAACTCATTTCCCTGAGTTCATGTGAAAGGTGTATAGCCTCTTCTTCAAATACAACCTATTCGCCAAACTCTTTGTCATGTACAATGACTCGAGTTTGGTCCAGATCCCCGCTGCCGTGGTCTCCTTCGTGACTTCACGAAGCACCCGATCACCCAGGCTGAGGATGATGGCGCTGTGGGCCTTGACGCCCTGTTCTTTCCATTTCTCGGTGATTTCCCTCCTTTCTTTATCAGTCGCTCCGACCGGAACAGGGGCTTCACCTCCGGTGAGTGCTTCCGCCAATCCTTGGTGAACAAGAAGGGCCTTCATCTTCACTCTCCACAAACTGAAATCATTTTTGCCATCGAATTTCTCGATTTCGAACTCGGTGGATACCATCGTCTCCTCGATTAACCAACGCGAATCGAATCAATTCTTCAAACTTGAGCCGAACCAGGCTCTGATACCACTTGTTACAAATTGAACACAAAGAATTGAAAAATGAACAAGTTCGAATGACAGAAACTTCAGTGAAATTGATGAACGAAAGATTGAAAGAGATTACAATACTACAAGGAAGAAGATCCTTTTTAAACACATCATAGCCATTAACAACAATTAACAAACTATAACAACCTTCTACACTATCACTAAACACCTCATACTTTGATTATTGACATAAAGCACCCTTAAACTAATCAAAGTAATATGAAGCTGCTTCCGAAGCTTATTGTACTCCTTCCGAAGCTTATTGCATGACTTCCGAAGCTTTATTATATTACTTCCGAAGCTTTAGTATATTACTTCCGAAGCTTAATTGATAACATCACATTGACTAGCTATAGTTGACTTCACAATCCATATAAGAATCAACAAAAACTAAAATCATGAAATTAAATCTTAACATCAAAACAAAAACAAAAAAAGAAAGGACCCGAAATCAAGAAGACTTGTGATTACAGACTACAGTTTTGTTACGATCAAGGTGGATTGCTTTAAAAAGTGCCATTGTAATGGAGATTCTGATTGCTTTTCATCATCATAAATTAATAGTGTAATCCTATGGTTCTAAGAATCGCAAGATTTCACGTCACTACTAGAAAAATCGCAAAAGATGACGCGCATTGCGCGTCATCTTGGGGGTCAGATGACGCGCAAATGCGCGTCAAGGAAGGGGTAGTCATAAATGATAGATGACGCGCATCCGCGCGTCATCTATTTATGACGCGCAAAAGATGACGCGCATTTTATGACGTGCAAAAGATGACGCGCAATGCGCGTCAAGGAAGGGGTAGTCATAAATGAATAGATGACGCGCATCCGCGTGTCATCTATGAAATTTTTATGACGTGCAATAGATGACGCGCAATGCGCGTCATAAAATTAGCTGCATTATTTTATATATATATATATATATACACATTAATTTTTATAAATTTTACCTGCTGTTTTTATAAAACTATAAATCAATAACTGTCAAATAGTAGCAAAACAAAATTTATTTAATTAAATACTAACAAAAATTACAAAGTTGTTCCAAGTTCACATGCATATGCAAAATTACAAAGTAGTTCTAAATTCATTTAATTATCTAATAAGTAGCCCTACACATAAATAAAATTTGAAACGTAACACGACCGCAGTTGCAACGGCTTCTACAATCGGTTTGTTGCCCTTAGGTGCATCAAATGTCGTCTGCAAGTATAAAAAATCATTTTAGAACACATAAATAGTATGCACATTATGATGATCCTACATGAATCCTTGACCTTAAGTGTCTAAACCTCACCTTATACCATGTTAGCGTACTAGGATTCTCGTACTGGTTCCATGAGACGTTAGTAGACCCTTCATCTGTGTAAACAGACAGCTTCTCTCCCAGTAATCCAACCTTTATTAATCATGAAACACTATCAGACGCGCTATATTTGAATTTTTCAAAAGACGGTTACAAAAAGTATTTTGCAGCCATGCTTACTTGATATCCCCAAGTGTAGCTCGTGAAGTTGAGTTTTTGAATCATCACCTCCCTTAAACCTGAATGTTTGTGCTCCATAAACGCTCCTGAATCCTTCATAGCTCAACAGACCAACATATCAGCAATGTGGTCAATAGTTTCATTCCTTATGTTTTACCTACATCATATGAGTTTTGACACTAAGATTGTATGTAACCTACCGGCAACCCACATTCATGTCGGCTCGTAGATCTTCAAACCAAGCAGTATTATCTTTCTCTTTGAGAACACTAGCTACATAAATGCAAGCTAATCCAATCAAATGTGGTGGGTGTATGAGAATTAGATCCATCTTGTAGGTGTCATTCACAAGTCCCCTAAACAATTTATTGGAAAATTCAGAACTATAATAGTATAAAGATGAAATCATGCAACAAAATGATAAAGAGAGTGAAAGTGTTTGGAATGAAATAGAATAAAGATGACCAAAAAACAAAACATGTTTTTAAAAAGTCAAACTAGCTGGTGACCAAATTCTTACCAGGTAAGTTGAGTTGCATCACTCATACCAGAATCTAATAATGCCATTTTTTAGTCATAAATAATGCATCAGCAATATAACGTTATATTTAAAAAATAAACCATTTCGACCCAACCCGTATGACGTATTAGCCATCCCGACCCTCTTGAAATCAAGTGTGAGTGGTGAACTATATAGTTGTGGTATAACAAACTGGTATAACTTGTAAAAGAAAAACATACTGAGGCAATGCATGATAAGGATGAAAAACAATAAGGTAATAGTTTAGTGCTTCCAAAATTTTCATTTCCATTTCAAGTATCTCTTTTATTTCACATCGGTACTTTTTATCTGAATCTGCAAACAGAGATGTCATGTTGCTAATGCTGCAATTCCCGAATATCAAATGTTAATTAGGACAAGGATTAAGAAAAAGCGTTACAGATTTTCTTAATGTAGAATACAAGTAGTCTTGCTTGCACAGTGCTTTCTTCAGATTTTAATGCCAAATACAAGCAGGATGGTGCCAGAAGACACGGGTCATATTCAGTCATACTTCTCCTAAAGCTCCAGAAAACAAACACTTAAGCAAAATTTTCATCAAAAATCTCAATCAAGATTGAAAATACATAGAAAAACATAAGTAGAATATGAATGTTCATACAGGCAATTAATCTTATACCTGAGAAAGTAAAGGTGGCAATCAAGACCCATTTGGTTTGAGTTTTATATCTACCAGGTCAATTGGGTATATATAAAAACTCAATTTAAAAGAAAGATTCTTATAAATAGGTTGACAGATCAAACTGTCAAAGGTCACTAAAGAGTTTTTTTAAGCACATAATTATTGTTGGCAATTTGTGCCTCGAAATCCTAAGTATTCAACTCGTGACTCGACCAGTAAAGAGTTAGGATATTAAATCATATAATACATGTGTAAAAGCAAAATATAAGTAAAATTAAATCAAGTAAATACTTTTGTTTATAAAATAATACTATAAAATTATTAGGTGTAATGTGTTTGCACTTTGCTGCAAAGGATTTAAAATCTACCTTCTTCTAGAAAAACTATATAGTTCAAAATTTTTTTTGGATAAAAGTGTTTATGGCCAATTTTAACCCAAACCCATTTAGACCAGTTACCTGACCTGTCTACCCACCCATTTTGTCACTTTGATAAAGCGTCTGAAATAGCAGAAATACCTTGTATATACACGTCTCATATATGTCACAGCAGTTGCCACAACCCTGAAATAGTAACCAGTGCAATGAGAATCCGTTACTGAAACATAATATACAATCTGAGAAATCATATGAAACACAGCTCAAATCACACATTTATATGACCATGGTAAAGGGTTTTCAAATGTACGCAAGCAAACCTGAGCAAACTTGATGAAAATTCTAAGGAATTCTTGTTCTCAATGTCATAATTGTAGAAGTCGTATAGGATGTGAGTGGCAATCAACTGTTGCAGAATCTGTTGGAAAGAAAAAGGTTGAATAATTTATTCTGAAAAATAAAAAAAGGAAATGGTGTTTGTAATCGGATTCAAGAGTTGCTAACCAGCAGAGTAGCACCAAGGGTGCTGCCAAAGACAAAGAGCAAGCTTCCTATGGCTTTTAGAGCTATCGCGCCAGCAACCAAGAACTTAATCTATAGGATAACACCATTTAACATCCAAACAATGTATGATATGATATTAAACCCATTTATAGTGAATTTATAGATCTAATGAACACGATATAAAATAGATTATACCTCAATATCTCGCACTTGAAAGCCTGTTTGTGTTGTCAAATGCTTTGAAAGCACATTAAACTTTGGTGTAAGAACTTTGGCTGCAGATCCACCATCAACTCCAAAATCATTAAACCTACATTCACCAAAAGCAAAAGCGACATCAAACTATGTATTTTTAAGATGATATCTTAGTATCAAAACAAACTAAAATTCACAACATTATTGATGATAACAGTACACACACACTTTATCTTCTTCTGCAAATGATAGCTGGTGAATATTGCACTACTGATCCAGAAATCATAACAAAAATCATGCCACTTCCATTCTAAAAACTGCAAAAATAACATCAAGTTGAGAAAACTTTCAAACCTTTTCTACTAAGATACAAAACTGAAATGTCACTTGTTCTGAATTTTATAACTAATAAGAAAACTTCAGACGAATAGATGAACAGCACGATAACGCCAATCTCCCAAACTTAATCCATAATTCACATAAACAAGCCTAAAAACTAACGTTTCGTAAAGAAATTTTAATTCAAACAGACACAAAGCCGCCAAACAGCTCAACAGTCACGTAACCACATATCTCCAAAAAAAGCTTGAATTAGAGAAAACCTACACAGATCAACAGTCTCGTAACCATATTTAACACACATGCATCCATAAAAACATGAAAATCGAGCTATAAGATCAAAAAAACAAAGCGAAAAGGCAAATCATATAGAAGGATTGAATTTCAAAGTCATTAGATCTGAAGTAGGTTGTGATGATGCTTACTCTTGCCAAGCGGATAGAAGGAAGACGGAGACGAAGAGGAGACGACCGATGAATGATATGAGCGCCATTGATGAAGCTTCAAGCTCTGGTTTCTCTCTCGATGGGTGGTATGAAGCTAGGGCTTTAGAAGAGGGGGTTTAATTGGAACGAGAGTCCGCGCGCGTGTTATGATAACTTATAAAAAATTTTAAAATATGACACACTAAGATGACACGCAAAAATGCGTGTCATCCTTTCTAAGAAAATTTTAAAAGATGACAAATAATTTATGATACGCGTAAATGCGCGTCATCTTTTTTCGCGCGTCATCTTTTGCGCGTCATCTATTAACTGTTTTCTAGTAGTGCGTTTTCAGACCTTATATGTGACATACTTTTATGTAGCAACATGCATCGAGTACTTTACAACTTGCAACGTTTTATTTTGTTTATTGTACACTGCTTTCTACAATAGATATTAAACTCTAAATTTTTCATACGTTATGATCCTATATTCTTATCTTAGCCAGGGTTTCAAGATTCCATACACAATTTGGCAGATTTTGTGTTCATGCATAGTTGTGCTTGTGCAAGCTCCATGTTGCATGTATTAGTATTTGTATAACAAACAATACAAAATGTAGATTTTATTTTAGAAACAGACAAAAAAATATATATATAAACATGGTTGACTAAACGTATCCCTCTATATGTTTAATGTAACACCTGAGAAAAAATAAAATGAAGTAAGAGATGATTTAACTAATTTAGCAGGAAGGATGGTTAACTTTAACACAACTTTAAAGTGTCTCTGTACTTCAAGATGAGTTGATTTTATACGGTTTGAATTGATTGATTTCGGATGCGCTTCGAATCAAGATGCCGAGGGTCTTTGTACTCAGTGGCGGAACCAGGAATTTTCCTAGTGGGGTCACTATTTTTCGGTGACTCGTTTTGTAACAAGATAATATAAAATTTTTCGGGTCGGGTCGGTTCGGTTCGGAATGTAATCAAATTACATACAAAATGTTAACAAAAATATAATATCCAAATAAATCATATAAAACTTACATTTTATAGTTGTTCTCTACGCGTTTTTATTTTTTGGAATCGTTCCATTACATCTTCAATCGGCACCTTTGCAAAAAGCTCCTTTTCAATGTAACAAATACACGAGTCGTTCATATATTCATCACCCATACGATTGCGCAAATCCGTCTTCACATGCTTCATTGAAGAAAAACATCTCTCAACACTTGCCGTTGCAACGGGTAAGACAAGTGATAACTTCAACATTATCTAAATCAATTCTTGCCGGAATACTATTACTAGATGAAGAAGCAACATTCGATGGTTTCCTTTTCACAACAAAGCGGTCCATGTCCCTAATTTATACAAATTATGATAAACTAAATTACTAATATGATAGAATACCCAAATTATATCACATAAAGTATATTATATAAACTAAATTACTAATATCATACCCAAATTGCGATAAACCTAAATTACTAATATCATACATTCATACCCAAATTGTGATAAACTTAATATCATATAAACTTAAAAGTTTCTAAATTCTAAAGGGTAACAACAAACAAGTTTCTAAATTCTAAAGGCTAACAACAAACAAGTTAAGTTATGTCTATCAACAAACAATTAAGCAAAATAAACTTAAAGAATTTGAACTTTAAATAAACCATAAAGAAACTAACCTTTTGAAGAATTAATGGACAATGGTGATTGATGGATGAGGGGCCGATTGGGGGGTGACCGCAGCTGGGCAGTCGATGGAGAGGGGCCGATTGGGGGTCGCAGCCACGCACCCAAGCAACCAAGCAGCCGAGCAGGCCAGCAGGGGCCGATTGGGGGTCGCGGCCCGCAGGGAGGGGTGGCCGGGTGGCGGGGTGGGGCCGTGGGGGCAGCCGCAGCTTGCCCAGTAGATGGAGAGGGGAATTGGGGATGGCCGGATGGGACTTGGGAGGGAAAAAATTAAGGGTTGGGGTTTTATTTTAGAAGAATGACAGTTTAGTAATTTTAGGTAAATTTAGAAGGGGAAAAAAATAAAAAACTGCTGGGAGGAAGACTCGAACTCGCGACCACTTGCAGCGGGAGTCGCGCGCGCCGCGCAAATTACCAGCGAACTAGGAAGCAGTTTTGTGTTATGTTACTAATTTTAATATACTAATGGGTTCACTCTCTGTAAAACTGTGAGTTCACTAAAAAATTCGGTATTATACGTTACACTACGGGTTCAAAAATCAATGGGGTCACTTGACCCCGTTCCCTGAAAGCCTAGTTCCGCCCCTGTTTGTACTTCAATTGTAATTCAACCATCAAGCACATCGATTTCAAAGGGTCCTTTAAAGTTTTCATTTTCAAATCAATGGTTAACTTCATCAACTCTAGCTAGTTGCCTTATATTCTATTTTTACTTTTAAAAGTAGCTTGCTTTTTTCTAAAACTTGCTAAGATACATTAGCCGTCAAGAGTGGTTGTGATTTGAGACATGCAAATGGAATAATGACTTTCTTACAACTCGCAACTTCCCCTCTATGTCTCACACATTTTTTTAATTTAAAATTTACTAAATAGTTAAATAAAAAATTAGGTTTAGAATTTATATCTTTTTTTCAATGGATGATTGAGATTTTTCTCACTTGGTGTATTTCACACCTAATGAATCACACTAATTCCCTTATTTTGTATGTTTTATGATCACAATCTAAGAAATTATTCTTTTATTTATAATTATTTAGTAGTTCTCATTTAAACTCATATGATCAAAACTATAAAGCCAGTGGTGCTTGAAAATGTTGATACATACAATAACAGTGTAACCATATAACAATCTCTTCTATCATCTTTGATTAATACTATGCACACATGTTTATATGGATCTCTATTAAACTTAATATTTTAAACTGTGCCCTCAAACTTTACACATATCTACCGAATCTAAATCCTTCCGCTTGTGCTTTCGAAAACACTCATGAAGATATCAGATAAACGAAAATTGTCATCATAAAACATATGTGTATCTGAAACAACCCATTATACGAAAGAATATCGTAGTCACTGTAATAAAGAACAATTGTATTAGCCATTTACTATTGCACGAATTATGATGAATTTAAACTGAAGATGTAACTAATTATATAGAATTGAGGGGCAAGAAAATACACCACCTCTTTATTTTCGACTATACAATAAGTTAAAAGGATGAAATTTTTTCCTTGAGAAAGTTCTTTTGAGTTCACAGTTGTTATCATTGCACAATTTGCGACTTGTAACTGCAAAACATAAAGTTTTATTTATTTTATTTAAAGTTATTGAGGTATATATTTTTTAATTACTCACGAACTATATTACAGTACAACTTAATTTTATATTATATATTTTTATATTGTAATGACTAATTAAATTGCATTGATAAGTTTGAAAAGCAACTTTATAGGGGTTTCCGTGTTATAAGGAACTTTTTATGCACTTTGCATAGGCCAACTCTTTTAACCCTTCTCACTCGAGGATCATTCTTTCCTTCTTTGCTTTTCTCATCTTTATCTTTTATTTTAATATTAATATTCTCACTTGTTAAATAAATTTAGTTATTTATTTTAACTACAACAACAACAATAATAATATGAGAAAGTTACAAATAAAAAGGATCATAAAATTAAAAATGTGTAATAATTAATCTCAACCATCAATCTTATTAATCAGAAATTAAATTTTAACAAAAAGTTTGTTAGTGTGTTATTTTTGGAGTAACCGTTTTTGTTAACTTTTTTGCAAATTCACTCATTTTTTTAACGTTCATAACCTTGATGTACGATGTTATTTTTTATATATAACATTACACTATAAAAACTAGTGTTTTATCTTTAAAACGAGTATAGTATTGTTATATAAAAAGAAAATAAACTTCTTATGTTTTTTGTTTTTAAGTTCATATCTCGTTATTATGTTTTTAGTGTAGTTTATTGTATCTTTTTGTTAGTTATTATGTTTATTTAAATACTATTGTATTTTTCTAAAATGATTAATTTCTAAAATTATAATGATGGAATAATTGATGTGTATCTCTAATATGTAAACACAATAATAAATTAGCAACTAATTAATCTATACGTTAAAAACAATAACAAAATAACACAATGTCTCATTGTATTTTTTAATCTTTATTGTGTTATCTTGAGCACTATGAGTTTTAAAAATTAGATTTGTGAAATAACATAACTGTGTAGATCTATTTGTAAAACACAATGATAGATAACAAGTTTATATAATATATAAAAATAATAAAAATAACATATTATGTTATATTCAATACTATGAATTTTAAAAAAAAAATACAGTTGTGAAAGAATATAAATTGTATCATTTTAATTGTAAAATACAATGATAGATATCTAGTTTATATAATCTATATAAACAATGATAAAAATAAACAAAAAAGTTTAAAACGTAAACCACGTGATGAATACATATGACAATGATGTAAAATACATGACATAATGAACTCATATTTATCATATTTAACAATGAACGTGTAAAAAACAATGAGCCTATGTATTTGATACGATAACCCAAATGCCCTCCTCTTTAGACAATACAAAGATACGTGTTAAAATCATATTTTTTTTTAATCTTTTTATATTAAATATCAATTTTTACTATAACCTTACTAGTATATAATTAATATTATAAATCCTTTTTTATTATTGTAAACCGGGTCAAAAACCTTATACGTGTAAAATCTACGACTTTCAAAAATTAACACTTATAAATATTGTTTTATAAACATAATAAAGTAAATAATCAGCAGGAGTTGTTTAGGATTCGTTCTTACGAAAATCAACGTTAGCGAATTATTTAGGATTTGTTCTTATAAAAGTCAACGTTAGCGAACACTGATTCTTCGATCTGGATTTGTGTATGATATTATAGTACTATACTACTATACAACAAACTTGGGCTAGTCTTCTTGTTTAAGGCCCATTAGTTAGATTGGGCCTATTACGTAGATACTTTGGCGGTTTGGCCCGTTTAAAACTACGCAAATTATTAAGTTCTAAGAGTAAATTTCGGTTTTGGTCCCTGTGGTTTAACCATTTTAACCATTTCAGTTCAAAAAGGAATCTTTGATCATATCATGCCCTGTGGTTTCATTTTCATAACGGTTTTGATCCCTGACACTAACTCTGTTAGTTTTTACAGTTAAATGTGAGGGCACTTTGGTCATTTTGCATTTGGAGGACTAGTTATGTTAATTATATTAGATTAGGATAATTATTGTAATTTTTTTATAATAATAAAAAAAATTAAACTTAAAATGTAATCCAACCCAAACCCCCCCAACACTCCCACCATCCTTAACCCCTAATCGGAACCCTAACCCCCACCACCCCTTGCACCACCACCTGCACCGCACCGCCACCCCACCTCCATCGCCTGCACCACCTCCACCGCTAGCGCCAACACCATCAAAACGCCACCGCCCTAGTTCTTCTTTGGAAGACGAAGAGTATGATCACTCCCTCTTGAATCTTGATCACACATTCACATTCACATTCATACAGCTCCAGCATCTTGCCTATGGCGACCTTCATAATCTTTGCTTCAGACGTCGAATCAATGGCCAAATCGCAAAACCTCACCCTCCCTCAACTCCTCCCAACCCTCGTCAAATCCGCTCAATCCGTCGCTCGCCCCCAATCTTCAATTTCAACGTCGGAGCCGTCAGATTGTCCTCTGATGGCCGTATCTTCCTCGGTGCCAACGTTGAATTCCCCAACCTCCCCCTCCACCACTCCGTTCATGCCGAGTAGTTTCTCGTCACCAACATCGCCACACACGCCGGAGGCTCTAAGCTCCTCTACATCGCCGTTTCCTCAACCCCTTGCCCCATTGCCGACAGTTTCTACAAGAACTCCGGGGGATCGATAACACCCAGATCGTGATCGCTGATCAGCTTCAAGAAAACCCTGATTACAGACCCATGTCGTCGATTCTACACTACCACCGCCCTACTTCTTCTGTGGCATTGCGGTGGTGCTGGCGCTGGAGGTGCTGCAAGCGGTGGAGGTGGAGGTGGCGATGGCGGTGGAGGTTGTGCAAGTGGAGGTTGTGCAGGTGGTGGTGCAAAGGGAGGAAGGGGTGGTGGGGGTTAGGGTTCCGATTAGGATTTTTAGGACGGTGGGAGTGTTGTGGGGGTTTGGGTTGGATTAGATTTAAGTTTTATTTTTTTTATTTTTTATTATTTTAAAAAATTACAACAATTATCCTAATCTAATATAATTTACATAACTAGTCCTCCAAATGTAAAATGACCAAAGTGCCCTCACATTTAACTGTAAAAACTAACAGAGTTAGTGTCAGGGACCAAAACCGTTACGAAAATGAAACCACAGGGCATGATATGATCAAAGATTCTTTTTTGTACTGAAATGGTTAAAATGGTTAAACGACAGGGACCAAAACTGAAATTTACTCAAGTTCTAATTTTCATGATTACCTGCTTGTCTTTGAAACCCGATCATGACATCTAAATTAAACCCTAAACTACCCTAATGGCGGAGGGGGACTTCCTTTTTGAACCTACACATTTTTAATTGAAAATAAAATTTAACATATTCACTACTTAAAATAAACAAAGTTATATATTAATAATAAAAAAACATAATAATAAAAACATCATAATACAAATTTTAAAAAAGTAAAATAAAAAATCTAGTGATCACAAGACCAACTCCACCTTGCGGCAATTTCATGTTTAATTTGTATTGTTATTATTTTGAACGGTTTGGCTAAACCATCATCGGACTCCATAAATGTTTTCAAATGGTGTTGTTTTTCTTCTCGTTCCAAATTGTTATCGTCTTTCCATCTCGTTTTAATTTTGTTTCAGCCAACTTGAGTCGAATACTATGTTTATCTTGTTTTATTTCCGTTCAAGTTCTTGTATTCGGACACATTTTCAACCAAACTATATTTACTAGACGACCTCAACAACTTTCTTGCCTTATCGTAAAAGTCTTATTGGTGTTGTATCATCGTTGAGATCAGGTAGCTTACTTGTAAAACCATCATTTGAACTTGTATAGCTACACACTTTGTGGTGTTTATGATCTTGTCGTTTCATATGGTCTTTTACAACATGTCATGCCTCCACATATTAGAAGTGTTTGTTAGTTTTCATTTTGTACTCTGTCAATGTCTTGGTAATAATATTTGCGTCTCACATTCCACGAGACCATCGTTGTTTCTATAATTTTATATAATAATTAAGAATAACATATAACTAAATTAACCAAACTACTGTTAGTTCATCCACGCGCGTTACGCGTGGGATATACACCGTTCTTAAATTTAGTAAGAACCGTCTAAACTCATTTTAGGCTCAGAAAATACTACTCGTCGCCACTGCAAGCAAGAAATGTTGTCATGCCAAACAACGGGCTATTATTTTGATTCCATCACAGCCTTGATACAACGTAAATAACTATAAGAAATTTCCGGACATTTGCAACAATACATAGTCTCAGGTGAGCAAAGACCCATCATCATCGACGGTTATCCCAACAACAGCAGCAAGGCCGTACCAGACATACGCATCTCAAACATAAATAACCATTGGCACAACGTGTTTTAGATAGCAACGATGACAATCAACCTAGCAGTAACATCAATATCAATAGTCTCGTATGCGGTTGTCGTCATCATCATCGACCCATAGCAAATCAAGGTTTATTCCTGCTTTTATTGCCCAAAAAATCGTGACCAAGGGTCTGATGGCTAGTATCGGTATAAAGGGGTGTCGGGATAACCACGACCACCACATCGCCGGGGACCAGCAACGCAATTGCCACCTAAGGCCGACCAAAAAAACCACTGACCGGCAACAAAAGCAATCGATGACAACCGCGTGAGGAGACGACAGAGAATCACCGCCAACCCTAAGCCATGATCATCAGAACACTACCACCACCACACCACGACCACCTTGGGACCCGAAAAAGGGAATACGAAGCGACAACACTCAAATCTGGGCAAATAAACCCTAACCACTGTCATGCATCGCCGGGGGTGGGTACTATTCACACAAAGGGGTGTTAGAACAACCACAAACACCCATCAAACTGTGACCGCCACCATGGCCTTTGCCACCACAAACACCGACGGGGAGACCGTTGGTAGCCGACACCGGGAATCTCCAGAAAGCCGCCCCGACAGACGCCACCAAAGTCGGTCATTAGAGACCACCGACAGCGGCCATATCGGAGCGATCAGGACCACCAGTTCCTCCCATGGCGGCGACGGTGCAGACAGCAGCGTGATAGGCGGCGATGCAGCGATGACGGCGAACAGGGAAGGCACTGCAGATAGAACTTCCTACTTAAACACATGTGGGGAGGGGGTGGGAATGCAAAAGCCACAAAACATATGTGGCAAAACCAATAACGTTTGAAACCCAACTATTTACTGCTCATGGACACTATTTATCAAGTTGCACTATTTATCAAGTTGCATTTTTCATATTAGGTAATTCAACAATGTAAAATAAAAAGTATGATTTAGATGCCTTTGAGCCCGAAAGCTTTAGTATACAAGTCCCTATACTTTATATCCAAGGAAACCATGAATGTGTTATTGGATTTTAATCTTAAAGTAATGAATAACTTGAGCACAAATGGTTACTGGTGTTATTCAAAATCCCTCCAAGTCTCCAACGATCACATTTTTATATACCTCAACGATGCTATCCATGGCTCGGCAACCGGTTCATGTACCCGAGCACCAACCCAATCATGAACATCGAATACGGTGTATCTGCCACCCGTTTAAACCCAAGGACGAATCGGCCTGCACTTTAAGTGCCTTTAGTATAATAACATAATAACACAATAACACAAGCACCGAAAATTAAAAATAAAATAAAAATAGAATAGAAGCAAGTTGCTATTAGGTATATTTTAGCGAATAATTGATCACATATAACTTAATACGTAAGTTTAGAAATATCAAATACGTAACATGAAAAAAAATTAAAAAAAATGAAAACAGTTAAAACCAACCAATCAAATTAATTAGATAGTTGGGTGGGCCATCTCACTCTCAACGTCTCTTCTTCTTTATAACCCGTTTCCATGTCCAACTAAGCACGCTCCGTTTCCACGACCCGATTGGGCACTCCAACCCGAACCCGACACGGGTCGGGCCACGGGGATGCCTCCGACACACACGACCGCTCCGCCACCCTCAACGCCACCTTCATCCACCGCTCTCTACAAACAGAACTCATGGTCGCCGGACCTCCACCGGGACGAAGAGTGGATACGGCGGAAGGGGAAACACCTCCACCGCCGTCGCCGGAAAAGCAAAAGCGTCACCGATGAAGATATCGATGAACTCAAAGCTTGCTTCGATCTAGGCTTCGGATTCGATCATTCTTCGCCAGAGTTGGATGATCGCCTTTCGACTACTTTTCCGGCGTTGGGCTTCTATTACGCCGTTAACAAGCAGTATCACGATTCGATCTCCAAATCTTCATCCGTTTCGTCATCGTCTTCTTCGTCAATTTCATACGCATCTGCTTATTCGGATCCTGATTTATCTTCTCCGTCAAACAGCCCTCACACCATAATCAAACACGGTAATTGTTGTTTCTAAACCTAATTACTCTGGATCTCGAATTATAATGATTTGAAATTGAATTGGAGAGATTTTGCCCTAATTTGAAACTGGATATCGAACCATGACGATTCGAAACTGAAATTGGAAATGATTTTGCCCTAATTTGAAACTGGATATCGAATCATGACTATTCGAAAGTGAAATTGGAAATGATTTTGCCCTAATTTGAAACTGGATACCGAATCATGATGATTCAAAACTGAAATTGGAAATGATTTTGCCCTAATTTTACTTGTAATTAACGAATCACAACAGGCAAATTGAAAGTTATTGAGATGATATTATGATTTATGAATTGTTGTGTGAAGGTGATAATCCACAGACGGTGAAGACGAGATTGAGGCAATGGGCACAAGTTGTTGCTTGTTCGGTGAGGCTATCGTCGTCATCATCATCATGATGAGGAACAAAAGAATATGATGAGTGAGATATACCAACTATGGTTAGATCAACTAAACCAAAGACTGTAGTTTAAAGAAAGTTTGGACCAACCAATGTAAGATATTTTCTTCTTTTAGTTTTGTGATGATGTGAACAACTTGCAACCCCTCATGTTTTGTGTGAGTTTTCTTTTTGTAGGGGTGTTAAATTGTGATCTTTTTGTATTGTTTATGAATGTTTTAGTGTGAAAAAGAAGTTTTGGATTTTTTTTATGTGATTGGAGAAGCAATTTGGATATTAAAGTACAGTAATATTGTTGAAACATCAAATCTGTCATGTTGATGCTATTTTGTTAGGAGATCGTTAAATCATATTACATATAGTGAGTGAATGGAGAATACTTAGGGGGGATGGGGTGTTGCCCGAAGGGCCTTTCGGGTAGGGGTTACCCGGGCGGTAACACCGCCGCCACCCTCTCGGGTAGGCCCCCGGGTACCCAACCTCGGGTTGCACTAGCTGAGGCACATATCGATTCTAACGGCTATAAAGCGGTTAATGTTACCGTTGGAGGCCAAGAAAAAAAAAATTGCACTATAAATACTCACACACATACACAATATTAAGGGGCTGTTTGTAAGTGCTTTTTTGCAACTTCTTTTGACTTTTGGATGGGTGAAAAGACCAAAATGTCCCTCCAAATCACCAGAAGTTAAAATTTTTAACTTCTGGTGACTTTTGTAGGGGCATTTTGGTCTTTTCACCCCTCCAAAAGTCAAAAGGAGTTGCAAAAAAGCACTCCCAAACAGCCCCTAATCTACACAAACACACATATACAAACACAAACACAAACACAATCACAAGGAGTGCCAGGGTAGTTCAGGGTAACATTTTCAGCTTTTTGAATTACTTTGATATTGAAATAAAAGTTGCAGGGTAGTTCGGGGTAGCATTTCTAGCTTTTTGGGTGTTTCAGGGTAGTTTAGGTTACTTGTGATGTGACAGTGTATGATTGGTAGAGTCCAGGGTAGTTCAGGGTACTTTAAAGAAGTGTCCCCTCCTCCCTTAGAAAAAGACCTGTGACCAAAGCCTTAAAAATTTACATATATGTGTAAATCATACATGTGGTTTGTATGTATATATAAGTTGTTATAATAATATTAATTAAGTATTAAGTTGTATGTATATTGTTATATTAGGTTAGAATTTATGCACGAGTTAAATAAAATAAGGGGTGTGTTATATAAACATCCTTTTTGTTATTTAAACACCCGATTATCTCCATCTCTCTTCATGTATCTATATGTATGTATAGAGAGATAGAGAGGATGAAAATAAATAAGGTGTATCTATAATATACTCCTAAAATAATTGAAATATTATATACTTAGTAATAAAAATTTAAGTAAATTTTTATTGGTTGTTACACATTGATAGTAATGAAAACATCATTAAACATCCTAATAACAATAATAAAACAATAAATCAAAAGAAAAAGACAACAATCATCTATACTAATAAAACAAAATAACTATCAACTAAATCATTATTTTCTAGTACGTTTATAGCATCTCCACCTAGCCAGCTAGGCTTCACCTCAGATTGTTCACATGTACTCACCATAATACATTTACTATTTTTGGTAAAAATCTTGATTTCTCAAAAGTTATCTTAATAACAAACAAATAAACAAACAAGCCCAGTATATCTCGCTCAAGAGCAGGGTCTGGGAGGGGTAGGTGTAAGCAAGTCTTTCCTCTATCCAGATAGGTAGAGAGACCGCTTCCAAAGAGACCCCCGACTCAATAGCAAAGGCCATAACGTTAGCAAATCAGCATATAAACAAAGATACGATAAATGATACAGCATACAACATACAGTAAAATATCATCAAAAGAAAATAAAAGGTGAACAAGCATATATCATAGAAGCAGCAAGATTCCACTAAAAAGGACAGAAGCGTACTACATACACATCAGGCCCCGCAACACGCAATCAAATACCTTTAAAAATACCTTTGTTGAGACTTAATTTTCGTTAAAAACAAATTAATTTGTAGCAAAGTATTGTTAAACTATAATACTTTAAAAATATATATAAATAGGTTTATGGATATTTATAAATAATAAAACTTTTTTTTCTTTTTATACTGTTGTTTAGAACTTAAATATGTTTTATATCTATACTACTAATATATAAAAATTTCATTGATATATTATCTATAATATATATTAGATTATATATATAATTAATTATATATATATATATATTTTGTTTCAACGCGTGTAGCACACAAGTATTTAACCTAATAATAATAATAATAATAATAATAATAATAATAATAATAATAATAATAATAATAATAATAATAATAATAATAATGAACAATAATAATAAACAACTGGTGATAGAATAATTTTGATGTTTATTAAAATGATTTTTATGCATATTGCATAACTTTACGTCTTTTATATATGAGTGCGGTTAAACCCAAAATAGCTTTTCATTGAATTAGAACAAATATTTATAGATTTTTGTTAATAATTATAAAAATAATGAGAGTTAAATGTTTTTGTTAGTTAAGTTATAGATGATGAGATGGAGGAGGAAAATGATTTGAGGGGGAAAATTAGCGTCATAAGGCCTATAAAAGCCACCACATGACAATTTTACTTAATTCATTTATTAAATATTATAGATTTACACTTAATTATCAATTCAATATATTAAATACTTACAATAAAGAGACAGGTAAACGGGTAAAAAGTTGCGCCACAACCCTTTTGAATAGCAAAGTATAAACTATAAATTTACACTATATGTATGATTGCAACTTGTGAAGTACAAACTATAAAGTAGATCACTACAATTTCATTCAGTGATAGAAGCGGCCCACCACAAACACAAAATCATTCGTCTTACTTTCTACTGAGTTGGGCCTAATCAAGGAATGATAGGATGGGTTTTCCATTTTAGTTTTCCATGCTACTCAGCTACTGTACTTCGTATGGACCGTGGCCTAAGTTTACAACTTCAAGAGAAATCTTAATTATTGTTGTTTTCACTTTTAAGTAAACTTTGTTTTTGTTATATGTGGTTTTATTTCAAATAACGTTTTTCATCAAATATTTTAAAATCTTAATTTTACTTCTTTAGATTTTTAAATTATCAAAATTTACTTCAACCCCCTAACTCCGTTAAATATTTATGGGTGGGCATTTTTGTCTTTTTTAAATCACATACGTGCCAAACTAACAGAGGGAATTTTTATAAATTCATTATACATGTATACACACACCCACACACACTAACATCGCAAACTACCACATGCTAACACCTCCCCTGTTGATAACCGCATCCATCATCGATCACCAGCCTCCACTGCTGGCCACACACACACACTCTCTCTCTCTATACACACACACACAAATAGTCGGAAGTTTGAGTAAATCATATTTTTAATCATTATTAAAATGACCAAAAGTGCTCTTGTAATAAACAGAAAATTTAGCAGTGTTAGTGAGTTGGAGTTTATTCAGACGAATTGCCAACCAAATGGAGTAAAATCACAATTTTAAAACGTTTGAATGCAAGCCGTTAGGACCAAATCACAGGAAACGAAAGTGAAGTTTAGACTAATATTTTATTTAATGATGGATGACAACATTTTGAAAACGACTAAAATACCCTTAATTTTTATGGTGTTAGTGGAGTTGATAAAAGTAACATCTAATAAAGTACAATGTTAAAGTGACAAAAAAGAAGTTTTTAGATTGAAATTACAATTTCAACGAAACGTCACGGACGAAAATGACATATACTTTTAATTTTATTATTGAGCCCTACGTATCTATTTGTACTCTCTAATCACATATTCATTTTTCAAGCTATCCTAGTTCTCAAATCCAGTTTGATATCAAGAAAGCTCGTCAATGTATAGCTAAACTTAATAGTTAATTCTATCACTTGGCGGTAGAACCAAATCAAACTCGCATGTCTCTCGATTTTGTTTAGAACTTTTAAGTGTATGTAAATTGCGCTTGGGTGCTTGAACCCTTACCATAAGTATGAGCATGGCTTTGGCGGTAGTAGCATTTGTAACTTTCTTAGGCACTTAGCCGAATATTTATGCAAATTGTTAGGAAGTTTCGAAGCATATGGATGTATTTTCTATTCGATGTGATAAGTTTACTAATATACAGATACCTATATTAGCTTTAGTTACTCGTGTATTATACGGGAGGTGAATAGTTAATTATTAAAACAACACAAAAACATAAATAAAACTAAATGTAGTACACGGGTTGAAAAAATAAAATTAAATAGTTGTTGATTGTTATTTATATAATACTAACTTTAGTAAACTCATGTATTACACGAGTTAAAAAATAAAATATTAATTATGATGAAAGTTTATGAAGGATAAAATGATATTTTAAAATAAGATATGATTAAAATTAAATATGAGTAATAATTATAAGTAATAATTTTAATTTTTATTTCCAAAACAATTTAACCATTTTTTCAAAATAAAACGTATTAAAAATATTATTTTTAAAAGTTTCTTATTATAAGTCCTAATTTTAATTATTTTTAGTTTATAAAGAAGTTTACTTTTTAAAAACATCAATTTTAAGATAGTTTATATTTTTAAAAATGTTTGATATTTTAGAAAAAACTCTTATTTTATAAAAATTTATTTTCTAGAAATAACATTAATAAAAAGACATCTTTTCTTAATTTATTAAAAAATATTTTTAATCTTAAAAAATTATTTAATTTTTAATTTAAGTAACTATATAAGAGGAGAGAGATGCGAAAAAAATAAAATTAAGAGGGCAAGAAATATGACAAGTGTCCCCCCAAGTTACTCTTTTAGTATTATATATAGATTAGATATACAAGATAACATCCACTTATGAAATAATGTTAATTTAAACATAACTTTTGACCAAAACTAATTAAAACCATAGCCAGAAATCTCTAAAGCATGATTCCTTCGTCTTTTAATCACATCTGTTAGACACTCTTCTTTAAACGGTAGGAGTGGAACTTGATTTATCTACTATTTAATCTTCTAAAATTTAATTTGTTATTTTAAATTACTGATTTATTAAATGTAAATTAACCCTTAAATTATAGAATTTGTTAAATAGCCATCATAAAAAAGTCTATTTATTAATAGAGAAAGATTCAAATATAAAGTCTTAAAAAAATTAAAAAGTCTAAAAATAATCTTAACAATTCACTTTTTTAATCAATGGTTGATATCAAATTGTAGGAAATTTTTTGTTAGAGTAGTATTTTAGGAATAACCACTTTTGTTTACTTTTTACAAGTTCCCCTATTTTTTTTAAACATTCGTAACTTTTATATACGGCATTATTTTTTTATAAAAATTACATCATAAAAACGAGTTTTTTATCTTAAAACAAGTACGGTATTGTTATATAAAAAAGATAAAAAATTATATTTTTAACCTCATATCTCGTCATTGTGTCTTTAGTACAGTTTATTACGTCATTTTGTTGGTTATTGTGTTAATTTTGAATACTATTGTGTTTTTTCTACAATGACGCATTTTAAAGAATATAACAATGTAACAATATTGTTGTATATCTCTAATACGTAAAATACAATAATAAATTAATAATTAATTAATTTAATACATTAAAAATATGACAAAATAACACAATGTCTCATTGTGCATTTTGATCATTATTATGTTATCTTGAATAATATGAGTTTTAAAAAAAACATTATTGAAATAATATCATTGTGTATTTCTAATGGTAAAACACAATGAATTTTTTACAAGTTTATATAATCTATTAAAAAACAATAATAAAAACAACACATTGTGTTATCTTTAATACTATGAGTTTTGTAAACTGGATCGGTGAAAGTATATCATTGTCTCTTCTAATTATAATATATAATTATAGATAACAAGTTTATAATGTATAGAAACAATGATAAAAATGACACAAAATGATATAAAACATAAAACACAATGATTAATACACATAATAAATGATGTAAGGTCTATATATGACACAATGAATTGATATTTGACACAATGAACGTATAAAACACAATGAGCTGACGTATTTTACACGATTATCAAAATGTCATTTTCTTTAAAACAATAGAAGAACACGTGACAATCATACAATTTTTCTTCGCCTGTTTAGATTAAAAATCCTTTTTTATTATAACTCTACTCTTATTAACAAGCAGTAATATCTAATATTAATAAAATTTTATATTATAGGACACGTCTCACTCTCTTATTCAATCTTATCAGTGTTTTTCCGTCTAAATCTATTTACCAACTTACCTATTTATGTGAATCTTCTGACAGCGTTTATGACCTATTTTTAAATTTCAAATTTGAGTAAGGGATTTTTTAACTACACATTACACTATTTTTTAATACATTATGTTTGATAAAAAAAATGTTGTTTTTCATTAACTTAACTATAATAAAAGGATGATCAATAATCACGAGTAAGAGGTGAGACTTGATTTAAAATCTAATAAAATTCTTATTATCTTAAAAAACTTTGTTAGTAAACATGAATTCCCATTATAATTGATTAATTATTAATAAACGATTTATATACTTTTTAAAAGTTTTAGATCAATAAATACCTATAATTAACCCATCTTTAGCTATTAAAAATAAAATATCATAGTTTCTCCCTGATAATTTATGAATGTTTGTAGGAAGAAATAATATATATAATTTCATATATCAAACAATTTATTATGATTAACGTGTTATTTTATGTTTTGTTTTAAAAATATTGATACCGGAAACTATACTAAAACAACAAATGTACTTATTAAATGAAATGTAGTCGTTAATATATGACCAAAAAGTTCGTTGAGTAGTTAGAAAAAGGAATATTAGTTAGTGCATATAAATGCTCGTCTAAACAAGTACAACGTTTTAGTTTTTAGAAAAATTGATGTAATTTTGATTGTTCCACGTAACTCTTAATTCCTACTCAGGTTACATTAAGTTAATTATATCATCAAGTTACACTAAATTTGTACGTCATAGTAAAGTGGGTAATTAGAGCTATGTGTAAGAATATATTTATTTAACAATAATAGTGATTGTCAAAAGATTAGTTTTAATCTTTTAAAAACTTTAGTATGTTTTGTTTGAATATTTTTTTGCTATTGTGAGATTCGTTTTGTTATGACCGCTGAAAATCAACTTATATAAAAATGATATCCCCCGGTTTATATTTGTTAATTTCTTTTTTACATACTAGGTTTTTTGGGTTGACAATTTGATAAGTTTTTTATTTTGTTATCACACACTTAACGACGTGGATTATGGACGGATATAATAATTCAGCCCGAGTAATACACATTATAAATTTATAGAAAATTTCTATTGTGTAACTCCATTTAACACCCCAACTCGGAGAGGCTGGCGTGTCACTATTACAGATATCAAATCAAAAACCAAATCCACGATATTAAAGAGATTGTCAAAAGAAACAAATTCAAACAAACTCCATAATCCGAAAGAACCTAATTAAGTTTTTCATTACATCAATTTAAGTAAAATATAATCTTGATCTTCAACCACTTTTCACTGATTTTCCGGATTACCCGATTACCTACAATCAAATAAGAAAAACACCACGAAAGAAAATACGGCTGAGCCAAAAGTTGCTCAGTGACGGAAATAACAATAGTAATGATAAGAAGCATAACATACTGATATCTGATACTGAACTGATCATATGATATGAAAAACGGAAATCTGAATCTAAACATATAATACTGATACTGAACTGAACATGTAATACTGAACTGAACTGATCTACACAACGCGTATATACAAACAAAATAAGTCGTGTAATATAAGAAGTACCCAGAGCCAAAACTGAACTGATAAGTACATAGCTAGGTAGACTATGCACCAATGAGATGGTGTGTGGGGCGTACACACATGATTCCATCCCCCGGAACAGAACTGATCTGAACTGAACTAGGATCGATCCATCTGCCTCCCAGATATTATGGCCAAAGTACTACCTGAGTACTAACGTGTTAACGGAGACGCCGTGAACTATTTATTACACACCGTCACGAAAAGTGTCACATCATTGACGCCATAATGACACGTCGGAGAGCTCGGGTAACAGAGTATCAAATCAAATGGTAGTACAACTACCAACATATAACGTATCAATAGAACATTTATAGGAACATGTAATAATAAGCACAAACTTATAAAATATATATTGCATGCTGTAAGCCTTCAACAAGTAAAATTAACAAGTCGAACGAGTCATAGCATAACAAATAATGTTAGACGACTAGTAAAATACCAAAGGCCAAACGAGTCATATTAACGGAAACATGGTATCAAAATCTGTACTACAAAGTAACATAACAGAATTTATACTATGATAAAGGTAACCAAGAATCCGTACCTTATACACGAATGACAATGATCAGAAACAAGGTCTAGGCTCGGTTAACGCCGCGAGAACCTACGATAACGTAACGCAAATTATAGTTTGGAAAATTCCAGTTCTGTCCCTGTCTTTTCGCACTCATTAAAAATACTAAACGAAGTTTAAAAATTCTGAAAATCTCCAGTTTACTAGATTAGTGATTTCTAAACAACTTTCATTTAGAAAAGTTTCTGATTTGGATTACCAAAATATGAGAAAAACGTGGATCTTTACAGCTGCGCAGAACTGCTAGCTGTTACGAAAACGATTGTTTGGAGGTCTAAACGAATGAGTTTTTCGATGTTTTATATATCAACAGATTCGTCTTTCGACGAACTTCGTCATGGACATAAGGTTTAACTGATTTGAATATGTTATGAAAAAGTTATGCTCTCTGTAAATTGGCTGTAAAATACGAGCTTAATTCAACAAAATAAACTATTATTAACGTTTGTTAATAATATAAATATAAATTGTTAAGGTTTTTAACAAACTAATTTACAGGAAATTAATTGGGTACTTTCATATAAGGAGTTTTATATTTAATCAGATTTTTACCATTTATTTAAAAGAAATCCATAAAAATAGTTAACTAAATGTCTTTGTTATATAATTTTATAAAGGTTTAAACTTAAAGAAAATTACAGAAAATTAAGGTTGATGATTTAAAAATAAACAGGGATTATAAAAAGGATTTTTATAATTTTTAGGAATTTTTATAAAATTTTAAAAGGTTAAAAGGGCATTAAAAAAATAACAGGAGGTGCCCGGGGTCGAACCCGGGACCTCATCTAAGGCAAAGGGGCGCTGAACCGGTGAACCAAAGGCTTATAGCCGCACCAAGACTCGGTTCCAAAAACATTTAAACACAATACAGATTATCCCCAATCCACCAAGAACCCTAGAATCGAATCGATCAAATTGAACATCGATTCGCAATTTTTAATGTAATTAAGCATAGGGCTTTTGTTCCCTAGGTGAAACCGAGTATGTAGGTGGTTCTAATTACCTGATTTCGTTTCGAATTGAAGATGAACACTCGAAGCACAAGCCGCGACTAACGTGGATTCTGATTTCGGTTCAAATGGTGATCATAATTCAATTAACTTTGTGTGGAGCTTTACTAAACGTGCACGAAGCAAAGCCCTCTATCAATTCGAGGTTTCGAGGTCCGGAAGATGTTGTTCGACCCAGTTGCAGGTCGCGATGAAGGTGGAGATCGAATAGTGAGTTTGTGTTTGTTTCTGTTGGATTTGTTAGTTGGAAACGATTGGAAACAGGTATATGATTGATTAGGTAAAGTTAATTGCATTATTATGTCCGTTTAGTGCGATTTAAAAACTTGTAAAGTGGCCGAAAGTTGAGTGAGTTGTTTTGGATCGATCGCCTCCCGTTTTTCGAATTATTGTGGGGTATTGTGTCGAATCTTTCACGCGGTTGTGTCGGGCATTTAATTTGATCAAAATATCGAGCGGTTTTGGCTGTGGAGGCTCGCCGGAGCCGCAGTGAAGTGGCCGGAATAGGGGTTGGTCGACGGGGGAAGAGACAGAGAGTTTTAAAATATTTTCACCTTTAGTCCCTGTGGTTTAATCTCTTTTTATTTTAAGCACAAAACTTATAAATTTAAGTTTTTAAAATGGCAACCTAACCCCTTGAACTTTTATTATTATTATTATTATTATTATTATTATTATTATTATTATTATTATTATTATTATTATTATTATTATTATTATTATTATTATTATTATTATTATTATTATTATTATTATGGGTATCACACTTAACGACGTGGATTATGGATGGATATAATAATTCAGCCCGAGTAATACACATTATAAATTTATAGAAAATTTCTATTGTGTAACTCTATTTAATACACGTGTCTATAACCTATTAATCAGATATATCAATGTTCAAATCTTTAAGTTGTGCTAAATAATATTATTGATAATTTATTACTAGACAAATGTTTCAAAATGTAAGCTCTTGAACTTGATGTAATGGTAATATTGGTGCCAAGTGATCTCAAGGTTACGAATTCAAGTCGTGAAAAGTGATCTCAAGGTTACGAATTCTAAGTCGTGAAAATATCTCTTTACAAAAATACAAGAGTAAAGTGATTAAAGTGATGTAGAAGGGTGTCCAAGTTTGAATATAAATATCTATATAAATTAATTATCATTTCACCTTATTTATTTAGTTTATCCTTATCTTTATGTTATTGGGATCTATTATAAATATTAGGATTTGATTAAAGTTATTATCAGTTTTAATTGAATTTAAATTATATGATATAATTTATTTTTGGAAGCTTTGATTAGAATTAGAGATATTGATTAACTTATTGTTCTTGAACCATTTGATCGCACTTATAAACGTATTCTAAAGATACATAAATCAGACACAAATACCTAACGGCCTCCTGACCCTAAGCATGCAAGAGCCCGATGCACCTTTTGAGCGTGCAAGAGCCCGATGCACCTTTTGAGCGTGCAAGAGCCCGATGCACCTTTTGTTTACTAAAATATGTTTTAATATTATATAAGATTATACATGAAAGATTTTTTTGACTCTCTCTTTAGCCCTACATTTCTTATTCTCATAAGGTCTTTCTCCACTGATAGGGTTTTCGGGAATCTCTATTTTTATAATAGACTTATATATTTTTTTATTAGTACTCCTTACAAATGTTGTTTAGATACTATTATTTAAAAAAATAATCATGTAATTAGTGACTTAACAAAACCAAGAAATAACTCAGCATATACAAAATTATAAAAGATCCACTCTAAGATCAAACAAATCTTCCTACTCTAATAAAAAGGTATCTGGGATGACACGTGTCAACACCACAATCATTCTCACCAAAATTTTCCCGCTTCTCTCTCCTATTAAATAATTACCTTAAATACTAATAATAATATTTAACACTTTTTTAGATTTAATAAATTAATAAAGAGATCTATTTATTAATATTATTTCTAAATAAACAATTTTTTTATAAAATAGTAAATTTATTTAAAGCATAAGACTTTTTTAAAAAATACAAAATATTTAAAATTGGTATTTTTAAAAAGTTATTTTTTTAAAACCAAAAATAATTAAATTTAAGGGTTATAATAAGAAAATTTTTAAAAATGACATTTTTATACGGTTTATTTTAGAACAAAACGTTTATTTTATTTTTTTTGAAAAAAAATAAAGTTTTAAAAAGTTGATATCACTATTTTATAACTTACAGTCATTTCTAATACATAATTTCAATGATATTATATCTTAAAATATTATTTTATAATTAATAAATTTTGTTATATTAATTTTTTATTTATTCAACCCGTATAACACACGGGTTACTATAGCTAGTGTTTGTAATAAAAAGCTATAAAACATATATAGTATTGATGTACTATATATAATACGAAAATTCATCATTGAAACATAATCTCGTATCGAAAAGGCAATTAAAGATAAATAAAAGCACAAAAAAATAAGTTTTAATGTTGTTATAATTTGTAGAGTAAATTACCGTTTGCATACATGAGGTTTGATGATTTTAACCATTTGCATCCCTACAGTTTAAAAATCCTCAAATACCCCCTAACGTTTTATTTTTGTTCCCATTTGCATCCAAATGACTAACGACGTTAAATAATTCTGTTAATATTTTATGAAATGACAAAATTACCCTTTCTCTCTTTATCTCTTTCTCTCTCTATCTCTTAACCCTTAACCCTTAACCCACAACCCCACCCACTCCTCACTATGTCAACCACGCCTTATAGCTGGTTGCACCCCATCTCACACCATCGAGCTCATCCCCTAACTCACCTCTCAACGGCACAATGCACGACTCCACCACCGTCGGATACACCTCCGGCGCCAACTCTGCCCTCACCACCGCCGGAGACACCACCAACGCCTGCAGAAAATGCATCGCAACCTCAACCTCATCCCCCTGCACCTTCCGAACCATACACAGATAAAAATACGCACAACACACCAACCACTCGTTCAACACCCTACCGGTGACTCCATTTTCGCTCAACGACGTCGGCGCCTGAAGCAACTTCTCCGCGATTCGGGCGTACTTAGGGCATTTCGACTCAATCGCATCCTCCACGTTCTGAATCCCCCAATAGAGGTTCGAAATCACCGATTGCTCCGAGAAATCGAACGAATTCTGCTTGCGGATGTCGAGATTTGAGGTGTATTTCGCGTGTATGAGTTTGCGAGATTGCGGATTGGAGATTAGCGTGTGGATGTGGTTGTTGATTAAAGTTACGAGAAGCTGTAGGAGCTTAGGGTCTATGGATTCATGGCGGTGATGGTGATTTGAAGATGATGAAGATGAAGATGATGATGATGATGATGATGATGATGATGATGATGATGATGATGATGATGATGATGAAGAAGTTGAAGCCATTGATGTGTGGGGAAATGGATAAGAAGAACGTTGTGAAGAAGATGATGGAGGAACATGTGTTATGGTGAAGAAGACTCCAAATTTATTTGTCCCTCTGCTATTTACACATAGGAGATGATACAGACAAAATCAGATATGAATATGAAGGGATTATTATTATTAGAGTAAATAAGTACCGTTTGCTTTTACCTCGCTAGAGACCAGATTTCTGGATCGAAACAAATGGGATTCTTGATTCGATTTACTTCTGTATTGTGACCATGACGACGGTTGGATATGGAGATCTTTTACCCAATAGCACTACAACAAAACTACTCGCGTGTGCTTTTGTGTTCTCGGGTATGGCCCTTGTTGGAGCTTCTTGATGCCTTCTATTATGTTTGTGCCACAATAACAACTCTAGGTTATGGAGACAAAAGCTTTTTGACTCCAGCAGGGCGTATTTTTGCTGTCTTTTGGATATTAACAAGCACTATATGTTTAGCCCAGTTGCTTTTTGCTTTTGCTGAGCTAAATACAGAAAGCAGACAGAGATCATTGGCTAGATGGGTTCTTACAAGAAGAACAACTGCTGCAGATCTTGAAGCAACAGATCTTGCTGAAGAAGAATGACAACAATCCGATCCCGCCTGAGGCGCACAGACTTGACCTCCGATCGGAAGGAGATCTCGCCGATGCATCGGCTCTGATGGTCTTCCGGTGTCGAAGTCCCGGCGGAAGGGGTCGCAGTTGTTCTCCTTCTGATGCATCGGCAAAAGAGATAAATGAGGAGTGGGTGGGGTTGTGGGTTAAGGGTTAAGAGATAGAGAGAGAAAGAGATAAAGAGAGAAAGGGTAATTTTGTCATTTAATAAAATATTAACAGAATTATTTAACGTCGTTAGTCATTTGGATGCAAATGGGAACAATAATAAAATGTTAGGGGGTATTTGAGGATTTTTAAACTGTAGGTATGCAAATGGTTAAAATCACCAAACCTCAGGTATGCAAACGGTAATTTACTCTAATTTGTAATGATGTATTTACAAAAAAAACAAGGGCTTTGAGCTGGTGATAAAAAAACAAAACACAACAACAACGACAACAACAAAACAACATCAACAACGACAACAGCAGTTGCATCAGAAACAACAATAACAACTAAAAAGTTATCGTATTTGTAGCAATTCAATAGTAACGTACAGAGTTCTATTCGAATGCTTTTAACGTATTCGTTTTAATTGATATCCACGACCTAACAAATATCATATGTTTGGTAACAATATCATAGCAGCAAATAACGAGCCGCTAAAGCATATATAGATATTTACGAGAATTCAAGTGTGTATATCATCGAACTCACAATAATCAAAAGAATCACATAACTATCATTGTGATGTTCTCATATATGTTAAAATCGAGTTGTGGTGAAACACAGGTTTAGCCCCCTAGTATCTATATATTAGTTAAAGGGTAAGGGGCTCTTTGGTAGTATCTGAATGATTAAGTGCTGAACCAATAAGAGGTCTGAATCATTAAGTGTTGAACCATTAAGAGGTCTGAACCATTAAGAGCTGGTATATCACTTAATTATTCAAAGGCAAATGTCTGACCAATTCAGATAAGAGATCTTAATCATTCAGCATTAGACCTCTTAACCAGTCAGCATTTGTATAATGCTTAACCATTCAGAGGCAAATGTCTTAACCATTCAGACATGTGCTAGTGAAACAAACAGTCTGAACCATTAAGTGCTGAACCATTCAGCATCTGAACCATTAAGAGACTGATTAAGAGGCTGTCAAACAGCCCCTAAGTATATATTTGGATTATTAGTGTAGATATTCTTAATTTATATACTTCTATTAAACCTAATTTCATTTCCAACGTAATTATTTTTAGGGATATCTCTAACCTTAGATGTTTCTTTTCCAACCTTATTTGCGGATTCTTCATTTTTAGATTTATTTTAACAGCGGATATTTTGATATAGTATAAAGTAATTTATGGAATTTACAGCGGATATTTTGATACAGTATAAAATAATTTATGGAATTTATTTTATGTAATCATTTAACCAAACCCTAAAACTATATTATATTTTTTGAATTGTATCATTTTTAACCGGGTTAAACAATTCAAGTAAATATTCCATGTTTTACATGATATTATAATTTTATCAGTCTCCACTCATTATTAAAATGTAACAATTTGGAATTGGTGGAAAAAGAAGAAAACAACTTTGAATTTTAGATCTTATGATCGTATGATTATTAATACTATATGCACAAAACGTTAAGTAAAAGTCCTCAATTTCATTCGAAGCTTTGTCTCATGTTAAATTTCAGGAATTGAAACTTAACAATATAGCATATGTTCACATTAGTCTTCACTATTTATATATTTTAATATCCATATTTCGTCATTATTGATTTATTTTCTTATCTTATTGTCAATGACATGTGTATTTACTGGTTATTTATAAGGTAGCTATTGAGATTTCGTATCACTTAAGTTGATAATCCAGTGGTAATTAAAAGTCAAATATTTTTCGGAGACCATCAAGTTTAAACCTTTTTAAAAGTAATTTTGCGAGCCTTAAACTAAAGTATTGTTGTTAAAGAGAAGTTACAGGGATTTAGTTATCCAGTCCGTACATTTTTCCAATCACACTCAACATGTATATGTTTATATTTTACTTTTTAATAGCTTCTTTTTGGTCAAATTACGATATTATAATAACCTTAACCGAGAAATATTTGTTGGAAGAAGGAAAGGAAACTTATCATGTTCTTAATTTGTTTGTGGGCTGTGATTGAAGATAGAAAAATAATATTAATTAGTATTACAAAGGTCAAGAAGGGGTTGTTGAATGTGTGTCGTGAGATACCCGTGAAAGTGATGTAATATCTAAATATTAAACAACTCAAGAGAGCACAATAATATCAACCTGCAGGGTTAAACAATTCAAGTAAATTTACAATTTTACATTATATTATCACTTTATCGGTGTATATTCACTATTAAAATCAGACATTTGGAGTCGGTGGGAAATGAAGAACAATTTTGAATTTTAGATGTCAAGATGTATCATTGTTAATATTATATACACAAAAAGTTAAGAGAAAGGTCTTTAATTTCATTCTTATCATTGTCTCATGCAGGATTTTACAAATTAAAACTTTGATGTAGAGCATATATTCACATTGGTCGATCTTCTATGTTTCTAAATTATTGTAATACCCATGTTTTCGCCTTTATTGACTAGTGTTCTTATCTTTTAATCGATTGGGTTTATTTGACTGGTTTATTTACTAGTTATTTAATTTTCTAGGATAGTTGTAGCATGGTTCTTACTTCTTAGATTTGATATAGTTATTTAATTATATTCACGCGGTAAGTATATGTGTATATTTTTTTAATTTTAGTAATCTTTATGTTTAATTATGATATTGTATGTCACCCCACCCGTGACTCGGACGGACGTGCACACTTGATACAACTTGCAGCGAAAGCAAACTGAGTTTTCATTTCAAACTTACAACGTTCTGAGTACAATACATTACTTAATTACAATATCAAACAACTATAAACTTCTACAGCTCCAGATTTCACTGTCTCATCATTATTCCTAGAGTACTCTCACTGATTACCTGTGATACATATATTCAAAAAGACATCAGCTAATGCTGGTGAGCTCATGCTATACAGTTTATAAAATTAACTTTGACATGTATACAATATGGGTTGTGATATTTGGGTCCATAGGCACAGTGCCTTCCCTGGTTTTACCACAACCACCGACGGCGGGTTTGTCAGACCCTCCCGGCCGTCAAATAGGTATGAGCATGTGCCTGATGCATACGAGGAACCTTATTCTCTTTTCAGCCAGTTTGACACACCCCATTAAATATATGAGGATCCTGTATACCCCTACCGACCCATGCATATATGTAAGCATTATAATTATTACCAGTACAGACAGAACGGGTATATTATCACAGTTTTGAAAACAGACATGATAACTCACCTGTTTAACAGTTGCTCAATAGTTGATAATCAATTCCTAGTACGATCTAGTGATATCTCAAGGTCCAGATACAGTTTAAGTAATCTTAGGTTAGACGATGGTACAATTAACTAGTCATTGTCATGGTTAGATATTAGCTAGCGCTACCTTGTTTAAGCATTGATAATCAGTCCATGCCTAACTAAGGCTAGGCTAACTAAAACCCAACCCTAACAATAACCCTAACATCTAAAATATAATACTACACTAATATTAATCCTAATAATAATACTAAAATAAATAATAATTAATTTGACACAAACTTAAATGATAACATACCTTAAACCTATCTACGGCAATCTGATGTAGAGTCTCCCTACTCGCGCTCCTACTCAAGCTTCAAAAACAACTAATAACAATACCCAATGGGGTATCGATTACTTGGGATTCTCTTAATACTAGAGCGTTCCCGAGAAAACGTATAATATAAATTCAAACTTAAGGTTTCTATTTATAAGTAAGCAGGCAGGCACCTGAAATTATATTTCACGCGATGTGGGTTGAAATTGACGTGCCTGACTGCTTGATTACTTATGAACCAGCCTGCTTGCTTGCTTACTTATAATTAATTCAGCTGCTTACTTCGTTTTTCTCTTATAACTTTTTACGTATAACGTCTTATAAAACTTCAAGTATGTCGTTGAGACGGGTTTACTTTTCTCTACGAGTCAACCAAGTTTCGTTAAAAACGGAGTAAGATCGAAAATTAAACATTTTATTATTATTTAACGCTTTCTTAAAATAGAAAAATCTTAACGTCACATGCCATCATCCAAATAGTCGTCTTACTCATGTGACAATATTTATAAAAAAAGATTTTCATATTTCGTACATGTAATACTATTATATTAAGGTTTGGGGTATTACATTGTAATCTTTTAATAAAAGGTATTTACTTTGTTTTTTGAAAACAAAGGTTATTTTGTTAAGTCTGTTAGATTGTGTGACTTCTACCAAACGAACAATTTTATTTGTATAATCAACTAAGAAATATACAAATTGGCACGTAATTGAAGCTAGCTAGTAGTAAACAAGTCTAAATATATATAATCACATGTTAAATTAGTATGTACTTGTTACTAAATAAGTCATATAATAAACATAATCAATTTTTGATCATTACATAGCATAGGCAAACGTCTAGTTAACTTGGTATGAAGTTGCTCGATTTTTAAATATATTTAACTAAACGTTTGGTTGGTGGCACTAGAATATAATAAATTATAAATGTACATAAGTGGGATTGAGTCAACAAAACGGCGATGCAAAAGTCAAAGGTGTATTCACAACATGGATTATGGGAATATGTTCTTTGCTTCTAGCAGATTTTCGATGGTTGGGCAAACGCAACTTGTACTGCCATCTCTTATGAATTATGCTCACATTTTAAATTTCTCAATAACTCTAAATTTTTGTAAATCATTTGTATATTTTGTTATATTATCACTTTATGGTCCTTATGTTGATAAGTATTTCAGAATTGTGTTTAGTATTTGTCTTATACTAATGATTAACAATATGTTTGCGTACATGAAGATTAAATTGGACTAAACTTAACGTATACTTTTATTGTTATGTGTTGCTATCATATATGTTGTCTTTTCTTATAACATATTATGTAACAGTTCGATCATGAAAAAACATTATGTTACATCAGTTTCTTGATTTGTATTTGATACACATCTCATTTTTTTATGAAAAACAATTAATGAAATATTATATCTTTTTAATGAATATTGTTCACCTTGAAACACTAATTTAATTACTACATATATATCATATTGCAAGATGTTATATAAAAACAATTTATAAAAATAGGTGATATATCTTCTCTATGGTTTTGCATGGGATGACAAATGTATCAATTCTAAAGGTTATCTACAAGAGTTTGTCTGAATATTTTTTGAAAACATTATAATATATATTAAAAATTTATGTCGGTGGCTACAGTGCCACCGACCTCCACACCTTATCCTTCTCCTCCTCATCCTTTTGGCTCTAATCTCACCGTCCGCAGTCGCACCTTATCCTTCTCCTCCTCATCCTTCTGGCTCTAATCTCACCATCCGCAGTCGATTTCACTGGTGGAGGCGGAGGTCGGGGAGGCGGAGGTCGGCGCCGTAAGAAAACCCTAATCCCCAAATCATGGATGCTATTCGAGCTGCCGAAGAGCAGTACCGCAAGTCGAAAGAGGCGAAAGAGGGTGTTTCGGGGTGTTCTGGACACTGCGTTGTCTTTGATGTGCTTCACGGCGCCTCAGGTAAGCTTCGATTGAAGTCATCAATTTCTGTTATTTGGATTGTTGTTATTGTTTTGTGATTTATATCATGTTGTTTAGGTGTTTGAATCGGTGGTTGATTTTTTGGTGAATACGACTGTCTCGGTGTTATCTTCGTCGACAGGGTGTAAGGTCTTAAGGTTTGGTAAGTCTGAGGTTCTGCGGCGGAAGTGGAAGAGGTAAGTTGTAATCTCGTAATCTATCTATGTTTATGGTATATACGATCGAATCTATGTGATTTTGCTTTCGAGATGCTGGATTTGTGTTCGGATTATGTGAAGTTGTGTGTATTGGCCTAGGGCTTAGATCGTGAGGTAATGTGACGTTTGAGATTTTGATCTGTTTATTTGATACGACTTCGGATTGATTTGCTGTTATTTTAAGAGAATTTTACCAAAATTTTGTGTTTCTGTTTGTGGAATGGAGGGAGAATGGAGGGAGATAGAGAGGATGTTTGTTCAATTGACGATTGGAGTTGAATTAGTTAGTTGCTTCCTTAGATAGTTGTGCGTATGTTTTGAATTTGCTTTTGGATTTGGTTGATTCACAGGTTGATTTTTTATTTTTATTTTGATTTGCTGTTAGACTTTGTGTTTATGAGGGGAACTCTGGTTATTGTGAATGAGGGAGAGGTGTGTGGGAACAAGGCAATGAAGAACGAAACAGTGAGATTGGAATTACAATGACTGGAGTGTCATTGGATTTAAGACAACAGAGTTATGGATCACCACAACAGGCGAAAAACGGTTCGTTGCAGACTCAAAAGGGGTTCACTGCACGCTAGACTTCGAGGATGTCCCTCTCTGGTTCAAGGGAGAAAGATAAATTACTTCCTTTTTTGTGTAGATATCTAAGTAGAAAGAAGATTGTAATGATGGTTCTAGCTACATTTGCACTCATGGCTTTCCTATCAGGGTTCTTTACGGCCAGTAGAGGTCTGTTACTCAACAATATCTCTGAGTTTATAGTATTTTCCACCTGTTTTGTATATAGTTCTTGCTATCAATTTTTAATAGTCTTTTTTAACATTGATTCTTTTTTGTCAGAAGATGCATCAGAGAGCACGATCTTCAATCATTTAAGTGATGCATATAATACCTCTTTTCAGTTCTCCAGAACGTTTCGTGGTCAGAAAGATGATAATTCTAATATACAAGGAACTCTGTTGGTATGTGAAGAAAACCCTCCTACCCGGCATACTTTCAGTGCATCACATTCCACAGGATCTGTCCCTTCTCATAGCAATTTTTGTCAAAATTTTGCATTTCCACCCCCTCCTCCAGGTGATAGGAGGCGGCCTGGACCTAGACGTAAGCAAGTTGCTTCTTTTCCTTTAGAACCTTTAATATTCAAAATAATTTGGAATTTTAACCGATTTAACCATTTCGTAACTGATTTTGTGATGTTATTGTGCTACCAGCGTGTCCTGTCTGTTACCTTCCAGTGGAGGAAGCTATGGCTAGCATGCCGAGTGCCACGTCAGGATCACCTGTTCTTAAACACTTAACTTATTTTCATGAGGAGACTTCTACTAAAACTGAGCGACATGAAGGCTCGGATTTTGGTGGGTATCCTTCCATAGAGCAAAGGAATGAATCTTTTGATATTAAGGAATCAATGACTGTACATTGTGGGTATGTGTTTGATAAACTATGGTATTATCTTTCTGAACACTTAAACAAATCTTTATAACTTTTTTGATGATATAAATTCGTCCAGGTTTGTAAAATGTTGCAGACCTGGTTACAAAACTGGATTCGATATTGATGTATCTGATCTTGTGGAGTTGGAGCAATTTCATGATGTTATTGTTGCATCAGCCATATTTGGTACTTCCGAGTAAATCTCATTTCGTTCTTTGAATTTTTATAAGTATTATTGTTGCATCAGCCATATCTTTTTTTGGATTTCAGGAAACTATGATGTAATTCAGCAGCCAACTAAGATTAGTGAGGCTGCAAGTAAAAACATTCCATTTTATATGTTTATTGATGAAGAAACTGAAGCATATATGAGAAATTCTAGCGCTTTGGACTATAGAATGAAGGTTGGATTATGGAGAATTATTGTTGTGCATAATGTTCCTTACACGGATTCTAGATGAAATGGAAAGGTTTGTCCCCTTTATCTAGGATCTTTTTTTATGTATTTATGTGCTGTAAGTTGAGTTCAATTAATTGATTGAAAGCATTAATAAATTGAATGTATAACTAATTGGATCTTTTTTTTATGTATTTTGTTCTTTTACGAAACTAACAATTGTGGGATATTTGCTTAAAGTAGAAACTGTTGGTGTCATTGGACCTGGTCGCATTGGTTCTGCTTATGCTAGAATGATGGTAAAATCTTTCTCTAAATCCACTGGTTTTTGAGTTCATTTGGAATCCAAATGATGTTAACTAACGAATATATGGTTATCAGATTGAAGGGTTCAAGATGAATCTAATCTATTACGATCTCTACGAAGCAACACGTCTAGAGAAGTTCGTTACAGGCATGTCTTGCTCCATTGTGTGTATTTTCAGTTAAAAGTTTCAGCTTTAAAAAATGGTCAAACAGATTAAACTAAATTTTTTATTAAAAAGCTGTAAGTATGATGGTTTAAAAAGGTAAATCAGTCACTTTCATTTGCTGATATGAGGAAAGATGATGGGAATCATTTAATATTTATTTGAAATCATATATGAACTAATATGTAACTAGCAATTTGCAGCTTATGGTCAATTTTTGAAAGCCAGCGGAGAACAACCTGTTACATGGAAACGAGCATCATCGATGGATGAAGTTCTTCAAGTAGCCGATGTGGTAATAAATTGTTAAATGTGTTATCATAATCTATTGGGGTCATTATAATATGTTCTCTGTTTGATGTTTTCTGCGTATGATCACATAGATAAGTCTACATCCAATATTGGACAAAACAACTTATCATCTCATCAACAAAGAAAGGCTTTCAAAGATGAAGAAGGTAAGCTCAACCAAAGTATAAGAGTTATATTTTACTGAGTTCTTATAAGCCAAAATGGCTAATTTATTTGAATTTAAATACACAGGAAGCGATCCTTATAAACTGTAGCAGAGGACCAGTGGTTGATGAAGAAGCTCTTGTGGAGCATTTGAAACATAATCCCATGTTCCGAGTTGGTCTTGATGTGTTTGAGGATGAGCCATACATGAAACCTGGCCTTGCTGACATGAAAAATGCCATTGTTGTCCATCATATTGCTTCCGCATCTAAGGTGCATAATTTTTGTTCCTTAAAGTTATACTTTTTTTTAACTGTTTTCCAATTGCTAATCAATGCCAAAGTTTATTATATCTACAGTTAACTTTTCTAAATTCCTGTTTTCGATTTATGCAGTGGACTCGTGAAGGAATGGCCACACTTGCTGCATTAAACGTACTGGTATGCGACTTCTTAATACATTATACATATAAATCGTTTTAGCCATCCTGCTAGTAAAATAATATTCATATTTATTTGATTTATTGCTCCAACTTTGCACTAACATAACATCCATCAATTTCAACTTTTTGACCTGAATGTGACGATGACATTAGGTCTACTGGTTAAATAGATAATACACTTAGATGCCATGCTACTTAACACTTGCGCCCTGTTAGATATTCAAAATTAACCACGCGGCAACGCGCGTGGGTTCCATCCCTAGTCATATTTAGATACATAGCAAATTTCCTGGTTGAGCGTTGATTAAAATAAACCTGACATGCCAAAGTTAATCTTTCTCACACACATGTAGCGTACCAAATTTTGTATAAAAGGTGGAGAGTGGTTGATTGTTAAAGCCACATGATGAAAAATGTTTGTAAGAATACATCTTAATGGTTAGTTATGTCTTTTCTTTTTAAGAGGTCGACTGTTTAAAGCCTATAAAATACATCAGTATTATAGATAGTCAATTGGAATAGATTAGGTGTTATTCTAAAAACATGATGAATAAAATATATAGATTTAGAAGTAGGATTAGAAGGTTTTATAAGAATATTATATATATTTTTTCTTTATATATACACCGGGTTTTTTTACTAGAAGTATCAAATATGATTTATTAATATAGGTATATATGTCAAGTCAAAGTATATTTTATATGTAACAAGATAAATTAGTTGAATTATAAATTTTCGATTATAAAAAACCATTACTTAATTATTCTAATTATAACAATTAGAAGTATATTTTCTACGGTGGTGATTAAGAGTTATTGGTCTACGTGGACATCACTTCCACAACGACCTCGCATGTTTTGAAACCACACACGTTTACTTCATTGTAGAACATAGAAATTTAACTTTAACTAGTGTTGTTTCCCGTGCGTTGCACGCATGACAAACTGATTAAACAGAAGCTTAGATAAACGTATATTGTTCGATCATCACGTTCCTATCATCATAGCCTTTTTTTTCATGGACTTGTTATTTTGTCTCAAACATATATGTTAACAAAGCAAGTAAAAAACATACCAAAAGATTTTTAAAAACAGAAACAATTAAGCTCAGATCGAGGTATTGAGTTATCATGGCTGCAACATAGGTTGCAAGTGCAGAACATCACACTTGCCCTCACTGATTATGCATGCCAAGCAACCATCTTTTCCACGGTCATCATAGCAATGCTTACAACTAATTGATTTTGCAATCACAACCGAGTCAGTGACGTCTCATGGCAACAATCATCGACGTACCATAAGCCACCATCATCAATAAACCAGAAACAAATCAATGTAAAGATCCTGATGACTCTAAACAATCAATGAATGTGACGCGGGTCTCAAATAACGGGTTGTCATCATCAGCGACTTGTGAACACTGAAACATGTACCACAATCATAGACCAAAAACATAAGATCATTGTTCAAGGTTGTTTTGCCTATCATCACCATCCAATAACCAGAACCTGAAGGTTCATAACAAAACAGAAACACAAAGATTTAGGGTTCAGATCAAAAGTACCCAAAACAAAACACCAAGCAGTAGATAAACATCAACCAGACATGAACACCCCTAAATCCAACAGACTATTAGGGTTAAGTGAAACCCTAACTCTCAGATGAGCTCATCATTGAGTCGATAGAACATGCATACCCGAATAGCTTCGTCAGAACCAAGAGGAAATGTCATCGTCGTTCCCCCACCGATATTGCCAACAGAGTCGGTCGGAGCCCAGGATAGTCTCAGGTCAATCCTCGGCCTGTACCCAACCAGAACTGGAGGCAGAGCGCATAAACTCACCTCACCACAAACCATCGCCACCTAGGGCTCGAAAAACAGAGCAAAGATGCAAATGCATCACAGCTGCCAGACATTCGCCACCTAGGGCACGATAAACAGAGCACAACCGGCAACCGTGTGCATACACCTGATGACGATGGCCGAGGTGGGTTACCGGAGTCGCCTCGATTTGGGGTCGTCAAAAGTCGGGTGGTCATCAGGTCCACCCAACGAAACACACTGATTGTAGCGACGGTAGAACCTGGATTCACCGGAGAGGCAGCCGCCTCCACCTAGGCCCCATCGTCACAACCCTGAAGGAATCTGATGAAACGACCACCATAGCACCGTCAATGGCTAGAAGACCGACACCTGCTCCACCTCAACCACATAGGGGAGGCAGAGCGGCAACACCTCCATCGCCACAGCAACAGTCAAAATCCCTGCGATGGCCGACGGCACACCGGCAATCCCTGCGATGGCCGACGGCGGTGGTGGCGGCAACGGCTCCCCTCTCCCTCCTCGACAACCCAAAACCCTTCTCGCATAGGCGGTAGAAGGAGTGGCCGGATTATCGGCGTTCATCGCCGCAAACATAGCGGCATGCAGAAACGTCGGCGACGTCATCGCCTCCACCGGCAACAACAGCCGAGACACATCGGCCAACACCAACACAAACACCGGCCAACACCAACACAAACACCGGCCAACACCAAGACCACCACTGAACTGGCGGTGACAATACAACCATGAAAACCCCCAAAACCGATGGCGGAGGTAGAGCCACCACCTCACTCTCTCTATATACAAAATCTGGAGAAGAAATGTTGAATATACCTTTAAAAAAGGCAAGATACGTTGTACCATATGCATAGAAACTTGTACATGCAATACCCACTTGTACCATAGGCATAAGAACATGTACAGACAACTATTCCTACTATTCATTCCCCTCTGTTATTAATATTATAGAATAGAATGAGTAAAATTCTTAATGGATGGATCTTTTAGTTATTTTAGAATATCTTCTATAAACTAAAGTCCGAATTATTAGCATAAAGCATACAAGTTCATGAATAACTTTAGTTTTTATAATATAAAAATTTTCATCATTCTCAACGTAACGCATGGGTTTTTGATAATTAGAGGTTGTTTGACAGTATCTGAATGATTAAGTGTTGAACCAATAAGAGGTCTGAACAATTAAATGTTGAACCATTAAGAGATCTGAATCATTAAGAGTCAGTGTATCGCTTAACTATTCAAAGGCAAATGTCTGACCAATTCAAATAAGAGGTCTTAATCATTCAGCATTAGACCTCTCAACCATTCAACATTAGTATAATGCTTAACTATTCAGAGACAAATCTCTTAACCATTCAGACATTTGCTCACGAAACAAACAGTCTGAACTATTAAGTGCTGAATCATTCAGACATCTGAACTATTAAGAGGCTAATTAAGAGACTGCCAAACAGCCCCTTAAGTTTTTTATAAAAAGCTTTGAATGTTATAAATAAATAAATAAAATATATTTTTTAATGCTACTAAAGAAATAAATTTTTATAAAATAAGATAAAAAATCAAACTTTTTTAAAAATACAAAATAATTTAAAAATGATGTTTAAAAAAAGTAAAATTTTCATAAACCAAAATAATTAAAATTGGGAGTTATAAAACGTTGATATAATATCTTAAAGTATCGTTTTATAATTGATAAATTTTAATTATATTTAATATTACATTATTCCATCCGTGTAATTTTTTTTTGAAAGACCAACCAAATTTATTAATGTATGGCTGGCTACCCACAACTATTAACCAGCCTTAACCACCAGTACAATTGTTTAACATGTTATACACCTAAACTTGTTAAGTTAAAATCACACAATTCTTCCCAAGAAAAGTTACAACCTTTTACTCTACTATTTATCCATAGAAACCCGACGACTTTATATCTTCTATGATCCGTCTTACACATATTTTCTTGTTCTCGAATCATGCATCCGTATCATGCATCCACTTGAGCTTTAATTTTTACTAATAAAATCTAATATAAGAAGTCAAATTAGTTAAGTTATAATTAAAGATTAAAAGACGTTCTATTAGCTCAAACCTACCACGCGTTTTGGAAACTAAGCCACTTTAGTCTACAATTTAAGGTACCTTCTTAGAAACCATTCAATTAAACTCTTTAAAAGCCAAAGTTTTCTTCTATATTATTTTAATATTCATATTAATATTAATATTAAAATATGAGAGTAGAGATTTTTTTATATCATATAGTCATACTCTTCCAATTAAACCTCCTAACCACAAAATGATGATAACATATCATATGTTTTTTCTTTCTCCTCATCTCTAATTTGATTGTGTCAATTTTCTATGCCTTGAAAAAACTAACCACAATCCATTCTATAAATAGTGCAAGTCAATTTTGACTTTCATTCCTTACGCATATTAGTTTCTTACTTCAGAATAACTCACATTTGTTCATCTTTATCTTTTAAATATCTATCTTTATCATCTCGAGGTTCTGTTGTTCAATCTATTGACAAAATGATAAAAAGAAATTCTAACAAATTAAAGAAATTTAACAGTTGTTTCTTTAAATCATTCATATCAAATATGTTTAATTCAATTTCCTCACTTTATAAGTTCGTGTTATATGGCGCTAATTGTCTGTGCTCCTCGACAAGTCAATTTTGTATTAAAATAGGACATCACAAGAATATATTTGGAATTTAGAAAAATAATGTCAGGTTATTGTGAAAATAAATGTAAAATTGAAAATACTCAAATTTTAAAGTTGTGAACTATACAATTATGTTGTCGATTAAATGAGTGGTAAAAGTAAAAATAAACACATCGCAAAACTATATTCAGCATTTTATCAAAACACATGCGCTAAACACAACATGAATGTAAAAATAAAAAGGAATGAAAATTATATAATATTTAATCTCCCTCAATTTTGATAAAATTATTGAAGTGTGTATAAAAAAAAGTTAATTACACTAATGGATCCTGTGATAAGGTTCACTTTCATGTTTAGCCCTTAAGTGTAACTCATCCTAAGCTTTCACATTAAATATAAATTTGCGTCATTAACTCTAAAAATAATCTTCAGGAAAACCAGACTTCACTATTCATCACAACATCGCTTTTGATCGTTCACTATCCCGCCAAATTTCAAATATTACTTCTACAATTCTCCATATCTTTCGTTCAGTAATTTCTTCTATAAATGTTTACTCTGTACTTACTTTTGTCTGAGATTGTGTATTGTGATTTAAATATAATTGAAATTGTTTGCTACAAATGGAGAGCAATATTGGAATAATGAAACAACCTGCTCAAATGAACTAATAGCTGATTTCAACTCCATCTTTCTCGTGTTAAAAAGGTACGCACTCGTTTATCTTATAATTTAGGTTTCTTTGTTTTGATTTTTCGACAATTTCAGTTTTGATATTCTATAAAACTTACAAATGAAGTTATGATTGTCTGCAATACAGAAAGTAACACTTGATCTGCAGTGTGAATTCGAGCTCAAAAAGTTTGATTTTTTGATATTTTGAACAAAAAAAATATAACATAAGAGATATTTGACCTCTAACCCATTACGCATGCTCTTTTAATTAATAATAAATCTGATGCAATATAATCAGAACTTTCGAACATTGGACTTTCTTATTATCAATAAACCTTTTGCCTTTAATTTAATTATTCATTTGTTCTTAAAGTAAACACTTATAAAACCATTAATCATCAACCATTGATCTTTAGCCTAACTAATTAATGTAACATACTCATGTCATGATATGTGAATATCGGAAGATCATGGATTCAATTCTCAATTTGAGCAAAATGTTTAAAGTTGAGTTAGTGGGTATTCTTAACAATGAGTTTCCTCCTGTACGGGTTGGGGGTTAGGGGTGCGGTTCCGGCGTCCCGACTGGGATACAGATAGGTGTGTCGATTAAGATAATACCTATCATTCGAAACAGGGTCGCAACCAATAAAAAAACCATTTAATCATCAATATCAATCAAATAATATCATTACTAGAGTATTTATTTATATTCTTAAAAAGAAAGAAAAAGCCACTGCCGTTGTTTTTAGAATTTTGTATCTTATAAATCTTATTTTCAACATGCCGCACCCACTTGCTTTGTTGTTTTATTTTATTTCTAATTCTTTCTAGAACACCCTCCCCCCTGTTTTCTTCTAGTCCTCTTCCCCAACCCAAAACCCCTGCATTTCTATAAATCATCCCCAATATGCTTTCGTGCACGAACCCTCATAAATTCATATAAACTAAACATCTTTTCACATCATAATATTCTCTAATTGCTCTTCAATTCATCTTTGATCACCAGAAACTGACTTGTTCCAGAAGTTATGTTCGTGTCATTTCCTCCTTGCATACAAATTGATGGAAGAAACTAAGAATTCATCGGCTACCGACACGATACACCTATCGAATTACGATCTGGCTCGATCTCGATTGTTTCTCTCGGGCTTTTACTGCTGGGGCTGGGAGTTTCTCACCGCTCTGCTGCTGTTTAGTTGTTGATTTGTTGATATTAGTTGTTTAATTAGGTTAAATTTTAGGGAATTAGGTGATTAATATCGGTTGAAGGTACAAAAGTGAGGGGAAATGAGTCATCGGTCTGTTCCTGCACCTTTTTTGACGAAGACGTATTTGCTGGTGGATGATCCAGCGACTGATGATGTGATCTCGTGGAACGAAAGCGGGACAACGTTCGTCGTGTGGAAAACCGCTGATTTCGCTAGGGATTTGCTACCGAATTCGTTCAAACATAACAATTTCTCCAGCTTTGTTCGTCAGCTTAATACTTATGTATGTTCTCTTCTTGCCTCTGGTTATTTTTGTTATCATAATCTGAAATAGTTCTTGTGTTTTGTTCAATCTTAATGCTTGTAGAGTCACCTAATATCTATGATAATTAAGTTATTCTTAATGGCAAAGTAAGAGGAAATCACAAAAATTGACTTTTCTTTTGCGTTTAGACTTACCCATGTATCATAGTCTTGGAACATTTTTATTATTCAGTCATATACGTATGATATTCGTGATATCTTGGAATTGTGAGTGACTTTTGCTCATGAGTCATGTATATCACAATAAAAATTCTTTTGTCTCTATGTATTAAATGATACTAGTTAAATGATATAAGAATCAGATTCACATATTCATTTTTAAAATTCACGTGTTTTTAAAATAATTTTTTTTATATCCCGGTAAATGATACATGAATAATATTTTAGCATCTATGTTTTATACACATGATTATAGAGTGTAGTAGTTTAGAAATAACCATTGAAACTTGTTATCTAAATGGTTTTTCCATAAACTATCGTGTCTTTAATATTGTATTTAAAATGTTTCATTCGTAATCCTATCATCATTTTTTTCTTTATCATGAAGACCCGTTAAATATTTGTTACTTTTTTTTTTATGATTGAAGGTTCAAGAATAATTATAATAGAATGTAAACATTTAAAAATACTAGGAGATAATAAGACATTTGACCATTCTAAAAAGCTAGTGAAACACGCGTGGGTCCCGCAAACAGACAAATGAACAACTAATGGAAGGATCTAGAGCTGAATTGATTCTCTCATTATGTGCCAAATAAGTTATCTTGACTTGTATGGCGCACCCACCCACCTGGTTCTTTCTAGACTCTCACCATAAAACATATTTTTTTCATTTTTTTTTTGTCTTATGTGTTAAATAATATTCTTCACCACTTCACCAGAAATTTACCTTGTTTTGGCACTGATTATTATTATTATTGAACAACTTTATAGGGGTTTCGGAAAACTGTACCGGACAAATGGGAGTTTGCAAATGAGAACTTCAAACGTGGGCAGAAAGAACTTCTAATTAAAATTTGTCGGCGAAAAACCGTGACGGTGACACAATCTCCTCCTAATGGGAAGCAGGTTGATAACGCTGGTCCAACACCATCACCAACTAGTTCCGGTGATGATCTTGGATCCAGCTCCACCTCTTCCCCGGATTCAAAGAATCCGGGGTCAGTGGACACTCCAACCATGGAGAAATTGGAAAACTTGTCAGACGAAAATGAGAAGCTGAAAAAAGAGAAGCATATGTTGACATCTGAACTGGCACAAATGAAGAAACAATGTGATGATCTCGTGGCGTTCCTGACTCAAAACGTGAAGGTCGCGCCTGATCAGATCAATCGCATCATGAATGGTGATGTTGTGGTTGATGAGAGGGGAGTGACTGACTCTGATGACTCAAATGATGATGATGATGATGAAAAACGAGATTGTTTTAAGTTGTTTGGGGTGCTGTTGAGAGACGAAAAGAAGAAGAGGGGCCGTGATGACATGAACGGTTATCCAGTGGCGCAAAGGAAGGAAATGAAGACGGACAACTTCAACAACGCTGCCCACATGTATGCTACAACTGGGCAGTCGACCAAAGTCTGCACTTAGTGATAAAAACACGTTCTGTGGTGTTACATGTTCGTAATTCAAAATATAATAATAGTAGTAATAATAATAATAATAATTATGGGATGTTAAGATAATATTTAATTCAAGGAATTGTATGTTATTATGTATTTTTTTACATTTGATTTTTGTGTACGTTTCTAAGATTTGTAGTACTTGAATATATGCCATATCTTTTAATCAATCATATTGTTCCGTATGCAATCATAGGTGTGATTGATATTCTAGGAAACATTGTGCCGGTTGCATTTGTTGATGGATTGTAAGTGTACTAGGGGTGCAACGCATACTATTCAAATTATATCGATCAATGATTAAATGTCATCTTATTTTTACCCAAATTTTACCTATAACTACTTAGATTGGTAGCAACATAACCTAAACTACATAAAAAAAATCAAGCTTCTTGTTCAATCTTAGCCCCTACCCGAACTCTTGGCTTCTACCACCCGAAATCACTTACCCTATGTCCCTACCCGAACCCTCGGCAGCAGTGTTGCTAAAACACCGGAACTAACCTGAGGCCCCTTGCCCTTGCCAAGGGTGCCTGGTTTACCCTAAGAGTATGTTGTCATATTTTTCTAACAACAATTCTTAAGATTTTTAAGATAAATACATCACAACATACATCTTATAGGATTTGAACCTTACTCATTCGGATGTGGAGTACACCACTTAGCCATCAAGACGTCCACTTGAGACGTTTTCATGTGATGGTTATTTACTTCAAAGCTAGAACTTATGTGTCACACGTAAGACATCAATTTCTATGGGGATGTTGGTTACATATGCCGAAGATTAAGAGTATATCTGAACTCAGTAGTTTTTGCAGCCATTGGTTAAAATGAAAGCAAGCATTTAAAACTTACGATAGCTTACGTAAGAATAGCAACTAACATATCGGAAAATACATGTATTTCTATCGTGCCAGAAAAATATATGTAGTATTTTGGCTGTTTGCAAAGATGTGATGGTATCTTATCCAAAAATGTTCTTTTACAGATAATTTACAAACAAAATTTGATGTAAATTGTCTTCCAATTTAAGATGGTGCTAACACTAATTGTTGTGATAACTCGATGGAAATTTTCAATGGCTTTTTCTAATACCATTTGTCTACTCTGAAATTCGAGTTCTCAACCTCGTGAGTATGGACACTTTGTTAAAGATACGATGGAGAATTTTTAACTTCTATTTTATGATATTATATGTTAGTTTCTTACAAAATATATATTATGTATCTACACGATGATGGTAATAAGTAAAGAGATTAGAGTAAGAAATACTGCCACAATTAACACAATGATTAATTGTGGTTTGTTACAAATCTATTTTATGTTTACTGTCGTACCTTCAATCAAGTATTCTAGTTTTTTCCCTCAACCAGTAGATTTATATATATTTATTTAAGATAAAAGAAATTCCTAAAACTTCTTTTTCATAAAGGTAGAGATCATGTAAATAGACTTTTCCGTGTTTGGTTATAAATTTTTTTTATGCGTAGATAACTAGTGGGTGAAATTCACGCTACTGCACAAAAGTATTAGATTTTACAAGGCTGGATTTTGACAACTTATACATAATATCATCGAAAAAAATTCACGTAGACGCATTGATAAAAATAAATATGTCACAACGGCAAATCAAAAATATTATAATCTATCACATTTTAAAGTTTGTAAGAGGAAAAAGAATTGTAAGAAACAAAACATTTAAGTAGTTGTGACGACTAGTACGTTATCATACACAACTCAGTTCTAAGAAAACACGTCTTAGTGGTATATTATAAACTTTTATAAACATTATTTTTTGTAAAGTTACAAGAGAAAATAATAAATACAAAAAAGAAAAGCAGGCCACATGTGAAAATCTGATTGATCAAAAAAATGAAAGATAATAAGAACTACAGCGTTCAAATAGTTAGTGCATATTGTAGCTTCATAAAAGGTCATACTATAACTTTAAAAACTCACCATCAAGTCTTGAGAGATTTGTACAAATGTGCTTAAACAATTTGTACACATTACATATATTTAAAAAGCAATTGGAATGAATAGTTAGCTTTTGTTGTTCTCTGATTTGGCCACAGGACTTATTCTTTTTACAGTTTTCCCCTTCCACCATGTTTAAAGGCAAACAAACCCTATTTAACTTTTCTGATTTGGGAATCGACCGGCCTCTTTGGTGGTGCTGGAGGTGGTGGAGGCGGTGGCCGCTCCGGCCTGGCCGCTGTTTCCCGTCTTGTGCGCTGTCTCCAGTGATTGTACAACTTCTAAAGCTTGATGTGCTAGCTGGTGATACGTGACAGTGTTTTAAAAAGGCGAGTGGGCTGCATCTCTATCTTCGCAGATGAGAAACACTTCTCCAGCGTGTGGCGGTGGTTCCTTCGCCTCCCATGGCCGTTGTGCGATCTTTGTTTGAGTGGTGATGTCGTGTTGGTCGGGTGCATGTCGGTGTGCGATCTTTGTTTGAGGTTGCCCTGACCTCAGATCCGAACGCCGCTGTGGAGGTGGTCGATGAGGTTCGCTCGATTTCAGCTCCTATTTGGTCCCCCGTTTTTGTTGTCGATAACAATGGTCCCGGCGTGCAATCTTTGTTTGAGGTTGCCCCGACCTCAGATCCGATTTGGTTTGTTGTCAAGCCGGTTGCTCTGTTGTCAAGCCGGTTCCCATTTGTGGTCGACGTGGTGCCGTATGCGGTCTATGTTCGTTTATGGTGCCGTTACTGCCCCCTTTTAGATCTGGTTTGATTTCTATTTGGTTGTGTACCTCTAGCTTCTGGTTATTGGATGGTGATGATGGGCAAGACGACCTTAAACCCTAATCTTTTATTTTTTGTTTGTGACGGTGGTGCATGTTTCGGTGCTCAAAAGTCGGTCATGATGATCACCCGTCGTCTGAGACCCATGACTTTTTGTTTCTGGTTTATTGATGATGGTATTGCTATAATGACTATGGTAAAAATGGTTGTTTTGCGTGGCATAATCAGTGAGGGCATGTGTGGTATTCTGCATTTGCAACATGTTTTTGCAGCCATTATAACCCAATTCCTAGATCTGAGCCTAAATGTTCTTATTTTTTAAATAATATGATTTGTCTTTTGGTTAATGTGTTACTATCGAACTTGTAATTTTTTAAAACTAATCGTTTTATACGATTTTAATTTGGTTTGGTTTATGAGTTTTGAGGTAAATTATATTTGTTTAACCATCATGCACCTTTGGCTAACTTTGTATTTTAAAACAAATAGAAGCTCCGTAAAAAAATTTTGTGATGGTAAGAACGTGATGATAGGACAATATTCGTTTATCTAAGCCTCGGTTTAACCGATATGTTATGCGCGCAATGCGCGCACGGTGAAACAACACTAGTTGATATAATAGATAAATTAGAAAGAACAGTAAATTCTGTGAGAGCACCAACGTTACATTTCCTACATTATTAATACAACTAGACTACAAAACACTTTTGTTAAGCTATGATATCTCATCCAAGTATCATGCGTTTAATTGCTGTTAGATGGAGATGCTCTTTACATAGGTAATTAGTCTTAATGATTATCCATAATGCTTCACCAGAGAAGTTCCTCGGTTTATTTTATATAATCGTATTTTGATATTAATAAATTTTTAAATGCATTATATTAGTATAATATTATATTACTTTCATTTGTTTTTTAAATTGTGTGTAGGTTTTATTAAATAAAATAACTAAACACAATTGAGTCATAAAGTGGTATAATTGAGAGGATATCAAATAAACAAACATGAGCCCCTTATGTATCATTCGGGTCCATTATTTTAAGTTGGTTTTGTCTCAAAGAATGCAAAGATGACTTCAACATTTAGTAGAGACGTGGGCTGCGCTTCAAGTTGATTCAGTTGCATTCAAATTGGTTGAGTGGAACTAGGGGTGAGCAAATCGGGTAACCGAGCATTGTTCGGGAATACCCGACCCGATTCCCGAAAAGAGGAAAAAATGAAGACCAATACCGTACCTATTGGATATAAATCGGTACTCGGGTATTTGCAAGATCGGGTATCGGGTAATGTAGGTAATACCGATGACCGACTTTTTAAGAGTATTGTATCTTTGTATTAGATGCACACAAGTTTTTTGATAAAATGCCGCCTGAAAATTGTTAGGTTATATTATCAAAATAAAGAGAAATGCAAAGCAAAAATCTAAGAAAAAATATATTCCCATATCGATTGTGTTTGATGCACACAATTTCTAATTTATTCTCATATCGATTGTGTTTAGATCCCATTTTCCAAAGATGACCATTTAGTATTAGTTTTTCTAACCTTTATGTTTAGATTTTTTATAACAAACAAATATCAAAATTCACACAAATCAATATCAAAATTCACCTTATGATGCACAATGTTTCATTAATCTATCTATCTATCTATCTATCTATCTATCTATCTATCTATCTATCTATCTATCTATCTATCTATCTATCTATCTATCTATCTCTATACTTTTAATACAATGGTGAAAGTAGTAGTATGCATGGCTAGGTTAATCTTTGACCATTACTATTAATATATGTAAGTTCTTCCACGTCGTAAATTCATAATCAATCTATGAAGATATGATGAACCATAATCTTATTATAATATGGTTTGTTATTGATAATTGAAGTGAAAAAGCTAACTTTTGAATAATAATATCAGGGAAGGATTAGAGAAACGATTGATGAATCCAACTTACTTGTGAATCGATGTTGCTCAACCTTAGATGTCGAAGATTGAAGATGAAGTGGAACAATTTTCCTTTGAAACTTGAAATATTCAATCGATCAATTAATATGGGGCTGCGATTTTTTTGGGGGGGGGGATTTTCTTTAGGTTTTTAAAGAAGAATTTTTTAAAAATCGGTTGGGCCTTGATTGATCGGGTACCCCACACCAAAGCCCGATCCCGATCCCGAAACCGAAAATCCTTTTAAATGATAACCGTAACCTACTATATAATATAAACCGGGATCGGGTATCGGGTATCACTAGCTACGGGAATCGATTTTATTCGGGATTCCCGAGTTTCTGCTCACCCCTAAGTGGAACTAAACTCTTGGGCTTAACATCAAAGTGGGCTGCAGTTAAATATTGAAAAAGATAATTAGTGTAACTGTGTGGGCTGGTCCAGAAGAAGCAAAGTCATGAGAGAACACATAGAAACCTCATAATCAGTTCGTTAGCGAAAGGCAGTTTTTGCAAGAGAGGGTGCTGGGCAGGGTTTATAACGCAGACCTCTTTGGGAATTCTGGACGACGGTCAGCCCGTTTGATAGCTGCTGACCGGGGCTGACCCTGACCGGCTGACTCGGTCAGCCCGGTCAGCCCGTTTGTTTTGCAATCAAAATGCTACTGACCCGTCTCCCTCCACTGACCCGGTCCTTTTCCTTTTAATGTCTGACCGGGTCTCCTTTTCCTCTTCATCGACCTCCGCCAAGTGACCCCGACCTCCGCCCCTCCCTCTCCCGGTCATCTTCATCTTCTTCATCTTCTTTATCGCCCTCCCGGTCCTCTTCCTCCGCCCCTTCCCTGCCTTTCATCGCGAGTGATTTTGGGGGTGGTGATGTTGCGTTTGATTTGGGGGTGGTGATGGTTGCTTCGGTGATGATGAAGATGAAGGTCGCGATCGACAGGATGAAGTCGCGTTTGATTTGGGGGTGGTGATGGTTGCTTCGGTGATGAGAAGATGAAGGTCGCGATCGACAGGGATGAAGGTCGCGTTTGATTTGGGGGTGGTGATGGTTGCTTCGGTGATGATGAAGATGAAGGTCGCGATCGACAGGGATGAAGGTCCGCGTTTGATTTGGGGTGGTGATGGTTGCTTTGATTTGCTCAGATATGTATATGTATATGGGTATGTAGATGTGTATGTATATGGGTATGTATATGAGTATGTAGATGTGTATGTATATGGGTATGTATATGTGTATGTATATGGTATAGATGTGTATGTATATGGGTATGTAGATGTGTATGTATATGGGTATGTATATGTATAATGTATATGGGTATGTATATGTTATGTATATAGGTATGTAGATGTGTATGTAGATGGGTATGTATATGTGTATGTATATTCAGCAGAGTCAGTCAGATACAAAATCAAACAGCCAAGTTTCAGTCAGATCAGACTCAGTCAGAACTTCTTACTTACTGGTCAGCTTCTGACTCAGTCAGATTTACCCAGTTCAGTTTTATCAAACAGCCCCTCAAGAAGCAAATTTTTTAACGGTCAACTAATAAAGTGTGGCTACCAGTAGGTAACCCGATGACAAAAGACGACCTCATGACCCATACCCCGCAATCGCAGACATCTTTATGTAGCCCAAACTCACTAATTTCAATTCCGTGGAAAACTTGTTGCCTGAAGGCCCACTGCGATAAAGCCTGATCCACCAACAACATATTGATGTCGGCAGTACGTGAACTCACCATCTTCCCACGGGAAGTGACAAGTGAGACTACCACTCAACCAAATGTTTTCGTGTAATCAGAAAGCAATTGGTGGTAGCCTGAAACGGATGAACCATAGCACGAGGATCAAGACAACAACATTCATCATGGGAAGTTTTACTTCTTTAAATTTAAACACAAACTTATAGTGACATTATGACTTTTATTTGATGTTATGATTGGTAAAATTCATGCGATCACAATTAGACATAGGTTTTTAATAGGGAAATGTGTTTAGTCTAATTTACGAACCGTGTTAAAAGACTTAAAACCGTGTTAAAAGAACTTAAATGATTTTTTATTACTTTACTGGTGAATAATTAATTATGTATCTATGATTAGGGATTTGGTTTAGCTTTTGTTTTAAATAAAACATATCTTTGTTAAATTTGTTCATGGATCCCAAATTAAACAAATTGATTTTCATTGAGACAACATCTTAACATGTTTCTTTTGGGTCACAAATCGTGAGGTCGATGCTGTTGGATTCCTTTGTCTTGTGTTAATCTTTTCTTAGAAAAGTTCATGATAGTTAGATTAAATTCTAATTGGTATTTTTGCTGCCACGAATCGTGAAATAAGTGCACTCTAATTTTAACAATATCTTTGTTATGTTCTTTTTGGGTATCTAGAATATATAAAGTCAATACATCATAGCATTGTATCTCTTTTATCATGAAAAGTCAATATAACTTTGGTGCTGTGTTCATTTTTGGTACCGTGAAGCCAATATAACTAGATGTATTGGTCTTATATTGGCATTTCAAACCGAAATTTAAAACAAATTATATCTATTTAGCTTTTTTGGACATGGTAAATATATTAGATTAGACGTGATCCTATCAATTTGAGACTTTGTCGTGATTATACTTGTTTCTGGCATCGTATTTTCATGCTTATTTGGTTTCTTAGTTTTAACTCTAGAGTACAATTTATGTTAGCATTAGTTTAATCTAAAATCAATCAATCTTTGTGTTTTACTTGATGAAAAGAAACGTGTAATACTGACCATCTATTTTGGTATTTTTTTATGTAGATTGTGAGAAAGTTATAAAGAATAATTTTTTTATTTTATTATAACCAGGTTGGTGAAACAACCCAGGTTGTGACCCACTTTAATGTCACATGTCCACCAACTAGTTCATCTTTTATTTTCTTTTTCTAGTTCTTTTTATAACAATTAATTTCACTCTCAATTTGAATTTTTCTAATAATTTGTAATATTTCACTTTTTAAGAAAATATAAACACAGAATATTCTTTAACTTTTTTATTTACATCTTAATATAAATTTTATTAAACACAAAGTTTTTTAAAAATAATATTTTAAACATATATAAATACAGAAATCTACATGTTCATCATATCTGTCATGCCTCACGCATAACGCTCTAAACTAAATATTTTTAATTTTGTAAAAATAATTTAAAAAATCATATTAATGTAAAAAAAATTGGGTTGGATTAAGTTGTGCTTATGAAAAATTAAGTTAGGTTGAGCTATTTATGTAAAGAGAAATTTATATTTTAATAAGCGATTAGGTTGAGTTGAGTCGGTATAGGAGACGGTGGTTACGCAAAAAATTTGAAAGCCATGATGCTCTTTTTGTTAGAACCGGCCTGCTTGTCGGCTCATTTACATTAGCCCAAAATAATCTAATCAAGGCATCAAGCCAGTGCTTTTGTGGTGAGGTTGGTCCAAGTCCAACTAATAGCATTTATGTTTTTTTGTTAAAGTGAAAAGAATATTGATGTTTAAAAAATTAATACGATTAAATTACTATATGATTTAAGGTTAACGTTATAATGATCATGGGGAGGTTCAAGAGAAAATCATATTTTACTAAAAAACTAAGAAACCAATAATCCACAATTGATTTGTGTAATCTATGGTTGAGATTACACAATGGCAAGATTGTAAATAATTGGTAGATACAGGATTTATTTATCAGGTTGTAGGGGTATAACAGGTAAAACACATTTACAAATATATGAAAACTTTCACTTTTAAGAGCATTCACAACCCATGCCTTATATTTCTGTGAGTGTGTTTGGTATATTTATGGAATGATTTTGAGTGGTTGTGAGTGAAGGAGAGAGAAAATGTTATTGTGGATTGGTATATTGAAGAATCACTGTACAATCCTTATAAATTTTTTAATATTTTTGAAAGTGGTTGTGAGTGAAGGAGAGAGAAAAGGTAATGAAAAAGGTATAAAAATATATATTTAATTGAAAGGAGAGAGAAGAAGTAGTGATTTTAGTGTATTATAGGATAAAGATAAGGAATGGGATGTGAATGCTATAATTAATTTAATCCCTATAATCTCTCTCTCTCTCTTTCTCCCCCCCCCCTCTCTCTCTCTCTCCTCTCTTCTCTCTTTTAAGTTTTAAAACTAGATGCATGTACTTATAAAAATACGTATGAATCTCAAAGTGCAATAATCTGAATATTTTATCAGCTTGGTAACTAAGATACATATATGTATCACTCCGTATATATAAGCTAACTAACGTATATGATGAATTCTTGAAGAGGATTGGATACGACAACAGAAATACAGCAGCCATCAAGTCCATTGAAGTGAATCAATACACATATCCCATAACTGAATGGGGATATCTTGAGAATACAAAGGAATTAGTGCTGCTAAGAAATGTTGAGAACAAGAAAGCTGAACGAATCAGGATCTTTGACCCTGTGAAAATCAAGTACTACTCCGTCCTAGCTACACTTCATACTTATATGACAAATTCTTTCCCAAGCTGACTGATGAAAGAGCACAAAATGATCTGTTCCTGCATGTCCATGTAATACAAGTGATTGACAAACTTCATGCAAAAGCTTACAAGAGAAGAAGACATAATGCTGGACTGCTGAAGGGAACAAATTTTAATGAAGTCTCAGAATTCAGAATATCAGACAAGATGAACTAGAGGTGGTGTATAACAATAAAGTGTTAGACACGCTCACCACTGAAGAAGATGTTCTGGGACTTAGTTTTGAAACTCTGGAGAAGCTCAGCAAGATGAAGATCAACTATAAATATGATGATCAGAAGACTGTTGTGTCTTACTTTTACAACAAGATGATTGGCAGAGTCAAGGAGCTTTTAGTTTTGAAGTAATGATTACAAGTATCTAAGCCTAAGGGGGAGTATTGTTCGATCTAGAAAGAATATGTCTAGATCAATTTGTATAGGCTTAGAACTTTAATCAATTCTTGTGATAAATGATTGTGACTGATTATCAATATATATATATATGTATTGAGTATATAGGTTAACCCACATATATATGTGTTGCTTTTTGTGTATGATGACAGACAAAAACAATATACTTGGAGAATTTCTGTAATTAGCTAAGTGTAAGAAACATCTACGGATGAACAACTTTGTTAATCCGTAGTTATACTTCTTACAAGACTTCCATGAAGGAACATTAGTATTCACATGATCTCAAGATAAAGTGAAGAACTCCTGTGGAAGTACAAGCTCCTACGGAAGAACAAGAGTTCCTGCGGAAGACAAGTTTTTTACGGAAGAACAAGAGGTCTTGCGGAAGACAAGTTGACAAATTCAACAAGTCAACAAGTCAATTTCAAATCCCAAGAGATCCGGTGTTTTCTATACTGACTCAAAGTGCCTATAAATATGAGTCCTAGGTTTCACATCAAGTAGAACACAATAAGCATATTACGGCTGTCCCATATCACATCACCATTCAACCCTAGCCGCCATCACATCATAAACATCAATACGTTTAAGAATCTTTATTCATAGCAGTCATAATTATTCTTTTATAATCATTAGTGAATATTAACGAAATACATTTGAATTAATTATTGTGTGCGTATTTACTTTGATTTCATAATTGTGTTCATCATAACGACATTCAATATTTGATATAAAACCAATTAAACAACAGTTAATGATTTTTCCGCATTCATTAATTTGTCTTCGTTTTAATACTGATAATTCCTGAATTGCGATCCTTGGATTCACAATAAGTATGAATCTCAAAGTGCAATAATCTGAATATTTTATCAACTTGGTAACTAAGATACATATATGTATCACTCCGTATATATAAGCTAACTAACGTATATGTACATCAATATCACATTACAACCAAAAAGAGGATAAAACTGATTAGCACATATGGAAGCACTTAGATTAAATCTACGTAGTTATGTACACAAACGTTTACATATATATAGCATGTATACAAATACCACTTTTTAATAAGCAATGATCATATTACCGTAGTTTAATTCCTAAGGGTACATACATGTACTACCTATACATACTTCATGCTATAAAGTTCTTTAAAACAATAGACTTACGTACATGTAACTTCAGCATCGTGTATATGCAACACCAACATCACATATATGGAACAACAGCTTCACGTACATGTAATAACAATGTTACGTATATGTAACAACATTGCTAGTTAAATGTAGCAACAGTGCTACGTATATGTAACAACTATATTCGTCACGTTCATTGCGTTTTTCATGTTTTTCGTATTCTTCATGTTTGAAACCAAACATAGTTTATCATCTTCATTATGAAATCACTAAACATATGAACAGACAAGAAACGTTTCTTGGATTCGAAGGTCAAAATCCATTTAAGAAAAGAATCAAACCTCGACCTTGTAACAATCACAAATTGATTTCTCAAATCATCATCGATGGACTTTGAGTTTCTAATAGCGCCTAAAATCAAATCAAATAAGGAAAAATCAACCTTGTAACAAACAAAATCAAACCATTAGAGAACTAAAATCCAAGATCCATAAAAATCACCAGGGTTACTATTGGTTATAGCAGAATACAAACATAGGTTGTGTTGTATTGATTGAGGACTTTGATGATAAAAGTGATATAAAGCTTTGCTATAACATTGATGATGAAGGGACTTGATGAACTTTTTTGATTAATGAAAGGATTTAAAAAATATATTGATTGAAAAAGAATCTAAAGGATTTGAATTAAAATAAATAATTACCAAATATAACAAGGTGATAAATTTACAACTATGCCCTTTCAACAATAAAAATAAAAAATACACTAGAAATTACATGATTGGTGGAGATTAGTTTTCTTGGTTTTCTTTTAAAATGGTGGTTTTCATTTGATTCCTCCCCTAATAAGGGGTCATCACTATGGCGATAAAATGGATGGATGTTTATAAATTTCTAGGAGTTAAAAGAGGAAATATATGCAATCATTTGTAGTTAGTCAATATTATTTGTTTCCATTTGATTTTGTTGCTATCATATTTGATTTTGTTGTTGTCGTAGTTATGAATCGTAGTTTTTTTTGACCTTATAGCACTTTAAAACGTCCTCATACCACTCACATGGGCATTATAGAGGCGTTAGGTGGGAGACGTGTGCACCATAACGCTATAACTTCTCATAAGTATCATAATTAGATAATGATTAAAGGGGATTAAGGGCGTCAACCATGGTTTATCTTTTTACCTAAAAAAGTGTTAATGAGTTGGTACTTATGTGAAAAAAAATACCTCTTAAAGAGCATTAACCATTACATATGGTCTTATATAAATCGGCATTTTAGAATGATTGACCCAACTATACGATTTTAATGTTATAAGCTAATTGTAATTTGATGAAAACTTTAAATTTTGACTTAACAGACACTTTTATACATGTAACATAAACCATTAAAATTAAAAAATTGTTAAAAGCGTAATGACCTTTTGATATTTTGATATATATATTGGCGGACCCCGAAATACTTTTGTGGGGGTAAATTCCTTTTTTATAGCTATCGTAGTATGTTAAATTTTTATATCCAGTTCGGGTTAGACCAGATCGGATTTGAATTATTGTCGAATAACATCGTTAAAAAAGTTCACAAACTCTTGTATTTACATATGTATATTAAAAACCATATTGAAATAATTATACTCATAAAAGTGATAATATGTGATCCTTAAAGCGATTATATTGATAAAAGTGGAGGTATCTGATTTGTTTGAAACAATTATACTTATCGTTAAAGCTATTCCCAAACTCTTTAATACCGATAGTATTTAACATGTTTGAGAAAAATATCGGTCGGTAAATATAAATTTGTTCCCTCATATCTTGAAACCAATATATTTTAGTTTGTTTTATTGTTAAAAACATTTATCTCAATATATAATTTTCTTTTTTTCGTCCATTTTCAAACTTCTTTATTTACGGGTAAAACTACTAAAAAACTACTTGGTTATAGACCCCGAATTAGTGATAAACTATAATTCACCGGACTGTTAGAAGGTTATCGAACCCTATTCTAGTTCCATCAATGGCAATGTGATTGAGACAATCTTGCTATTTCTTCAGTTTCAAACATTTATGGGGAACGATTGTAAAATTTTATGAGGGGTGGTCAAGATATTCACATATATATAACACTGGATGTCTTTTTTAGGGTGGGTGGCTGCCCCTCCTCGCTATGGTCTAGGTACGCCCATGTTTTAACATTTTAAGTCGGTTTTTGATATATGTTTAAGATCAGTTTTAGGGTGGTGGCTTGGTTTTAAAAAGCACTTGGCGCACAAAATGGAGAGGGCCACAAGCCGAGGCAAGAAATGTAAAGCACAAAAACATAGCACTTTTCAAACACAAAACGAAAGGTGTTTATATAAGTGAATTCTGTAGTTTTTATAGGTTTTTAGTATTCCATACCCAAGCTATATGTATCGCACACATAACTTTAAAAACAAAAGAAAATGAGGGTTAACACCTCCCGTCCCGTTTTATTCTTGCACTTTAATAAAGTCATCGTTAAATTTCCTCGGATTTGAATTATATAAACAAAATTCTATGGGCCCACTTGACCCTTACCTTCTGTCCACACCCTTGGTTGTACACTTGTACTTCGAGATCTTGGCTTTTCGTTAAGTAGGGGCTTTCGACTTTTGAGTCGTGGTCTTGCTTTACGTGGAAATCCCAACATTGATAATGATTCGTTTAATTCCGTACACGTATTTTCTATTAATAAATATGAACACCTAAAAAATCAAACAAAGTGTAATAACATAGGTGTGAAATCGTTTGAAGTCTTGGTTTTGACCTCCCATCATTGGGCAGTGTAGTCTTTGAAACCGTTGTATAACGTAAGCGTTAACGTCATAAGATGTTGACAGATTAAGTCAAGAAAAGTTTACTTAATTGCCCCACATTTTCAGCCTCTTGCACATTTACTGCCTCCACTTTTAAGATTTAAATCTGTGTTCCACCACAAAATGTTTACATTGAAAGTAAAATCATTTTTATCATAATTATTACTATCAGCTCGTTACATATCTTTATCTTTATCTATAATCTCTAATAAAGCAAGGTTTCTTTTACCATTTGTCATTATCTTAATCCATGTTTTTACCACTTGTCATTTTTCTAGAGATTCACAAATCAATTTTCCCTCTGAAAATGTGTTATAGTAATTTAAATTCTCATACAAGTTTCTCTCTCTTATTAAAAATAAATTTTATAATTACTATGTTTCTCTCTCTTATCTATTTTTTTAAGTCAAACTATCTTTTTATAAAATAGATTTTATGAAAGAATTTAAAAATAACATCTTTTAATTAAAATCTAAATAACAAAAAACTAAAGTTTATATAATATGAAATTTTCTAAATCATTAAATATTTTTTAAACAAAATATTTTAAAATCATTGTGTTTTAAAAAAAATTATAAACAGGTGAAATATTTTAAAACAATTCTATTAAAACAAGCAGAATAATTACAAATCATATTTTTTTAAAAACAAGATTTTTATAAAAAAATATTTTTTTATAAAATTTTTTAAAATGAATGTTTAAAAATAAAACTATTTACACAAGAGAGTTAAAAAATGGTATAATTATTTTATTTTTGAACTATTACCTATATATAATTTTAATTATATTTTACATTAAAATATTATACTGTAATTATTCATGTTAATTTTACATATATATTTTATATTAAAATTTAATCCGTTTATTTAATAATTATTTAGCTTATCTATCTATCTATAAAAAAACTAAAATAAGCGTGAAACAATTATAGATCTTATTATACTTACTTTTTTATTTCTGTATATTATTAATAATAATATTGAACTAATAATATTACTCATACTATTTTCAAATTAAAAAATATATAATTTAAAAAATTAAAAACCTATTGTTTATTAAAAACACACTTTTTAAAAAAAATTATAAAATATAGAATACAACAAATATTTTAAAAAAATCATTTTTCTTAAAACAATATATTTAAAAATCACAATTTTTTATAAAATAAAAGTTTAAGAAAAATACATTATTGTTTATTTACTTAAAATTTTCTATTTATACGTAGTTATAATCATATTTTATTTTCAAGCATGATTTTATAATACATATTTTTTTATTAATAATAATTTAATATTGTATTTGTTCAATCCGTATATTACATGGGGACTAACCAAGTACTATAATAAAAGAGTAACTTAAAGTGATACGTGGCAGCACCACAATTATCCTCACCAAAATTTTCCTGCCTCTCTCACATCTTAAATAATTACCTTAGTTACTAATAATATTATTTGAAATTCTTATATTTAATAAATTAAAAAAAAGATCTATTTATTAATGTTATTTCTAAATAAACAATTTTATATAAAATAATAATTTTTTTTAAATATTAAAACTTTTTTAAAAATACGAAATATTTTAAAAGTGGTATTTTAAAAATTCAATTTTTTAAAACTAAAAATAATTAATTTGGGAGATATAATAAGAAAATTTTTAAAAATGACATTTTTATATGGTTTGTTTTAGAATAAAATGTTAATTTATTTAGAAAAAAATCTAAAAACAAAATTTTAAAAGGTTGATGTCACTGTTTTATTAGTTATAGTTATTTTTTATACGTAATTTCAGTCATATCAAATTTTATAATATCATTTTATAATTAATAAATTTTATTATATTAATATTTTATTTATTTAAACCGTGTAATATACGGGTTTACTAAAGCTAGTTATAATATAAAGATAAAGATTTGAACGTTGAAATCATTCTTTTCTATTCTTTGATGGTTATAAATATGTAACAGTATTATAGAATCTCGACATATGTCAATAATTTAGGTAGGGTTATTATAAAAATGGTAATTAATCTAAAAATCGAAAAAGTATTATGAGTTTGATACGTGTCTCTTTATTGTTTTATAGAGGACTAGTTTTAGTAAACCCGTGCATTACACGGGTTGAATAAATAAATATTAATATAATAAATTTATTATTTATAAAATGATATTATAAGATATGATATGACTGAAATTATAAAACAGTGATATTAACATTTTAAAATTTTATTTTTAATTTTTTAAATAAATATTTTGTTCTAAAACAAACCATATAAAAATATTATTTTTAAATTTTCTTATTACAACTCCTAATTTTGATTAATTTTTGTTTTAAAAAAATTGATTTTTTAAAAATATCAATATTTAGAAATAACCTTAATAAATTGATTTCTTTCTTAATTTATTAAATATTAAAAATATTAAAATAATATTATTAGTAATTAAGGTAATTATTTAATAAGAGAGAGAAGCGGGAAAATTCCGGTGAGGATGATTGTGGTGCTGACATGTGGCACCCTATTTACTCTTTTATTATAGTAGGAAGATGACATTTTGATCATTATGTCAAATATGTCCACTCATTGTACGTAATACGTTTATTATGTCAAATGTCATGTATTTTTCATCATTTGTTATATGTATATATCATTGTGTTTTATGTTTTAGATTTTTTTTGTATTTTTGTCATTCTTTTAGTAGATTATATAAATCCATTATCTATCATTGTGTTTGACAATTAAAAGTACATAATAATGTTATATTATTAGTGTATTTTTTATAACTTATACTGTTTAGGTTAACATAGTGTGTTATGTTTGTCATTATTTTTTTATTGATTACATAAACTTGTTATTATGTATCATTATATTTTTTAATAATAAGTACACAATGATGTTATTTCATAAATTTATTTTTTAAAACTTATAGCTTTTAAGATAACACAATGATGACAAAAACACAATGAGACATGTCACTACAAGAAAATCCGGCAATAGCGGCGACGCCATTAGCGGCGACAGGTCCATTAGCGGCGACACCATTAGCGGCGACACCAATAGCGGCGACCTGTCGCCGCTATTGATGAAGAATCCGTTTCCACTTTTTTCAATCAGATCTGGCCGTTGATCGTGCAATAGATCTAACGGTTGGGGATTGATCGTACTTAACCAATAGCGGCGACACTATTAGCGGCGACATGTCGCCGCTATTGGTTAAGAATATACAGCCCACCATCGACTTCCCTCCACATTTCCCCCTTTCCCTCCATCCACCTTTCTCTCTCGCGCGATTGCCGCCTGCCACCACCCGAGCACCACCCACCGGCCATCACCCGAGCACCACCCACCGGCCATCACCCGAGCACCACCCACCGGTTACCACCGCAACCCCCATTCCCCCTTTCCCTCCTCCTCTCGCCGGCACCGCAACCCCCCACCTCTCGATCGCCGCCTGCCTACCCCCTTTCTCTCTCGATCGCCGCCTGCCACCACCCGAGCACCACCGAACACCACTTCTCACCACCTGCCACCACTGCAATCCCCCACCACCGCTGCTGCAACCCACCACCACCACCACCACTGCTGCTGCAACCGACCACCGCCACTGCCGCTGCAACCGAAGACCACCGCTGCTGCAACCGAAGACCACCGCCACTGCTGTGTTAAAAGTATGTATTTTTTAGTATGTATTTTTTAGGTATGAATTTTGATTTAGTATGTATTTTTTTTAGTTGTGTTAAAACATTATTTAGGTAGAATTTTTGATTTAATTGTGTTATTATATGAATTATTTAGGTTGTGCTACTTGTGTGAATCTTTAATTTAGCTATACAAGTTATTTGTTAAATTATTTGTTTATTATGTTTAGTAATTAGATAAGTAATGCTTAATAATAACAAGTAATGTTTATACAAGTTATACAAGTTAGTTTAGGTGCTTTGTTGGTTGAAAATTATTATGTTAATAATGCTTAATAATTAGGTTATTTAGGTTATGATAGTTGTGTAACAAGTTGTGTTATTTGTAAGTAATGTATCGGTGGAAAATTGGTTGAAAATTATTTAGTAATTAAGTGTTAATTTAAATGAAACTTGTTTAATAGATTTGTGTTAGATTGAGTTAAATTTTTATAGTAATGAACAACAATAAGAAAATCACTAAAAAAATCAAACGAAACGTGACATTTTTTAAAACAATTGCAATAATGTTTCAATTTGTTTAAACATTGTCACATTTCATTTAATTTTTATAGTAATTGCTTATTGTTTTACATTATGAGCGTTTACGTTTCGTGACTTCATTCTAATCATCACGAGCTTAGAAATACCCGCCCGAAATTGATTTAGTAATTAATTTCGGGTTGTCCCCGTTTTGGGACTGCTTTTTGAATATTTTATCTCATTTAGGATATGAATGTGTATTACATATTGTTTGCTTAAGAAAAATTTGGTCATTTTCTCTTTGCTCCTCGGGTATATATTTCTATATACTTGGGAGCTAAGAGGAAATGCTGCCGAATTTTTCTTAAACAAACAATTATGTAATACATGTTCATATATGAGATAAAGTATTCAAAAAGTGGGTATAGCAGCCTACCCTTTGGAATTCTCAATCTACTGTCCTACTTTTTGTTTGATAAATAATGTATCGGTGGAAAATGATTTATTAGTTGTGTTATTTGATAAATAATGTTGGATATAATGATATAAACTTAACTTAGTTTATTTAGCCTTTTATGTAACTTATGACTTATGGTTTTCTGATGATTTTTCCCTTCTCTTTATGTATATGATAAACAATTATGTAATACATGTTAAACAAACAATAATGTTGGATATAATGATATAAACTTAACTTGGATATAATTATTAGGTTTTACTTGTATGAATTATGCTATAATATTAGTAATTTGGTATGAATTGTATGAATTATGTTAATTGTATGAATTATCATGTTAATTATATAAATCTTTTGTACTTTAATTTGGCTAAACAAAATTAGTTAGTTATTATGAAAAACAATTGTAATAATGTATATTATCATTTGACTTTTATAGTAATTCGTTATTGTTTATATTAGTAGGTTTTAGGGTTTCGGTAAGATTCATTCTGATAATCACGAGCTTAGTAATTCCTTTTTGTTCGAGTTTTGTGGATAATTTTTCATCCACTTAAATCCTAATATATTTTGCAGTTCCATAATCATGCCTATCGATAAAAGTTGGCTTCTTAATCCGAATCGTAGATCACCTGAGTATCAACAAGGACTTAGCTCTTTTATAGATATGTGCGAAAAACTTGTGGACAGTTATGGCCAGATTCGATGTCCATGTATGAAATGTCAGAATACGGTATTATTAGGATGGGTTAAAATGAAATATCATTTAGAAATATGGGGCATGTGCCGGTCGTACAAGGATTGGATCTATCACGGTGAAAGTTTAATTCCTGAAGTTGTAGTTGTGGAAAACGTTGCGCCAACAAACGAAATGGCTGACGTTATCGAAGACGTTATGGAGGAGAGTAGCGGTCTCCATGAGCAGAGTAGTGGTCTCCATGATGATTTTGAGAACTTGTTAGAAGAAGTTCAATCAGAATTATATCCGGGTTGTGCTAAGTTTTCTTCACTTGATTTTTTAGCAAAGCTTATGCATATCAAGGTGAAGAATAAATGGACTAATAGCTCATTTGATGAGCTTCTTGAGTTGTTACAATCTTCACATCCTGAGGGTAATAAAATCCCATCTTCTCATTATGTAGCAAAAAGGACATTAAAAAAGATTGGTTTAGGATATGAGTCGATACATGTGTGCAAATATGATTGTGCTCTTTTCTGGGGAGAAAACCTTTTGTTAGAAAAATGTCCCGTTTGTAATGAGAGTAGGTGGGTTGATACAAATACAAAGGGCAAGAAGTTACCTCACAAGGTGTTACGATGGTTTCCTTTAACCCCGAGACTACGACGATTGTATTCTTCAAGGCACACGGCAAAAGATATGATTTGGCATAGTACCGGACGATCAGAAGAGGGTACGATGCGACATCCTGTTGATGGTACCTCATGGAAAGATTTTGACATAAAGTACCCGACCTTCTCAAGGGAACCGCGAAACGTTCGCCTAGGGCTTGCAGCCGACGGTTTTAATCCATTTGGTAACATGAGTTCGGCTCATAGCACGTGGCCGGTTGTACTCACCACATACAATCTGCCTCCATGGTTATGCATGAAAGAGTCATCATTTATGTTGTCATTGTTGATTCCTGGTCCTAAATCACCGGGGAAAGACATGGATGTGTTTCTTAGGCCGTTGGTGGATGAGCTTAAGCAGTTGTGGGTGTCAGGCGTACGTACTAAAGACGCGGCGACAAACACGTTCTTTACAATGAAAGCGGCGTTGTTATGGACTATAAACGACTTTCCAGCTCGTAGTAGTTTATCTGGTTGGAGCGGGCAGGGTTACAAAGCATGCCCGACATGTAACGAAGACACTCCTTCTATGCGTGTTACAAATAAAGTTGTATATGTTGGTCATCGGCGATTCTTAGATGCTAACCATGAGTGGAGAACAAGTTTAGAATTTAACGGAGAACCCGAGATCAGAGCCCCTCCGAAACAGTTTAATGATACAGACATAGAAGCACAAATTAGTCGTCTACGCCATCGTTTGCCGGGTAAACATCCCGATTTTGGAGGTGTAAAATCAAAGCGGGAGGAGTTTGAGTTGAACTGGTCGAAACGAAGCATATTTTTTGAACTTGAGTATTGGTCTTCTCTGCAGCTAAAACATAACCTAGATGTGATGCATATCGAAAAAAATGTGTGTGACAGTTTGTTGGGTACTCTTCTAATGAATGAAAAGAGCAAAGATACGCCAAATGCACGTGTTGACCTGAAAAATCTAAATATTCGAAGTAGGCAGTGGTTGGAGAAAAAGAATGGCAAGTGGTATAGTCCACATCCAAAATACTCATTGAAGATCAGTGATCGAAAGTTATTTTGTGAGTTTATAAAGGATGTTAAATTGCCTGATGGGTTCGGATCTAATATCAGGAAGAGAGTGGTAGATAACAATACTAATATTACTGGGTTGAAATCTCATGACTGTCATATTCTCATGCAGCGTTTAATACCGATTGGGGTTAGATGCTTTTTGACCAAAGATACTTATACACCAATAGTTGATCTTTGTACGTTTTTTAAGCAACTCTGCTCAAGAACACTATTGGTCGAGGATATGAAGAAAGCTAAGGATGCCATTCTTATAATATTGTGCAAGTTAGAGTTGATCTATCCTCCGGCGTTTTTTGACATTATGGTTCATTTAGTTTTGCATTTACCTGATGAAGCGATTCGTGGTGGTCCTGTATGTATGAGATGGATGTATCCGTTTGAAAGATATATGAAAAAACTAAAAAATTATGTCAGAAACAAAGCAAGGCCGGAAGGTTGTATAGCTGAAGGTTATGTTGCTGAAGAAGCTCTATCATTTTGTTCGAGATACCTTCGAGATGTTGAGACTCAGTTTAATCGCCCTGACAGAAACGAGGATGTCATTATCCAAAAAAGAAACGTGTATGCATTTGAGTCTAAATGTCGTCCGGCTAGTGCAACAAAGATGAAATACCTTTCTCCAAGTGAAAAGCTTAAGTTAGAATGGTTTGTGCTCGATAGCTGTCAAGAAGTCAGAGATTATATGAAGTAAAGTTTCCTATCTTTAACTTTGCATCATTAATTAAGTATATTTCATTGTCACTTATTGTATATTTTTATCAATATTGTAGTGAATTTAAATCTGTATGTCCACATGAGGATATTAAAATCAAATTTCCATCATGGTTCCTCGAGAAGGTAATCTATATCTAACACGTGTTACTATATATTTGTTAGGTATTCCATATATAACACGTGTTAGTCAATATTTTCTTAGGTTTATTCGATGAAAATACAAAATTCTCCAAAATTTCATTCAGAGTTGTATGCTCTTTCAATGGGTGCGGATGTAAATGCCTATAGTTATACTGCTTGCATAGTCAACGGTGTTAGGTTTATGGTAGTTGATCGTGACGCGCAACGCACAACGCAAAACTCCGGTGTTTTAGTGGAGGGAGAGAATGGTGAGAAATATTATGGGCAACTTGAGGAGATTATTGAATTACATTATGCAAATGGGTATTCAACTGTCCTATTTCGTTGCAAATGGTTTGATACTCGAAGGGGCGTTTCATACGACAATAATATCATTAGTATCAACACAGAACGTGAATGGGACAAAGACGATCAACTCATATTTGCCTCTCAAGCTAAACAAGTGTTCTACATCCGAGAACCTTCTCGAAGAAATCAAAACAATAATCACCGGTGGGTCGTCGAGAATGTTAATCATCGAAAAATTTGGGATCGCCCTACAATCAATGATGGTGTCATGGAGAACATTCAAAATGTTGACAATGACTTGACAGAAGATCTTGACGTTGTTCACAACCACTCTTCATCTAATAGCATACTTTTCATTGACTTCACACAATACTTTCATAACATACCTACTCATGTCACCGAAGACGAGACTCCAAGTGAAGTTAATCCGCCAACTGTTACCGCTGAAGAGGTGTTTGAAGACGAGGATGATTATGATGAGGACGATTCTGATTATGACACCGAAGAGTCTGACGAAGATACTGAAGTATATGAGGGTGACTCTGATTGAAACATTTGTTAGGATTTGTATATGTATTTATTTATTTAAACCTTTGTTTGTATTTCATGTTGTACTACAAAACTTTCTTCTTATTTTAACATTATGTTCTAAATCTTATATTTCAAGACATGTTTTCATTGTGGATTGTTCTCGTATACCTTATGGCTGATGTGATGAGTCACGGAGGTGATGGCGCGGGGGATCCACCACTTCCTCCATTTGACACTCATGGGAGTCACGCGTTAGACGGTAATGGTTATTATAATTAATTTATATACTATGTTTATTCAATTATTATTAATATATGATGCAATCAATGATTTTTTAATCTGATTACAGGCACGCCTTCTCGTAAAACAAGAGGCAAGGCGAAAAATAAGAAATTGCAGCAAGAGCTAGCTAAAAAGGGAGGACCTTTATCTCTACCCTTTGATAGAGCTGCCACGTATACCCCCGTTGGCGAACTTAATGATATGTTTGTTCGCGAGGTGGGGATATACATGGAAGCTAATTTACCTTTTAATGTTCGTTCGTATGAAAATCTTTCCGATGCTCAGAAGAATGCTTTGGAAGAGCATATGGCGGTAAAATTTTATAAGTTATATGTTTGTTATTCATTTTTACATAAATAACTTTTATTTTGTTGAACTTAAATGTAGCGACGCTTTGACTTTGATGAGATATTGCGAGATCGTGAGCGCGCACAGATAGAGGGTGGAATCCGTGCGGTGTTTCTCAAACGATTTAGAGATCGAAAAAATGTGGCAAAAAAACATTTTGATCGGGTTGGATGCTACGATAATGTAGAACAAGCAAGGGTCAATCCTCCAACAGGAATGAATCATGATAATTGGAACAAAACCGTTGACTATTTTATGAGTGACGCATATAGGAATGTGTCAAGTTCAAACAAATCAAATCGTCAACAACAAATATATACAAACCGTGGGGGGACTGCTTCATATAGTAGTTATTGTTATAAGCAGGTAATGATTTAAATTTATATATTTGTGTATTATATATTAGCATTTTTTAATATATAACATACTTTTTAAAAACAGAATAAAAGCAGACTTGAAACGTTCCATGATGCTCATACTGGTAAAGATGGGACATTTGATAGCGAGGTAGCAGAGCAACAATATGTAAGTATTTCTTAAAAGTATAATTTTTAAATATATTTATGTATGTATAAATATGTTAATATATTTTTGTTAATTAATACAGAACCAATTAAAGGAAAGGTTTGATGAGCTAAGTCAAACCCAAAATCAAGAAAGTGGATCATCAACGCTGAATGAAGTCGATATCTTTGAGTCGGTGTTGGGACAACGGCGTGGACATATTCGGGGGATTGGGCGTAAACCATTTTCATCTGCAGGGACGAGTTCTTTTGTTCATGATCATGAACAAACTCCTCAGTCGTTTACACAGGTAAGTGCATCATAGTTGGATGTGTTAAGTTCATCATAGTTCACTTAGGTTTATTATGACTTTTTATCCCTAAAATAGACTTTAATTATCTAAGTTTAGCTTAAACGGGTCAAAATGGGTGAAAACAACATGATTTGAGTTAAAACGGGTCAAAATGAGTTAAACTTAGATGTGTTAAGTTCATCATAGTTCATTTTGGTTATTTATGACTTTTTATTGCTAAAATAGACTTTAATTATCTAAGTTTAGCTTAAACGGGTCAAAATGGGTGAAAACAACATGATTTGAGTTAAAACGGGTCAAAATGAGTTAAACTTGGATGTGTTAAGTTCATCATAGTTCATTTTGGTTTATTATGACTTTTTATCCCTAAAATAGACTTTAATTATCTAAGTTTAGCTTAAACGGGTCAAAATGGGTGAAAACAACATGATTTGAGTTAAAACGGGTCAAAATGAGTTAAACTTGGATGTGTTAAATTCATCATAGTTCATTTTGGTTTATTATGACTTTTTATCCCTAAAATAGACTTTAATTATCTAAGTTTAGCTTAAACGGGTCAAAATGGGTGAAAACAACATGATTTGAGTTAAAACGGGTCAAAATGAGTTAAACTTGGATGTGTTAAGTTCATCATAGTTCACTTAGGTTTATTATGACTTTTTATCCCTAAAATAGACTTTAATTATCTAAGTTTAGCTTAAACGGGTCAAAATGGGTGAAAACAACATGATTTGAGTTAAAACGGGTCAAAATGAGTTAAACTTGGATGTGTTAAGTTCATCATAGTTCATTTTGGTTTTTTATGACTTTTTATTGCTAAAATAGACTTTAATTATCTAAGTTTAGCTTAAACGGGTCAAAATGGGTGAAAACAACATGATTTGAGTTAAAACGGGTCAAAATGAGTTAAACTTGGATGTGTTAAGTTCATCATAGTTCACTTAGGTTTATTATGACTTTTTATCCCTAAAATAGACTTTAATTATCTAAGTTTAGCTTAAACGGGTCAAAATGGGTGAAAACAACATGATTTGAGTTAAAACGGGTCAATATGAGTTAAACTTGGATGTGTTAAGTTGATCATAGTTCATTTTGGTTTTTTATGACTTTTTATTGCTAAAATAGACTTAATTATCTAAGTTTAGCTTAAACGGGTCAAAATGGGTGAAAACAACAAGATTTGAGTAAAAACGGGTCAAAATGAGTTAAACTTGGATGTGTTAAGTTCATCATAGTTGTTTTAGGTTATTATGACTTGGATGTGTTAAGTTCATCATAAGTGTGTTTGTTTAACATCATTAATTGACACTTCATATACTTAGCCAAGATATAAATGTATATTTTGTTTTTGTAGGAGCAAATTTCAAGTCTATTTCAAAACGCGCAATTTATGTCACAAATGACGCAATTAATTGCTTCGCAAAAGGCTCCAAATCAAGTCGAAGAAGAGGATTCAGACGAGGGGGGTGAATAGCATGCTTGGATGATTGGATGATATTGTGTAGTGTAATTAAACATGACTTAATTATCTATATGTATGATTGGATGATATTTTGTACTTAATCTAGATTGTAGTTTATGTATAATTTTATGATATTGTGTAGTGTAATCTAGATTTGATAAACATAGGTTTATTTTGGCTGTAAAACAGGATTTCCAAAAAAAAAAAAAAAAAAAAATTAAAAAAAGACTATTAGCGGCGACATATGTCGCCGCTAATAGTCGCAAAATACCATTAGGTGGCGACAATTATTAGCGGCGATTTTTTGGTCAATAGCGGCGACACTTTTAGCGGCGACTTATTAGCGGCGACTTTTTGGTCAATAGCGACGAACTTTTAGTGGCGACTTATTAGCGGCGACTAGTCGCCGCTAATAGTAATAGCGGCGACATCTATGGGTATTAGCGGCGACATATGTCGCCGCTAAAGGTCTTATTCCTTGTAGTGTGTTATCATTGAGTATTATCATATCATTATGTTATTTTATCATTATTTTTAATATATTAAATTAATTACTTGTTAATTAATTATTATGTCTTACATACTAGAAATACACAATAGTGTTATTTCGTAAATATATATCTCTTAGAATTTATCACTTAAAAAAACACAATAATTAACAAAAAAACACAATGAACTGTAATAAAGACAAAATGACGTACAAAAATTTTCCAACCTTAAAAACATAGAAAAGTTTATTATCTTTTTATCTAACGATACTATGATTGTTTTAAAGATAAAAAACGCTCGTTTTTATGGTGTAAATTTATATATAAAATTTTATTATTCCCTTTGTATAACCAACAATCAAATCTACCATGCATTAACAGACAATACCAAACTTCAAATTCTAATTCTATAAATTGGAAATCCGAATGTCCAATTTTGATCCATAAACCATAACTAACCACCATTTACTCAAACCTATCATCATTGATTCTTACCGACCATCACCTACTAATATTGATCATAGATGATCATCAATAACCATAACATTGTTATATATTGTTATGATAATAAATAAGTTCTTTATAATTTTAAGAAATCGATCTTGATTATTAACAATATATATAAAAACATAATTCTTCATTTTCTTTTGAGATCTTTTGGAATTTTTTAGTAATTAATTGATGACCGATAAACATGTGATTTTCCGATGACTATTTTTTAACTTGTTTAGGATTTCGTGGGATCACAGGTAATCCGTTAGTAAAATTTCTAACGAAATTAAAAATAAAATGTTTTCTACTTTTGGAATTCTTGTTGTCACAATTTAAAAGAAAAAATTTAAAAGCAAGAGCTCTTGTACAGTAAAGGCGGGCGCAAGTATAGTTGTAATTCAATTTATTCTAAGAAACAAATATTTTATTAAAGAAAACGACCACGATTTATCATAGGCGCTCACGTCTTGTCTGGATGTGACATTTTGAGAAAAAAAAAGAAAAAAAAGAACATTTTTAAGAATCATCCCTAAAAGAAAACCAAAAAAAAATAATAAATAAAAACCGAACAGGCAAAACCCACACGATTGCAATAATTCTGTCATGTACCAGTTTGGACCACCTATATCTTTAATCATGACTCAATTGTCTTGTCCCATATAGTTTTATACGAGGGTCGCGTACACTGAAAACAAGAAAAATTCGGGGGCGCTGTCAGAGAGCTATACGCTCCATATAGTCTTACGACCCTCTATACGACACATATAGGGCTATACAACGCGTATAACAAATTTCGACATTGACTACGATGAAAAATTCAGGGGGTTGTCAGAGGGTTATACGTCCCGTATAGAAATTTAGGTTGTTAATTTATAATTTTGGAGTGTACCAATATCCACATCCTTAAATTATTATGATGTAGATATATTGATTAATAAAAGTAGACTATTTTTTATCTAGAATTTACGTCACTAATCAGCACCCTAACGTTTTAACCTCTTATAATTTAGCCTCTTCACCTTTAAAGCATTTACCATCACAGTTGAGCTCACGCCTCACAATGCCTTTTGTTGCTACAAAATCATCTGATATTGTCATGCCTTGAGGAGCAGTTCATAGGAAGAGACTCTATTGTTTTGAAGATGTCTTGGTAACGTTGTTATGTCATTCTCGTCTTCTCGAGATGGAATAGAGGATGTAAAACTATGAACATCAGTTACTTAGTTAGGAGGTTCACGGGTTTGAAGCCTAAATGGTTCACTCAGAAATGGAACTTAACTCATTACACCTGTCCTTTAATGTATGTACGCTCTACGCTTTGTGCTATTCTTTTAGATATTATATCTAAATATATTAACCAAAACTATTATCATATTAAGATTTCGATTCATAGAACCTAAAATGGCTAAAAGTTAATACAAGAGTAAATTTCGGGTTTGGTTCATGTGGTTTAACCATTTTAACTATGCTAGTCCAAAAGGAATCTTTGATCATATCATGTTATGTGGTTTTATTTTTGTAACGGTTTTGGTCTCTGACACTAACTCTGTTAGTTTTCTTGGTTAAATCTAGGGGTATTTTGGTCCTTTTACACCTAAAATCAAATTAATAAAATAAAATAAATTATAATAAAATAAAAACCCTAAAATCAAACCAAACCACATCTATCTTCTTTATTCTTCATCCTGTCAAACCTAATTAGATCTATCTTCTTCCTTCTTCATCCTACATCTATCATCACATCGCCACCGCCACCATCCACACCAAACCCTTACCAACCACATCAACCAATTACCATCCACCGCCTGCCCTGCTCACCTTAGATGCTAGAATCAATTACAAGACCTCCATCGTCTTCTTCCTCATTTTCGAACAACACCCATCGCCGAAGAACCACCATCCCCACCGGATTTTTCCTCATATTCGAACAACGACCACCACCACCGTCTACAGCATCACACACCGTCTGCACCATTGCCACCCTTTGCACCAACTCCGAACAACCATCTCGCGCCGAACACTGAATAACGTCTGCATCACTGAATAACCACAAGTGTCATCATCTTCTTCCTCATCTCCAGACATCTACCATCACCAGACACCCACACATCTCCCGATCTCCCGCCCCACCCACCTTACCCTACCACTAGATTCATAGAGAGAGTGAACAGTTGTTGCAAGTGTGACGATGTTGCAGGCAGGCGGTGGCGATGGCACAAGCGGTGGCGGTGGCGCAAGCGGTAGCCGATGATGTTGTACCCATCATCGAAGAATTAAAGAACAATTTGTCTGAAAGGAATTTCTCAACAAAAATATTTAAAATAATAATCAAATCATATCAAATCGGATTGTTCTTTGATCTCTTGTTCTTTGATCTCTGCATCTTCATCATCATCATCTTCTTCTCTCTCCCAAAACCCATAAGATTTTGATTGTTCATTGATTCGATCGATTAAGCGTATTTGAGCTCCGATTTTGATTTTGAACTTATAATATAAAGATTACAACAATTATCCTAATCTAATATAATTTATATAACTAGTCCCCAAATGTAAAATGATCAAAGTACCCTTACATTTAACTATAAAAACTAAAAAAGTTAGTATCAGGCACTAAAACCGTTACAAAAATGAAACCACATGACATGATATGATCAAATATTTTTTTTTAGACTGAAATGATTAAAATTATTAAACCACAGGGACCAAAACCAAAATTTACTCTTACTACAAAATTTACTCTTAGTACAAAATAAAATACGTTCTGGATGATGTTAATATTTATTTATTTAGCCATTTAAATATAACAAGAATGAAGTCTACCAACAAAAAACGGAGGACAATTTGGAAACATTTTGAGGCATATTCTAAGTATCTTCACTTGCATGACAAAACTAAAATATCTAATAATCTAAATGGATCATCTAAAATTATAGCGTATGACGTGTTCTTTTCTTTTCTTTTTGGCAAAAACTAAATTATAATTTTGGGTTTCCGTTTGATTTTTTGTGACTTCACTAAAATCAAGTGGTCCAAGAAAAACAGATAATAACCTATACTTTCATAGACACACACATGTATACAATTTTATTACCTTAACATATACGAAAACAAAAATACGAGTTTAGTTATTAAACACCAAGATAAAGTATCTGTTTTAGTATTAAGATGAACACATGAAGTTTGGGATTACGTGCTAACATGAATATAAAACATTTTGTAACTTAACAACATGTACCTCGATTATATGAATATATGCACACATAAGGAGTGCCTGTTATTAGGGCTGCAAAATTGAACGTTTAGTGAACAGTTCGTGAATCGTTCGGCGTGAAGTTCGTTTATGTTCGTCCGTTTAGTAAATGAACGAACTCAAACAATAAAATTTCGTTCGTTTAGTTAAATGAACGAACATGAACACAAGCCGCGTTCATTCATTTATGTTCGTGAGCGTTCGAAAATGTGTTCGTTTATGTTCGTCAATGCCCGTTCGTGAACGTTCGATAATATATTCGTTAATGTGTTCGTTTATATTCTTAATTTTTGTGGCATTTACTTTATGACTATTATATCAAGTATTTTTTTATATTTATGTTAAGTACTTATTTATTTTTGATTGATTTTGTGTAATGTTTGTGATAAAAATGTAAATTTTGTTCTAAAATAAATCTACAATAATTATATTCGTTTGTGTTCATGAGCTTCTTTATGTCCGTTCATGAATAGTTGTTTGTGTTTGTTTGCTTTTGCTTGTGTTCGTTTGTGTTCGGTAAGTGTCGTGAACCGTTCATGAGCATTTTCATTTCTTAATGAACGAACACGAACAAAGAATCATGTTCAGTAAGCGTTCATGAACAGTTCATGAACAATTTTATTTCTTACCGAACGAACAAGAACAAGGCTTTATTCGTGTTCGCTCGGTTCGTTTGTAGCCCTATCTGTCATGTTATATATTTTAGCATAAATTGATTTTTTGAAAAATTTAGATATAATAATAATTGTTTTAGATATTTTATTTTTATTTTATAACTTTTACAATAGAATATTTAAATATACCGTTGTGACGTTCTTGTGTTATCTACGTTATGGTATAAATATTATTTGAAACCAAGTCGGATCTAATATGACATGATTTTGAATTTTCTATGAATTTGTTATTTTCATACATATTGTCGCGAAACTTTGATACATTTTGGTGCAAATTTTAGTTCGATCTAGACGTGTCAATACTCACTAGATACAATACAACAACCTTTTACCAAACAATACATACAACCGTCCTTATATACATATTTACATATAACCGATGGGCGATGGCTGTGCATTGGCCGTGCATTGCACAATTCCACCTAGTGGCGGACATATGTAAAGTTGAAGGGTAACATCCGCTACTTGTTACGGGTAGTGCAAGAAAATTTTTCGATTTTATGTAAAAAGAAAGTTTCGAGTTTACGTTACCCCTAAAAAAATTTTAAACTTAGCACTTCATAAAAAGTTTTAAATTTTATAACCAAAAGTCTAATAATTTATAAAAAAATACATTCTATAAAAATATAAATAACCATTACTCATTACCCAATAATATAAAAACCCAAAATACCATACCCAACCCTATACAATAATAAGCCTAAAAAAATTATATATATTAATTATTTGTATGCATTGTAAGTTGTATTATGTTTTTATGGGATGTACCCACTTTTTTTCTTTTAATCTTTAACTTTTTTTTTTATCCAATAGTTTTACATATTTTATAATTTAGCCTTAATATTTTTCTTTACTTTCAACTTTAGTTCTCTATATTTTTTAAATTTTACAAATTTTTCTTTATACGTTTCGGTCTAAATTTACGAGTTAACACGACGCAACGTATGTGTGGGGTTCAACGTTTTTTCACTTATTTTTCCAGTTTAACGGTCACGTCATAATGCGCTCGTCCTAGATCAATTTAGTTATTGTTTTATTTTGTACTTGCGTAAGTGTATGATTCAATGTTTTTATGTATACTTTTCATTTGATTTATTTTTTTGTTTTGTTGGTTTTTTCAGTGTTGGTGGTCAGTGGCGGTGGTGTGCCATTAATATTACTTGGCATGGTTTTACGACTACCATTGCAACGCGAGTGATCTTAATTCTAGTATATAACATAACAAAATAAACCTTTTTTTTCAATGTCATACACATTATATATACTATTAATCCTGTAGGTCGGGGCCTACAGGACCTTTTAGAAATTTTGAAATGACCATTAAAGTTTTCATGTTTACAAAGAGACCTCAAACTTGATTTCACTTTGTACCAACCACCAACACGTGCCTTTCAGAGTTTGCTTCCACAATGATCGTTCTTAGGGTGCCAGCACCAACACGTGCTTTTCTGAGTTTTCTTTCACTACTCTCTTAATCTGAGGCGTTTACCGGAAGAGGGGGGGGGGGGGGGGACGGAGGGGCTTCGTAGATATGTTGGACATCAGTTCTGATCACCTCTGCCGGTGACGATAAACTGTCTCTGTCATCTATTCACAGTTTGTTTAGGGAGTCGAAACGGAGAGCGGTAGTCCCCGCTTCTGATTATGATAATCTTGTCTTTCCCGATCAAGGTTTCATCGCACATGCTAGGCATAATTACATAATCGATTCACAGGTTATTGCTTTGCCTGCTTTTAACTCTTGCTTATGTAGTTAGAAAGTTTAAAAGCCCTTTTGTTTTTGATTGTTCATAAAATATCTTTTTGATATTCTTTTGGTGAAGAATTTTTCAAACAAGCTTCTATTGTATCGATTGGTTGCTTTCTTTTTATTATCTATTTCTTTGTGATAGTAGGTGACTTGGGTTTGTTGTCATGGTGCTTTTTCTTTTTTTTCTTTGTTGATGGTAGCTGCTACTTTCGTTTCATCGGATTTGGATCGACTTTTTCTATTGTTAGTTTCCTTTAATTCAGTAGTAAATGTTGTTTGTGTTTTATATAAGTTCATTGGTATTCACCTAATGTATTTAACTATATATAAGATGTTGCGCTAAATAGCAGGTGGTTGTGTAGTTAGTCTTTTATAGACAGGATGTTTCAAACACATTTAAACTTTTGAATTTGCATTGATAAATGATTTGTTGATGTACACATTCTTGAAGTGTTTACCTTTTTGAGAACTATGGCCCTAAATACCGATGCAATTAATTTTATTGATTTTACATCTCAAAACAAAACTTGTGGTAATCACCACAATCGCATCCAAACATCCCATGCTTGCTAGACATCTTTTAAAAGATCAATGTTCAGCTAAATAGCAAATGGTTTTGTTCGTGATCACTACGTGCGCAATGAATTCAAGTTGTTTCCGTGTTGTAGGCGTTCTGCTGCAACATTTTTTTATAGATTATAGACAGCAATTCAACAATTCTATTTGAAAATTCAACTCAGCAATGACACAATTCCGTGGTAATTCTTCGCGTTCGCTTCATATTTAAAATGGAGTCGCTATGATTTGCCGCAACAACGCGTGACGGTCATTAACTAGTTTTATTTATTCTTTTATGCAAAAGAAAAGAAAAAAGAAGAAAGAAAATAAAACATTGATGTTTCTATTATTTTTTGTTTAAAACCTTGACAATTATATCTAAACCTTAGAAATATTGTTAGAATGATGAGAGTATGACTTATATTCAAACTTCTATAAAAATTTATTAAAACTCAATTTTAAAAATATAAGATAATAAACAAAACAGATGATGTAAAGAGTGTATCAATTTACTTGTTCTTATATGGTTATTTGTTTATCATGGATAATTTATGTTTAATTTAATTATTATAGTTATTGTTTAAACTTGAAATTTAGAAAACATGAATCTTTATACTATTAAAAGAAAGCATCAAAATATGAAGACGCGTACGAAACACTATAAAATGTAAGCTTTTTTTAATTTCTTTTGGTATTGTATTTTTGTTAACAATTCAATGCAATTTAATTACGTCTATTCCGACCCGATCTGACTCGACTCAATCGAACAACCTAAAATTTTTTTATGTTGTTTCATTAGAAGCTAATTATAAAAAATAGTAACCCGCAGGAAATAATTTCTGGTTCCGCCACTACATGTAAGGTAAAAAAAATTACGTTACCCTTGAGCTTGTATTTTAAATCCGCCACGGATTCCACCACCCGTTGATTAACATATTAAAACAAATAACTAATAACTTTCTTATGATGTATTTTGATCTGACTGGCCATTAAGCCACAACTGTTTTTATCTTATTTTTTACTATCTTAAAATCCAAAATACTTTTTTCATATCAACTAATTTTATCCCCTTGTCAAGACCAATTTTTTTTAATCTCATAGATGGGCATGTATAAAACTATGAACAACGGTTAGGAGATTCAGGGGTCTAAAACCAAAGAGACATTAATACATTTATCAACTAATAAAGCTATTTTTTATTATTTTTAATTTAAAATGAGAAAATGGATCAACACACTCAGAAACAGACCTAGAGCATTCACATCAGATTTCATATTACTATTCTTATAATTATACTAAAAATTATTATATTTTAATTTTTTATTTTTAATTAAATAATATTTTTTATATCTTTATCATTAGTTTTTATCTTTCCCTAACTTACAACCATATTTAAAATAATATTATAAATTTTATAAGGGTTGAACAATATTTTCTCAAATATAGATATATAGGTCAAATTTTTCTCTTTCATACACTTACAAACACTTACAACTATTTCCTAAAATATAAGAAACACATTCAAATAAATTTAAATAACCTAATGTGAAATTATGAATGCTGTAATACATGTATCTTCTACACTTTTTGCTGTTCTTCTAATTATTATATACTAAATATAATTGCCAAAACTATTATCGAAATAAGAGTTCGATTCTTTTTAACTAAAATGGCCAAAAGGTAATACAAGCTAAAATTCGTTTTGGCTGATGCTTATATTATTTTTCTTTATCAATTTAGAAAAAAATAATGATTCGATTGAGATCCACCAAAAGAAGGTGGACAATTTGGATACAAATTTCTGGGCATATTCTAAGTGTCTTCACTGTCATTGACAAAGTAAACCATCTAAGTGAAAAATCTACCTTTAGAGCGTATGACTTGTTATTTTTCTTTCTTCTCGAAGAAAACTAAATTATTATTTTGGGTTTCTGTTTGGTGTTTTGTGTCTTGACTAAAATCAAGTGGTCCAACTTATAAATTTACACGCACATATATGTAAAATTTGGGTACCTTAACATGTACGGAAACAAAAATAAGAGTTTCCTTATTAAGCAGCGACAATAAGTACTTATTTCTATTCTATTTAATCGCAATTGTCGGTGGGGGAATTTTCATCCAAAGAAATAGAGAGGGGAGGAGAAAAGAATTCAGAGAAGAGAGAAAGAGGCGCCGCGACCTCCCCCTTTCTCCCCCTTGTTCCCTTCGATCCGGCCAAACCACCGGCCACCGGTGGTCGATTCCGGCGAGTGCCGGCGATTTGACGACAGCCCCGGCTCCCCTCGACGCCCCGGTCGTGATAGTGGCTTTAATTTCTCCTAAACGCAACAAAGCCACGGGAATCAAAGGTCAGGGTTAACATTTCAGCCAAGTAGAGTGATAGAAGCCGAAGACGCCGTGACAACCGTCGGTATCGTCACCGGCACCGGAGAAACCCCATGGATCCCGACGCTTTATCCAAAGCACACCATCACCACCGTCGATTGCCCGCCCTCAGGTCCTGCCGGCGGTATGCTTGTGTTCATCAGCGGTAATCTGCAGCTTGCAGGTGAACAGAACGCTCTTAAGTTCAGTCAGGTATGCAATCCAACACCGTATCGATACTGATTGTGTATCGTTGTTGATGATTGATTCTACTGTTTTTGGATCTGGTTGTTTGATGTGATGTTGAGAGGTAGATCCTTGCTCTACTTGCTGTTTTAAGCGTTAGTTGTGCATTTACGGATGTCTAGATTTGATGTTGTTGCGAGGAGAATAGAAGATCTCTTATTATACGACTACTGTTATTTGTAGTTTTGTAGAGACTGATTGTTTTCTGTATGATCGTTCATTGCGCCTAGTGATGGTAGTGGTTTTACAATTTCATTATAAAATTTAGGGCTTATTTGCTTAATATTGGCTCAGGTGTACGATTATATGATGAAAACACCTTTTGCACTCGTATTGCATGCACACAGTTGCTGATACATGTTATTTGAAGAGGCCTAGATGTGCTTGTAATATACTAATTTCATCTGTAAAGCTTTACTAGGTTTAGGGAAATGAGAATTTGGTCGTTTGTAATGTATTTGTTTTCTGTAGATGTAGGAAGATAAGCTTTGCTGATAGCTTAAGATCCTTTTTATTTTGAGCTTCAGTATTTCAGGTAGCTTTTATTCTAGAAGTTAAAATATACACACCAGCTAGGTTTAGCAAAAAGAAGGTTTGTGATGCATTTGTGTTCTGTAGATGTAGGAAGAAAAGCTGTGCAGATAGCTTAAGATTCTCTTAGTTTTGGCTTCAGGATCTCATGTAGTTATTATTCAAAATATTTAGAATAACCACACCAATGTTTTTTAAGATTTAGAGCCCATAGCTGATGAAATATAGATAGAAGGAAAGATTAACGTTGGTAAAAGGAGCAGGTGTTTCACTGGTAGAACCAGTTGGAAACAGTGGTTTACGTTTGGTCCCATGATCATGACTTCATGAGAGTTTTGAAAAAAATGGATTGTCAAAATATCCTTTGATTATACTAATTATACTTTCAAGTTCTAGATGAGGTAGCTTTGCTCATTGTTGATCTTGTGAAGATTTTATTCCTGATTGCAATGATCTGACAATGTGTTGGGACCTTCCGATTGTGTTGCACATTGATGAATGTTCTTTATGCTTGTAATGTTTGGGATTCTGTCCTTTGGTTTTTTCTTTTGGTTCACAAGCATTTTGGAGTGGTATGCTTCAATTACGAAGCATATTAGAAAACTAATTTAGTTAATATATTCTTTCAACTGAAATGGATGTGATATTTGCATCATGATGTACATGTATAGTACTTTGTACAACATTTTTGCATACTTATGTGATGTAACTATGTGACCGATCTGTAACGTGATACAGTTTTCAAAGAGAAACCCGCGGCAACGCGCGGTTTTCATATCTAGTTTTATTATTAAGACGATACACAGAGTTCTATGACCTAATGACATGGTATACATAGGGAGTGTATGTAATATTTAGTGTCTGAACATCTTTTATTTCACTGATAAAGAAATAAGAAAACTAACACAACACAGATAAAATATTGCCATTAGATTTTATAAAAAGATTGCATGACATATATAGCAACTATTTACAAAATGTTGCAGAGATTACATTATAATCTCTATTAAAACCTTTGGTCGGTGGACCAGAGGTTTTTTGCTTTTTCATGTTTTGGCCACACCAGTTTCGCGTTCGTTTGTGCTTCCTATATAATCTGTCTCTTTGTTTCTCGGGCCTTCCACATGCTCCTGACGACGTCGCGGCCTTCTTCTTCGGCGGTGGTTTCATGCCTTCTCAGGCCACTCAGACGACGGACCCTTTCTCCTCTGCTCTCAGTAAGGTATCAATCGCTTTTTCAAACCCCAAATCCTTCATCGTCGTATTAACACTTAGGTTTTTTTATCAATCAGTTTAAGAGTTTGCTGATTAGGGTTTTCATCATCTGATTCTGTTACTGCAGCATCATGATACGCAGACGCTGATTCCGTTGACGGTTAATCAAATCAGCAAAGCGTTGCTATCGAATGACAATAAAGTGAACTTCTTGATCGATGGTGTTGACGTGAACAATTTTCTTTTGATTTCGTTTTTCTTTGGGTTTAAATAAATTGATTATTTTTGTTACGATTAGGTTAAAGTTATTAGGAGATTTGTGGTTGTTGAAATTAGGTTAAGTTGGTGGGGATGGTGCTGAACAAGGCTGAGAGGGTTACTGATATTTCGTTTATGCTTGATGATGGTACTGGTCGCATTGATTGTAACAGATGGTATGTTAGTTATCTTGTGTTTATGTTTCTTATATTTTCTATGGTTTTGTAAATCATAACATGATGGTGTGTTGTGATGTTTTAGGGTACATGATCCAGTTGACATGAAGGAGATGGAAGCAATTTTGTATGTTCCCGTTTCTTTGTTGATTGTGGATGGAAATTCAAAATTCGAGTTGGAGCAATGTCGCCCGATTGGAATTTTAACAATGTTTGTCTTTCACTTTTTCTATTGTTGAAATTTAGGGAAGGAATGCATGTTCGAGTTCATGGCCAACTGAAAGGTTTTTAGGGGAAAAAGCAGTTAGTGGTCTTTGGTATCAAGTATGATCTTTAATTTATCTATTTGTTTATCTATTTCATACTTGGTGATAAATGTAATATATAAACCGTGTAGTTCTATTATGTAACTTGTGATGTTTCGTGTCAATTGTCAAGGTATGTTTTTAGTTTGCCAAAGTTTCATCTATGGGTTTTTGAACTTTTTGTAAAACATAGATACCTCTCTCATATGATTTTTCTGTTACTAGTACCATATACATTGCTGTTTTATTCTTTTTTTGTACTGATAGGTGTATGGCTAAATAGCAAACACACCTATTGCAGCGGCGATTAGGGCTGGCCTTGGTAGCGTATACACGTGGCTCCTCTCGATTTCTACGATAGAGGTGGAGAAGTCACCGTTTCCGGCGGTGTTGCCGGTCGCCGACCGTCGCGCCTTTCCTTGCAGCGGTGGTTAAGGCTCGCCTTGGTGACATCGCCTGTACACGTGGAGACATCCCTTCATTCTAAACTGAAATTGAGCAACTTGAATCTGGAAAAACCCTAATTGCGTTCCCAACTTTTTTTTTTGAAAGGTAAATTGCGTTCCCAACTTAGAGTTCATTTATATGTAACTTTATGTTAGACACCATTGAATATGTGCTTATCAATTTATTAGGATTTTGTTGAGTTTTTACTGGATTCGACTGTTTTGCTGGAATGCACAGTAGGTGTTTGATGTTTTGCTTAGCTGATCTGTTTGCATTGGATTAGGTTTATAAGTCATAATTCTCTCTAGATTTTAGTTTTCACAAAATAATTTGAAAAAGAGAAGGTGAAGGATTCAAGATTTTAGGTGATCGATCAATTTCTTGATTATGCTCTTGTAGAACTTGCACATTATTCTATAACAAAACTGTGTCTCTGAAATAAAAACATTGTTCACCTTTTGTGTTAGGAAGCTAATTTGTGAATGTTTCTGAAGTAAGAATTGTATCTGTGTTATGAATCTGATATGTTGTTTCTTTTCTGTGATCGAAATCTTTTGTTCTACCATGGAACGTTTGTTGCGTTGATTAATAGCTATTGTTTTGTTGCAGTAGGCTGTGAATTTATAGATTTTAGAGTTGAGAGAAATGGCTGGCATACCCATGTTGCTGACCAACATTGTGGGAGGTAATATGGAGGGAAATGCTGCAGCGGCTCCACCAACACCTGGAACTGACATGACGGGAATATGCTTCAGAGATCAGTTATGGTTGAACACGTATCCATTGGACCGTAATCTTGTGTTTGATTATTTTGCACTTTCTCCTTTCTATGATTACATTTGCAACAATGAACAACTCAGGATGCGATCAATTCATCCCTTAGATATTTCTCATCTCTCGTAAGTTTTTTGTCCTAATTACTTAATTAGATTTGAGTATTGTAACTTTTTATTGGATTGTCATGTCTTGAATTCGCAATAGTCATATTTTAATGTTTGGGTAACAAAACTTTGGTTATGAGTTTTGTTCTTAAAGCAAAAATTAGTATGCAAACAATATGGACAGCATGGTCAATTTTGATATTGTAATATAATTGAGTAGAATGAGATTGTTAACAATTTATATGTAGTAAAATGACAAGAATAGAATTTATGGTGAGTGAAGTTATGGAGCCACACCTGTTTGTGATTCGTAAGCAGAAGAGGGATGGTCCTGAGAAGGTCACTCCAATGCTAACCTACTATGTGCTTGATGGTTCAATATACCAAGCACCACAACTTTGCGATGTCTTTGCAGCTCGGGTTGTAAGTACTGCTTCTCTCATATGTACATTTTGTCAAGTAGGAACTATGGGTGTGTTGGGTAACAAGAAAAAAGGATACGTTTTTGTGGGTTGAAACAGGTCAGTCTAGGTTGAGCTGAAACAATAGCTGTCTAAACTCTTAAAAGTATTAAAACAATGTTGAATATAATAACAAAAGTTGTGTTATTTAAAAGGCAATCTAACATTTTTGTGAAACCAAACCTAATGTAAAAATGAACTCACATTCTTAATTATCAAGCCGAACCAAAAACCTTAAACTGTTCAAACTTGGGGGTTGGGACAGTTTAATTTTTGATCTTCAAAGCAAAATATTGAACGTCCCTACATCATTAGTAAGCTGCTTCATGCGCAGTGAAAAATCTATTTGTTCATTTTAAGTATTACCCCTACACCATACACATAGGTTACGTGTGGCCAATTTCTTTTTTAATTTGGTTTTATTTACAGGGACGAGCTTTATATTATATATCAAAGGCTTTTACAACTGCAGCCTCAAAGCTGGAGAAGGTTGGATATGGTAAGCTTGACATTCTTCTCATCTTTGACAGTGGCAATCTGGATGGGTCAAACAGGTTGGTCAAAATCCGGGTCGATCTTAGTTTGGGACGGGCTCTACTGAAAACTTTTCTATCAGTTTTTTTACTTTAATAAATAGTTAATGTAAATATAATTACAATAATAATTTAAATCTTTGAATACAACGAGTTGGGACATTGTATGCTATTTATTATTTGCCGTTACTTATAAACGCCATGGGACACATGTTGGGTTTCTAGCACATGATTTGTATACGTGTTCTTCAGCCTTTCTTCCTATTTCTTGGTGGTGCGCCATTGTCACATTTCCGGGTGGACTCTTCTCCGAGTAAAAGGCTTTCCTCAGGTTCCGAGTAAAAGGTTTTACTCCGATTTATAGGTTTGTACTCTCCATTTTAATTCCCGGTTTGTGTATTTGGGTTTTTGTGACGTCTGTGGCTCCGGCTTTTCCGCTGTTACTTTTTTGTGTGTTATGTGGTGCCAAGCATTGATTGAAATTGTTGTTGTAGTCTGTTGAGATTTTGGATTCCTGATGTGTTGTTGTTGTTGGTTGTTTTAGGGTTGTGTTTGAATGTTGTATTGATTTGTTTTTTACACAAAGGGTTTTATAGATCCTAATTAGCAGATTTAGAACACCATATTTGTTGCTAAATGTGGTTGTGAATGTGAGTTAACTGCTGCCGTGTTTTCATATATTTGAGGCCGGTAATTGCACCCAAGTATTGATTTGGGTTTTTTTGTTCCATTCTGTATACTCTGTTTATTCAATTGTATTGATTACTTTTTAAGTGTAGAGTAACACAAAACATTCTGTAGACGATTTTCTGAATAAGATGTTCGATGATGTTGTATGTATGTATGTATATAGAGGTTTTGTTTAGTCGTTGATTATCATTAAAATTGAAATTGAGCATCAAATAAACGTACGGGTGGGTGCTTTACACCAGCTCTTCTAATAAGTAAGTGTTGTATGACTGTATCATTGATTCTAATGGTGAATTACATGATAATAGTTAGCCCAGTCAACCAACTCCTTACGCTTTACTATTGTGGATCATAAAAGTGATTTATGTGGCAGTGGTTATTATTTTAAAACTAATATTTGTATGATTCTAATTTTGTTGATCAGATTTTGAGGCATGCTTTGATACCTACTTTAACAGGTGGTAACTTGCAGAGGTAATTTGTACATTCAATAAACTATTGTACTGTAATAGTGGCTTCTCCTATCAACTATCTTATCCTTTTGTATTTTAGTGTTTAGTTTTTTATCAACGTGATTTGGGACTACTTCTGAGTTATGACGTCGGTGCCTTCTATCGGCGCGACTTGCCGCTTTGTCACGTCGGCGCCGTCGCCGTCGCCGATGGGTGCTTTGATTGGGTCTCTTAGTGCCAGAAGTATCAGGCCGTCGGCCTTCTGTTTCCGGCTACATCGCGGCAGTGATTGGGGCTTATGGTATGAACCCTAAGTTGTTGATCTGATGAATGTGTAGGTTTGCTATGAAACCCTACATCGTTCGACATTGGATTCCCGTGGCCTATGTTTCTTTGGCTATGATGACTGTGATATGGACCGTTGCTTGGCGTGGCATGAACGAGGACGGCGAGTGACATGTTTTTCACTTGCAACCCGTGTTGCAGCCACATCGGTTTACTAATAAGATCTGAGCCACGTGGTGTATGTTTATTATGATTTTTGTCTTTGTATTAGTCATTACTGATCACCTGGGTTCAATTTCTTTACGTTTGATTGAGGTTGTTGCTTCTGGTTGTTGCACGGCTATGATGATACATGAAAACTGGTACCGGTTGCATTGGCTTGGCAACTATTTTCAATGTGCAGCCACAACCTGCCGTTAGTTCTGAGCCACACGTTGAACATTCCAATTTTATACACCGCTTTGCGGCGTTCCCAAGACGCGCAACGCGCGTCTGGGTAATAACTAGTTATATATTAACTAACTTTTCGTTAGATAATGTATCATTTTATTTAAAAATTAATTTTTTGAAAAGATGTTTTCAAAAGGCTGCAATTTGCCTTGTGTCTTTAGTAGTGTGGGGTTTCAATTTTACCCACATCGGTTTGGTACGATAAAACCGAAAGGCGCCAGCCTCACCACGCGTTAAACATGAGCATTTTTTTAAATTAAATATTCTGATGATTTTAGAAACAACTCAGAGCGTACTAACATCTTAAAATGAATAATAATGATCCTGGCCCTTGCGATATATTCCAATTTGACAATTAAACTACAGGAATATAAAACACATTGACCTCTCAAATTACAAAGCTAACCTTAGACCTTTGTCTTTTTTAAAATAACCGTCAACTCTCGCTGTCGCTGATGTGGCCTTTTTCTCTAACCACATAACAATCATTATTTTTATTTATTTGAAATGTGAAAACTCTTCCATTTTTGTAATTTATTTCAAGTTTTGTCATATTTTTATGACGTTTCTACAAATCATTGTTGCGAAGTTTTCAATAAACTGCCATAAGTTTTTTTTAAAATATTAATCTACATGCGCCTATGTTATATATTACACACATCTATAATTATGTATTTATAGTTATATTTTTAAATAGAGCTAAGTGCTTCTTTCATCTATGTGATTTTATAAAAATTATCATTTGAATAAAAAAGGTTTAATTTTATCATTTAAATCCCAAGATTTTGCTAAAATTATCATTTGAATCCATTTGACTAACCCTAGTTAATACCGCTATTCTAATGTAAGGGTTATTTTAGTTAATACAGTTACAAAATAAAAACCAACTCTATGTTAGGATTTTATGCGCTCAGTCTGTTTTTGTTTCTTATAATTATAACCTGACTCCATAGTTTTATTGTTGTTTTGTCTTGTTATTGTTTTTTTGTTTAGTAGTTATGTTTAGTAGTTATGTTGAACCATCAAATTCGCAATGGTGATTATCAGGAAACTGAACACATAAATTCCATCACGTAGGCTAGTCTTTTATTTTGTAATCGTTTTGACTAAAATGTCCCGATGTAGAAAAGTTAACGAAAAAAGTTAACAATTTTAATTAGATGTGGTTAAATGGATTCAAATAATAATTTTAATAAAATCTTTGGATGCGAATGACAAATTTAAACTTTTAGATTCAAATGATATTTTTTATGAAACAAAAAAAAATAATAAAACACTTAACTCTTTTATATAGCATAATAATATCATTTGCTTATAATTATTATTATAGAGGAGATGTTGAAATCTGTAAGAATCGATTTCAACGACTTAGACATTAGTATTCATTCCATGGAAAAAGTACGAATATATACGAACACAAAAGACGTAAATGAATGAAATCTATGATCATATTATTCATTCACTAAAAGTATGAACTAAAATAAACGACATTCATTTTTTATGTTCATTCATTTACTAGATAAACAAACGTAAATGTATTTTGTGTTGAACGGTTCACTTATTTATATGCACGAAACTCCTTGTTAATACTCACCGAATGTTTGAATCGTTACAGCATTGAATATCATTTGATTCGTTTATAATACTAGACGTAGACATTTTTGCTTATTAAGAGATTTGTGGATGTAATTTGTAGTATTTTTTTTATTATAAAAGCAACGAGGTAAACAATTAATTGGTTTTTATTAGTTTTTTAATTAATATTCTTAACGATAAATGTACGACTTTGTTTCGAAAAATATGTGTTATCTTAATATGACCCACTTATTAATTTTACAGTCGGGATTGTATCTCAATCCACTCAGTAGTAAACCTAAAAACTGATAAATTGGAGAAGCCTCATTTCTAAAAACTATACATTTTTGTTCATAATAAAACTCCAACCCATAACCTCTCCCTAAAAACTAAACATTTTTGATAAACTCCTCTTTTATGTGGCATCAAAAATTTAAGTTATTTGCTTCCTAGTAAAATGGCGAGGAATTGAGGAAAATCTGGTTGACATGACGAAATTATAAAAACGGGCGAGGAATTGAGTAAAAAGCTCGCTAACGTGGCCAGATTTTAAAAGGAGCGATGAGTTAAATGAAAGTCTCGTTAACGTGACGGGATTTTAATACATGACACTACCTTATTGGTTAAATAATTTAATAATTTTTTCACAACTATTTTTATAATTAGGATAAGCTAAACGTTTCATTTTGTAATTTTCCCTTAAACTACAACAGTTCCATTTTATTTATTTTTTACTATCATAAAATTCAGAAAATATATATATTGAAATATTTCACATCAACTACTTATATGTTGCTTCTGTCACTTTTCAAACCTCACGTACCAATAGCAAAAAAAACTCAAAAAACGGGTTCAAACTTATAAATAGTTGACAATACGACATGACAATTAATACGACATGAGAGAAATTTCGGCTATTATGAATCACTTGCCAATCCCACTCGGATTCAAATTAAAGCAGCGTATGACGAAACTATATAATGCAATCAACAACACGTTCCAGGTTTCTCAGTTTCTCACAACCTCACCCTAACTAGCTTCTTCAAAATGAACAACAACAATATCAATCCTACAGTACTATTCCCACAAACCGCAGCTGAATCTGAACATTCCGTCATTGTTTCAGCCCTCACACATATCATACGAGGAGGAGATACCAACACCGCCTTCGGCCCGAGCGATGTCGTGATCGTCGAGAGCCCGCCCGAGCAGGAGACATGCAGCGGGTGTGGAATGAGGGTGCCAGATGACTGTTTGGGGTGTGATTTGTACACCACAAGTACTAGTGCAGGACATGAGAGGCGGAGGGGGAAGATCAAGTACAGAGGAGTGAGTTTACGGGCCTCGGGTAAGTGGGCCGCAGAGATTATGGTCCCCGGGAAAGAGCGAAAGTGGCTCGGGACCTTCAGGACCGCCGAAGAGGCCGCTCGAGCTTACGACAGGGCCAACATTCGCTATCGGGGGAAGGCCGCCAAGACCAATTTTCCTGTGGAGGACTACCCGGGGATCCAACAGGAACATGTAGGTGAAGGAAGCCAAAGTGAAGCTCAATGAGATGATGTTTACTTTTAAAAATGTTGTAGGAGATTAGTAAGAGCACATGGAGTTTATGAATTGATTGAGAAAATAAATTCGACTAGTTTGAAGGAAATGTGAAAAAAATAGTGAAAAATGAGAAGAAATGCTGAAAAATGATAACTTTTTTTTTTTTAACAGCAGAGCACTCCGAACCTGACGATCTATCGGGACTGGTTACCCTGGACCTAGCCGTCAGTCGTAAGTCATACCCCAAGATGCGCGGGAACCGGATTGAATCCGTAAACCTTCGCCCCCAATCAGGATCGAACCCGGGATAAAACCCCGAGCCAAACCCTCACCTGTATGCCGCAGAAGTTAAATGGGAAGGGTGAGATTTAAACCTGGATCACTTAGTACACCAGGTCAACCCATTAACCACTCCAACACTTGCATCATTGGCTTGAAAAATGATAACTGATAAGACCATATATTCTCACTAAATACGAAAGAACTAACAGGAAGAAATGAGAAAGATAATTAAGAGATAGTATGAGATGCAGCCAAAAATAGAAAAATAATAACCACTCCCTATGTCTTAAATTGCAACATTGCTCATAATATAATGAAGTCAATATGACATAATTATATGTTTTTTCTTGTCTATTAAAGGATTTTGTAACCTTTGATCCAAGATATTTGACGTTTTTGTTTCCTACCACTATACCAAAATTGGAAGGAAAAATGCACCACGTCATCAAATAAAGTTTCATTCATACGCCGAGATTTTCCAAAGATCACGTCGTTCGTTATTCTTCACATCCCCCACCATGTGACGTAAACACATTATTGTATTTACATCGTTTGTCTTGCGGAATAAAACAGAATTTCACTTTCTGAAGCAATTTAATTAGTAATTTTAAAATTGGAATTTTCATAAACATAATTAAGAGAACATATGGCAGGATCATGGGTCATGGTAGTTGTTTTACTACCTTCGATTTTACGATTTGATCTATTTACGCATTCATATGCAAGTTTGTATCGTTTCTTTTAAGTGTAACCTACAAAAAGAAAATAATATGTTATCCATAATAAACTTTAAAGCATATTTAACACAGATTAATTATAAGATATAAAAGATGTATGAAAGATTTGTGAGTGACGTTAAGGATAAGTTTCGTTTATAAATAAGGTTTATATCCTTCTTGCTTTAAACGTATTTTATTGAAAACATACATATTTAATCTTAATCATGTATAAAATCAGATTCACACGCACAAACTTTTGCAATCTTTTCTCGTTGTTTTCTGCAACAAAATGCTGCCAAACAGGTAGAGCAAAATCACCCGACAATGACGAAGACGAAAAGTATGCCTGTAAATATACCGATGACAAACGGAGGAAGCTTGATAAAGACTGGTTGAGGCAACGAAACTGAGAAACATTGGAGGAAAACGGAAGGGGATTTGGATGGCCGTGCATTAGCCGCTTGTACTATTATTGTGTTTGAGGGACTTGTACATCACTGTTCATCAAGTTTTATATTGCACAGTAAGAAAATCCATTATGTTTTCCTTGATTTTACTTTTGACGTAATAAAATAACAATAATAATAATAATAATAATAATAATAATAATAATAATAATAATTATAATAATAATAATAATAATAATAATAATAATAATAATAATAATAATAATAATAATAATATATTAAACATATAAAGGGTTGATATAACCGTGAATATATAATTTTATAATATTTATAATATTAACCTAGATGTGGTTTGAATAATTAAGGTTTTCTATTTTTTATAGGAAATTTTCTCCTCTTTTTTATTTTAATATCATAGATTTAATTTTCTAAAATATTCTTTTCGTTATCATTTTGATGTTCAATTTTTGTGTTTCGAAACTATCAAGTGTGACATAGGTTTGGGGGGGGGGGGGGGGGGGGGAAGCTAAACGCAACGAGCGAGAATTCGCTCTAGTTAATAATATATTAAGGTGGATCTTAGAGAACAATTAAGCATCTTGTAATTATTAATTGATTCGTGTTATGTTTTTAATTGTAATATGATAAATAAGATTGGCGCGTGATTACCGCGTGCAAATCGTATGAGATATTCAGGTGTCTATCATTTCAGGAAAATAATAATTGTTTATCTAAATGAAAATACTTTTTTTTTGTCATTTTCTCTTTCCCTCTCCACTTATTATTTATCGTATTTATTATATATAATTTAGTGGTCCAATATTGTCTATTATTCTGTAAAATCTAGGTAGGGGCCATACGTGGAACTGAATCCGATGTTTTGAATATTATCATGAAACATCTTTTGACACTCCACGTGTGAACTTAACGGAGAGCGTGAACATAGTAACGATGACTCGTAGCTACTGTTTAGTCGTCAAATGTTCACTGAACCCACCCTGTAGTTTTAGCTTTTTGCCTTTTACAACCTCCACTTTCATCTTCTTTTTCTTTTTGTAACTTTTTAATAGTATTTGTACTGCTCTTAATATCCGAGTGAGTCTTCCCAAGACGAGATGTGAATCAAACAAACAAATAAACAAACCCAGTATATCCCACTCAAGAGCAGGGTCTGGGGAGGGTAGGTGTAGGCGAGATGTGAATCGTTCATACAAAATTAATTCGATGTAGGATCAGTGCTTTGTGACCCACCTGTTAAACGACGGGTAATAAGTAAGCGTAAAAACGATGAACCACGCATGCACGACGCTACGTGTTAGTCATCAAAATTTAGATCGAAACGTAAAACGAAATATTTATAAAATATTAAAAGTATAAGAACCAAAGTTGAAAGTAAAAAAATGTTTGGGTTAAATTGTAAAAGACTTAAAAATATTGTGTTAAAATAAAAAAAAGTTAAAAAATTAAAAAAAAAAAAGAAAAGATGGGTACAACCCATGAAAACACATTGTACAATCTATCATGCACACCAAAATTAATAAGTAGTATATATATAATTGGTAATAGATGATTATATCAAATATAGCTTTAAGGCTTTATTTAACATTATGAGTTAATTATTTTGAATAAAAGCCACTTTGGTTAGTAGCATTATGGTGAGAATACAAATATTATTTAAAGTAGACTCAGTAGCAAATTCTAGCATTGAGTTGATTAAAATTGGTGGTTTAAAAGTGATAGTAGATAATTGTGTGAATTATCATTCGGTTCAAATTTAATTTTTTATTAACTGCATGAAAAGCTCCAATTACTTTTAAGTCTGTGAATCACTAAATTGTAGTAAGTTGGCTTGTAAATAGTAAATGTTTAGATTTGCGTTTTGCAGTCAACAATATTTTGTTAATAGATGAATCTCTTTAACGTTTTAAAAATGTGATTATTTTTAATATTACATTAAAATGTATACGATTTTGTAGATACTAAACTTTGTAGTTTCACGCAAAGAAAACGCCCCAAACTGCGTAAAAGTTTTTTTTTCAAATAGAAAGGGTTTTTTGAACTATAAACGGTGTTTCCACGCGCGTATTAAAATCAGATATGATAGTGGTGAGAAGATTAAGAAATTGTAACACACATGTTACGATGACAAAATTATGGTGGTTCATATGTTGTGGACCTGATTAAGACCGAGTAGCGAATAGAAACAGATGGTGGGTTAGACCCGTTTGTCATATGCGGTTTTCTGTGCGTTTACAGTTGCATTGAAAACGAAAGAATAGATGGGTTGATATGGTGTGGGGCTGATTTAAATCGTGGGTTATTGCTGTTGGGCCTATTCAAATGCTATTCGCCTGATAAGTTTGTTTGTTGGGCCGATACGATGTCCGATAATCAACGCGTACCATTGTGGCTTGCAAAATCTATTAATGCAACTAGAATTTAAGCCCGCGCGATGGCACAGGTTATTTTGGTTACCAATCATCATCATTCCTCTCGTCGTCCTCTTTCAGAAAAAAATAAAAAAATAAAAAGAAATTTCATTGTGTCTTTCATAATAACACAAGGACGTCATTGTTTTAATGACACAATAACGTCATTGTGTTGTTCATAATAACACAATGACGTCATTGTCATAAATGACACAATAAAAAAACGTACTTTTTATTTTTTATTTTTCGTTTATTTTTTTCTTAGTGAGGACGGCTACGAGAACAAAAGATCAAAATTGCTTTTTTGAAATTCGATTTAGATTGTGAGATATAACTTTTTTGTGATTTTTCTGACTCATTATTTCTTCTCATGCCTTGTAACAAAAATACACTTTGTATTTGAATATTTTTCTAGACCAAACATTTAAAAAGGAGATAAGGCAAAGAGAAATTTAAATACAAAACATAATTAATGTTTTATAAGTTCAGCAAAACTAACCAATAAGTGAATGCTAATGAACAATACAAATAAGTGATTTTACGGTTAAAAGTATATAAAAGCAACATAAAAAAACTAAACATTTTACCAACACAAAAATGTATAATAAAAACTAACCTTTTACTATAAGGCATATCTTCTGCTTTTAGAAAGACTTCATACAGGACTTGTTTTTATAATACATGTTTAAATTAAGTGGCAGAACAAATCATTATGAAGAAATTAAGAGAACGTTATCTTAAGGTGTCTATTAATTGTACCTTAATTTTCCATTCATGCTTTTCTTATCGGAAGAGTACACGAACACGCCCTCGTAAAGTAAGGTGCAATGAGCGTCAACAACCATACTGTAATAGGTAATAAGAAAATAGGATTTGAGAAACATTAAATTAAACAAAACTGATGTTCATAGTAAACTCCAAAATAGACTTAAATAGTTACTTTGTAGAGAAAGTGAAAACAATAAATACATGTGCTTATGCAAATATCACATTTCTCTACGTAGAAAGGCAAAGGCTTTTTTATAATTAATGTTGCATAATTGAATTAAGGATATTATGAAGGTAAAGGAGCTCATCAAGTGCCTCAATTTCCATGGATCATCTCCATTCGGCATTAACCAGAAACCATATATGAAATATTCTAATACACAAATCATACCAACACTTATATATTTGCAATGAATAGTGCCCTCAAAATAGTAAGAAATTTACAATAGGCCAATAGCAAATGTATTTAAATTTATGTTTTAATCAAATTCAGGTGTCAAACTTATATCGTATTGAATGCAAACATTGAAATAAAAGTGATACAAAACATGGGATTTAGTCATGCATGCTCAATCACGATAGATTGACAATTACAGGGTAAATGCAAATCAAGAACATCCATCACATTTGTTTGCATATCATTTAATAAACTCTAGAATCTGAAGCTAAAAAAATATCTAAAGTTATACTGATTATGATTGTACCTTTAATCAAAGATATAGCTAGGGCTCGAATGCAACATTCGAACAGGGGGGACAAGAGTAGCTTAAATCGTTTATAAGATCCTTAATCACCGTCGATCAAATCAATAATAGGGAATCAATAATCCAAATAACCTTATATCGAGAAATCATTTAAAAAAACCTACGTACATTGTCACCGTAGCTAGAGTCTCGACGCCAAACCACCACAACCTCCGGTGGTTCCCCGCTGTCCCGCCGGTCAAGACATGAGCGTCAACAACCATACTGTAATAGGTAATAAGAAAATAGGATTTGAGAAACATTAAATTAAACAAAACTGATGTTCATAGTAAACTCCAAAATAGACTTAAATAGTTACTTGTGTAGAGAAAGTGAAAACAATAAATACATGTGCTTATGCAAATATCACATTTCTCTACGCAGAAAGGCAAAGGCTTTTTTATAATTAATGTTGCATAATTGAATTAAGGATATTATGAAGGTAAAGGAGCTCATCAAGTTGCCTCAATTTCCATGGATCATCTCCATTCGGCATTAACCACACAGAAACCATATATGAGATATTCTAATACACAAATCATACCAACACTTATATATTTGCAATGAATAGTGCTCTCAAAATAGTAAGAAATTTACAATAGGCCAATAGCAAATGTATTTAAATTTAAGTTTTAATCAAATTCAGGTGTCAAACTTATATCGTATTGAATGCAAACATTGAAATAAAAGTGATACAAAACATGGGATTTAGTCATGCATGCTCAATCACGATAGATTGACAATTGCAGGGTAAATGCAAATCAAGAACATCCATCACATTTGTTTGCATATCATTTAATAAACTCTAGAATCTGAAGCTAAAAAGAAATATCTAAAGTTATACTGATTATGATTGTACCTTTAATCAAAGATATAGCTAGGGCTCGAATGCAACATTCGAACAGGGGGGAAAAGAGTAGCTTAAATCGTTTATAAGATCCTTAATCACCGTCGATCGAATCAATAATAGGGAATCAATAATCCAAATAACCTTATATCGAGAAATCATTTAAAAAAACCTACGTACATTGTCACCGTAGCTAGAGTCTCGACGCCAAACCACCACAACCTCCGGCGGTTCCCCGCTGTCCCGCCGGTCAAGACCCAAATGACCGACCACCATCTCGCCGATGAGACCTGCAACCCTTATGTCAATCACTTTACATACCTCAATCGTCGGATTAACGCTCACGTTTACCTCTATAACCATCATCGATTATTGATGGCACTGGCACCATCAAAACATTAAAGCATCATCGTCTTCGTAGGATGAGAACCATGCCACTGCTACCCTCTTCCGGTAGTAAATTTTTTATTTTTAAATTTTGGTAATCGACACATGTAACTTGTTGAAGATGATGACTCAGCAAAGGGACCTCTTAGTAAATTATAAAATTAGTGTGGCCAGTATACAAAGTCAGCAAAATCCAATGCAGTAACCGACATATGAGATTAATATAGATTATAATTGTGGATTTGTGTTCTGTAACTTGTAACCATACATCTACATATAATATATCATATTAATGCAATTATTGGAGGTAATCGTTTCGATAAAATAACTTAAATAGCTATTAAAGTTACTGTAATCGTTAGAACATAACTTTTAATGTAATTTAAGCATTTGAATTATCTTGTTTTCGTTTAAAACGTGTAGTTAGGAACGATATATTTTGAAAATATCCTACATGTGTTGATGTTTCATTATTACAGCCTCCATTCTTTCATCTTCAAAAGCAAATAACAAGGAATTACACACAAATACATGATCTATCAAGACATGTTGTACCACCCAACAACTCATTATTACATACGTAATAGCTCACCGAATACATTCAAAAGAGGGTGCATCTTTATAGTCCTTATGAGAGACTGACGATTTCAGTAGCTGCATACGTAATCTATCAAACACGTAAACTTGAGGTCAAAGGTCTCGCTAGTGTTTTAAAAAACTAGACCGCACTAGACCTGTTAGTCGGACCGGGAACTGGTCATAGAACTCATCGGTTATGTCTATTGGATCTTTTTTTAAACCAGCTGGTTTCTAGTCAGACCTGAGAATGGTTAAACTGGACTGGCCGGGCAGTCGGAACCAGATTCCAATTCTTTTTCCCTTTCAAAATCACCTCTAAAGTTTTTTTAGCATTCCAATATCCATATTGTATCTATTATAATATAATACCGTACGATTGGTCCAACAGCTCCGACAAGTGAATCGGTAAGACGACCGGCTTGTTATACCATATGATCGGTTTTAATTAAAACGTCATCTTAATTTTAGTAACCTATCACGTGTCATACTCATATTCCAACAAGGCAACAAGCTATATGGTTTATGACCCCGGTTACATGGAATTAGACCTTTTCATTCAACTAGACATGGAGAATTTGAGGTTTGTTAACCTAACTTTACTTTTCCAAGCATTTAGAGTTGGCATAATTTTTATCGAGACAGTAAGCGAAATGAAAATTTTTAAACAGTGTATAAATATCATGCATGTTACAAAGTCCCAGAACAAACTTATGAACTTTTGTGGCATTTTTCCAATAAAATTTTGGAACTCTCTTTCGGATTTCAAGTCCAAACCACAAATCTTATACACACATAATACATATATACTTTTTTTCCTTAAATTGAGGGCAAAAAAATATATATATATAAAAAGAATCTATAACAGTTTCTTCAATATTTTACTTCCCCTTCAGTCACCCTAGAAATTTTTTAACCATTTTTCGAAGGACACCCTACAAGTTTTTAGAGTTGAGAACTGATGGGTGATGAACCCGGGTTAATTACCGGCCTTCTCCATGATAATTTTAAAAGATATAAACAAACATTTGTTCTGTAGAATATATTTAAATTATTCGATCTATTGAAGCACACTCTTTGATCAAAGTTATTAATCTGAACAAAAAGAATACTCAAACCTGAAACTAGGTACCAAGATATTAACTAACTAACTAACTCAAATCAAGAAAAATGCAATTTGTTTATTCTCAGTGAATGAATACTCAGACTACATGAACAACTACTTATACACAAACATATTTACATATTCAGCCCTTTAACACTAGTGGAATTACAAACCTAACACCAAACCATTATCCTACATACTCCCCCCTAATTCCACAACTCATTACTCAGATCTTCAACACCCAGCATGTCTCTCATTTCAGCAAACTTTATTCTCGCTAGTGGCTTGGTTAATACATCTGCCCGCTGCAGCTCTCCACTAACAAAATCAACTTTGATCTGGCCTTTCTCTATACATTCCCGAATAAAGTGATATCTAGTGTTGATGTGTTTACTTCTCCCATGAAAAACTGGATTCCTCATCAACTGTATTGCTGATTTGTTGTCCACATACAAAGTCACTGCACCTAGCTTTGACTTGTAATCTCCTCAATAACACCCTGAAGCCATAATGCTTGACAGGCTGCTGAGGTAGCAGCCATAAATTCTGCTTCACACGAGGACAAAGCAACTGTTGCTTGCTTCTGTGAATGCCATGAAATAATCGAATCATTAAAGAAGAAAACATTCCCTGAAGTACTCCTCCCATCATCTGTATCAGTTAGATGACTGCTGTCACTATAACCAACTAGACCCCTTCCTTCCATTCTCTTATACCTCAATCCATAATGGATAGTCCCTGATACATACCTAACCAAATGTTTCACAGCTTGCATATGTGCCAGTCTAGGACTTTGCATAAACCTGCTCACATAGCCAACTGCAAAAGTTAAGTCTGGTCTGGTTTGGGTCAAGTACCTCAGTGATCCAACTAGTCTTCTATAGTATACTTGATCTACTTCGTCACCTCCTTCATCTTTAAACAATTTCAATCCGGGCTCCATTGGAGTTTTAGTTGCATTACACCCTTCTAGGCCTGCCAACTTAACCACCTTCTTTGCATATGCAGATTGCCTGATAAGTATATCTCCTCTTACTTGTGCAACTTCAATGCCAAGGTAGTAGCATAATACTCCCAAATCTGTCATTTCAAATCTTGATTGCATCTGCAACTTGAACTCTTTTACTTCTTGCTCATTACTCCCGGTTACAAGTAAATCATCTACATATACCCCAAGATTAGAATAGAAGTAGGCTTAAGTCTCACATAGACTGCCTGCTCATGTTGGCATCTTTTAAACCCAATTTCTTTCAAAACTTCATCCAGCCTTGTATTCCAAGCTCTTGGAGCCTGCCTTAACCCATAGAGAGCTTTAATGAGTTTGTAAACTTTGTACTCTGCACCCTTTCTTTCATAACCTTCGGGTTGTTTCACATACACACTTTCTTTGAGTTCTCCATGTAAGAATGCAGCTTTGACATCTAGATGAAACACTCTCCAACCTTTCTTAGCAGCTAATGCTAGAATCAACCTAATTGTTTCTATTCTAGCCACCGGTGCAAATGCCTCCTCAAAATCAACACCCGGCTGTTGCACATACCCTTTTGCCACAAGCCTGGCCTTGTGCTTTACTATCATACCAGCTGCATCCCTCTTTAGTTTGTATAGCCATTTCAAGCCAATTGGGTTACATTTTATAGGTGCATCAGTAAGAATCCAGGTCTTGTTTCTTTCAATTGCTTGAATCTCTTCATTCATAGCCTGCCTCCACACTTGTGCTTTTACTGCTTCTTGAAAACAGGTGGGTTCTTCTTCTTGTGTTAACAACAGATCCACATCTTGCTGCTGCACAGGGTTATAGTGAACTCTTCCTTCTAGGACATAGTCATTCAATCTTTTAGGCACTTGAGAGACTCTACTTGATCTCCTAAGATGCTGTTCATTCATCACTTCATCTGTTTGATCATCACATGTTGCTTCATCATTAATTGACTCATTGAAGCCCATCTGAGAATCACCACCTAAATCACTTTGACTGATCTGATCTTCATGTACAGTGAACTCCATCCAACTTGAATTGGAAGCATTTCCATTTTCAAGTAATGCATTCCAGTTCCAATTGTACACTTTATTTTCTTCAAATTTCACATCCCTACTCACAACAATTTTGTTGTGAGTTGGATCATACATTCTGTGGGCTTTAGATCCTGCTTCTACACCCAAATATACCATAGGGAAACTCCTATCATCCAGCTTCTGCAAGTTTGGAGTAGTAATCTTCACATGGCCCACACATCCAAACACTTTTAGGTAAGCTAAATTCGGTTTCTTACCTTTCAGTGCTTCATAGGGAGTAGCGAAGTTTGATAATGCTTTAGTGTGTACTCTATTCAACAGATATACTGAATGTCTCACCCCCTCAGCCCACAATTCCTTTGGTAGTTTCATGGCCTTCATCATGCTTCTAGTCATGTTTAAAATGGACCTGTTTCTCCGCTCTACAGTTCCGTTTTGTTGAGGTGAGTAAGGGGCAGTCAGCAGCTTGTTGATGCCCATCTTCATGCAGTATTCATTGAACTCATGTGAGGTAAACTCCCCCCCACGATCAGATCTTAGTGCCTTCAATTCATGCCCCACTTCCTTTTCTACTTTGGACTTGAACATTTTAAATTGTTCAAGTGCCTGATCTTTTCTTTTCAACATATAGACCCACATGTATTTAGTTGCATCATCAACTAACAACATGAAATACCTATTTCCAGCCTGAGTTGTGGGGCTAATTGGTCCGCAGAGGTCAACAGAGACCAATTCAAGTGGGTTAGAGGCTGTGTAAGAGGACTTTGAGGGGAAAGGGTGTCTGGTATGCTTACCAGCCAAGCAAGCCTCACAGACTTGTGCAGGTGGGCTTATTGTAGGTAGCCCATCTACCATCCCTTTACTAGACATCATCCTTATTGTCTCGAAGTTGATATGCCCAAGTCTGCCATGCCATAACCATGGCAGGCTATCAATATTTGCATTGAAGCACATTGGGGATCCAACAATGAACTCAGCCTTATACAGGCGATTTGCAGATCTTCTTACCTTCATCAACAGCCTTCCACCCTTATCATATAGCCACAAGTGATCGCCCTTCATCTTCACTTCACAACCATTCTCTGTGGCTTGTCCGAGGCTTAAAATGTTGCTCTTCAGTTGGGGAATATAGTACACCCCAGTCAGTAGTCTTTGTTCTTTAGTGCTTGATTCAAGTATCACTGTCCCTCTTCCTTCAATGTGGACATTTGATCCATCCCCGAACCTTACACTTCCACTTATGCCATTGTCAAGACTTGCAAACATCGACCGATTGCCTGTCATGTGGTTAGAAGCTCCATTGTCTAAATACCACACTGAAACACTATCTTCCTCACCTAAGTAACTGGTGGGGATTACCTGCTGTTCATTTAGAAATACCATCTCTTTGTGCTTTGAGAAGCCGACTGTCATGAGGAGGGCTGGCTCATCTTCCTGTGCTTCTGATAGATTCACTTCGGATTCCTTGAGCTTCGTGGGACATTCCGAAGCATAGTGGCCAAATTGGTCACATTTGAAGCACTTGATCTTGGACTTATCTTTAGTCGGACGAGTTGTAGCCTTTTGGTTCTTGGTCGCATCATGATCTGCTTTCACCCTTCCTTTTCTCTCCTTCGCAAATCTGCTGCTCTTATCATACTTTCCCCTCCCCTTCGAAGTGTTTTCAGAGTCTCTATGGCGAGTTTGCCACTCTGAGTATGTTAACAGCAGTTGGTCGTTTTTGTTTGACACATTCTTGGTCTTCATTGCAGTGCGTTCCTCAAACGCCTTCAGTCGGCCAATTGCTTCTGGTAATAGTAGGGTCTCAAGATCGACAAATTGCTCAATTGAGGCAGCAATTTGTAGGAATCGATCTGGGACCGCTCCGAGTAGCTTTCTAACTAGAACCGATTCCTTGAAAGGTTCTCCAAGATCACTGGCCTTCGAAGCAATTGCACTTATCTTCGCGACAAATTCATCAATCGAGTCATCTTCTTTCATACGTAGACTCTCGAATTCGTTTCTAAGAGTTTGCATTCGGGCTTTCTTGACTCGTTCAACTCCAATGTATCTGGTTTTTATTGAAGTCCAGATCTCCTCCGCCGATTCACAATGTGCGACTTGAAGAATCAAGTCTTCCGGCATCGCTTGATACAAGTAGGCGATGGCCGATCCATTCTTCTTCGGATCGACTGTGGTTCCCTCCGGTGGTTCCACCGCTTCCCACAGCGAGTGAACCTTGAAGATTGCTTTCAATTTCAAGGCCCAAATCGTGTAGTTCGTCGGTGTTAACATTGGGCATTGGAGTGGAATTGTGTAGTTTTCTTTAACTGTTATCATCTGATTGTTCGGTGGATTGGACGCCATCTTCGTCTTCGTCCTTCGATACGATTTCCCAAACCTTGAGTCGAGCTCCAGTACTTCAATCGAATCGTTCAAATTCGATACTTCTCTTCTTCGAATTCGTGATCCACACTCGATTCAATCCTTCGAACCGAATGCGATTGATTCAATTTCTCTCCTGATCGCTCTGATACCAATTGAAACTAGGTACCAAGATATTAACTAACTAACTAACTCAAATCAAGAAGAATGCAATTGTTTATTCTCAGTGAATGAATACTCAGACTACATGAACAACTACTTATACACAAACATATTTACATATTCAGCCCTTTAACACTAGTGGAATTACAAACCTAACACCAAACCATTATCCTACAAAACCTTACTTCAATTATTTATCATTCTCTTAATATTAAAACCAAAAAAGTTAGTTTTGAACCATACCCAACATTACAAGCGGCACGTAGGATCACTAGAAAACCACCAAACTCAATAACCAACTTACCTCCAATGAATAACCTCTTTGATGCGTGCCACGTTTCACTCCCACATCCACCACGTGTCATCCCCATGCAGACGTAAGCAAACCAAATCAACCACATAGCAGCTTCACACGTGGCCGGTAATCATCAACCATTCCGCCACCGTGTACAACCAACTCCCCTGCTATATAAACACCCACGCTGACTTGCCCCCCTCCAACTGTTTCACTCCAAACAGCACACACACCATGCAACCCAATCACCACCATCTCCGGCGTAAGCTAACCGCCGAAGAAGAACATTCCGTCATCGTCTCCACCCTCAAGAACGTAATCTCCGGCCACACAGATGATCACACAAACAACCACCACCTGATCACCTCTACCCCACCCTCATCCTCATCATCATCATCATCATCATCGTCATCATCATCATCGTTATCATTATCCAGCCCGTCGTTGATTTCACTAACTGCACATGATCCAATGGAAGTATGTGAGGTATGTAACATCAGCGGTTGTTTGGGGTGCAAGTACTTCTTCTGGCAAAATGCACCACCGCGTGACACCGGTGGTGGTGGAAGGAAGAGGAAGCGGCAGTATAGGGGTGTACGGCAGCGGCAATGGGGGACGTGGGCGGCGGAGATAAGGGACCGTGGCGGAAGGTGAGGGTGTGGTTGGGCACCTTCGGCACGGCGGAGCTAGCAGCTAGAGCTTATGACAGAGCTGCAATACACTTCCGTGGGGTGAAAGCAAAGACTAATTTCCCCGAGAGTGATTATTACCGTGAGCTGCAGGTGGTGAAAGACGAACAAAAACACGAAGCATGCACCAAGGCTAAATGATTTACCATCACGTTAAGCTGCTTAATAACGTTTATGGGTTTGGTTTTGCGAGTGACATGATGTTTGAATAAGTTTGATAAATAATTGTCAAAGTTTTGAGAGCTGAGGTTTTTTCCTAAAGAAGACGAGTATAATAATAATAATAATAATAATAATAATAATAATATAAAAAAGTTTAAATAAAGTGTATTTTTACTATAAAATGTGAGAAAAAACACAATCGGTTAAAAAAATCATAAAAAATTATATCTAATAATCTAAATCGAATTTAAAATGTGTAATTTCTAGCTTTTGTTCTCTTAGCCTTCATCTGAGAAAAAATAACAAACAAAAAATTAAAAAAAAATTAATATTTTTTATTGTGTCATTTATGAAGGGTATAATGATGTGATTGTGTTATAAAATATAAAATAATTTTTTTTTAATTTTTAAATTTATTTTTATTTTGCTGAAAGATGACGACGAGATGAACAGGGACTTCGAATTATTTTTTTGAAATTTAGTTTAAATTGTAAAATATAATTTTTTTATGACTTTTTAGACTTATTGTTTTTTCTCATATTTTATAATAAAATATATTTTGTGAAATAAAATCCTCCAGAACAATATTCGTGGTGGTAGATTGAATCGTATGAGGTTGAGAGTGGGAGGTTGCTGATGCCAAACGGCGTCACGTGTCACCGTATTAGTATATGAAGTGTCCGGTTTGTTTGCTTTAATACGTAAGGGGAACGTTCTCGAATCTTTAAAAGGGACAAAGTTTTAAATATTAAATTATAATGCTAAATGTCTTTTTTTTTCTTGTGGATTATCTCTACGATAAAAACAAAAGTAACTTAAATAAATCGTGTGTCATTTGGTATTACCATGTAGGACAGTTTTCACTTTTTATTGCTTATATTATATAAATATATATGACAAAGTTTGCATCTTTATATGTTATATGATTCTGTAAAAATTCACTGTTTAGTTTTTCAATCACATTTTTTACTACTTCTAAATTTATTACCTAAAGAATTTGATATGTAAAAACTCAAAGTCGATGGATGAGTAGATTACTTTATTCGTCAGGAACAAAAGAAGATACTGATAAAAGGTATAAATTTGGAAATCAAAGTATGTATGTTTTGCAAGAAAGAAAGGAGATTGGAGAAAGGCTATTTGAGATTTCCATTTGTAATTCTTTTGTTTTTTATTTACTATTGATTATTAATTGACGTTAACTTAACAAGTTTTTAACATCAGTTTCTTAAAATGATCAAGCAAGTCACTCTTGAGGATGTGAACTTTAAACTAGATCAATACTATCAACTACAAGCTTTAATTTTCTTTTAAAAACAACCGATTACTGCGAATGTGAATGATTTAACCAGTGTAACATTCAAAAGAGCAAACACTATTAGTCTTCCCACAAAGAAGGAGTTCTTTTTCTTCGTGGTCCAACTCCAGTGTGAATAACTATTTGCATGAATGGGGTAAAATTGTATTTGAAAAAAGATTGAGTTGAACATTACTAGAAATACAACCTTCTACTACTTATACCCTTTGCTATTTGACATAACCATGCCATTGGTGAGCTAGTCTTTTCTTTCATGTCATACGGGTTAAGAATTACTTAATAATAGTTTTAAGCATGTTATACATAATAAACTGTACTAATAACAATATGGCAAATGTGGAAGAGGAGGAACGAGGCGACTTTCAATTTCAATCTGAAGGAATGCGGACATGGTGATAGGTGATAGTATGGACTTATGGTATCATCTTTTATTGGATTGGGATTGTTGGTGTACTTTTAATATTTCATCATTGTCCATTGTAACTTCTATCTCCACGCTAGTTTCTTGTTAGAGTGTTTTGAGATGTTTTATATCTAAGATTGTTTGGCCCAAAAAGACAAAAAAAAAAAAAAAAAAAGCCTTCGCTGCTGCCTGCTGGTTTATGATTTTAAAAGCCTTTCTTGGGCTAATTCAATTGGGCTTAGAAAATTGGGTTAAAATTAAATGTTCCATTTGCTCAATCTTGTTTAACTAACGTTTATGATTTCAAAATATCAAAACGGCATGAATGTTACCACGAAACCATCCGAGTAATTTAGGTCCTCATCACAATATTTCACGTTTCAAATATATTAATGACTCAACTTAGTGCATAATCAGTTACTCTGGTTTCTTCCTTGAAAGTCTTGATATATAACTGGCACATTTTAATGCACGTTGCAACACACGATTTTAAATAAAACACGTTAGTAGAAATAAGTAAATTGTAACGGTATACTAGAATTACAAGAACTTTATATTATTGAGGAAAAATCTAAAACAGATTATGTTTATCTTGAAGGTTTTAGTGGCATGTTAGAAAATTTTATATCAAAACATACGTTTGTAAATAAAACTTATACCACAACCTATTTAGTAATAAACACGTCACGCCGGAAAGTTAAGAATTAAACAAAAATACGTTTGTTGTGATAATTAAAATTATATTATATTTCTAGGGGGCAAAGGGAGCTGAAGGGACCAGAGAGGAGTGAAGGGTGTGGTGGCCACGGTGGTGGTTGGTGGCCCCCGTTGGCCTTGGTGGACATGATGGTCATAGTTTTTGTTGATTTAACGTTGGTTGCAAAGTTATATGTTCTTGGTGGATGATAGTGTTCTAGGTAAATTTACTAATCAGTAACAAGAACAAGTGAACTGAAAAAAAGGTGAGACAAATGAAATATTAATTTTGATCATACAAACTACAAGTTTGCAATTTATTAGATGATTTATTAGTTTTATTAAAAACATATAAGACTTAAGAGCATCGAGTCACCACCTACGGATGTCCTTCGGACAGCCGTAAGAGAGACCATTATTAACGGTCTGAATTGAATAATGTGGTAGCTATGTCAGCAAAATAATTACAGAAAATGAAGAATTAAGTGGTCTTACATCAAGTATTGCTGCTAAGTTCGTTATACACGAGCTAGTAATGTAAGTATGATTTAATGCATTTTCATACACTTTGTCTATGGGTGTAAACAAGTTGAGTCAATCGTGGGATACCTGAGATCGGCTCGTTAAAAACTCAAATGATGCCAAACTTAAAGGAGCTGGTGTCTGAACTTATATTATGGCTCATTTAACGAGCCTGAGATTCACATATTGAGCGTGAGTAGACTCTTGAGTCTAAACAATCATTTTGTTTATAAAGTTTTGTTGAACACATTTATATATATTCATACACTATTAATTTTCATATACAAAGTGCTGGTATAAAATTATAATTATAAATATATGCAATAGTTATTTTACAAAATATAAATAAAATAATAATTTATTGCTAAATAATAAATAAATCAATCTTTAAACGAGCCGAGCTTGAACTTTTTTAAATTAAATGAGCAAGGCTCAAGGTTAGACCTGTCGTGCTTGGATAGGCTCTCACTTACATTTCTAATTTTCTCAAAACCTTTTTTTAAACTTCAATTTTGGTAGAAGATGATTTGTAACTCCTTTTCAAGATTATACTTTCTTTTTTATTTCTTAAAATTGGAATTTATTATGATTAGTTAATGCTTGTACAATTAAAGCTGGATTTGATTTGAATGTGCATGAACATGGTTTGAATGTTTATGAATTTGTTGTGTAGATAATATTTAAGATGAAAAGGAAGTCTGAAAGAAGTACAAGGGCTATTTATGTAAGTAACATTAAAACAAAGAAAATGTTAAAACCCCTGTTTCAGGAACAGGCAAACAGCTTCAGAGTTGCCTTTCTTTCACAATAATGGCAACTGCGATGCTTTGACCCCCAAATCTGACCATGCAGTCACTTTCCCATTTTTCTTTTTTATTTTTATTCATGTTTATCTTTTTAACTCCTCTAATTATTCATCTCTGATATAATACTTTTCTTAAATTATTAGAATCCTATACTTAAAATGGGTTTCATCTCTATATTTTAAAGAATAATTTGGAGTAACGCTAAAATTTACAAATCCATCACATTCTTTATTTTATACTTTTAAATTACTCTGTTTATAAAGACACTATTCACTCTTTATATAATTATTATAAGTGAATAAGAAAAAATATATATAATACGTGTTGATGAGTAAGATAGAAATAAAGATGAAAAATAAGACGTGTAAAAGTTTTTAAAAATAAACAAATGAAGACAAATGCGTGTTATAGTTAAATTATATATATATATATATATATATATATATATATATATATATATATATATATATATAGATGGAGAAATGGATGTGAATGCTCTAAGAGCATTACATTAGATTCCGTATATATTGGTAAGTTTGTTTTGTGTATTATATTAAATAATTGTGGGTGGTTGTAAATGGAGGAAAGGTAAATGTTACTAATTATTTGTATATTTGATAAAATCTTATTTTGGCCCTATTAATTTGTCTAGTATTTTAAAAAATGGTTGCGAGTGAATAAGAGAAAAAATATAATAATAAATGTAGAAAAAATATCATTTTATTAGAAACAAAAAGAAAAGAATAAATGATTTTAGTGTAATTAATTGGTTAAATTTTAAAGATTACACAGTTTAATAAATAAATAAATCCACATCTATTATGAAGCGGAGGTCAAGCTGTTTTAAAAGTATGATGAAGTGGAGTTCAAGGATTCTATTTTGCTTCTAATTTGTTTTTGTAAATATTTTTTTACAATTTTACATAATATAATTTAATAATAATTGAAGTTTGATATTTGTTCACAAATGATTGTGTCTTCATATCTTTTTGTTATATCAAAAAATGTGTCACATTCGTATTGTGATGTTTATAGAGCTCCTAATGCCTTGCATCATATGGATAAAGCAAAGACGATAGTCACTAGTGGTCAAGTTATCTAACCATCACATTGCAACCATGAAGACAAATTGACAACAACATTCTAGTCCAACTATCATACATTACTAACGTCTTGTACCTATTTAACATTCTTACCTTAAACATGTTCACAGCTTTCATAACTTCTCGCCCCTTTTCTAACTTGAGAGCGTCTGGAAGGTGCTTTCACCTTAAAATTCAGCCATCGATTTAACTATAGACTAATACATTTGAAGAATACAATGTTTTGTTTGTAGTATTTGTTTTACAATCTTTTGAAGCCATCGATTTAACCCATTTTACAATCTTTTGATTCAGCCATCGATTTAACCATAGACTGATACACTCGAATAATACAATGTTTTGTTTGTAGTATATGTCTTTCGATCTTTTGATAAACAAGAGGCGTGATGGAAAATGTTGAGAATAATATTTTTTTAACGATAACTCACACATACTCTAAATCTAATCTTAAATTTACATCACAACTCATAACCATTTGAAAATAGGACACCATGCAACACATTTTTGTACAATTAAAACAAAGACCATTAATTAATGGGAATAATCACTTTAGTAAGAGATCATACCTTATCAAAATGGGTTGGTATAAGCACGTACGTACTTAAACATGCTTATATGGTTATGACTTGATTGGTTGTTACAGATATAAAGAAATGCATCAAAATATCAAATTATAGGCATGAACCACGTAGAATTATCTTTTATTTTTAGGTTTAAAATTTGCAGCACCCTAGTAAATGTGATGCACTGATACACAACTATTAATTTACACATAGTACAACGAATGTACTTCACATTAGACATATATAACATGTGTTTTTTCTTATTGAAATAAAGTTCACATTCGTTGCTATAACAAATAAACGAACCCAGATAAATATATATAAATGTAACCATAAACTCACACATAAGTACATAACTATTAACGTAACTATTCTCTAGTATATTTATAAAGTTATAACATATATTAATTTTCTCCTGTCTAAAATCCCATGACGATTTAATAATATTGTCGCGACAAACCAATGAGATATGAATAAGAGGAAATATATATATATATGTCTTAATATCCGTCACCAATAAATAGTAAATCCTGACCCGGCCAATAAATGAAATACTGACCGTCATGACAAAACCATCCTATCATCACATGATAAGCTGATGCTCCATGGAGTGGGACAATCTCCCTCCATCATGCTTTTCATATTAATCTTATTCCAAATTTATTTTATTTATATTTTTTCTCAAAATCATCTATCAAGGTCACTATGTTTTTAGGATGGACTCAAAAACCCCGATTATCAACGAGTGAAATTGTGTACCGTTACGACTGGTGCATATTGGATTGAAAGAGAGTTGGATTTGGACGTGCCTATAATTGCATTCACAATCTACAACCCATGCATTCGCTCCGTAGTCAGCTCGTTGATACTAGCACCCATCTGCATGTCACGCAATGTGTTATGTATGCCCTAGCTAGCACCCGACCATGCTTCAAAGGCTGTGTTTGCGTTCCAAGTCCGCTCCACTCGATGGTCCCCACCACCTGTTTTCAGCTGTGCTCCAATCCGCCGGACGCACGTTCGGGGCTATACTATGGAACCACATGTGGAGCCTTGAATCCAGACCTGAAATTATTTTTTTTAGGGGGAGGGGAGGGGGGCGAACTTGATATTTATATAAAAAATTTACACTAGCGGATTAAATTTAACACTACCAACAAAAAAAATAGGGGGCGCCACTGCTTGTATCTAATTCTTAAAGAATAATAATTAAGCAAAACACTCACTTTTATATCACTTCAAAATTTTAGCTTTACGTGGATGGAATAGGGTTTCCATCCGTTCCACTTATGTCGATTTAATTTCAATTGCAGCAGATCTAAACGCCCAACTTAAAGTATCAATATATTTTTAATCATAACTTGAAGTTTTAAACACAGTTTGGTACTTGTAAAATAATTTCTTAGCAGAACATAAACACAATAAATAATATATAATTAAAAGTATCTAAATATTTTAGATTTTTATCAATGTCCAAAGTTAATAAAAAAACTTATTTTCCCTTTCTAAAATATATCTGTTAACAAATCATTTGTGGCTTTATGCAATTTTCATCTTTCTTTACTTATGACTTGTTCTACAGATTAAACATCGCTGGTTTGGTTTATTTATATTTGGTTATAGTTTGCAAACAAAACTGTTATCAGGTTTTAATACAATTCTAAACGTTTTGTTTTATTTGTATAGTTAGGTATCAAAATGCAGCAAGATATAAAATCAAACATAGAAATAAACACTATATAAAACTGTAGTTTTAACAATATACAACTCAAACATTTAATCAGCTGTGAGAAGTTGTGCTCAAGAATTAAGCACAAGGACTTATGTGTAATTCTTGTAAAGAATGGTTGGCTTCGGAAGTTTGACTTCGGAAGTATATGTTTGGCTTCGGAAGTACAAGTTTAGCTTCGGAAGTAATAAAGCTCAAACTATAAGGGCTAGTTGTGTCAATAGTGTGAGTTAGTTTGTTAATGGTTGTTAATCTGTTAATTGAGGGTTAACAGCTAGTTGATGAGCAAGTATAAATGTGATTAATTGCTGTTGATCACAATACTCTTTGATACACTTTTTGTAAACCTTTTGTAATCGTTTGTAATCGTCTGTTCGATTGAGTTCTTCGTAGTAATCAATTTGAGAAGTCGTTTATGTGTTCATCTGTTTCTTATTCTTTCAATTGGTATCAGAGCAAGGCTCTGGATTCGATTATACAGATTGATCGATTGTAATCCGCAGATTATCGTTGATCTTTGATTGATTCACGCTAGGCGTAATCGATTGTGATCCGCTGATCATCGTTAATTGATCAATCAGTGAAAAGAAGATGAATACCAAGTTCGATTTGGAGAAATTCGATGGTAAAAACGATTTCGGTCTATGGAGGGTAAAGATGCGGGCATTACTGGTTCATCAGGGCATAGTTGACGCCCTGAATGGTGGAGACGCAGTGATACCTGCGAATACCCCTCCGGATAGAAAATTGGAGTTAGAAACGAAGTGGAAGAACACGATGGAGAAAGCCCACAGTGCAATTATTCTCAGTTTGGGTGATAGAGTCTTGAGGGAAGTTTCAAAAGAAACCACAGCAGCGGGTCTATGGACCAAATTGGAGAGTCTGTACATGACTAAATCGCTGGCAAATAGGTTGTACCTCAAGAAAAGGTTGTATACTTTCCAGATGCAACCAGGGAAAACCTTGGAATCTCACATAGATGAGTTCAACAAGATTGTTCTTGATTTAGAGAACATAGATGTTGACATAGAAGATGAAGATAGAGCAGTCATGTTCCTATCTTCCCTACCGAGTTCCTATGAACACTTTGTAGATACATTAATGTTCGGAAGGGAAAGTCTATCTATGGAGGAGGTAGTTGCTGCCATGAACTCAAAGGAGTTGCACAAGAAGGGTGAATACAAAGAAGACAGCGCAGATGGCCTAGTTGTTAGAGGAAGAAGTGAGTTCCGAAGCAACAAGGGGAAGCAACCTGCAAGATCAAAGTCAAAGGTTAAAAGGAGGTGTTATGTTTGCAATTCTGAGAAGCATTTCAAGAAAGACTGCCCAGAGAGATTCAAGAAGAAGAGGTTTGATGCTGGCCAATCAAAGTCTTCAGGTTCAACATCAGAAAATGTATCAGATGGGTATGATAGTGCTGATGTATTAATGATGGCACACTCATCTGGTGGTGATGAGTGGATCTTGGACTCAGGTTGTTCTTATCATATGACTCCTAACAAGGAGTTGTTTGATAAACTTGAGATGAAGAATCTAGGCAGTGTGAAACTTGGTGATGACAGATCATGTATCACTGAAGGTATTGGTTCAATCACCATGAATTTGAGTAATGGTTCTAACATCGTGCTAAAGAATGTTAGATATATTCCTGAATTGAAAAGAAACCTGATCTCACTGGGTACATTTGAAAGTGAAGGTTATGTGGTCAATCTAAGGGATGGGAAACTCAAGGTGATAAGAGGGTCAATGGTTGTTTTGACTGGAACCAGAAAGAATAACATGACTTATGTGGTTGATGGTTATGTTGGAAAGGCTGTAGCAAGTGTAAGTGAAGACCAAAGCAAAAATGTGGCTGTGGTATGGCATAGACGAATGGGTCATATCAGTGTACCAGGCATGAAAGAGCTGCACAAACAAGGCTTGGTGGAAGAGCTTAATAGCTGTGACATTGGTTTTTGTGAAAACTGCATATTGGGCAAGGCACACAAGGTTAAGTTCAGTAGAAGTGTGCATACCACAAAGGGGAAACTAGATTATGTGCATGCTGATCTTTGGGGTCCAGCAAGAACTGAATCACTGGGTGGTGCTAAGTATTTCCTGTCCTTAGTGGATGATTACTCAAGGAGAGTGTGGGTATACAGCTTAAAGCACAAGAGTGATGCATTTGAAAAGTTCAAGGAGTGGAAGGCTCTGGTTGAGACTCAGTCAGAGAGGAAAGTTAAAACTTTAAGAACTGACAATGGCTTAGAGTTTTGTAACCGCTTATTCAATGACTACTGCAGGAAGCATGGTATAAAGAGGCATTTGACTGTGGCTTACACACCACAGCAAAATGGGCTTGCAGAAAGAATGAACCGAACATTGTTGAATAAGGTGAGGTGTCTATTGATTGATGCTGGAATGCCAAAGCAGTTCTGGGCTGAGGCAGTTAATACAGCAGCACTGCTGGTCAATATGTCTCCTTCATCTGCAATTCAGATGAAAACACCGTTTGAAATGTGGTCTGGAAAGCCAGGGGATTATAGCCGGTTAAGGGTGTTTGGGTCACTGGCATATGCTCATGTTAGTGAAGGCAAACTGGAACCTAGGGCTATAAAGTGTGTTGTGCTTGGTTACACAGGTGGTGTAAAGGGATATAGACTATGGAGAATGGATGATAAGTCTCCTAAAGTTGTAACAAGTAGAGATGTTGTATTTAGAGAAGATGTGCTATACAAAGATCTACTTAAGAGTACTGACCAGGGTGCACTTGATCTTGAAAGGGGTGTTCAGATTGAGGTGGAGCTGGATGAACAAAATCATGTGCAGAGTGGGACTAATTCAGAAGATGAAAGTTGTGATAAGGCTCCAGGGTCATCAGGTGGTGATGCGGTGGTCCAAAATAGGTCTATTGCACAAGGTAGACCTAGAAGGACTATAGTTACTCCTTTGAGGTATAGAACAAGTGATGATGTGACACTTGTTACAAAGGAGGAGGTATCTGCTTATGTGTTTAATGCTGCTGCTATGGAAGCGAGTTGTGATCCTTTGTCATATGAAGAAGCCTTGAATTCTGTTGATAAGGATAAGTGGGTGCAGGCAATGAAAGAAGAGATGAATTCTCTTTATGAGAACAACACATGGGAGATTGTAGACAAGCCCAAAGACAAGAAATTGGTGAGTTGCAAATGGCTATATAAGTTGAAGGATGGGTTAACCGAAAGTGATCCTCCAAGATACAAGGCAAGGTTGGTAGCTAAGGGATTCACTCAAAAGCCTGGTGTTGACTACACAGAGATATTCTCTCCTGTGGTTAAACACTCATCTATTAGAGTGATCTTAAACCTTGTAGCTATTCATGATTTGGAGTTGGAGCAAATGGATGTAAAGACTGCATTTTTGAATGGAAGTCTTGAAGAGATGATTTATATGAAGCAACCCACTGGTTTTGAGATTAAAGGTCAGGAAGATAAAGTGTGCTTGTTGAAAAGGTCATTGTATGGACTGAAGCAGTCTCCGAGGCAGTGGAATAAGAGGTTCAATGATTTCATTGTCTCTAAAGGGTTCAGTAAGAGTAGCTATGATCCATGTGTGTATTACAAGGAAGATGGTGCTGGTGGTTACATCTATTTGTTGTTATATGTAGATGATATGTTAATAGCCAGCAAGTCCAAAACAGATGTAGATGCTACTAAGTCAATCTTGAGTGAAGAGTTTGACATGAAGGATCTAGGGGCTGCAAGAAAGATATTGGGCATGGAGATTGAAAGAGATCGTGGTGCTGGTATATTGAAGCTCAGGCAGTCAAGTTACATCAAGAAAGTACTTAGTACTTATTCTATGGATCAGTGTAAACATGTAAGTACTCCTCTGGCAGCTCATTTTAAGTTGTCTAGTAGGGATAGTCCTTGTACAGAAGAAGAGCAGACTAAGATGTCACGAATTCCGTATGCAAATGCAGTGGGGAGTTTGATGTACCTGATGGTTTGCACTAGGCCTGACTTGGGGTATGCAGTCAGCTTAGTGAGTAGGTACCTAAGTGCTCCTGGTATTAAACATTGGGAAGGTGTAAAGTGGATACTCAGGTATCTAAAGGGCACTAGTCATGTGGGATTAGTGTTTGGTGGGACTGATGAAACCAAACATGTAGTGACTGGATATGTTGATGCTGATTATGCAAAGGATTGGGACTCAGGGAGGTCAGTAACTGGGTATGGTTTTACAGTTTATGGTGGACTAGTGAGTTGGAAGTCTTCTTTGCAGAGGGTTGTGGCATTGTCATCAACTGAATCTGAGTACATTGCACTCACAGAAGCTGCTAAGGAAGCACTATGGTTAAAGGGATTTGTTTCTGAACTAGGAGTTGATGTTCAGGAAACAATGATATGGTGTGATAATATGAGTGCTTTACAGCTTTCTAAGAATCCGGTGTATCATGAAAGGACTAAGCATGTGGATGTTCGGTTGCATTTCATAAGGGATGTTGTGAGGACAAGGCAGTTAAGTGTTGAGTATGTTGATACTCATAATAACCCTGCTGATATGATGACTAAAGCAGTTGGTGGAGTAAAGTTTCGTTTTTGTTGTGACAAGTGGAATGTGACTTAATCTTGGCACAAAGGTGGAGTTTGTGAGAAGTTGTGCTCAAGAATTAAGCACAAGGACTTATGTGTAATTCTTGTAAAGAATGGTTGGCTTCGGAAGTTTGACTTCGGAAGTATATGTTTGGCTTCGGAAGTACAAGTTTAGCTTCGGAAGTAATAAAGCTCAAACTATAAGGGCTAGTTGTGTCAATAGTGTGAGTTAGTTTGTTAATGGTTGTTAATCTGTTAATTGAGGGTTAACAGCTAGTTGATGAGCAAGTATAATGTGATTAATTGCTGTTGATCACAATACTCTTTGATACACTTTTTGTAAACCTTTTGTAATCGTTTGTAATCGTCTGTTCGATTGAGTTCTTCGTAGTAATCAATTTGAGAAGTCGTTTATGTGTTCATCTGTTTCTTATTCTTTCATCAGCTAATCTTCTCCACTCATTTAACCATATTTTCACAACCATTTCTTTCGGTAACACTAATAGTCTAATACATGATCTTTGACCACTAGATTCACGAGTCAACTGCAAGACACATTTGAATCAGATAAAGTTATTGATAATACACATAAAGTGGCGAAAACTTAAATACTTTCTCTGATTCAAATTTGAGGCTCACACATTTCCCCCCCACAACTCCATCATCCCCACATATATAAATACAACCTCATCCCCCCTGCAACAGTGATTCAGACTCCCCTCTGTCTTCTTCACAATAGTAATAATAATAATAATAATAATATTCATCACCTCCATCTTCATCTTCATCTTCATCTTCATCTTCATCTTCATCTTCATCTTCATCATCATCATCATCATCATCATCATCATCATCATCATCATCATCATCATCATCATCATCATCATCATCATCATCTTCATCTTCATCTTCATCTTCATCTTCATCTTCATCTTCATCTTCTTCATTTATGCCGCTTCCTTCATCTTCATGGCATGTTTAGACACCACCATCACCATGTATAACCACCACCAGCAGAACTCCGACCACCCTAAGTCCACATTCAACCCACCCATCAGCCCCCGTATCTCCTTCTCCAACGACTTCGCAGATTCCGTTCATTCTCGTTCACAACTCATCAAATCCACCAGAGATCACTACACAGCTCCGCCGGTGTCTTCTGATTTCGAGTTTTCTGTTTCGAACAACTCCATGATGACTGCTGATGAACTGTTCTTTAAGGGTCGGTTGTTGCCGTTTAAGGATGTTGGTGGTGGGTCTGTTGTCGGGCAGAAGACCACCCTGCGTGATGAGCTGCTCGCCGGAGAAGATGATGATTCCGCCGGAGTTTCGTTCCGGCCGCCGAAGGCTTCGAGTACGCGGTGGAAGGGGTTTTTGGGGCTCCGGAAGTCGCATATTGGGTCGAAAAGATCCGATAAGGGTGATGGGTCGAGGTCGGGTCAAGATGCTGCTTCCAAAACTTCACAGGTTTTTGTTTAAATGTATTTGTAACATAATATTATAATCGATTGCTTTCGGCTTTCAAGATTTGTTATTTTAATATATGTTTTTATGCTAAAAGACCATCCTAAAATGGAATCTGTCCCATAAAAGATAGGATATTAGTTTTTTACTTGGCATATACTTTAGAGATTAACCAATATTCAAGTTTGTAACTGTATGAATCTTTATGACATTGCACACTCAAGATCGTAACTTTATAAATCCTTACACACATGTTTATGTATATAGTTATGTTTTAGAGATTAACTAATATCCAAGTTTGTAACTTTATAAATCTTTGTATATATATATTTGTGTGTCTATGTCTACACACATATACCCAAGCTATCTTTGAGAAATTGAATCTTTAGTCAAGATTGTAACTTTATAAATCTTTGTGTACACACACACACACAAACACATACTTATGTTTTAGAGATTAACGGATATCCAAACTTACCTTTGTGAAGTTTAATCTTTTTCAGTCAAGAATGTAACTTTATAAATCTTTGTTACATACACAAACACATATATGTACATAGATATTCTTATGTTCAATTGTGATGGCAGGAAATGGTGAATGAAGGAGGAGGAACTAGCAGCTGCAGGGATATCGAGTTTAGGATGCAATAAGAGTATGAATGCTGTTGTAAAGAGATGATATGGGTGATTTTTTATTGGAGGATGGGGTTATTCTTGTAAGTTTAGCTAGAATATTGAGGGTATCTTAGGTATTTTGAGTGAATTGTGGAATCACCATAGGAGTTTGCGTATGATTAGATGGTGGTGATGAGGGGTGAAATTGTAATTTTGGTAGATGGATAAATGGATCTCTAACAGTCAATTTGACTTCAACTTCAATCTCTTTCACAAGATTCTCCTTTTTATTTTCTTGTCTTTTTGGTATCAAACATTTACAAGTATCCCGCTCCTCATACCCCTTTCTCCTATAATTTTCTAGTTCCATTCTTGCCCCTGAAAACTATTCTATATTTGTTTTCTGTATTAAAATAATAGTTCCAAATCTAAGACTTACTATAAAGGTTTTCTAAATATATTATTGTCTCAACTTCTTTTAAAAACATTTGTGTTAATGTTAAATAATCATACTTCTAGATTGTTCTAGTGTGGAATATCCCTAATAATCCGTACAATATTATTTTATATTTACAATCCACTAAATGGATGCATCTCTATATTTTTAAAATAATTACATTAATTAGTATTAAAATGCATTTTACTCATACAAAATCCTGTAAAACATAAACTACGAATGACAAGTAAAGTATTTTATGTTTTTAAACTTCTTTAAAAAACCAAAAACCGATATTGCGTTTACAGTGACGTATATGTTTCATTAGAAGGTAGCTAATAAAATATGCAGCAGTTACTTTATATGTTTCCTAAACATACCCTGAAATTGTTTAGAAAAATATTCGGTGTTTTCCTATGAAAATCATATTTAAGAAAATATATTATTAAATGGAAAATGAAAAAGAGTTTAATTAATGTGTGGTTGGGTGAGTAGTGTTGACCGTTGACTGAAGTCAAAGAAGGAACAGCTAATGAACAGCTGGGTGTGAAAAACAATGAAAGCACGAAGTACAAACAAGTACTTCATCTTTAGCCCGACTGACACAAACATGTAACCTTCAAGTACTCCCCGTAACCGTTAATTGTGGGACACCTGTCCTACACCACGAGATGCTCTGAACGGTACTACTCTCTATGCCTATGGTACAACCATTGTTATGCATCTTTAGCTCATGGATCTTATTCTTATCTACCTTGACCTATGACTTCCGGACTATGTTGCGAAAAGAGTAACAAAACCCTATCAAATTTACATGTCGTAATTACTCAAATTAAACAATCATGATTAAACAGTATTTTTTTTTAAACTGTTGGTCAGAATTTTTACATCAAGTTTTTTTTTTTTTTTTTAACGGCAGAAATATTATTGATAAGCAAGGAGCTAGAACCCAAAACTAGGCCTGTAAATAAACCGAACGAACACGAACATCAGCATGTTCATGTTTGTTCATTTAACTTTTACCGAACACGAACACGAACACGAACACATAATCGAACATGATTTTTTGTTCATGTTCGTTTATTAAGAAAATAAAAATGTTCGTGTTCGTTCATGTTTGTTCGCTAAAAAGCTAAATGAACACTTCACGAACACAAATGAAGAATAATAAACAAACATAAATGAAGAATAATAAACGAACATAAATGAACAATAATAAACGACATAAATGAGCAATAATAAATATACATACTGAACAGAAAAAAAAACAACGTTAAATGACTATTTTGGACCTTTTAGGTGTACTAGTAGAGATTGAAATCTCATTAAACTTATAGGTTTCTAATATAACATAATACACTTAAGTTTCAAATATTAACATATAATATCATTTTATTAATATATTAATATATATAAATAAACAACATAAACGAACGTAAATGAACAAACATAAACGAACATATATGAACGAACACATAAACGAACGTTCATGAACGTAAACGAACGAACAAAGCATGTGTTCATGTTTGTTCGTTTAACTAAACGAACACAAAATTTTTGTTCATGTTCGTTCATTTACTAAATAAGCGAACATAAACGAACTTCCCGCCGAATAGTTCATGAACTGTTCATGAACGTTCAGTTTATTTACAGGCCTACCCAAAACGGTATAACCAAACACATATTTTTAACTCTATTACATGATTGACTCAAACTTATAGCACCATGAGTTTCAGTCTAGAGACTCTTTTTTCTTTTTATGTTTAACCCATAGGAAAGCTGACACCTTGACCTCGTGAACTAGATTGGATGCCACCACATTCTTCTTGTCAAAAAAATTCCGATTCCTAGCCTTCCATAAAATGTATATCGCCGAATAACAAACTGAATACAGGAGATCTTTTCTTATCGGGTTAGAGGTCCAAGACTCAATCTGCCCAATTAACTCCTTAACAGAATTTACAGATTGATAGGGAGCTTTGCACCAAGCGTATATCTCCGCCCACATTCTACTAGCAATGGGACAATGAAGTAACAAATGGTCCCGTGATTCCTATCAAAGTTTAACATCAAGTAACTAATAATTTATCATTGTTAAATTTTAAACTCTAAATCTTTTTTTGAATCACTACACTAAAAGATCATCGACAACAATATTAATTAAACATTGATAATTTTAATAACATATACAATGCGATGACAGAATTCCTATCATTGTGGGTCTTTCTACAAGGGAGTCGTTTGGGCTCACCGGATTGCTCTTTATGTGACAACATCATCACCGAATCATCGGACTATCCGTTTGTGGCATGCTCTATTGCTAAGCAAGTTTGGGACTTGGTGTTGTCTTGGTGCTGCAAAACTTTGATGGAGTTTTTGGAGTTGGTCGTGGTCCTGTTCTCCTTGCCAGTGCCAGCAAAACAGAAGAAGGCTGTGTGTGGGATTATTTCTATGGATGGAGAGCGAAATGGAGCAATTTTCCATGAGAATGGATGGGGCGTTGGACGAGGTTAAATTCTCATAATCAGTGTTGTTGAGACCGGATCGGACCGGCTGGTCCGACCAGGAATCGGAGATGTGGCCGAACCAGTTCGCATCAATTCGTTTTGGAGGGATTCGTCCCGAATCGGTGGTCGGACCGGGAACTGGACCGGGGTTCGAACCGGATTTTTATTTTATTATATTTTTCTTTTTGGATTTTAATGGGTAAAAACAGGGGGTGAAACAATAAATTAATGTGTTGGACGTAAAAATATAATTAAGTTTTATATATAACTATAAAATGCATGTATAAATTACTTATATTGAATTAGATGTATAACTATATATATTATACACTATATATATAATTATGACGTTATCCAGTTTTTAAATCCGGTCCAACCGGTTTGACCGCCAAACTAGTAAGGTGTTCTTGATCTAGAAGATAATTCGTGTATTTTTTTATTGTATTTGGCTCAATCATGTGTTGTTCAAAAAATGTATATATAATGACTCTGGAATCACTAAACAAATTAATTCGATGACTTATACAAAAGGAATGACTGGGCGAGGGTTGGGTCATGTCCCTCGCTGACATGGCTAATCCGCAAGGCTGACGTGGGCGAGGGTTGGGTCATGTCCCTCACCTAGATTGTGGTGCTTCTCGCTGACTCGGCGAGGTGATGGTCAAATCCCTAGCCTAGGTTAATGGACCCCTCGCCGAGCATTTTTTTAATTCATAATTTACACGTCAGCGAGATAATTACACGTGGGCGAGGGGAAGTTAATCCATGTGGGCGAGGTTTTATGACTTTTCCTCGCCCGTGGCGAGGGTCAAAATCAACTGTCCATTTTCGTATTTTTTAGGTCAATGGTTATTTAAGTAATTTTCCCAGATCTTTTTTAGAATAAGTTTAAAAACAATCAATCACTTATATGTAACTTGTTAGATTCAAACTATTGACCTTTTGAATATAAAAGAGAACCTTTATCAACATATGTATCATTTGACCCCTCTACTAAAGGTGTTGTTCTCAATCCCTTTTGTGACTTCAACCTCCTAAACTGTCAAGGTCTTTTTTAACTAGAAATTAAAATAATCATGATCAACCAATATTGTAAAAATCTTGACTAGCCTTCGATTAACCGTCTATTAGTTGCTGATCGGAGGTTGGCCGCTTCGATTTCACCAAATTTGAGGTTTTAGGCGGTAATCAGTTAAAATTGGTCAAAGTAGGACCAAATCGTCCTAATAGGTGGTGTTCCATCGACGATAACCGCCGGATTTTCCCATTCCAGCGTCGGATTTGCTGATTCCGACGAGGATGTGCGACCCCGATGACAGGAACGAGGGAAGGTTGCAACCGGCGGTGTTGGAACTATGGAAGGGGAATGAGCTGTTTTAACTATAGGGTTAGATGATTTATTTAAATTTGTGTATTTTTACATTTAACCCCCTCAATATTCATCAATTTACAAAATATTACCCAACTTGTAAAATAATTCATAAAAAAGTATTAAAATATAAATTTACAAAATTATACACAAAAGTTTGATCCGATCAATCCCTATCTGACCGCCCTACTAGTATTTAGCGATTTTTACAACACCGTGACCAGCTATTCATTCCGTACATCCTAATACATATCAATGTATAATTCTAAATTCTCAATTGGTATTAAATGAATCTTACTCACCTAGACGACTTGATGATATCAAAATCACCAACAATCAATACTTTATATAAACACATAACAATGAAACTAATAGAAATCAGAGAATGTAACCTACTTAGTCACTTCCGACCGAGTACAGTTAGCATGAATTCCACAATGAACGCATTCGGTGCTCACCCAACTGATAGCATGTTGTAGCCATCTAAGTCTAGAAGTTATCAAGTTTAATCACCACAAGCGGAGTTCACATGAGTGAGAACAAAACAAAGTTTCACACAACTGTGTAAAGCAATCACCAACGTCATTGAAATACAATCCCTACGTTGTTAAACCAACATATAATAGCTCGAGTTTCAGATTCCAATCAACTCTAGGAACCAAACATTAGTTGATCAAACGTCTAGTTATTATTAAACAAAAGGACCAACCCTTCTAGCGTTAAGATCTAGACGATTCACACAAGGCCAGCATATATACAAGTCAGCATGACGACCATAGCTTCGATTCAAGAACTGGTTGCTAACGCAGTAAGGCTACCATGGTGCATTAACCTTGTTCTGGAACTCGATTTCATACCTCTCAGCTTTCTCTTTCAAATCATCCACAACCCCATCAATCTCTCTGTTACATTCATATAGTTTCGCCAGCTTTGCCTCCAGAATCTTGATCTCGTGTTCATTCCGGTTTTTTTCTGCTTTGGCCTCCACGTAACGTTTTGCATCTCCAGATTCAACTGCAAGTTTCACGAGTGTGTGTATCCTATCGCGTAGAAAACCAACTTTCATTCCCATAAGTTCAAAAGATTTCAGGTCACTATCCCACACATCCAGTTCTTCCTTCATTGTGGTGAGCTTGCAGTTTTTAATCATATTTGCAATGTTTACGGTTTCACCAATCATACCCACCACCAACTTGTAGTACAAGCCTTCACGCACACCATCGTGAAGGATTTCATTTCTCCCAATGCAGAGATTGTAGTAACTTTTACGGATTTCTTCTGAAAACTCCGAGTCAATGCACTGATTGTTGATCATAATGTGAAAGTCTTTAAAAGTTTTGACTTCTTTAAGTGAAAGATTTGGGTTAGGCGAACCTCCTTGAACCTGTAAGTTGACCACAGAATGGTCCATCGGGTGGCTACTGAGCTGAGTAGGCGGTTTAGACCTTTTGTGCTTCTTTTCAACCTTGGTTAAGGGAAGAGAACTCGAACTCAAACGCTTTCTTCCTCTTGATTTGGGATACGTCTTAACCGTAGCTGTGTAGGCGGCGGGTGAATTAATATAGAATTAAAAAAGAGAAGTGGCATATTTGCATCTAGAGGCGCTGAAATGGCCGGTTGGGTAACAGGTCAAAACAAATCCGACAAATGAGTAATATTATTAACTAAAACACCTTTTGTCCGCCTTTTTTCTACAATTTTCTATAAATTAATGCTTGCAATATGATAAATAAATACTATATTAATTATTTTGATCATGGTAATCTGAATTTCTTAAATAAAACGATTTAGGAGGTTTTATGACCGACCTTCGACATGCCAGATGTTCATCTCTTTCAACCCATTTTCTTTTAAATTAGCCTTTCTAACAAACATAACCCAAATCGATCCATTCACATGTAACAATAAAAACTGACGCCTCGAGTTGCATTGATGATCTTTAACAAACCTGGAATAATGTGTTCTGTATCTGCATGAAGGTTAATAACATCAACAGCACCATCAACTTCTTTTGAATCATTTGCCCTTACAATGTAAACCTAGAAATTGAAAACCGAGATTATATGTATAGAGATTCAAATTATCCCTAATTCAATTCGTGTGGATCAAGAACAAAGAATGCTATGAGTTGTCATCATAATTCATATACAAAACCACACACAATGTATTAAGGAGGAAACACACATACGTAAAAGAACAAGATTACAACCTTAAATTTGCAGGATTCAACTAACTGGAAGATCAAAGCATCCCCTTCGAGCAACTTATGTCCAATTGCAAACTGTCTCCACCCTGCACTAAGCCCAAACTTGTTTGCAATGAATTTGAGATTACATTGCTCTCCATTTTCATCTTCAACTACCATTGAAGTGTCATCTTTTGGTAAAAACGCTCGGCAAAAAGGCAATGGAAGGCCCTGCAACCGGGGTTGTAAGTAGTCACATTTTGGTTCATGAAGCCGATCAAAATTCAAAATAACCGAATTACCATCCAAAAACAAACGGTAACATGTGATTTGAGCATTATTTTAATAAAGCACGGATATTCATTTCCAAGGGTTGATTGAATCTCCCTTGCTCGAATCATAGTTGGTGAGTTTCGGAGCAGAGCATTAGAGACTTTAGTTGCCTTTTTCTTTCCCAAACTGCATGTAAAATTCAATAAACAAAGCTTTAGTCTAACAAAGAGATGAAATTTTTGAAGTTAAACCGACCTCAAACTCGTTCTTGAAGGATCACGTACGGCCTGTACATCAGAAAAGTAATCTGTAAATTTCGTGTTATGATGACTGAGACTGTTTCTGGTGTAACTTATGCTACAAACTGTGTTTTCGCTTGGATCAAAACAGTTAACTTTCGTTCTGTTCTATCAGTTCATCATTCTTTTAGTATAAAACTTGAACTACATTAGTGAGCAACCATGTTGTAAGGCAAGACAAATAATCTAAACATAAAACTTGTTATACTATAATTACAAACAAAATATGGTTTATTTTCCTTATTATGAAAATAGATAAGGGCCCAACTTACAAAGTACCTAACTTTTGATCCGTTTGCAGTTAACACGACCTATAAGATATGGGTAAAGACATCTTAACGAGTCGGACACCACCTGACCCGCACCAAATTGCATCATATCCATGGGTGGAGCTTCACTAGGGCTGGAGGGGGCCACAACCCTCCTCTTTTTTATTTTAAGCCTGGTAATGTTAATTTTTGGCTCGTAGTTTAAATATTTTTAATATATATTGTGTTCACCCCTCTAAAAAACTTTACTTTCGCCCCCTGTTGTCAATAGCGGCTATAGCGCCCGCTATAGCCAACTACATGGTGAAGCGTGATGTTGTCGCTATTTACAGATAGCGCCTGCATAGCGGATTTTTTTATTTTTTTTAATTTTTTTTAATTTTTTTTTGGTAAATATGAGATTTAGATGATTAGTAATAGAGTGTTTTAGTTATTTTGGGGGTGTTTGCTTAGTTTTTCTACTACTTTATTGCTAAACATGCTTATTTATTGAATGTATAACATTCTTACATATTATCCTACTTAATCGCTAAACACAGAAATAGCGGTCGCTATTTACCGCTATTCGATACGTAGCATATAGGTGGCTTGTCGCTATTTACCGCTATTCGCTATTGACAACTATGCTTTCGCCCCCGCCTCCTTATAAACTAGTTCAAGCTCCATCACTATATTCATATCACAAAGGATATCGATTCCCTTATTTTGAATTCACTTCTCAAAATTTTCCCATTTTATTTGATTCCATTACTAATTGTAAAACAACTGAATAGTGGATTTCCTTAATTCACGGTATATATCTGTCAAATTTAGACCAATAGTTGATGTAATGTTTTTTAATTAAGAAATAATATTACTTTTCCTCTAAAACGATGTATCTTTCAATCTTTAGATGCATTTTTATTCAAAATACAAGATTTTTTCAAGTAATAATCAGGTTTGAAACACTCCCATATTAATCGGAAGCATTTCAATTCAAATTTAGGGGTTTGCAAGATGACATAAAAACTACCATTACCAACACCTTAATGATGCTATTTTATGTTCATCAATCTTCACCAATGCTTCATCAATCGATTCCGTACCAACGCCTAACCAGATTAAACGCATATCTGTAATTTAACGAGACAAAATTCGAATCAAAAACCTTATCTTTCGAAGACGAACGTTTCTTCACCGCATTGATCGAAGAAATGCCGTATTTAGCTGACTTCAACCTTTTACGTTTGCCCTAAGAGAAACACAACAGATCCAACAATCAAAGAATCGAACTTTGCAACAAAAGTTAGAGGATTGTAGAGAGATCAGACCGATAATGCCGATGAAGGTGTTAAGGGAGCAAGATGAGAGGTTTTTGATGCTGGAAGTTGAGCGATGGTGACTTGGGTTTCTGGTGAATTGGGGGTTTTTCGTTCACTAATGGCGAGTTGAAGATCAGAACTTCCTCCATTGTTAATCGGAGCTGCTGCCATAGCTCAAAAGAGGAGAAATTGGGAAAGATTTTTAGGTGAAGAACATACCTAAAACACACACTTGAAGCTTGTACAAGTATAAAAGTGCTTCTGTCTGAAAAAGAAACTTTATATAGTGTATTGACAGTAAATAATGTAATTAACATTAACATATATGAAATATTGAAAATGAATAGTAATCTTAAGTGCTTTTGTAGGTTGACCACACAACTTTCTTTATTTTGACATTTTGAACCCTTCATATGTGTTAAAAGAGAAAAAAAGGGGAAAAACTCCCTGTTATCCCATCTGTTTCAATTGTAGTGAGATAAATTGCTCTCTCGTATCTTCTTGGAGGTGGCCGGCGGTTTCTTTGTGGTGGCCGGCGGTTGTTTTAGAGAGAGAGGTGTGTCGCAGTCGCCGTCTCCGGCTTACCGGCCAACAACCTCAGACAGAAGAAAGAGGGAGTGTGTGACAGCGGTGGTTTGGGCACGTTTGTGTCGCCGTCCACGGCTTGCCCCTACAATTGTCTATGTCTACCTTTCTCTCTTACTCGCTTGAGGTTGGCTGATCCGTTGATGGCGGTGATGCTGGTGATTTTCCCCTTCTCTTCTTTTCTATTTTATACCCTTTTAGGGTTTTAAGTGGGATTTGCGACCGGTCGGCCTTTCCTCTCCGGTTGAGGTGGAGGAGGTGACGGTTTCCTCACCATGTTCGGTTCTGTCGGTGGTGGTGGGATCCGCTGTCGCTCTGCCTCCCCTCTGTGGTCGAGGTGGAGGAGGTGGTGTTTCCCCACCATGGCCGATAGTGATGGTGGTCGGTCGCCATTTGGTCTGTCGTCGGTTTGACCTGGAGTCGATGATGGTCTCTCTACTGGAGGGAGTTGTCCCCCTTTTCTTCGCCTACTTCCGAAACCGATTTAGGGTTTCAAATCTACAGCGGCTCCTGTCAACGGCTGTGGTGTGGACACCATTGTAGTCCACTGTCTTATTGGACTCTGATGTTATGCTTTTATTTGACCATAGTTGCTCTCTCTAGCACAAGCTGGACATGAACTAAATGCAGATTTACTTAAAACTACAGGTATGCTAATGAGGTTATAATTATACCAATTAGTTCTACTCATTTGATAACAATTGTTGAGGTTAATATCTTTGTTAGAATATATTAATCTGTACTGGTAAATAGATGGGGAAATGCCATATTGATGTTGCTATAAATGTTTAATATCATCCTTTCTTTGTTTATTGGTAGCTAATGTGGATCTTTTAGAACCTCCGGTGATGGATGGTTTGGATTTGCTTTTGTTGGTAAGCATCCCCTTTTCTATAAATACTTACTACTATATATCATGTTATAGAACTCTTTCTTGTATTGATGTTTTTTGTCTTCTGCCACCTCTAGAAGCATAATGGTTCTAGAAACAATGGTGTCCCTGAAACAAATGGTTAGTTTCCACTTTCCACTTTCATTTATATTGTAAACTTCAAAAATCAGTTTTATTATCTTATTTAGTTCAATGTTATGAAGGTATTTTGGCAGTTCATAAGGTCCCACCAAAGAATTTATTTACTTCAAGACTTAGTAAGAAGGTAGATTATGCTATTTTGCTCTTATAATTACTTTTGCTATATGTGTGTTTTTTTATTATTAATAGTTGAGGATGCCTCCCTTTTCTTTTCTCCGTTTTAGACATCTTGTCACACATCTCTTGGTAAAGTCACATCTATAGTTGATGGGTTGAAGAAATTGTACAACGAAAAGCTAAAGCCATTGGAAGTTGCTTACCGTTACAGTGATTTTGCATCTCCTCTATTGGTAAGTGATTTCAAAAATATTTTGCCCTTCGGTTTATTTTAAGTTCATGTCAAGTCTTTTTTTGTTCTCCTCTTCTTCTTTTCATGTTTTTGTTTGCATCAACTTGATATATTCAATTCTCTATCACTCCTTGAACACATTTGTTTTAAGTGTTTTGGTCATCATATGCAGACTAATATTGACTTCGATGCAAAACCTATGGTAATGCTTCTGGGTCAGTACTCAACTGGGAAGACAACATTTATTAAGCATCTTCTTAAAAGCAACTACCCAGGTGAGTAACTTTTTATAGTTATCAATGTCGAATTTCTGTGTATAACCTTTTCACAGACAGAACACCACAAACACCATAATCTTTGTTATATGGACAGGAGCTCACATTGGACCCGAACCCACAACAGACAGATTTAAAAGTAGGTGTGACTTTGTTGTTTTGGCGTGGCAAATGAAAATTTGCAGCCATAACGAGCACACATTCCGAGCCTTATGATCAACTTATGCATGTGGTTGGGTATGTGTAATTCATCGATGGAATGTGTCGATGATGATGAGGAACACCTCATTTGAGACTTGGCTTTGGTTTAATGTTTCTCACTGCTTTCTTTGTTCTCTTTTTGGTTTGTTACTAATATGTTGTGAGGGCTGGCGATGATGATAAAAAGTAAGTGTCGCTTTGTTGTTTTGGCGCGGTAAATGACAATAACGAGCACACATTCTGAGCCTTATGTAGGTGTGACTTTGTTTTTTTGGCGTGGCAAATGAAAATTTGCAGCCACAACGAGCACACATTCCGAGCCTTATGATCAGCTTATGCATGTGGTTGGGTATGTGTAATTCATCGATGGAATGTGTCGATGATGATGAGGAACACCTCATTTGAGACTTGGCTTTGGTTTAATGTTTATCACTGCTTTCTTTGTTCTCTTTTTGGTTTGTTACTAATATGTTGTGAAGGCTGGCGATGATGATAAAAAGTAAGTGTCGCTTTGTTGTTTTGGCGCGGCAAATGACAATTTGCAGCTACAACGAGCACACATTCTGAGCCTTATGTGTAGGTCATTTGGTTCTGGTTCTTCATCTAGGGTTTCTGTTTTTTGATTCTTACAGATCTTTAATGTTTGATGTTGATTTGGGTTTTCCATGTGTTCATGAATTTGCCTGATGTTGGTGGCTTCGATTCACTGGATCACACATTGTTGCTTTATTTTAGGCTGTTTGTTGGCTGTGATGATATAACCAAAAACAGGTTGTTGTTCTGGCGTGGCAACCGTTGGTAGATGGTCTGCAGCTAGAAGCAATGACCAGGTCTGAACCAAAGCTATGTTTGTCGTTGTGCTGCATCGTGTTGGCTTCAATTTGTTGGCAATGATGGTCAAACCAAAAACATGTTGTCCTGGCGTGACAACCATATGTAGATGGTTTGCAGCCTGACACCATGAGTTGATCTGAGCCAAAGCAGTATTACATAGGATGGCTGTGATGATTTCAAAAAAAAATCCGTTGTTTTGGCGTGGCAACCACGTTTGGTTTGCAGCCATAATGAGAAGCTGGATCAGAGCCAAGGGTTGAAACTAGGGTTGTACCGGTGATTATCGGTTTTAAAATACTCGCGCAGCGCGCGAGGCAGAATTCAACTAGTTTGTTATGAAAAAAAAGTGACGGTTACTATTTTAGACTTAGCTGTTTGATAATATCTGAATGATTAAATGTTGAATCAATAAGATGTCTGAACAATTAAGTGTTGAACCATTAAGATGCCTGAACCATTAAGAGCTAGTATATCGCTTAACTATGTAATGGCAAATGACTGACCAATTCAGATAAGAGGTTTTAACCATTCAGCATTAGACCTCTTAACAATTCAGTATTAGTAAAATGCTTAACCATTCAGTGGCAAATGTCTTAACCATTCAGACATTTGCTCGCGAAACAAACAGTCTGAACCATTAAGTGTTTAACCATTCAGATATCTGGACAATTAGAGGTTGATTAAGAGACTGTCAAACTGCCCCATACTGTTATATTGCAAGTAACGTGATTTATCAACCCCGCATTACTCCCTCTTTATTCTCAGCCACTTTCTTCAATCACCCACAACTCTATCATTGATAAAAAAAAACCGCACTCTACTGCAATTCATATTCATAAATCGATGATTCTACGATCTACATACTTCAATTGGTGTTTTCTAGCTTCAAGCAAAAGGATTGTTTCAATCGTTGGGGTTAGTTGTTCAAACAACAAGGAGTTGTGAAGGTGATTAAACTCTAACTTGGAAGATGGAGAGAACAACGGTGTCCATCATCTTCCCAAGCATAATCATATTTGCATGTTCTTCTCTTCAAGTTTGATGTTATGATCTGGAGCTACGGATTTCATAGCCAAAGCAAACAGGATGTAGGTTTGTGCAATCTTTCAAGTTGTTGGGCCTATGATTCATCATGACGTGATACTGGTCTATAATTAATTGTTTTTATTGTACTTGTAGAAGTAAGCAACATCTTTTATTAATATTTGTTGATTTTTGTAAGTTACCCTTTGAAATTTGACGTCCAAAGTGAGGCCCAAATTAGTTTCTTGTAGATGCGACTGCCATTGATCAAAATTTAAGGGATCCTTGGTTTTACAGTGTTACGTATATATTATACCAAAATATAGAAGAAATATGGATTTTTTTTTTCTGGGCGTCCAGAACACAATGCATTGTGTTTTGATGAACTGCATCTTAATTATTTGTCAATAAACAACAGCCTACAATTCCTTGGGTTCATAATACTCCCAAATTACATTAAGGGAGCGTTTGGTTAGAAGGAATTGAATGAAAATGAGAAACTAGTATAATTTTCAAGTAAAATTCTATTTGAGTGAGCAATTACAAGTAAAACCAATGCAATTTTCACCTCAAATTCCCTTGATTGTGTGATTTTAAAATTCTTTCACCTAGAGAGGGAATTTGAATCCCACAACCAATGGCATTTGAGATGAAACATTCCCTTGGATTTTATATTTCATTACCTACTCAAACATAATTTTACTTGAAAATTATACTAGTTTCTCAATTTTATTCTATTCCATCCCTTCCAACCAAACACCCCCTAAAATTAATGATTTTTCATTCACTACAAAATATTCGATCATTAGCGGCGACAATTATCGCCGCTAATACCCCTGTTTGTCGCCGCTAATGGTATTAGCGGCGACTTGTCGCCGCTAAAAGGTCGCCGCTAAAAGTTAGTCGCTATTGGTCAAATGTTCGCCGCTAATAGGTCGCCGCTAATGCTATAGATGTCGCCGCTAAAAGTTGTCGTCACATTGTGATTTTTTTTAACTATTAGCGGCACATATGTCACCGCTAATGCTTACTTTTTTAAAAATTTTTTTTTTGTTTTTTCAAAAATCCAATTTTCATCCAAAATAAACCTAGATTTTCTAATAACATAATCTAATAACATAAACTACAATCTAGATTACGAAATATCATACAATCAAACATAGATAATTAAGCTATTCAAACATAGATTACGAAATATCATACAATCAAACATATCATACAATCAAACATAAAATAACCTATTCATCCCCCTCGTCTGAATCATCTTCTTCCTCTTGATTTGGAGCCTTTTGTGAAGCAATTAATTGTTTCATTTGTGACATAAATTGCGCATTTTGGAACAGACTTGAAATTTGCTCCTGCAAAAACAAAATATACATTTATATTTGACAAAGTATATGAAGCGTAAACCAAACATACTATGTTGAACTTAACACATCCAAGTTTAAGTTATTTTGACCCGTTTAACCACAAATCATGTCCTTTTCACCCGTTTTGACCTGTTTAAGCTAAACTTAGATAATTAAATTCTATTTTAGCGATTAAAAGTCATAATTAACCTAAAACAACTATGATGAACTTAACACATCCAAGTTTAAGTTATTTTAACCCGTTTAACCACAAATCATGTCCTTTTCACCCGTTTTGACCCGTTTAAGCTAAACTTAGATAATTAAATTCTATTTTAGCGATTAAAAGTCATAATTAACCTAAAACAACTATGATGAACTTAACACATTCAAGTTTAAATTATTTTGACCCGTTTATCCGCAAATCATGTCCTTTTCAACCGTTTTGACCCGTTTAAGCCAAACTTAGATACTTAAATTCTATTTTAGCGATTAAAAGTCATAATTGACCTAAAACAAATATGATGAACTTAACACATTTAAGTTTAAGTTATTTTGACCCGTTTATCCGCAAATCATGTCCTTTTCAACCGTTTTGACCCGTTTAAGCTAAACTTAGATAATTAAATTCTATTTTAGCGATTAAAAGTCATAATTAACCTAAAACAAATATGATGAACTTAACACATCCAAGTTTAAGTTATTTTGACCCGTTTAAACTCAAATCATGTCCTTTTCACCCGTTTTGACCCGTTTAAGCTAAACTTAGATAATTAAATTCTATTTTAGTGATTAAAAGTCATAATTAACCTAAAACAACTATGATGAACTTAGATAAAATGATGCACTTACCTGTGTAAGTGACTGAGGAGTTTGTTCGGGATCATGTGCAAAAGAACTCGTCCCTGAAGATGAGAATGGTTTACGCCCAATCCCCCTAATATGTCCACGCCGTTGTCCCAACTGTAACATCCTGTATTTTTGTTCGTTTTATTTATGACATTTTATAGCATCATTAGTAAATTTTTATATATATATATAAAAAATAATAATAATAACAATAATAATAATAGATAATAATAATAATAATAAAATAATAATAATAATAATAATAATAATAATAGTAATAATAATGATAATAATAATAATAATAATAATAATAATAATAATAATAGTAATAATAATAATAATAATAATAATAATAATAATAATAATATAAATAATAATAATAATAATAATAAAACTTAGAATTAAAGTACAGGGGGTTGTTTTGCCATTTTAGAAACTTTAAACAAAAGTAATACATAAAATAGTAAACTTCGGAAAGAGCAGGGACTAATTGTGCAAATTCCCAAACCAAACCCCCCCCCCCCCCCCGTTTTTCCGGTAACAATCGGCCGGAGCTCCGGCCGAGCTCCGGCAAGCCTCAAAAACCCCATTTCAAACCGATTTGACCCAAATTAAACCCCTAAAACCGCTCGACCCCATGTCTCGAACTCGAACCCAACTTAAAATGGAGTTCCCGCTCGTTCCACCTTCCAAAACGAAGTCGTGTCTAACTATAACAAAATTCGAAATCAAACCTTGCCAATTTCACAAATTGAATCAATTCAATCATTCCTAAACACACTACGCGGTTTAACAAATTAATCAATCCACCAATTTCGCATCGTAACAACCCGAATCTCCTTAATTTGGTAAACGGGAACGCGGTTTCAAAATCAAACGAGTTAAGCTCGAACACGTGAAATCAAAGCTACATATTGTGGCCTTTCGGTTCATTGTGGAGTTCCTAAACTCCCTGAACCTCCAATTTCACCAAAAACCTTCCCGATCAAAAAGCCCCAATTCGCGAACACCCGAAGCTGAGTCGATCTTGAAATCACTCAAAGCTTAATCGAAACAGGTAATTAGAACCTGTTATTGACTCGATTTGGTCCAGGTATCAAAAGCCCCATGATGATTCGGGTGTTTAACATCGAATCGGAGGTCAATTTTGATCCTGTTGAACCTAGGGTTCATACAATTTTGGGGGAAACCAGAGAGGCTATGCTTAAAATCTAAACAAACCAAAGTGAAACCAAGGCCATGGCCCTGGTTCACTGGTCTCTGCGCCCCATACTTTCGGGGAGGTCCCGGGTTCGACCCCGGACAACCCCCCTCTTTCTTTTTCTTTTTCTGATTTTTTTTTTTCTTCATTTCTTTTTCTTTATTCAACCTTTTTAAATTCTGAAAAATTCTAAAATTAAATTTATAAAATGTAGATTATTTTCTTTCTTTTGTTTAATTAATTTGGGACTAAATTAATTTTTAGAAAATACTTTTGTATTTATAAATACATTATTTTAGTTTTAAAAATACAAAAGAAATGAGTAAACATAATACTTGTATATGTATATATATATTTTTAAATAATTAAATTGTTTAGTTATTTATACCTATATATATATATATTTATATATTGTTCTTTTAGTAATTAAATCACTTATTATGATTATACAATGTTATAATTGTTTAGTATATATATTTATATATATATATTCAAACAATTTAATTGTTTAGTTACTTATATATATATATATATATTTATACATAGTTCTTTTAATAGCTAAATCATTTATATTGATTGTTTAGTATATATATTTATATGTATATTCAAACAATTAAATTGTTTAATTACTTATACCTATAAATATATATATATATATATAGTTCCTTATAATAGCTAAATCACTTATTATAATTATTATATACAATCCTTAAAAATCGGTTTAACGTACAATTTAATCAAGTTTTATTTATTCTTTCTCTTACGCGCTAACAATTGATTATACCAAGTATAATCCATTCGTTCCATTAAACCGATCACGTTATTAACATGTAATAAATACGAATAATTATTAAATCATATTAGACCTACAATTAATCATCAAACAAATTATAACGCGCTACTTTATTTCGTTTAGGTGCGTTGTGACGTTTGTGTTGGAAATCTTATTCGTGGTTATTCTTATTACATCTACAAGTCTCCTTTATTAAACATATGAGTTCTTATGCCCCGCTTTACGATTATTTCACATCTTTCGGGGTGAAACATGTTGCTTATACAAACTTACACATACACGCTTTGATACTTATTACACACGTGCAATTCTTTACATAGTCGTGGTTGTTTGGATATGTTAAGTATTATATGAGATGTGACATACGTGTGCAATCATTAACTATTGCTAGCCTAGCGAAGTCTTAGATCTTTGGGCCTGACAAGCCTATTTGGTGCTAAAGTCGATGTATTGCCGACTCCTAGGAGCCGTATGCTTGTGCACTAGGGAACCAAATACACTTAGCTAATCATGCTTATTCATATTATTCAGTCGAGGCTTGATTGTAACTATGCATGTTCTATATACTTGCTATCTTGTGACCATTGACTAGAATTGCCACATTTTGTATACTTATTGTATTTAAAACCATGAGAATTCACCAACTAGTTAGTTGACTTTATTTTCAACATGTTTCAGGTAATGTGCAAGCTTAGCGATGATTGAAGGAATGCATAAACCTAGATCATGGACCTAGGCTTAATAAAGACGATTGAATTCTTGTTTTTGTTTGATTTATTTTGAGACATTGATGTATGTGGTGATTGAAAACAATTGATTAATGGCATTTTATATTTTAACATAGCGTTATGTGGCTGTGAACAATCTTAACCCTCACACCTCGACGTTTCCGCCGTCAAGGTTGGGGTGTGACAGATTGGTATCAGAGCCCATAACTATAGGGATTTAGGTTATTAGAAATGGTGACCTAGGCTATAGTTTATGCATGATCCTTATAGAATAGTATTCTTATGAATACATACTTATTGTTTGCATGCTGCCTAACGCTATGCCTTATTATGTGCAATGTGATGCCTTAGCATAGGTGCCTTTCTACATGATTACATATTGTTACCCGTCTCCCCTAGACTTATCTTAAATGTTAATTCTCCCCGACAGTTACTATTTCTTAAACTTATTCTCGTCTCCAAGTAGAATCTATTGATAGGAATTCTTTAGACTTTATGTCTAATCTTGTAAATATCCCATCAAGATTTTTGATTTCATAAACCAAAGAACTAGTGTGGTACATAGACACCTGTATTCTGGATTTTCTGGCAAAAGGCCCTCGGGCTAAGGCAAGCGTATACGTATAAATCTCATTGAGGGAACCGTTACGCTACCTGGGGATTTCGGGATGAGTGATAAACTATGACCAACATACACGAGTTTCTGAGGTGAATGGGTCAATTCATCTTGACGTGTCAACGTTTCCAAATGGTGATGCGTCACCAAATGGAATCATTCCGTATAATTCATGATTCTTACCTTAATTGCCCACCCATATTATCCTTTAACCGATCCTAACCGAATTTGTATTTTTCCAGCATGTCTCGTTACCACGGAAACCGAGGAAGGTCCGGCCGTAAGCTTGCTGCCATGATTGCCCGGCAAATGGCTGCGGTCATCCCGACCATGGTGGCTGAACTCAGCAGCACTATGATCGCAAACGTCACGAACAATAGCAACGGTCAAGGGGAAAATAGTGCAAACCAACGGCGTAACAACCAGTCTTGCACCTTCAAGCATTTCAGTTCATGCAAGCCTCCCAGTTATAGTGGCAAGGAAGGTGCCACCGGTCTCTTAGAGTGGTTTGAAGGGATGGAGAACACCTTCGTCAACTGTGAGTGCCCCGAAGCACTCAAAGTAAGGTATGCCACCAGTATGCTACAGCAACGGGCCTTAACATGGTGGAACAGTGAAAAGAGGAACCGAGGCCCCGATGCAATCTTGGCTTTAACTTGGGAGGAATTAAAAAACATAGCCATAGCCAAGTTTTGCCCGAGGAGTGAAATCCAGAAACTGGAGGAGGAATTCTGGAATTTGAAACAGGATGGCGGGAACCATCTGGCATATTCTACCCGTCATCATGAACTAAGCATATTGCTGCCACACATGGTGGATACTGTTTCCCGAAACGTGGAAAAATTTATTAAGGGTGTACCGCCTCAGATTCAGGATGCCGTTGTGGGTAGCCGGCCCGCAACCTTGGAAGAAGCCATCACCATCACTGCCCAATTGACGGAGAACCACATCCGAGCAGGCACTATGTCTGCAAAGGGTGCCAAGAAGACTGAGAAGACGACCCCCGAGGAGGTCAAGGAGGTCAAGCCTGATAACAAGAAACGGAAGTTTGTACCGGCACGGAACTACGCCGTGGCTGCTCCTAAACCGCCCCAAAGACAGTGTACTACCGGGGCTACACCAGCCGCACAAGTACCCGTGGCAAGGGCTTATGCAGGCCCTCTACCTATGTGCAACACGTGTAGGTACCATCATCCGGGAAACCTTCCGTGTCGCATCTGCACACTATGTGGCAAGTACGGGCACCTTGTGGCAACGTGTCGCCGAGCATTGGGGAACGCAGTGACGGAAACAAACCGGGTCTGCTACAACTGTGGAGAACCAGGTCACTACCGACCCCAGTGCCCTCGTCTTGTGGGCAATGTTCCACAAGCTCGTGGACGTGCTTTCAACATCAACGCGAACCAAGCGCAAGCGAACAACGAGGTGGTGAACGGTAAGTAAAAAAAAAAAATTGCAACCCTATCTCCATAGAATTTCTCTTAAAATTCCTTACTTGTGTCCTTAAGTGCCTTTAAAACCTATACAGGTATGTTTCTTATTAATGACACCTATGCATACGTATTATTTGATTCGGGCGCCGATAGAAGTTTCGTTTCCTTAGAGTTCGAGCCGACACTTTCTAAACCTCGCTCAAATCTAGAGAGACCTCTCACCGTCGAAGTTGCTGATGGAGAACCCATCACCGTCGACGTGGTTATCCGCGATTGTCTATTGTGCCTCGACAACCATAAATTTCTTATCGACCTTATTCCAATGAAGCTTGGAAGTTTCGACGTTATTATTGGCATGGATTGGTTATCTAAGAACCATGCCGAGATCATCTGCTTCGAGAAGTGTATTCGCATGCCCTTACCCTCCGGTGACACGATGAATGTGTTCGGTGAACGGTCCTCCAAAGGACTCAAGCTTATGTCATGTACTAAGGCTCAGAAGTGCCTAAGTAAGAGTTATCCGGCATTCTTGGCCTATGTAGTCAACACCAAAACCAAGGAGAAGGAACTCAAGGATGTTCCAGTTGTACGAGAATTCCCTGAGGTCTTTCCCGATGATCTTAGCGGGTTACCTCCCGTACGCGAAGTAGAATTTAAAATCGACTTGATTCCGGGAGCAAGCCCCGCGGCTAAATCACCTTACCGACTCGCACCATCGGAAATGCAAGAACTCTCTAGCTAACTCCAGGAATTATCCGAGAAGGGGTTTATCCGCCCTAGTTCTTCTCCTTGGGGTGCACCTGTCTTATTTGTGAAGAAGAAAGATGGGTCTTTCCGCATGTGTATCGATTACCGTGAGCTCAACAAGTTGACCATCAAGAACCGGTATCCTCTTCCTCGTATCGACGATCTTTTCGACCAACTTCAAGGAGCTGCAATCTTTTCAAAAATCGAATTGTGTTCGGGTTATCACCAATTGCGAGTCCACGACGACGATATCCCAAAGACTGCATTCCGCACTCGGTATGGGCATTACGAGTTCATGGTTATGCCTTTCGGCTTAACCAATGCTCCAGCAGTCTTCATGGATCTTATGAATCGTGTGTGCAAGCCATACCTAGACAAGTTCGTCATCGTTTTCATTGACGACATTCTTATTTATTCCAAGTCTCGCTCCGATCATGAACTTCATCTCCGTCAAATCCTCGAACTGTTGAAGAAGGAACAACTGTACGCGAAATTCTCGAAATGTGAGTTTTGGCTTGAAGAAGTACAGTTCTTAGGGCACGTTGTGAATAGTCAAGGAATTCACGTCGACCCTGCGAAGGTTGAAGCCGTAAAGAATTGGAGTGCTCCCACAACTCCGACGGAAGTTCGATCGTTTCTTGGACTAGCCGGGTATTACCGGCGATTTATTGCCAACTTCTCAAAAATCGCAAAGCCACTCACGTCCTTGACTCAGAAGAACAAGCCTTTCGAGTGGAAAGCCGAGCAAGAAGAGGCGTTTGAGACATTGAAGCACAAGTTGTGCAATGCCCCTATTCTGACGCTACCGGATGGAAATGATGACTTCACGGTATACTGCGACGCGTCGAAACAAGGCCTTGGTTGTGTTCTCATGCAACGGGGAAAGGTCATTGCATATGCCTCGAGACAATTGAAGGTTCACGAGGTAAATTATACGACGCACGATCTCGAGCTCGGAGCGGTGGTCTTTGCTTTGAAAATCTGGAGACACTATCTATACAGCACGCAATGTATAGTCTACACGGACCACAAGAGCCTCCAACACGTTTTCAATCAGAAGGACCTCAATATGAGGCAACGTCGTTGGGTGGAACTAATTAGCAACTACGATTGTGATATCCGCTACCATCCCGGCAAGGCAAATGTCGTAGCCGATGCATTGAGTCGAAAGACGCATCAAAAGATGATTTCCGTTCAAGAGATTCGCGACCGACGCCAATGGTTCGATACATTGGGAGAGTTTGACACTGAAGTCCGACTCGATGTCAACAATGCTACGGTGTTATTGCAGAACTTAAAGATCGATTGTGACATCGAGGCGAGTATTCGAGAAGCACAGCAAGCGGTGCAAACCGAAGGGAGTATGAAGGAAGAGCTCGAGCCAAATCTCTTAGCCCAATTAGAAACAAGAGCCAATGGACTAATGTATTTCGCAAACCAAATCTGGATCCCCAAACGCAATAACCTTCGGGCTTCTATCATGAACGAAGCACATCGGACTCGATATTCTATTCACCCGGGCTCCGATAAGATGTACATGGACTTACGGAGTCAATATTGGTGGCCCGGAATGAAACGAGACATAGCAACCTATGTTGCTAAATGCCTTACATGCACGAAGGTTAAAGCGGAGCATCAACGTCCAAGTGGATTACTCGAACAACCCGAAATTCCCATGTGGAAGTGGGAACATATATCCATGGATTTCATAACCAAGCTACCTCGGACATCTCGCGGGCACGATAGCATATGGGTAATCGTCGACCGATTGACCAAGTCGGCACATTTGATACCCATACGCGACACATATAAGACATCAAGGTTAGCCCGGATTTACATCGACGAGATCGTAAGCCGTCATGGAGTGCCTCTTCATATTATATCCGACCGAGACGCTCGATTCACTTCTCACTTTTGGTCTACTATGCAAGAACTTCTGGGTACGCAATTGGATTTAAGCACGGCTTACCATCCCCAAACCGATGGCCAAACCGAGCGGACGATCCAAACCCTGGAAGACCTGTTACGTCTCTGTGTCCTTGATTTTGGGGGCGATTGGGATACGCACCTACCGCTCGTAGAATTCTCCTACAACAACAGTTACCACTCAAGCATCCAAATGGCACCGTTCGAAGCACTTTACGGTCGTAAGTGTCGATCACCAATCTGCTGGACCGACGTTGGCGAGAATCTTATTATCGGACCCGAGCTCATACAAGAGACGACCGATAAAGTCGCTATCATCCGCAAGAACCTGGAAGTGGCAAGGAGTCGACAGAAAAGCTACGTTGATAAATGTCGCAAGCCACTGGAATTCCAAGTTGGGGAGATGGTCCTTCTCAAGGTCTCACCGTGGAAGGGTGTGGTTCGCTTTGGAAGGAAGGGCAAGTTAGCTCCAAGGTTTGTAGGGCCTTTCAAGGTTCAGAAAAGAATCGGGAAAGTGGCCTACAAACTAGAACTACCCTCCGACCTTAGTGGAATTCACCCTGTCTTCCACGTCTCGAATCTGAGGAAGTGTCTGGCCGACGATAATTTGCATGTGCCATTGGAAGACATTCAGATCGACGAGTCACTACACTTCGTTGAAAAACCCGTCGAAATCATGGATCGCATTATGAAGAAGACTAGGACCTCTACGACCCCAATTGTAAAGGTTCGATGGGAGAACAAACGAGGAGCGGAATTCACTTGGGAGCGTGAAGAACATATGAAGAAGACTTACCCTTACTTATTCTTGTAACCCTTTTTGATTCTTAATTTCGGGACGAAATTCTTTTAAGTTGGGGAGACTGTAACATCCTGTATTTTTGTTCGTTTTATTTATGACATTTTATAGCATCATTAGTAAATTTTTATATATATATAAAAAAAATAATAATAATAACAATAATAATAATAGATAATAATAATAATAATAAAATAATAATAATAATAATAATAATAATAGTAATAATAATGATAATAATAATAATAATAATAATAATAATAATAATAATAATAATAATAATAATAATAATAATAATAATAATAATAATAATATAAATAATAATAATAATAACAATAATAAAACTTAAAATTAAAGTACAGGGGGTTGTTTTGCCATTTTGGAAACTTTAAACAAAAGTAATACATAAAATAGTAAACTTCGGAAAGAGCAGGGACTAATTGTGCAAATTCCCAAACCAAACCACCCCCCCCCCCCGTTTTTCCGGTAACAATCGGCCGGAGCTCCGGCAAGCCTCAAAAACCCCATTTCAAACCGATTTGACCCAAATTAAACCCCTAAAACCGCTCGACCCCATGTCTCGAACTCGAACCCAACTTAAAATGGAGTTCCCGCTCGTTCCACCTTCCAAAACGAAGTCGTGTCTAACTATAACAAAATTCGAAATCAAACCTTGCCAATTTCACAAATTGAATCAATTCAATCATTCCTAAACACACTACGCGGTTTAACAAATTAATCAATCCACCAATTTCGCATCGTAACAACCCGAATCTCCTTAATTTGGTAAACGGGAACGCGGTTTCAAAATCAAACGAGTTAAGCTCGAACACGTGAAATCAAAGCTATATATTGTGGCCTTTCGGTTCATTGTGGAGTTCCTAAACTCCCTGAACCTCCAATTTCACCAAAAACCTTCCCGATCAAAAAGCCCCAATTCGCGAACACCCGAAGCTGAGTCGATCTTGAAATCACTCAAAGCTTAATCGAAACAGGTAATTAGAACTGTTATTGACTCGATTTGGTCCAGGTATCAAAAGCCCCATGATGATTCGGGTGTTTAACATCGAATCGGAGGTCAATTTTGACCCTGTTGAACCTAGGGTTCATACAATTTTGGGGGAAACCAGAGAGGCTATGCTTAAAATCTAAACAAACCAAAGTGAAACCAAGGCCATGGCCCTGGTTCACTGGTCTCTGCGCCCCATACTTTCGGGGAGGTCCCGGGTTCGACCCCGGACAACCCCCCTCTTTCTTTTTCTTTTTCTGATTTTTTTTCTTTTCTTCATTTCTTTTTCTTTATTCAACCTTTTTAAATTCTGAAAAATTCTAAAATTAAATTTATAAAATGTAGATTATTTTCTTTCTTTTGTTTAATTAATTTGGGACTAAATTAATTTTTAGAAAATACTTTTGTATTTATAAATACATTATTTTAGTTTTAAAAATACAAAAGAAATGAGTAAACATAATACTTGTATATGTATATATATATTTTTAAATAATTAAATTGTTTAGTTATTTATACCTATATATATATATATTTATATATTGTTCTTTTAGTAATTAAATCACTTATTATGATTATACAATGTTATAATTGTTTAGTATATATATTTATATATATATTCAAACAATTTAATTGTTTAGTTACTTATATATATATATATATATTTATACATAGTTCTTTTAATAGCTAAATCATTTATATTGATTGTTTAGTATATATATTTATATGTATATTCAAACAATTAAATTGTTTAATTACTTATACCTATAAATATATATATATATATAGTTCCTTATAATAGCTAAATCACTTATTATAATTATTATATACAATCCTTAAAAATCGGTTTAACGTACAATTTAATCAAGTTTTATTTATTCTTTCTCTTACGCGCTAACAATTGATTATACCAAGTATAATCCATTCGTTCCATTAAACCGATCACGTTATTAACATGTAATAAATACGAATAATTATTAAATCATATTAGACCTACAATTAATCATCAAACAAATTATAACGCGCTACTTTATTTCGTTTAGGTGCGTTGTGACGTTTGTGTTGGAAATCTTATTCGTGGTTATTCTTATTACATCTACAAGTCTCCTTTATTAAACATATGAGTTCTTATGCCCCGCTTTACGATTATTTCACATCTTTCGGGGTGAAACATGTTGCTTATACAAACTTACACATACACGCTTTGATACTTATTACACACGTGCAATTCTTTACATAGTCGTGGTTGTTTGGATATGTTAAGTATTATATGAGATGTGACATACGTGTGCAATCATTAACTATTGCTAGCCTAGCGAAGTCTTAGATCTTTGGGCCTGACAAGCCTATTTGGTGCTAAAGTCGATGTATTGCCGACTCCTAGGAGCCGTATGCTTGTGCACTAGGGAACCAAATACACTTAGCTAATCATGCTTATTCATATTATTCAGTCGAGGCTTGATTGTAACTATGCATGTTCTATATACTTGCTATCTTGTGACCATTGACTAGAATTGCCACATTTTGTATACTTATTGTATTTAAAACCATGAGAATTCACCAACTAGTTAGTTGACTTTATTTTCAACATGTTTCAGGTAATGTGCAAGCTTAGCGATGATTGAAGGAATGCATAAACCTAGATCATGGACCTAGGCTTAATAAAGACGATTGAATTCTTGTTTTTGTTTGATTTATTTTGAGACATTGATGTATGTGGTGATTGAAAACAATTGATTAATGGCATTTTATATTTTAACATAGCGTTATGTGGCTGTGAACAATCTTAACCCTCACACCTCGACGTTTCCGCCGTCAAGGTAGGGGTGTGACACCAACACCGACTCAAAAATATCGACTTCATTCAACGTTGATGATCCACTTTCTTGATTTTGGGTTTGACTTAGCTCATCAAATCTTTCCTTTAATTGGTTCTGCATTAATTAACAAAAATATATTAACATATTTATACATACATAAAGAACTCATTCCTGAAGATGAAATACTTACATATTATTGTTATGCTACCTCGCTATCAAATGTCCCATCTTTACCAGTATGTGCATCATGAAACGTCTCCAGTCTGCTTTTATTCTGTTGTTAAAAAGTATAATATATATTAAAAAATACTAATATATAATACACAAATATATAAATTTAAATCATTACATTCTTATAACAATAACTACTATATGAAGCAGTCCCCCCATGGTTTGTATATATTTGTTGTTGACGATTTGCTTTGTTTGAACTTGACACATTTCTATATGCGTCACTCATAAAATAGTCAACGGTTTGGCTCCAATTTTCATGATTCATTCCTGGTAGAGGATTCACCCTTGCTTGTTCTACATTTTCGTAGCCTCCAACTCGATCAAAATGTCTTTTTGTCACATTTTTTCGATCTCTAAATCGTTTGAGATACACCAAACGGATTCCACCCTCTATCTGTGCGCGCTCACGATCTCGCAATATCTCATCAAAGTCAAAGCGTCGTTACATTTAAGTTAAATAAAATAAAAGTTAGTTATGTAAAATTGAATAACAAACATATAACTTATAAAATTTTACCGCCATATGCTCTTCCAAAGCATTCTTCTGAGCATCGGAAAGATTTTCATACGAACGAACATTAAAAGGAAAATTAGCTTCCATGTATATCCCCACCTCGTGAACAAACATATCATTAAGTTCGCCAACGGGGGTATACGTGGCAGCTCTATCAAATGGAAGAGATAAAGGTCCTCCCTTTTTAGCTAGCTCTTGCTGCAATTTCTTATTTTTTGCCTTGCCTCTTGTTTTACGAGAAGGCGTACCTGTAATTAGATTAAAAAATCATTAATTGCATCATATATTAATAATAATTGAATAAACATATTAATAAATTAATTATAATAACCATTACCATCTAACGCGTGACTTCCAGGACCGTCAAATGGAGATAGTGGTGGATCCCCCGCGCTATCACCACCATGGCTCATAACATCAGCCATAAGGTATGCGAAAACAATCCACAATGAAATCATGTCTTCAAATATAAGATTTAGAACATAATGTTAAAATAAGAAGAAAGTCTTGTAGTCAACATGAAATGCAAACAAAGGTTTAGATAAATAAATACATATACAAATCCTAACAAATCATAACAATTTTTTCAATCAGAGTCACCCTCATATACTTCATTATCTTCGTCAGACTCTTCGGTGTCATAATCAGAATCGTCCTCATCATAATCAGCCTCGTCTTCAAACACCTCCTCAGCGATGACAGTTGGCGGATTAACTTCACTTGGAGTCTCGCCTTCGGTGACATAAGTAGGCATATTATGAAAATATTGTGTGAAGTCAATGAAAAGTACGCTATTAGATGAAGAGTGGTTGTGAACAACGTCAAGATCTTCTGTCAAGTCATCGTCTAATAACACAACTAAATCAAAAATTCTAGCAAAATAATATTTCAACACAACTAAAATAAAAAATACATACTAAATCCCAAATTCATACCTAAATAATTCACCCAATAACACAAATAAATCAAAATTCATACCTAAATAATGCTTCAACTAAATCAAAAATTCATACCTAAATACCCAAATTCATACCTAACAATGTCACACAATAACACAACTAAATCAAAAATTCATACCTAAACAAGGGTGGTCGGTTGCAGTGGTGGTGGTGGGTTGCAGCAGTGGTGGTGGTGGGTTGCAGCAGTGGTGGTGGTCGGATGCAGCAGCGATGGTGGTGGTGAATGTATTTGCTCGAGAAGGAGGGGGAGCTCGGATGGTGACCGGCGAGAGGAGGAGAGAAGACGGGAGTGGTGGTCGGTGGTGCTCGGCGAAAGGGGGAATGTGGTGCTCAGGTGGTGCTCGGGGGAGCTCGGATGGTGACCGGTGGTGGCCGGTGGCAAGAAGTCGGAGAGGATGTGGAGAGACAGTTGATCGGGAGGATGTGGAGGATGTGGAGGGAAAGGGGGAAATGTGGAGGGAAGCCGAAGGTGGGGCTGTATATTTTTAACCAATAGCGGCGACATGTCGCCGCTATTGGTTAAGTACGATCAATCCCCGACCGTTAGATCTGTTGCACGATCAACGGCCAGATCTGATTGAAAAAATTGGAAACGGATTGCTAATCAATAGCGGCGACATGTTGCCGCTAATAGTGTCGCCGCTAATAGTGTCGCCGCTAATGGTCTAGTCGTCGCTAATAACGCCGCCGCTATTAAGGGCATTTCTTGTAGTGATTCTTTTGTTTAGCCAAAATGATAAGTTTTGTGACAGGATTCCACTGTTATTTTTTTTTGTGGTCGTAATTCAACCTCCCTTTAATTAGAACTCTTTATATATGCCCAAATTAAAAAGAAATATTATGTGCTTGTTCAAAACATACCGCATTGTATTTTGATAACCTAGATCTCATTTTTTTTAATAATCATCGGCCTAGATTCCAAATTATTGGGATAATATACTACAATCAAGTTCAAATAGTGTTCATTACGTATTTATGCTTAAGAAATTTGTTAAAAACCTTTTTCTTAACTATTTTAAAGAAACATTATCTTAAATATTTTCTAATCAATAAAAATGTTTTCCATTCAATAAGGTTGAGTGACAAAAATAAACTCATGAAATTTTTTTTCCATATTAATAAAAGAAAATTAAATTCCCTATATTGATAAATAAATTTCAACCAACATGAATAAAACTTAAAGTTAAACTTATTGTTTTTTTTAATAAGCAAATAAATAAATAGGTGAAAAGAGAATGGGCAAAAGGCAAAAAAGTCAATCAAGTTTCCAACGTGGCCCCAGTATTTAGAGTTCTTTATAAAAGGGGCCTACTAAATAGACGCCCTTTTGGATATTCGGACGCCTTACTTACGGGTCGTAAGGCCCTTCACGGGCCATTGACTGTCGGGCAGTCAAATCAGTCATTCAAAAACGTAACGGCCCGTGAAGGTGTTGACGGTCTAATTTTTTCACCGCCAGTTAAGCGTTTCACGGCCCGTTAAGCGTTTCACGGCCCGTTTGGCATTTCACTTACGGGCCGTGAACTGCTTTACGGATCCTATTTTCACCTTTAATAATTTGACGAGATATATTGTTCCTCGTTTTTCGTGTAATTTTGTATTTATTACATTATTTGATATGACGTAATATTCCTCGATAGTCGTGTAATTTTGTATTTATTACGTTATTTGATATGACGTAATATTCCTTGATATTCGTGTTAATTATGTGCCGGGATGCAATATTCCATTTCAACTACTATATAAATGTTAGTTTATAAATTCATTTCATAATTCAAATTTCCACGATAAGTTTGAAATAATATTTAACGTTACGATGTCTTTCTGGGATAGCAACTATTTATTCGGTTCGGAATCTAACTATTACCCTGAGGAGGGTTACGGTTATTACGATGAGGGTGCTTCAAACTATTTAGGACAGTTCGCGTCCAATTACGGCGGGAATGACGGCGGCGATGATGGGGGTGATAACGGTGGCGATAGCAGCGGTGATAATGACGGTTCTGGTTCCGGTAAAAGAGGTTTATGCGACACGAATCAGGTTATAAGATATATCATATTTAATTTTACTTTCATTTAGTAATAACTAACTAAAAATATAAAATTGATTAGGTTTTCTCATCTCGTGAACAATTAGTTGATTGTACAAGTAACGTGGGGCAAGTAACGTGGGGCAAGAAAATGGATTTGTTATTGTCACCAAACGTTCAAAAAGAAATTCGAATGGTGTGGTGGTTAAAATTTGGTTGAAATGTGATCGGGGTGGTGTATATAAGGGAGCATCCACTCTAAGAAAAAGTGGCACCAAAAAAACAAACTGTCAATTTGAATTGCAGGGTAAGTACGAGATGAAGAGAGATAGGTGGATTATAGTTGTTGTGGACGATACTAATAACCATGAACCTGCTGAACACCTAGAAGGACATGCATACGCAATGAGGCTCACCGAAAATGAGCTTTCTACTGTAAAGAATCTGACCGAGTAAAATATTGACCCTCGAAACATTCTAGGCACGTTGGGGGAACAAAATCCCAATAACGTGTCTGTGTTACGAACCATATATAACGCTCGGGCAAAAATTAAAAAGTCCACCAGAATTGGTGAAACCCCAATGCAGGTTTTTTTTTCTATACTATAATAACATCAATATATTTACACGCTTCACATAGATGAACCGACAAATAACGTCGACGGGGTTTTTTTTATACATCTCACATCTCACACATTATGGCGTGCGTACCCATACGTGTTGATGATTGATACAACTTACAAAACTAACTTGTATAAAATGCCATTTGTTCAAATGGTTGGTGTGACATCCACCCTGAAATCTTTTTCTGTTGCTCACGCATTCATTGATTATGAGCGTGAAGCCAACTTCAGATGGGTGTTAGAGCAACTAAAAGCAACGCTGGAAGAAAAGTGTATGGAGCCCCGTGTTATACTAACCGACCGAGACCTCGCTCTGATGAAAGCGTCAGAAGAAGTTTTTCCGAGTACTGTTCGATTACTTTGCAGATGGCATATTTTGGAAAATATTGCTAAACATTGCAAGACGAGTTTTTCAAATGAAGAGTGGGGTGCTTTTGAGCATGTGTGGTCGGTACTTCTTAACTCTGCAACGACGGACATATACGCTTATAATTACGACCGCCTTTATCGCAGATTGGTGTCCAAACATTCAAGTAAGTTTTCTAGTGTTATTCTTAAAAATATATGTATATTTACATAAAAATAAGTATATTTTTTTTAAATAGGAGTGCTGATGTACCTCAAAAATAACTGGTTGGACCCCTACAAAGAGAGATTTGTGTCGGCGTGGATAAATAAAAGTTATAACTTCGGTCAGCACACAACGAACCGAGTTGAGAGCCAACATTCGTTGTTGAAAAGTTACTTGAAAGCAACCAATAGCACCCTGGATAGATTTATTCCTTTTATTAATAATATCTTAGTTACCCAGGAAATTGCTATAAAAGAAAGTTTTACCAAAACCAAAATCATGCTTATGGTGCAACATAATCATAAATTGCTTAAATTGCTGCGAGGTAACGTTTCTTTTGCGGCTTTGGATATGTTAGTTGGTGAGATTAACAGGATAAATCATCTAAGTATATCCAAAGAATCATGTGGCTGTCATCTTTTTACCAGCTGTGGTCTTCCGTGTGCTTGTAAATTAAACAATTACTTTCAAACAGGTGAATGTTCTTTTATATTTTTTATTTTTTCATGAAAACTTTTATTATATTTAATTTAATATATTATTTTATAGGTCAATGTATCACGTCACATAATTATAAAATTTAAAAATGCACGCAAATCGAGGAAAATAAATTCTCAGAAGGACTACTACGGCCCGTGAGAGAACTAACGGGCCGTTATTGAACTTCTTCACGGGCCGTGGGTATTGACACTTACAGGCCGTAATGTGTTTCACAGCCCGTGAGCGTATAAAGATGTGAAAATTAATTTTCGAAAACCATACGGCCCGTAAGGCCCTTCACGGGCCGTGAAAAAAGTCAAAGGGCGTCCAGATATAACCTGACAGGGCGTCTGATTAGCTTATGCCTTATAAAATTCGAGTTTGTAATTTGAAATACAATTTTCTAGTCGCATATCCAAATCCAGTTTTACACATTCCTTTATTATTTTTTCTTATCTTTTTATTTTTTTTTGTTTTTCTTGCTTAATTATTCATTCTTAAATTTGGTATTGTTTAAGCTTGTTAGCTATTTTAGTGTTTGTGATAAATTTTACATATATCTTGTTTTACTTGAGTTTGTAAAATAGATCGTTATTGCTTGTTTTAATAATTGCTTTCGTGTTGTTGAACGTCATAAACCACTAATTTTCATAAGCATGTTATTTCATCACGTTATTTTCTCTTAAATTTCAAACATATTATTGCGACGTTTTTATTTTATTTTATGTACGTCTCAACGTAAATTTTTGTAAGATCGACTCGTCATGACTCATGTAGCACGAGTATTCACCCACCATTGATCAATAAAGTTTGAATAGATTGTTATTTGACGATCATAAAATCACACAAAGATGGTGAACTTAAGTTTCAAATGGCCCAACCCCAATATCACATGTCACGAGCATATTCATTAATTACTACAAACATTAATGGAGGAGCCTTTGAGGAGCCTTCCCTCATTCCTTTGCACAGATTATGTCATTCTGCATTTACAACTTCCACTACAAATAAGATCATGTGACAACAAGTAACATATAGCTACATAACATTAACATGGGTGGTTCACAAACCAAGTGTCAAACCACGAGCTGCCGCGAGGTAAGAATGCTGAGAGAGAAAACCAAGATGCTGCAACAAAAGCTGGATGAGATGATGTGCCTACGAGAAACCGAAAGTCAAGTGCATGAGCAAGATATCATGGTACACACACTTAAAGAGTCCGAGTGGAAACAAGAGCGGCAATGGCTGCAAAGGGAAGTCAAGAGGCTAAAGATTGTATATGAAAATACAAGAAAAAGAGAAATGTTAGAAGAAAAGGAGGCTGTGGACAAGTGGAAAAGATTGTATCTAGCTATCAAGATTGAGCTTGATGATCTCATTAACAAAACCACCCATCAAGGTAATAATTATGCGTTAAGCGCGAGCAAACATTTCTAGTTAATTTTATGATTCTAATTGTTGATTACGACAGGAGGATTTTGTAGAGAAGAGGGACTTGATGAACTAAGGAGAGAGCTGAGAGCAAAGGATGAAACAATTCAACTTTTACAAGAACATATAGCTTCAATAGAGCAACAACAGTCAAGGAGGGAGCGTGAAGTTGATATATTAAGACAGAGCTTGCGTATCATCACTCACAACAAGAAGAAGAAATCAAAGATGATGCAACATTAACGAAATTCGAACTCTCCATACAAGTTATATATTAGTTCATTTCCTTAGCTTATTTAACATAAACTACTCAGTAATATGATATATACCTATGTGCTGTATGTTACATAATATGCTTGCTATTATTATCGAGTCGAGGGTCTCTTTGGAATCGGCCTCTCTATCTCTCAAGATAGAGGAAAGACTCACCACCACCTACCCCTCGCAGACCCTGCTCTTGAGTAGGATATACTGGGTATGTTTGTTTGTTTGTTTACTCGGTAATATGAAAGAGATGTGCTTGATGAGAGAAAAAGAAAGACGAAAGTGTAGGATGAAAGGAAAATTGGTGTGGCGGCATCAAATTGTTACACGCACGGGGCTCTTTACAAATTATAAGAGTTTGGTGGCCTAATTATAAACTCACAAACCATCACTTACATTTAATGATATAAATATTCTGAGTCATTGTTTTGTAAGTGAATTTTAACGTGTTTATTATACTATATTTAGTTAATTGTTAAATTACAATTAGTTGGTTCCCTAATTACCCGGCTTAACAGTTTAACAGTGAAACGGACCGGTTTTAATAGTTTTATGGTTTAAACAAAAAAAAAACACATTCACATACTAAATGTAGTTCATGTGTCATAATATATCCGGTTATCACAATACAGAAAACCCACCAAAGAACTTTATGATATAGCCTACCACAGTGCATCAACGTCTTCCTTCAACTTTTGTTCATATTTCTTAACTTTTTGTTCTAAAATATACGAAATCCCCTCAAGCCTTATAGCACTTTCTTCCAACTCTCTAAGCTTTGCTGCAACGCTACTTAGCTCATCTATGACATGTTGATGTTCGCTTTTTGCCTTGGCATACCGCTTTACATCTGATGCACCTTCCGATTCAAACACGAATGTCACAAGTGCATTTATATTATCACGCAAAAAGCCAACGTTCATGCATAGAAGCTCCATTGATTTCAAGGAATTATCCTATCTTTCAAAATCTCCCCTCTTCGTGGTGAGCTTGCAGGTCTTAATCTGATTGGCAATTCTTACAATTTCACCAATCATACCCACCACAAACTTCTCATACAAGCCGTCCTGAAGACCATATGAAGGTATTGTTTCTTGTGTATGCAAAGCTTGTAGTAACCCATTCTAACATCGTTGGGTAGCTCACCATCGATGCTGAGGTCATTGACTAGAATCCGGAAGTCTTCAAAGGATTTGACCTCATGGAAGGGAAAATTACGTGTGGTTGAACTAGAGCACGCTAGAGATTCGGAGCCACCCTCTTCGTTAGCGTTTCCTTGATGTGCGATAAGGTATTCTGCAGGGGGAATAGAACGTGACAATGGGATGGACTTTCGAGACTTTTTAACCCCTTTTTGCTCCATGGTTGAAGAAAGAGAATCTGGCTGCTTGTTTTTCTTGTTTTTAGAAGACGCTGCAACTATTTCTCATAATTTAGTTCTCTAATATAGTAATATGAATAAAATATGTCGACTAAAACGAGTACACATTATTCAAAACAATTACTTGGGGTATTTATTTGCATGTCAAGATGATAATCCTCATATCTAGTCGGCATCGATTTCCGACGACTACTCTGTCAAAAACACACCCAAATCCATTGTTAACTAATTGATTCTAGCAAATGTAGTTACAATATGACAAACAATATAACGAGATATAATTATAGATACCGATGAAGGAGCTTCGGGAATAGGAGGCTGAGAACTAGAGAGTTTCAACAACTGAGATAAAATCAAGTTGTCTTCAGTAGAAGTGTGGGTTATCATGTCGTTATTGGGATTGGATTGTCCTATCGTTAAGCTTAGTTCTTTGTGACTGAACGTGGCTCCATAATCAGAGGTTACGATCGGAGAAGATTGAAGAGATTATGAGCTTGAAGGTTGTCCAACAACGCGTCTTTGCTGTTTTCATAATTTTGTAAGTTTAGTATTTTATACTGTATCAATATCTATACAAGAAAAGTAAATATTTAAATACAACAAGATTAAGAAGTGTTAGAAATATACCTTTTTGCCGGCTGAAGGTGCAGAAGAGGTACAAAGTAAGTATGAATGTAAGGCTATGATAAGGAATCTATGGAGCTACACGACATTAATGTGAAGGAGAAGAGCGATGAATGGATGGGGTTTACAGGGACGATCTGTATATATAGACCGTCGGGCGGAGATATCTAAGCGTATATTTTGCATTATGTTGAATAATATTGTATCGAATCATATCATATATCATATCATATCATGTGATGTCATATTATGTTATGTGATGTCAGATCATGTCATCACAAATACCATAAAAACCAACATTGTTTTGTTTTTGTCACGAAAGTGCTTTAGAAATTTTTACACATCAAACCAACACAATTTATGTTTTTTTTCTTACAAAAGATGTTTAGTATTTTTTTTAATGTAAAAGTATCTTTCCAAGTTAAATCTAAAGAAAACGTGAAGATGTGTTGTGTTCTTTTTATGGGATGATATGATTAGAATATAAATCTATACTATATAATAAAAGAGTAACTAGAATGGCACATGTCACTCTTATATTACTCCTTAAAAAATTTTCTCGCCTAAACTAATATATTATTTTAGTCATGTTTTTTATTTTAAGAAACTTAATTAATAGTAATAATTCATTTTGTTTTAAATTTAATTTTTTATATTATCAACTTAATTATGTAATCGTATTGTTTTGAGCTATACATATTTTTATAGCTAAATAAGATTTAATTTATAAAAAAAAAAAAAAGAAAAAAAATTTATTGATATATTTATTTATTTTAGATTAGTGTGATTTTAACACAACTGGTTTTATTATTAACTGGTTAATTATATATTATATTATTCAAAAAATATTTGAATATTTGTAATTTATAAATGTAACTTTTTATTTTTCATTGTTATAGTAATTCATAACTTAATCATACGAGATATTTATACATTTATGAATTATGTTGTTTTTATATTTTCAACCCGTGTTTTACAAGGTTTGCTAAAACTTGTTTATAATATTGAACTAGTTTTTAACATCTGATGATCAGTGTATTTTTATATTTATGAATATGAAATAATGTTTTCAATCCGATTAAAAGAAACATAATGGTATATTGGAATTGTTCACCTCTCTACCATTCTTCATCTTAAATTTATTGTTCTTTCTTTAATTTTTACGAGTTTGCAATTGTTCTTCCACTTAAGTTGGCTTTTCGGTTCACTGTCGAAATTCTCTTAGGGTTCGATATCAAAATCTCTTGGGGTCGGGTCGAGATTTGATCGAACATATACTTATTAAACCAAAAATTTCATGGGGTGCGCCTGACCCCATCGGGTAGCCACAAGTCTGCCTCTGTGTGTGTGCGTATGCTGAGGTTGTAGTGATAGATTTGGATATACGCAGGGGCGTATCTACATATTGAGGAGGGGGCAGCCGCCTATATGGGAAAATCCCAACGGCCCCCCTTAAAATTTTGTAATGGCCCCCCTCGAACTTTTGAAACTAAAGAGAAAATAATAATGTAGCAAACACATTGTCGGGGTGGAACTATAATAGAATTACAGTTCAACGAATTATATTTTCTTGCTAACCGACATCTGTAACCTAGTAATTTTTCAGTACTTGCACTCTCAAATAATCAAGTAGTTAGTAGGAAGAAAAAAAAATTATATCGAGATAATGTTTTTGATTATTAAGCAAACTAAATTTATATTGGCCGATATTGTTCTCAAACATGTTAAACGTCATTGACATTAAAGAGTTTGGGAACCATTTTAGCGATAAGTATAATTGTTTTAGACATATTATACATATCATCATTTTTACGAGTAAAACAAACAAACAGCCAAACATATCCGGTATATCCCACTAAAAAGCAGGGTCTGGAAGGGGTAGGTGGTGGCAATGGCAGAGCATAGTTGGGTCGGGGGGGGGGGGCTATTTTTTTGTCGATAGGTGTTAAACTTTAGTCTGGTAGTGTAAAGTTTTGGTCGAGTAGTGTAAATTTTTATATAAAACTCGAGTTCACCCCTCTTAATAAAAATTAATTTCGCCCCCACCCCTCCTACGGGAGTGTTCAAGTTCCGCCACTGGGTGGTGGCGAGTCTTTCCTCTATCTTAAGAGATACAGAGACCGCTTCCAAAAAGACCTCTGACTCGATATCAATAGCAAACATATTATAAAGCATACAACACATAGGTATATATCATATAAGAGTTTAGAATAAGCATAGACATATTCATAAGTATATTCATAATCATTTTTACGAGTACAATTGCTATAAACATATATAACCACTTTTACGAGTATAATTGCTTTAATGTAGTTCATGATATATATGAAAATGCAAGATCTTAGGAATCATTTTAGTGATGTTTTTCGGCAATGAACCGGATTCGACCCGAATCGAACAAAAAAAATATTGTATTGTGATATCAAAATTACCCTTATGAATCTCCACTCCGTGTGAAAAAATTTCTGGATTCGTCACTGGATATACATTTTATATTTTCATATCTTCCGAGTGATCAAAGGCTTTATCCCCTTGCTTGTGAAATTATAACCACCCATCAAATTATTCCAAGAAGCAACATTGTGTCGTTTGATGTTATAAAAAAACTTCACAGTTTTACAGTTTGAACAAAAAAAAGTATATACATTCACATACTAAATGTAGTTCATTTATTAATCAGTCAAAAGTTTCTAGTTTATTATATATAGAGAAGCCACCAAAAAACTTTCTGATATAGCCTACCACAGGGCATCAACCTGTTCCTTTAACTTTTGTTCATACTTCTCAACTTTTTATTCTAAAACACCCGAAATCCCCTAAAGCTTTTTCTCACTTTCTTCCAGTTCCATAAGCTTTGCTGCAACTCTACCTACCTCGTCTTTGACATGTTGATATTGGCTTGAACCAAAAATGTATACACATTCACACACTAAATGTAGTTCATTTATTCATCAGTCATAAGTTTCTAGTTTATTATAAACGGAAAAGCCACCAAAAAACTTTCTGATATAGCCTACCACAGGCATCAACCTGTGCCTTTAACTTTTGTTCATACTTCTCAACTTTTTGTTCTAAAACACCCGAAATCCCCTCAAGCTTTTTCTTACTTTCTTCCAGCTCCCTAAGCTTTGCTGCAACTCTACCTACCTCGTCTTTGACATGTTGATGTTGGCTTTTTGCCTCGGCATACCTCTTTACATCTAAGGCGCCTTTTGACTCGAACACAAATGTCACAAGTGCACTTAGCTTCTCGAGCAATAAAACCAACGTTCATGCCTAAAAGCTCCATTGATTTCAGGGATTTATCCCATCTTTCAAACTCTTCCTTCGTCTTGATGAGCTGGCATGTTTTGATCTATTTGGCAATTCTTATAAATTTGCCAATCATACCCATCACAAACTTGTCATACAAGCCTTCCTGAAGACCATCATGAAGGTATTGTTTCTTATGAATGCAAAGCTTGTAGTTGTTGGGTTCAGTGGTATCTTCGTTAGGTTTATTTATCAAAAATTTTTGATAATTATTAATCTAATTAATAACAGTTAACGCAACGGAGTAATAATAAAATACCAGAATGAACCCGACAGGATCTGGGTTACAAACAATGCAAATACAGAATATGAATAACCTACTGATGAGATATAATATACCATTGTGGTTAATAATTAACCATTTGAGACACCGAGGGACAACGAATGAACGCTAGAATCAACGAACACTAAATTGGAACACAGTGGTTGCGGCTCTAAGAGGCGTGATCCACGGTTGCAATCAAATATATCGGTTGTTTGTGATAGGTAGAAAAATCCAACTATACCTCTTCTTTTCAAGAGGCAGTAGCAATTGTGAATCAGATGATGACCTTGTTAAGAGATGAAGAAATCATCAATCTATCGATAGATAATGAGCTCATAAAAAACTCCTCGTCTGATGATCATGTCAAGGAATATATTGAAAAGAAAAGGCATAAGGGGAGTAGGTGGAATAGGGGAGTAGGTGGAATGCCTTTTTTTTCCTTTACAGAACATTCACTCAACCACTTTGAGAGGCCATTATCTACCACTAGTCTTTGTCTCTTGGCCTTTGCTTTTTTTAATTATATCAATTTATAACAATTATAAATTATAACAATTATACATTACAAAAACCCGATATAGTTTGTAAGTGTCAGTTAATCAAATTAAATGGACTTAATATTTGTTGCCCAAGGTGTAACTCTTACGGGTCATAGCTCGGTTGGCAACGTGACATAACCGAACCCGTACATAATCCAACAAGCTTCCACTTGGATGGCATTCGGTTAAATTCCACGTAGACAGTCAGCGGCGCTCTAGCTGCACATGGCTGCCCCCAACAAGGTATGACACTTTAAAGTCATTAACCAAACATCTTCTTCTAGTATTATTTTACTATAACAAGACAATAAACTTATGGTAATCATAGTCATTTATCCTTTCTGTAAAAGACATCAATTGAGTCATTGAGATTAATTCACATATAGGACTCAATTATTATAGTTCTCGATCTAGATTCAAAATGATCCAATCAAACACACAGTCAGTTTGGGTGAGGCCTCACACTTCACCAGTTTGAATCAACGAGGGCGCCACGATGTCTAACTGCTACATATAATGTAAGAGTACGGAATCCCTTATTGACTACATACAACTCCCACTGAACTTCAGAATTATTCCCAACCAAAGCCTTTACGACTGGCAGTTACGCGACAGCGGTTGACAGTGATCAAAGAATAACCCTCGGTAAACGGAAGTTCTAGTATGCATCTCAGGTCATAGGATACTAAATGAGTATACCAATATCAAAGCATCTTATAATGAAGATGGTTTATGGCGAGTTACATCCATCATTCATAATGAGGTCTGTGAATTTAGAAATCAACTCCTTGAGTCTAAATTCAGAATAGTCTTTATTCAGAATTGTTCCCACAAGTCTGACCGACTATGGATAATTTAGAATACAATATCTATGGATTAACGTATTAAAATTGAACACAGTTATAGGATTCATAATTGTATCTATATTAGTAGATCAAAATGAATTCAAAAGTATAACTGTTTAAAAGTTCATACATCCAAATACTAAATCAAAACATATCACTAGCTAATCTAAGCCCGATCGCATTTCTATGCAGATCATGCTTATTCTGAGTCATGGGCTTAGTAAACGGGTCTGCTAGGTTTTGATCTGTGTCGATTTTTCTTATCACGATGTCTCCCTGTTTCACTATGTCCCGTATATAATGAAACTTCCTCTGAATGTGCTTGGCCCTGTGATGAGATCTGGGCTCTTTGGATTGAGCAATAGCACCTGTGTTATCACAAAATATCTCAATTGGTTGCTGAATACTTGGAACCACATCGAGATCGGCTATGAACTTCTTCATCCAAACAGCTTCCTTTGCAGCATCAGATGCTGCAATGTATTCAGATTCAGTGGTAGAATCTGCCACCACACTTTGCTTGGAACTTTTCCAAGAGATAGCTCCACCATTGAGTGTGAATACAAAACCAGATTATGAGCGAGAGACGTCTCGGTCAGTTTGAAAACTAGCATCAGTGTAACATCTTACAGTGAGCTGTTCTTCAACTCCTCCAAATATTAAAAACATGTCTTTAGTCCTTCTCAAGTACTTCAGAATTTTCTTAACTGCAGTCCAATGGGCAAAGCCAGGGTTTTGCTGATAACGGCTAGTAATGCTCAAGGCATACGAGACGTCAGGTCTAGTGCACAGCATAGCATACATGATGGAACCAATCGCTGAAGCATATGGAACCTTTTCCATTCGCTTAATATCAATGTCTGTTGAAGGAGATTGCGATTTGTTCAACACGGTACCTTTAGTCATTGGAACACCTCCTTTCTTGGAGTTTTCCATCTTAAAGCGCGTCATCATTTTGTCTATGTATGTGCTTTGACTAAGCCCTAGAAGCCGCTTAGATCTATCCCTATAGATCTTTATTCCTAGAATGTAAGCAGCTTCTCCAAGATCTTTCATTGCGAAACAAGCTCCCAACCATTTTTTAACTTCGTTAAGCATTGAGATATTGTTTCCAATGATCAGTATATCATCCACATACAATATGAGGAACGATATAGTGCTCCCACTAGCCTTTCTGTAAACACAAGGCTCATCTTCACTTTTGACAAAACCGAATTCGACGATTCTCTGATCAAAATGAAGATTCCAGCTACGGGATGCCTGTTTAAGTCCATAAATGGACTTATTCAGTTTGCACACCTTATTTGGATATTGTGGATCGACAAAACCATCAGGTTGAACCATATAGACATCTTCAGAGAGATGTCCATTTAGAAAAGCGGTTTTGACATCCATTTGCCAAATCTCGTAATCATAGTACGCGGCTATGGCAAGCAATATCCTAATCGATTTGATCATAACAACGGGTGAGAAAGTTTCATCATAGTCAACACCTTGAGTTTGAGTGAAACCTTTCGCAACTAGCCGTGCTTTATAGGTGTGTACATTTCCATGCATGTCGGTTTTTTCTCTTGAAAAGCCACTTGCTTCCTACAGCCCGTGAACCGGGAGGTAGCTCAACCAAGTCCCAGACTTGATTGTCTCGCATGGATTGCATCTTGGCGTTCATGGCATCTAGCCATTTCACAGATTCCGGATCTGAGATAGCGGATTTGTAGTTAGTAGGTTCATCACCAGAATCAGCTACTACCAGAACCTCAGGACTCTCTAGATTCCAAAGATATCTGTCAGGTTCTTTGTGAGTTCTGCTACTTCTGCGAACGCTTGTGTTTATGTCTGAATCAGTAACAATTTCTTGTTGTTCAGACGCACAGACTACATCAGCGTTTGTTTGTGGTTCTCGAATTTCTTCAAGTTCCACAATATTACTTCCAGTTCCTCGATCAAGAAACTCTTTCTCGAGGAAATGTGCCTTCCTTTTGATGGAAATCATATTTGCATCAGGATGGTAAAAGTAATACCCGCTTCTATTATAGTATCCAACGAAAATAGCTTTTTCGCCTCGAGGATCTAGCTTGTCATTAGACTCGCTAGTGATATAAGCATCACATCCCCATACTCTAAGGTAAGACAAATTGGGTTTAGACCTATGCCATATCTCATATGGAGTTTTATCTACCTTCTTAGTCGGTGCCAGATTGACAAGGCGGGCGGCGGTCATAAGAGCATAACTCCAAAGGAGTGAGGTAAGTAGTTCTACTGTTGGATCATGATGAGGCTGGTGCAACCAAAACTACTTCACATAGTCATTTTTTTGGTACTACATTCAAAGGCTTCCGAAGCTGAGCAAGAGATCTTCCGAAAGTCTAAAGAACAACAGTTGAAGATATCTACTGAAGGCAAAAGCTGAAGTCAACTGCTGAAGACAACAGCTGAAGCCAACAGCTGAAGATATCTACTGAAGGCAAAAGCTGAAGTCAACTGCTGAAGACAACAGCTGAAGTCAACAGCTGAAGACAAAGTCTGAAAGCTTCCGAAGACAAAGTCTGCTGAAAGAGCTGAAGATAAAGTCTGAAAGCTTCCGAAGACAAAGTCTGATGAAAGAGCTGAAGACAAAGTCTGAAAGCTTCCGAAGACAAAGTCTGATGAAAGAGCTGAAGACAAAGTCTGCTTCCGAAGACAAAGAAGACTCCAAGCCTCGGAAGAAGCAGTCTTCCGAAGATAAGTGCCTTCGGAAGAAGTTATACTTCCGAAGTACTTTATCCTTCGGAAGACATTGCTATGTCCAGTAGATATAAGTATGGTCCCTGACAGTTCGCTGCAGACCTCTGATACAGCATGGCATCTTCCTAAAGAGCCATGTTGTTGACCATACTTTATTCTACTGTTCACCTTTTTATGATAGTACATGTTACCAACCTTAGTTGGTGACAAAAGGTAAGTCAGGGACATGTCCTGACTACTAACTCTCAGGCAAAATGTCTGAAAGACCTCACCTAGAGTCTTGTAGTATAGATGTAAGGTTAGAGGTGTCCAGCTGGTATCAAAGTATATCCGGTTGTAGGTAGTATTATATATATCTTCTCCCTGTAACTCTTTAGAAGAAGCGATTTGAGTCCAAGAGTCTTGTAATCCTTTGAGTTGAGAAGCAATATATAAAAGTACCTTGAAAATTTACTTCCTGTGTTAATTTTCTTACTGCTTGTTACTTGTTATATTGTGATCAACTCTTCATAGACTACTTACTGAGTGTTGTTCACAGTGAGTTGAGAGAAAACCACCCATATTCGATTCAACAATTGGTATCAGAGCTTCAGGCTCTTGATTGTGAGATCTTACCATCCAAACAACCTGTTTTTCACTCCTCACTACAAACCACTCACTCAAATGGCTGCTCTCTCCAAGGCTGATATGGAAACCGGTACCATGACCAAGTCCCCACTGATCACCCCTGAAGACTTTGACACATGGTGTATCAGAATGGAAGGCTTCATCAGTGTCAAGATTCAAGGATGTGGGACTCCATTGTCAATGGTCCTTTCATACCAAGCACCACTTCTGCCACTGGTAATCGCATCATTCTAAAATATGTTAATGATTACTCAGAAGAAGACAGGAAGAGAATAGAGCTGGATCAAAGAGCTATGACTTCTCTCCAAACTGCTCTCCCCAACTCCGTCTACAGAAGCTTCAAGAAGTGCAAAACTGCTAAAGATTTATGGGAAGCACTGAAGCTGATGTATGAAGGATCCAAGGAAACCCAAGAGAACAAGAAGGATCTCTTGAAGCAGCAGTTTGAGAACTTTACTTTCAAGGCTGGTGAGACCTTGACTCAACAATACTTCAGGTATGTTGAGCTAGTAGATACTCTGGAGGATATTGGAGTAGCTCTTGAGAATAGAGACATAGTTAGGAAGTTCATGTCTTCCCTTCCTGAACTATGGATACATTACTGTGTTGTAATCAAGATAACTTCAGACCTTAAGACTCTTACTCTGACAGAGTTGTATGGTATCCTAAGTGCATTCCAGATGGAGATGAACATGCAGAACTCCTCTGGTCACTCCAATAACCAACTGAGTTCAGCCCTTCATGTGGTTGAAAGGGAAATCACGGAACCACAACATCAGTTGCTGTGTTACCCTGACAACTCACACAGCAGACCTTACATTACTCTACCTGAGACTCCAAAGTCTCAAAAGGTTCAACACAACTCCTCTTAGGATAGTTGTGCCTTTATCTCTGGAAGTGGACACTCTGGTGATTTTCAATACTGCTTTGATGATCTTGAGTGCTTCAGTCCAGATGATGTGGAGTATATGGATATTTTCCAGCAGATGGCTCTTTTAACTTACAAAGCGAAGAAGTTCTTCAAGAGAACTGGAAGGCAATTCCCTCAAAACCCAGTCAACAGCAGGTTTGGGTTTGATAAAAGCAAAGCAAAGTGTTATAACTGCAACCAACTTGGTCACTTTGCTAGGGAATGCAAGGCTCCAAAGAACAACCCGGGAACCCTACAGGCTCCACACATCCCACGCTTCAAAGCATGAAGAGAAGTCAACTGAAACAGCTGCTGTGGCTCAAGAAGTTGACTGGAGCTTCATGGTACAGGATGTGACTCCTGCTCAAGCACTCATGGCCGGAACAGAGATGATCAGGTATATGAACATCTTTGTACTGCTTCCTGTATTGCTAAAGTTAAACTTTATAAGGATTACATTTCAGAAATCAGATCTGAGGTTGAGTCTTTAAATGTGCTAAAATCTGATTTTAAGAGAGCTGAATCTGACTATCAAAAGAAAATTGAGGAGTTAGAGAAAACTGTGTCTCTTTTAAAACATGAAAAGACTAATTATAAGACTCAAATTAAAGATCTGATATCCAAACTATCTGAGGTTCAAGCCCAGTTGGTCACAGCTGAGGCTCAGGCCAGGAAGCAAGCTATTGCTGAGCAAAGCTTCCAAACTATTCTTGCATCAACCTCTCATTCCAAAATGTTTTATCAAAACAAAGAAGGGTTGGGAACCAATGAAATAGCTCCACCACACTCTTATGAGTCTATTAGACTACCTAGATGTGGTACTGAAGAGCAAGAGGTTCCAACTGCTGACCCTTCTTCATTGGAACTAAAGGATGAGGCAAAAATAGTGGCCACCACAGGGGAGAAACAGGAGGATATACTCATCTCCACCTGTGAAGACCAAATCCTAACCACCAAGCCAAGAAGAAGCAGAGCTAAAGCTGCTAGAAGGACTGCCAAGAAGGTTGCAGAGTCCAAGCTTAAGATCGACCCAAAGCAAAAGGGTGTCTTCATTTCTGCCGGATTTCAAGTGGTAGGTACTTCTGACTCAGGAAAGGAGTGTAATACCAGCACTCCTGTCCTACTGAAGGATCAGAAGTTGAAAGGGAAAGTTGCTGATGAAGAGAAGAAACCCAAGAAACAGCAACCTACAAGTTCTCAGAAGACTAACATTGCCTGCATAATGTGTGGTCTGCACAACCACATGGCTAAAGATTGTTACTACAATCCAGCAAGCACACATTATGCAAATAATGTTAGAAAAGAAGGAGTCAGAAAAGGTTTCTCAGTTGGACCACTTTGAAAGGTCCAAATGATGAAAAAGGGAAAGTTGGTCTCGGAAGCCAAGTTGCTTTCGGAAGAAACTACTTCTTCCAAGGGAAAATGGCTTCGGAAGCTAAACCTTCTAAGGTTCGGAAGAACAAGAAGGCTCCCTTGAAACCATCTCAGAAGAAGACTACTTCAGAAGAAAAGGTGGTGAAGGCTTCTTCCGAAAAGAAAGAAGCTTCGGAAGAAGGCCATGCTGCACAAGCTTCAACAAGCTCATCTTCAAAGATCAACCAAGGGATGGATTGGAAGATCAAGGAAGATGCTGTAGCCCAAACCTCTTCTTCAACAATGACCTCTATTGAACCCCAATGCATATCTTTTGGTTCAATTATGTCACTATCGTTGGAATAGCCCAAGACCAGCAAGGCTTGGGCTTCCAAACAAAACTAACCATCTCATCTTATGTGCAGGGACGTCCATTTGACAAGAACAACAATGTCTGGATTGTAGATAGTGGATGCTCCAGGCACATGACAGGGAACAGATCTCTCCTTCAACAATTCCAGAACTTTGATGGAGGGCCTGTCCAATTTGGAGGTGAGGCCGGAGGATATATTTCTGGCAGAGGAAGTATATCCAATGGTAGAATAAACATTGACAAAGTTCACTTTGTCAAACAGCTTGAACACAATCTGTTAAGTGTTTCTCAATTCTGTGACCAGAAGCATCAGATGCTCTTCACAGAACATGAGTGCATTATCCTCAAACCAGGGATGACAATTCCTCCGGAATTGGTGCTTCTTAGATCTCCCAGGAAAGGGGATATGTACAAGCTGGATATGAACAATGCTTCTCCTATGGGTGAAGTATCATGCTTTCTTTCCAAAGCTGATAGTGATGAGTCAACACTATGGCATAAACGCATGTGTCATGTGAATTTTAAAACAATGAATAAATTGGCTAAAAATAACTTGGTACATGGTTTGCCTAAAAAGGAATTTTTCTGCAAAGATAACTGTGTTGCATGCCTAAAGGGAAACAACACAAATCATCTCATAAATCCAAATGTGTTAACTCTATCACTACTCCATTACACTTATTGCACATGGATCTCTTTGGACCTACAAGTATAATGAGCATTGGAAGGAAATCATACTGCCTTGTGATAGTTGATGATTTTACAAGATTTACATGGGTATTCTTTTTAAGAATAAAGATGAAACTGCTGAAACTTTAAAATCTTTTATTCTTAAAATAGAAAATCAAATTGATCACAAGGTTAAGATCATTAGAAGTGATTAAGGGACTGAGTTTAAGAACTTTGTCCTTGACTCATTCTGTGACTCAAAAGGGATTGCCAGACAATATAGTGCTCCCAGAACTCCTCAACAAAACGGTGTTGCTGAGAGGAGGAACAGGACACTTATTGAGGCTGCTCGGACCATGTTAGCTGATTCAAACTACCTCTAACATTCTGGGCAGAGGCAGTCAGCACTGCATGCTATGTGCAGAACAGGGTTCTTGTAGTTAAGCCCCATGGAAAAACCCCTTATGAGTTATGGAACAAGTGGCCACCGTTCATTGGCTTTCTAAGGTCCTTTGGCTGCAGGTGTACCATACTTAACACAAAGGACAACTTAGCAAAGTTTGCTGAGAAGTCGGATGATGCTATCTTTATTGGATACTCTTCTAGCTCTAAAGCTTATAGAGTATACAATATCAAGAATCAACAATTTGAGGAATCATCCAATATAGTTGTTAATGAGCACACTCCTTGTATTAGGGGGAATGGACCTGAGTATATCTTTATTTAGAATTGTTTCCAAACTATTCTAATCCATCTTGTGAGAATGTTTCAGCTGGAACAGGTGCTCAAGAGAATGTTGATGCTGATGCTGATGCAAGTCAACTGTTTGAGCTTCCCAGACCTCTTCCAAATTCTCCAAGAGCTGAAAGGCAACAAGCTTCAACCATTCACAGATCTGATAGTGTAACTATCTCCAGGAATAATGAAGCTTCAACAAGTGAATTACTTGATCAACCTCAAAGTTCTTCAGGTGATCCATTACAACACCAGGTTGAGGGAAGTAGTATTCTGAAGGAACAGGCAACTGTTAATCCTACTTCACAACCAACCATTGATGATGTTTCTCAATCATTCAATCAGTTCTCATTGAATGACTTTGAAACAACAGTTGGATAGAGTGATCCAGTTCCTGATCAGAATATGTCTAACCTAGACTTATCTCTGCAACTGGAAGTGATTCCTCGTCTTAGGATTCACAACACTCATCCAACTGAGAACATCATAGGGAATGTCTCTGAGGGTGTGAGAACAAGAGGACAAACTCATCATGGGAATGTCTGCTTGTACTCATGCTTCTTGTCTCAGATGGAACCAAAGAAGGTAGAAGATGCCTTAAAGGATAGTAGTTGGGTTGAATCGATGCAGGAGGAGCTGCTTCAATTCAGAAGACAAAAGGTCTGGAATCTATGCCCACTACCATCTGGTCAAGTACCCATAGGCACTAAATGGGTGTTCAGGAACAAGAAAGATTATAGAGGCTTGATTATCAAGAACAAGGCAAGACTAGTAGTTCAAGGATACACCCAGGAGGAAGGAATCGATTATACTGATGTCTTTGCACCTGTTGCAAGACTTGAGGCAGTTAGGATCTTCCTTGCTTATGCTGCATCCAAGAACTTCACAGTCTACCAACTTGATGTCAAGTGTGCTTTTCTATATGGGGATATAGATAGGGAAATCTATGTATGTCAACCTCCAGGATTTGAAGACCCACAGCACCCCAACTACGTGTGCAAACTGGATAAAGCTCAATATGGGCTGCACCAAGCACCTAGGCTGTGGTATGAGACCTTGTCTCAGTTTCTCCTGAAGAATGGATACACTAAAGGTACCATCGACAAGACTCTTTTCATCAGAAAGAGTGGAGAAGACATTTTGCTTGTACAAGTCTACGTTGATGACATCATATTTGGTTCTTCAAACGACCAAATTGCAAGGACTTTGAAAGCATAATGAAGCAGAAGTTTGAGATGAGTTCCATGGGAAAAATGGACTTTTTCCTTGGAATTCAGGTGAAACGATGAAGGAAGGGTTCTTCATCAGTCAATCTAAGTATGTCTCAGATATCTTAGATAGATTTGAAATGAAGGATTGCAAACCAGCCAAGACACCCATACCCAGAAACCATAATCTTTGCCCTGACCTTGAGGGGAGGATACTGATCAACATCATATAGATCAATCATTGGTTCTCTGATGTATCTCACTGCTAGTAGACCAGATATCATGTTTGCCACATGCATTGTGCACGATATCAGGCTGCTCCAAAGGTGTCTCACCTAGCTGCTGCAAAGAGGATCCTCAGATACCTTAAAGGAGCACCTAAACTAGGTCTCTGGTATCCAAGAAATAGTGATTTCAATCTCTATGGATACTCTGACAGTGACTACGGTGGCTGCAACATTGACAAGAAATCAACATCAGGAGGATGTCAATTTCTTGGTGGAGGATTATTCATGGCAATGCAAGAAACAATCCTGTGTCTCTACATCAACTGCTGAAGCTGAATACATTGCTGCTGCTAGCTGCTGTGCTCAACTGCTATGGATTCAAAATCAGATGTTAGACTATGGATTCAACTTCATGACTACTCCTATCCATATTGACAACAATAGTGCTATCTCCATTACTGAGAATCCGGTGAAGCACTCCAAGACAAAGCACATCGATATCAGGTATCATTTCATTAGAGATATTCATAGAAACATCTGATCAAGTTAATCAAAGTTGACTCAAATGAACAATATGCTGATTTGTTCACAAAGGCATTTGATGAACAAAGATTTAAGTATCTCATATCAGCTATTGAGAGATAAATATTGATTAACTACCTCTCTTGAAAAAGCTTTTTAAATGTGTAATGTCTTTGTCAATACAATTTAAGCCCTGTTACAAAAGATCTTTAAATTATTCTAAGTGTAAATTCCTTCCGAAGAGGAACTAACTCTCGGAAGATATTCTTGAATATCTTCCGAAGCCAAAATTCCTCAATGGAAATTGTCTTCTCGGAAGAGTTTTGGTCTCGGAAGAAGCGATTGATTTTAGATCAGATCTACTTCCGAAGCTTATAAAACTATCCATTCGGAAGATAACTTTACCTTCGGAAGCAATACTTTGCTTCGGAAGAGAAAGTACCTTCAAAAGACCATTTTACCTTCGAAGCAATGCCTTGCTTCGAAGAAAAAAATTGACTTCGGAAGACAATTACCTTCGGAAATGTTTTACATTCGGAAGAAATGTTTTTATATGTAACGGATATCTTTTGGGCCCCACTCTGTAAAAGTAAAGATTTTGTCCATGATGGTCAGATTATTTAAAATTATCCTTGCCGCCACTATCATTTTTTCTCCGCCGTAACCACCATACCACCCACAGTAACCCCAAGCAGTTACCCTATTACCGCCACTATCACAATTCACCCCTTTTAAATATCTTGACTGATCAATTTCATCTTCTTTTACCAATTTACTGCCCTAACTATTCCCTTCACTGTCAAACCTGCAATTTCACCCAAATTTCAAGCTTACCTTTTCTTCAATGGCGCTAAACTCTCAGCACAACCAAGTCGCATTACTTGATTCGTCAAGGGATGCCGACTTCACCCAATCATCACATTTCTTACCGAATCCACATACCTCACTGCACTTACAGTTAACCCCACCGTATACTCCAACCATATGTCCGAATTCTGGAGCAACTGTCAAACTGTAGTTTTGAATGGGTTTCGAGTCCTGAGAACCCGCATTTGTGGCTAAGAGTTGGTCATCTGAACAACTCATCAGGGAGCATCTAGAGCTTCATGATGATGGGGCTACTACTGAGTTCCCCAAGGAAGACTTGGAAGGCACTTATATCCTCATGGGATATGAGGAGATGTCAGCAGATCAACCGTGTACAAGTTTAATTTCTCTTACCATTGGAAGTTCCTGCTGCATATTATCCTGCATTGCCTCTCCAACAAATCAGGGGGTTGGGATCAAATCCCATATGAACTAGGATGCCTAGTTCATGGGTTGGTGAGAGGTCTTCGCTTCAACTACTCACGATTTGTGTTGACCAACCTTATCGGAAATCTGAGCAGGGATACATTCTTCATGTATCCCCGATTTATTCAACACATAATCAACTGTGAGATGGAACCGAGCAAGCTTGTCTGCGCAGCTGCTCTTACTGTTCCACAAGTGAGACCTACCATATTCAAGATACTGAAGAAGTTTCCGCCAACTTCACTGGAAGTACACCCAATACCTCCAGAGATGACTGAGGTATAGCTCCTGGTGACATCCCTTTATCCCCCACAGTGATGAACCCACACCAGCAACATCCACCACAATCCAAAACCTTCTTTAACCCATCAAAGCTACATACCAGAGATGTCCAAAACGAACCTTTTCAATCTACTCTGATTGAACAAGCTCCTCCTGTTCACACCCAAAGGGCTAGAGTGGAATCACGGCTCCCACTCAGTCCGAGGTCACACCAATCCTTCACAATTGACCTCAATGTGGGTTTTGAGCCTCCTCAGTCTCAAACCCCTGAGCCCGAACCCAAGCCTTACCCACAGGTGAGTCTCTACACTCCCCTGTGCACCTTCTAGGGACAACCCCACCATAGGCTCAATGCCTGTAGACATTGATCTAGGTCCCTGTCAGTAGGTTTAATCTTCCCTATCTTTCACTGACCTTTTACTCCGCACTGATGAAGAGATTACATCTCTTCATAGCCATGAAGTTGATCTACAACACCCTCTGAAAGAGATGACTTGAGCAAAGGAAACCAGGTGCCAAGAAGCCACATCTGGTGGTGAGACTGAGCATACTAGGTATGTTTATCTCCTCTCCCCGTGATTCTTCTCATGAAATGAGGGAAGTATGCAACTAACACTTCAGTACTTGCTTTCTAAGGTCTCCCACCTGGAATCATAGGTGAGATCTTAGAATCAAGACTGCCACTCAGCAACTTGAGATTAACACTCTCAAGGCTAAACTAGCTGAGAAACAACAGAGGTCTGTTAGGCATGTACCAATTCAGGTGTCACTGACTTCTTCCTCTAGCTCATCTAGCTCTCAAGATGATGTTACCAAAAAGGGGAGAAAGTTCAGAGACAAATATTTGAGGAACACCACAGACCCAATCCCTCACTTCCCAACTCATCACACTACCCGAGTCATCTCAATCTTTTCTAGAGATTGACTCAAAGATGCTTCAAGATCTCTACAGACTTTTCACAAAGTTTGTATTGGATCCTCCCTAGACAGCCCAGCCCTGACACACAATCATATATTGGGGCTGAGGAGCTTCAAAGACTGACTGCACCTTCTACCACTGTGGAAGAAGTTGGTCAACCTAAGGTCCACATGGAACCTGAGATTAGCTTCGAAGGGGAAATGGGGACTGATGGCCCAGTAACTGAAACAGTTGGGACAGAACCTGCAGCATTCTCATCTTCCGAAGCTCAGCTGAAGCTTCCGAGCTGACATGGAAGCCTCAGAAGAACAAGAAAAGTCTTCCGAGGCCGAAATAGAAGCTGCGAAGGCTTATTCCAGATGTCCAAGGAACTGACCATCACAGATGTTATTGCTGAAATAGCTCTGAGGTGAGCAGGGAGGACATTTCTGACATTCTCCAACCCAAACACCAGCTGAACCTCTCTCTCAATCACAACCCCCCCATCCGACCACCACAGTCAAGCACTGCCAAAGATAAAGGAAAAAGAAAATTGACTGCGGAAGAGCTTCAGGAAGAGAAGGATTGAGAAACTCAAAAAGAAGGTAGGTTTTCCTACTGAAAAGCTGCTAGCTGCTAGTCTAAGGCAGCTGCAACCATCAGGAAGAGATCAACTAAAAGAGAAGGACAACACTCATTGACCAGCTCATCACCTAGGAGCTACCAATGAGGAGATCTCCTGCTACCACTAGAGGATTTGTGACTTTGGAGAGGTCACCAGGCTAAAACAACAAGAAGAAGCCAGGTTGACCTTGGAGAGGGAAGAAGAAGAGAGAAGGGAGGCAGCCCTGAAGCTGAGAGAGGATAGGATCAAATTACTACTCTCAAGAGGCTTCAGTCTTCCTGAACTGTCTCCACATGATGATGACATGATCCTGCTGCTCCATAACAAAGAGCAGGATCAAATGGAGAATGAAAGGAAAGAAGGCTGCTAGGAGAATTTGAGGGAAAAGAAGAGGAAGGAAGAAGAGAGGGGGTCACTGCCGCCAAAGTCAATGACAAAGCCTGGTGAAAGACTATCTCCGGGCTCATGGCTTCTCTGGTAGGCAGTGGGACCTATGTCCGAGAGGACACATCAGCGGATTGTCAGTGAAATAAAAGCTGACATCCGTTTGGGAAAAGGAAGGGATGTACAGAGGGTAAAGGGAATGGTTTTCATCCCAGCCACTCAACCACAGCCAACCCCTAAACCACAACTCTACCAGAAGAACCAACCCCATTCCCCATCAAAACAGAACCCACTGATGAACCCTTCACCCCTGAACCCATAACACTACCCAAACCTACCACATCACCTCAACCACCCAAACTACCCATCCTAAAACCAAACACAACCCAAACCTAAACCTAAGCCTACCCAACAAAACCAAGACCATCCCCTTAGCCTCCTCAACATCTCTCCTTTGAGGAAATAAAGGAGTTCAAGACAAGGCTCCAACTGTACCACCTTGAGCAGCTCCCTGTGAGGGAGACCTTATCAACATCACCTATGTTTAACTCTTCAGCTCCCTCACCATAGGCCATTTTCTTGAGTTGCCTAGAGACACTTTGGGCCAGACTGCAAGACTTCTTGGTCTCAACTCCGATACCCCTCAATACTGAGGAGAAGAGACTAAAAGGAGACTGTTGACTCTACTGGATACAAGGAAGAGGACAGGATTTCTAGTCAATCTCCTGGACCTAGGAATGCTATAATCCAGTGGAGGTTCGATGAATCTTCTCACAACTTTGTTGTGGAAAAGGAGAATGGTGAAACCAACAGGCTCAATGCCACTTCTCTCCTGCATCTCAGCAATTTGATCTTGCTGAGCTTGCTGAGAATCCATTCTCCAATCCTCCAACTCTGAGACTGCTGCACATATCAGAAATCATATCAGCGGTCTCCACTTAGCTGAACAAAGTAGAAGAGCCAAGATTGCAGAAGAGTGAAGCTGAAAAGAGTGGAAGACAAGGAAAGACCAACCACCAAGGCACAGCCTTTCTAACGGATGGGGAAGGTCCTGAATTGGAACCATAGTTAGATGGGAATGACTAGAGTTCCCATCACTAACTCTCTTCAGAGAGCCACAACAAAGGGTACATATATCCAGGAGACAGAGTGGAGGTTTGGTCTACCAAGATCTGTACAAGATTCTCAGCACCACATCATGAAAGAATGAAGACACTGATAAACACCTACTTCCCATAGTGCTGAGAACTTTGCGAAGAAGAGGGAAGTGAAGTTTTGGTATCATCAGCCTAGGGGGAGTTGTTGGATCATGATGAGGCTGGTACAACCAAAACTACTTCACATAGTCATTTTTTTGGTACTACATTCAAAGGCTTCCAAGCTGAGCAAGAGATCTTCCGAAAGTCTGAAGAACAACAGCTGAAGATATCTACTGAAGGCAAAAGCTGAAGTCACTGCTGAAGACAACAGCTGAAGCCAACAGCTGAAGATATCTACTGAAGGCAAAAGCTGAAGTCAACTGCTGAAGACAACACTGAAGTCAACAGCTGAAGACAAAGTCTGAAAGCTTCCAAAACAAAGTCTGTGAAAGAGCTGAAGATAAGTCTGAAACTTCCGACGACAAAGTCTAATGAAAGCTGAAGACAAAGTCTGAAAGCTTCCGAAGACAAAGTCTGATGAAGAGCTGAAGACAAAGTCTGCTTCCGAAGACAAAGAAGACTCCAAGCCTCGGAAGAGCAGTCTTCCGAAGAATAAGTGCCTTCGAAGAAGTTATACTTCCGAAGCACTTTATCCTTCGGAAGACATTGCTATGTCCAGTAGATATATTGGTCCCTGACAGTCCGCTGCAGACCTCTGATACATCATGGCATCTTCCTAAGAGCCATGTTGTTGACCATACTTTATTCTACTGTTCACCTTTTTATGATAGTACATGTTACCAACTTTAGTTGGTGACAAAAGGTAAGTCAGGGACATGTCCTGACTACCAACTCTCAGGCAAAATGTCTGAAAGACCTCACCTAGAGTCTTGTAGTATAGATGTAAGTTAGAGATGTCCAGCTGGTATCAAAGTATATCCTGTAGGTAGTATATATATATCTTCTCCCTGTAACTCTTTAGAAGAAGCGATTTGAGTCCAAGAGTCTTGTAATCCTTTGAGTTGAGAAGCAATATATAAAAGTACCTTGAAAATTTACTTCCTGTGTTAATTTTATTACTGCTTGTTACTTGTTATATTGTGATCAACTCTTCATAGACTACTTGCTGAGTGTTGTTCACAGTGAGTTGAGAGAAAAACCACCCATATTCGATCCTGCATCTACACATCATCGATCGAACCATATTAAGTAGGGTTCGATTTCTCCTCTCACTCACGCCATTAAGTTGGGGTGTGCCGGGTGGAGTGAACTGTGAAACAATTCCATATTCCTTTAGATGATCAATGAACTCTTGGCTTAGGTATTCTCCACCCTCTGATCGAAGTACTTTGATAGTCTTATCAAGTTGGTTTTCTACTTCGTTCTGAAACTCTTTGAACTTTTCAAAGGTTTATGTCTATGCTTCATAAGGTAGACATAGGCGTATCGACTATAATCGTCAATAAACGTAACAAAGTATCTTTCGTGATTTCTAGACATGGTTCTGAAAGGACCACATACATCAGAATGTATAAGTGCTAACAGATCCTTAGCCCGTTCACCAACATGGGTGAAAGGATCCTTTGTGAGTTTACCAGCTAAGCAAGATTCGCATTCATCAAAAGATTCATGTCCTGTGGATTCAAGAATCCCTTCGGACTAAAGCCTTTTCACACGGGCCTTGCTTATGTGGCCAAGTCTACAATGCCATAGAAATGTATCGTTAATTCCAGATTTGATACGTTAGAAAGATTATATACATTATTGTTTGTTTGAATATCAATCTCATAAATACCACTTCGAGGTTTAGCCTCAAAATAAAAGATATCATTTAAGTAGGCAGAAATAACAGCATCATTAAAAACATACTTGAATCCTTGTTCAAACAATAAAGAAACTGAAATAATGTTTCTGGTTAAACCAGGAGCAAACAAACAATTATTTAAAGTAATTACAAGACCAGATGGACAAGAAAGATGATATGTTCCAGTTGCTAGAACCGTACTCTTTTCCATCACCAACGATGAGCTCCATGTCGCCTTGTTTCAGTTTCTTCCACTTTTCAGGCTCCTGCAAGAGATTAATGATGTGGTAACCACATCCAGTATCAAATACCCATGTGTTGCTGGAAACAATGAAAAGTTCAATAACATAAATCAGAATACCTGAAGAAGAGCCTTCACCATTGGCCTTCTTCACCTTCAGCTTGGCTAGATAGTCAGGACAGTTACGTCTCCAGTGTCCCATCTTATTGCATTCAAAACAGTGTCGCTCCTCAGGAGGGGGCGCTGCTTTGTTTTTAGCCAGCTGTTTGTTGTTGGTGGCAGGCTTGGCAGCAACAACTTTACCTTTACCCTTATTGTTATAAGTTTTTTTCTTGGGGTTTGGTTTCCTAACACCAGTAGATCGGACCATCAACATTTGACTGGCTTTACCTGGTATGTTTTGCTCAGCAGTTTTGAGCATACCGTGTAGTTCAACTACACTCCTAACCCACGCATTCATATTAAAGTTCATTATGAACTGGTCGTAAGAACTAGGCAAGGAGTTCAAAATGAAGTCTACTGCCATTTCATCTTGCATAGGATAACCAAGTTTGGCCATTTGGTCGATGTACCCTTTCATTTTAAGCACATGGGCACTAACAGGCGAGCCTACTTGCATTTTGCAGGATATAAGCTGCTTCATGGTATCATAGCGCTCTTGTCGGGCCTGTTTCTGAAACATGCCCTTAAGTTGCTCAATCATGTCAAATGCAGTCATGTCCTCCATGTTCTTCTGGAGATCAGGAGACATGGTGGCTAGCATAAGGCAGGCTACCTCATCGGCATCCTCCTTAAATTTTTCCCAAGTTCTACGGGCTGCGGCCGTATTGTTTTCAGGCTCGTTGGGAACAGCGCTATCTATAACATAGAGCTTTTTCGCCCTCTTGAGAACCAATCTCCGATTGCGGTGCCATGCGAGAAAGTTGGTGTTATCAAGTTTCTCTTTCTCAAGAATAGACTTGAGAATGAAGGAGTTGTTGGATTCTGAAGACATCTATAAGCAAAATAAATTAATTAGTATTTTTGATGTATTGTTTCCTTATTTTAATTAATGACCCATTTACAGTAATTTTAAATAAGGAATGAAAATCTGGCTTGGTCAGTCACTAAAGGCAGCTGGGCACGCAACATTAGTAAGTGATTAGGCAGACTGACAATGTTTATCAATTGTGAAAATTGCACAACTCTCGTGTATGAGGCCGCAACGACAACATTTGTCAATGCATTGATACGTTTAGCCTCATCTATGCCCACTTTTCTTTGTAGACAGCTGTGGCACGTAACAAGAGAGAAAAATAATAGTCATCCTAAAACAGTTACTTGTGAAAGGGTCGGATGTGTCAACAAAACCATTGCACCTTGGAAGAATAAACTACACATCAAGTGCGGTGCTGTGGCTCCAAACACTGATGTTTCGCTTAATGTTCCAAGTGTTCCTTATTTTAGGGTGGCATAGACTATTGATTTTTATCTATGGGATCCAATTTTAGTGTTTACCGAATAGGGTCAAACACAACGTATAATTAAGTTATACGTGCGTCGTAAAAGTTAGTTTTACAATATATAGTTCGTGATAATAAATGACGAACCCTTTCAGCTCTCGGGACACCAGATTTTAATACCCTATTAAAACTAGGTTCATCGCGAGATAGACAACCGATTTTTAAGTTGATAATTTTAAATTATTAAGATTTAAGTTTTAAAATTTAAACTAATTTTAAATTGAAAACTTATCTAGTTATCCTTTTAAATGGATAATTAATTTTAATTTAAAATTATCAAGTTTTAAGTTTTAAAATTCAAACTAATTTTAAATTTGAAAACTTATCCGATTATCCCATTTAAAACAAACAATTTGTTTTAATAATTTAACAAGTTGTAAAAAATAAGTTTAAAACTTGTTATTTATTTTGATTGTAAAAAAAACTTTTTCTTATTTAATTAGGTTGATATTAGGTTAGGTGATATAAAATAAAACAACCATAATAGCAAAATAATATGTAAATCTAATGGCTATGATTGTTTGATCTCGCTAGAGCCAAATAGCGAGATCAAGCTAGGTCATGGGTGAAAACACAAAACAACCACAAGGATGGACCTAAGTGCATCTAGTTGTCTTGATGGGCTCCCACTGACTCCTGATTCGTCTTGTCTCCAGTTTTGACTTCGGGTCTTCAAATATTACAATATTTACAAAAAATACAAAATAAAAGAAACTCTAATCTATTACAACTTTGAGCCATCAAATGGGCCAAAAACTATAAACCAAAAACTTTAACAATAACAAATCACATCACAACCATTCAACCACAGGGTCTAGCCAGATTTACATATTAAAACACAATCAAAATAATATGGGCAATCTTTTGGTTAATAAATATTTAACCAAAATAAACAAGTTGCCCAAAATAATATAAATCAGAAACTTCAAATAATTTTAAACTTTGTGATCTATAACCAGTTAACAGACCGGATCTGATTTGCATGTTGTAAGCCTGGCTCTGATACCACTGTTGGGTTCAGTGGTATCTTCGTTAGGTTTATTTATCAAAACAGTTTTGATAATTATTAATCTAATTAATAACAGTTAACGCAGCTGAGTAATAATAAATACCAGAATGAACCCGACAGGATCTGGGTTACAAACAATGCAAATACAGAATATGAATAACCTACTGATGAGATATAATATACCTTTGTGGTTAATAATTAACCGTTTGAGACACCGATGGACAACGAATGAACGCTAGAATCAACGGACACTAAATTGGAACACAGTGGTTGCGGCTCTAAGAGGCGTGATCCACGGTTGCAATCAAATATATCGGTTGTTTGTGATAGGTAGAAAAATCCAACTATACCTCTTCTTTTCAAGAGGCAGTAGCAATTGTGAATCAGATGATGACCTTGTTAAGAGATGAAGAAATCATCAATCTATCGATAGATAATGAACTCATAAAAAACTCCTCGTCTGATGATCATGTCAAGGAATATATTGAAAAGAAAAGGCATAAGGGGAGTAGGTGGAATAGGGGAGTAGGTGGAATGCCTTTTTTTTTCTTTACAGAACATTCACTCAATCACTTTGAGAGGCCATTATCTACCACTAGCCTTTATCTCTTGGCCTTTGTTTTTTTTCTAATTATATCAATTTATAACAATTATAAATTATAACAATTATACATTATAAAAACCCAATATAGTTCGTAAGTGCCAGTTAATCAAATAAGTGGACTTAATATTTGTTGCCCAAGGTGTAACTCTTACGGGTCATAGCTCGGTTGGCAACGTGACGTAACCGAACCCATACATAATCCAACAGTAGTAACCCATTCTGGAATCATTGGGGTAGCTCATCGTCGATGTTGAGGCCATTGACCAGAATCCGGAAGTCTTCAAAGAATTTGACCTCATGGAAGGAAAGATAACGTGTGATGAACTAGAACATGCTTGAGCTTCTGAGCCACCGTCTTCATTATCGTTTACTAGATGTTCGATAAGGTGGCCTGCAGGGGGAATAGATCGTGACAACGGGATGGACTTTCGAGGCTTTTTAACCCCTTTTCGCGCCATAGTTGAAGAAAGAGACTCTGGCTGCTTGTTTTTCTTTTCTAGCAGAAGCTGCAACTATTTTTCCCATCATTTAGTTCTCTAATATAAATAAAGTATGATGACTAAACACAAGTATCAGAAGATTCAGAACAGTTTATCTGGAGTTATTTGTTCAGAATGTGATCCCAAATTCAAAAGAACAACATGCACATCACCAACTACCTCATTTGAATCACTAGCCCTATATATGTAAACCTACAAAGGTAAAAACATTTGAGATCATTAGGCGTGTGTGTTATGTTTATTTACGCATTTAAATCTGTTGACAATGGTCTTAAAAAGCATACTATAAGTATGTCACCTTGAACTTCGTAGCCTCGACCAAATGGAAGAGCAAAACATCCCCTTCCTTCAAGTTATGACCAACCGCAAAGTTTTTCCACCCTGCACTGTTCCCACACTTGTACGCGATATTCTTCACTTCACATTTCTCCCCCTCTTCGTCTTCGAGTACAATGGTAAAACTTCTTGAGATAGAAATGACTTGCAGAATTAAAGGGAAAGGCCCTATAAACCAATCAGGTGAGAAGGGTTTAACAATTTACTTTTTGTGGTGATTTTTATAAATAAATATTTATTACAAGCTAGCAGTTGAAGAAAGAGGCATTACCAACCAGAAACCACACTTGACTTGAGATCTAGACATCATCTTTATGCAGCTAGGAAACTCACTTCCAAGACTACGCTGAACCTCCGTGGCTCGAATCATAGTGGGTAAATTTTGATCTACAGTTTCGCAGCTTTTAGTTGGAGACCTTTTGCAACCTGTATGCAAAACAGGTATAACCATCATTTTTAGGCTTGTGTACAACAAGAAACACGACAAAGTAACACTCATCTCAAACGCCGACATGATGGATCACTTGCTACCTGCCGATGCAACGATAAACTGTAAATTCAAATGCTATATAGGAAGAAATGATAACAAATATCAATCTATACTACGAAAGATGGTATATCTGATCTGACAAGAGTCAGTCACTTCCATATGAACAACTGAACAAAATTATTTCATGCAACCATCATTTTATTCTTCGATTTCACTTGACATACCTTGTACCTTAAATCCTGAACCTTAAACTCTAGACTTGTGCTCAAGTGTCACATTATATATTCCAAACATGTTCTAACCGAAGTTGGAGATTACTTTCCTTTAATGCTTCTAGGATCCATACTGTTACACATACTTTTCAACAATACAAATGCTAGTACACAGGCCGGCTTCGTACAGTATTGAACGATGCACTGGGCTTGGAGCCCCCAAAAATTAAAGCCTCTGTTTTTTTTAGTTTATATTAGACAATGAACTTGCATATTAAATATGACAATTGAATAATTAATGATGAATCGGACTATTGAAGAGAGGTCTATTTTAGTTTATTATACATACATAATATCTAAACATTTATACATATACAATATATGATTAAAAAAACAAAATTTTAACTCAGTCAACTAATAACGTTTTAGTATGTTATCGTAGGTTACAAACCCAAACAAAAGATAAGAGTTTTAATAGATTTTTTTTCAAAGGGCCCCAATTTTTTAGTTAGATTGGACCCCCTAAAAACCGTTGAGCCGGTAGTAGTACAACATAACTAGATCTAGCTTCCTAACAACAATGCTTACAGAAATATTATTCTAAATTGGCAACAGCAGCAACAAGAGTGTAAAACTGAATCAAATTCTTACTACATTACTCACCGGATACGATAAATTCATTTGCATGTGAAGATGATAATCCTCATATTTAGTCCGCTTCGATTTCCGACAATTACTCTGTCAAAAAAACATCAAGATCTACCGTTAATTAACTGATTTCTAGCAAACACATTGCCAGATTGATGAACAACATAACGAGATATGATTATAGATACCAATGAAGGAGCATAGGGAGCACGAGGCTGAGAACTTGAGAGTTTCAAGGGTTGAGATAAAACCAAGGTGTCGTCACTAGAAGTGCGGGTAATCGAGTCGTTAATCGTAGGATTGGAATCGGATTGTGCTACCGTTAAGATGAGTTTTTCAGTGACCGGAAGTGGCTCCGTAATTGGAGGTTTTGATCGGAGAAGATTGAAGAGATTAAGGGGCTGTTTGTTTTTTCCCAAAAGCACTTCTCAACCTCTTTTGTCTTCACCAAGAAGAGGACGCGCAGACATTTATGCTTGCAGACTGTTTGTTTTTCGGAAGACATTTCACTTAAAAATGTCTTCCCGTCCTCTTTTTGGAGAAGACCCAAACACAAGTCTTCCAACCTCTTCCACATCTCTTCCACATCTCTTCCACATCTCTTCCACATCTCTTCCACATCTCTTCCACATCTCTTCCACATCCACATCTTAAAAAAACAAAACCACAACCCCACAACCCCACAACACACCACTCTCCATTCAACCCACCTTCACAGTCGCCGCTCCAGCCTTCACCGCCGGTCGCCGGCGCAGATCCAGCCGCCGCCGCCGGTCTCCTTCGCAGATCCGGCAAGCCTTCGCAGATCCGCCTTCGCCTTCGCAGATCGACTCCATTCCTTCGCAGATCCGCCTTCACCGCCGGTCGACTCCATTCCCTTCTCAAGTCGCAGTTAATGCAGAATAACGAATACTGTAAAAGTGACTTTTATTTATATTTTAATGTATTTGTATGACTTTTATTTATATTTTAATGTATTTGTATGACTTTTATTTATATATTAATGTTAAAGTTCTTTTTAATGTTTAAAAAATAGGTTTAGTTTAATTACAGAATATTTCAGTATTCTGCAGATGTTAAAAACAAACAGTCTTTTTATTGCAGACTGCAGACGTTTGGTCCACCTCTTCTGCTGCAGATGTCTGCAGATGTGGTCCGCAGACTGCAGACGTTTTCCTGCAGAAAAAAACAAACAGCACCTAAGAGTTTGAAGATTGTCCAACAATGGTTTCTTTTCACTTGTGAGCTTCTTTTGCTGTTTTTATATTTTTGTAAATTATCAGTATCCATACAGCTATACAAGAAATATTAATATACAGTTAGATTAAAAGCAAATATTAATATACAAGAAAAATATTAATATACAGTTAGATTAAAAGTGTTAAAATTTACCTTTCTATCAGTTAAAACTTCAGAAGAGCTAAGTATGAATGTAAGTCTATGGTAAGGGAATCTATGGAGCTTCAAGACGTTGATGTGAAGGAGAAGAGCGATGGATGGATTGGGATTCACACGGACAGTCTATATATAGACCGTCAACCGGCGGCGATATCTAAACATTTATTTTATATTATGTCGTATGATATTGTATCGTATTACATCATATTACGTGATACAATATCATGTCATAACAAATATCATAGAAAAAACATGTGTTTTGTTTTTCTCACCAAAGTTCTTTAGTAATTTTTACACATAAAACAATAAAAATTTCTGTTTTTTTCTCTTATAAAAATGTTCTATATTTTTTAGATACAAAAGCATCTTTACACTTTAAATCTAAAAAGAAAAACGTGAAGATGTGCTATATTTTTTTTATGGGATGATGTGGTTAGAAAATAAATTATAATATTAATATAGTTTTTAACATACGATGATCAGTATATTTTTATATTTATGAATATGAAATAATGTTTTCAATCCATTAAAAATAACATAATGGTATATTGGATTTTTTTAATGTATTAAAAAGTTTGTTTAAATAATTTAAATTTTTAAAAGGAGAAAAAATAACTTTAGACTCCAAAGATTTAAAAATTTACCTTTTTATAAGTCCAGATTCTACAAGAGGTAACTAAGTAAATAAGAATATAAGATCATCACAAGATAATCTATGAAACTTTGCGGCGTCGATGAGAATGAGAAGAGCGATGAACGGATCGAGTTCATAAGGCAGTCTATATATATAGACAGTTAGCGGGGCGGAAATTTTTAAACATAATTTTATATTATGTCGTATAATATTCTATCGTATTATGCCATAACAAATATTATAAAAAACCTTTTTTATGTGTTTTGTTAAAAGTAGTTTGATAAATTTTTTACAAATAAAATCTGACATAATTTATGTTTTTCTCATAAAAGTTGGTCAATATTTCTTTAAACATTAATGTATCTTTGCATGTTAAATTTAAAAAGAAACGATGGAAGATGTGTTATGTTATTTGTATGGGAATGATATGATTAAAAAAATAAATATAGTTTTAATGTTAAATATATTTTAAATTTTATGGAAATGAGATTATGTTCTTTCTCAATGCAATTAAGAAAAAACATAATGGTATAGTGGATTTGTTTTGAATGTATTAGAAAGTTCGTTTCAATAATCTAAATTTTTTTAAGGAGAAAATATAACTTTATATTATTTAGAAACTTATCTTTCTATTAGTCCAAATTATATAAAAAGTAATTAAGTAAGAATATGACACCATCACAAGAGAATCTATAAAACTTCACGGTGTTGATGTGAAAAAGAAGAACAATGAATGGATTAGGGTTCATATAAACAGTTTGTATATAGACCGTCAACGTGCGTAGATATCTAAACGTATATTTTATATTATGTCGTATGATATTGTATTATATTTTATATTAGAGATGATGATATGAACGGGTTGGGTGACTCGTCAGAGAAAATTTAATCAAAACTGGCATTACCATCTCAAGCAATTAGTCTGATATTTATATTTGAAGATGTACTGATCATAATATTAAATATACGTATGCAAATATTTCACAACATAACACACACACACCAACCACGCACCCACGCACCCAAGCACCCACGCACCCACGCACCCACGCACCCACGCACCCACGCACCCACGCACCACGTACGCACGCACGCCCGCCCGCCCGCCCTCCCGCCCGCCCGCACGCACGCCCGTACGCACGCACGCACGCCCGCCCGCCCGCCCGCCCTCCCGCCCGCCGCCCGCACGCACGCATGCACCCACCCACCCACCCCCCCACACACATACACACACACACATATACATACATACATACATACATACATATATAATATATATATATATATATATATAATTATATATATATATATATATATATTATATATTAGATAACTTACTTTTGCAGGTACACTCACAAAGTAGAATATTTTTAATAACGTGAATCGGCGTTCGACCTTTAGTTATGAAAAATCCATAAGTAACAGCTAACTTTACACTGTTGTAGTACAAAAAAACCTCTTTTGATGTTCCTCAACTTCATGAAGCACAAAACTAGTATCAGGAACATAACCGATTTTTCAAACATTCCAAAACTAATATATCTAGCCCACTGTAAATGTCTTTAAAACAGACATGTGATATTGTGATCAGTCTTTTGCATAAAACGAATGAACCTTGTTATTAATAATAATCCAACTTTTTTCCAGGTCGTTTCTTGAAACCCTTTTCTCTTATTTTTTCACGTGTCATTTCATAACAATGCAATCTCCCAGATGCAGAATATAAATTAGAAACAAGTATCTATGTAGACGGATCGTTTGGCTTCTTCACGGCCATTCCTGAGAATCGTCAAAAAATTTTGGGCCTGAAAGAGTAGAGAAAAACCGGTCCCTTATTATGTAAAGTAATACACTCATATATAAAATTTTGGCACTATGCAAGTAGAAAGATACGATATCCAAGTTGGATCAATCAATCGCACTAACCTCCTGTATTCAGATTGTTCTTTTACCTCCCCCACCATGTATCGCAAGTTATTTGATGATTTTTAAAATGGCTTTAAATCTAGTGATAGATAAGTAATAGTGGGATAAAAGTATTATAATTTTAATAGGGTTTCATGTTTGTTAGGCTTAAAATATTTAAATATTAATTAATTTGTTAATGGCCTAACAAGTTTAAGTGTTTAATAAAGTGTGCGGGAGATTTTTTAATATAAATATAATATATTTTTTAAAAATTCCGTGTCCCTAAGGAGATTGGTACCCGAGCAGTCGCCCACGCCGCCCCCTTCAGGGCCGGCCCTGGGCTTCTTATAAGCAAGAATTTCTTTTGTGGCCCTTTGCCAATAACTAAATTAATATGAACTCTACAACTATCAACTAAATCTCTCCATAGAAAAGGGTCTGGCTCATATGGTATTTTCTTGATAATATTCTCAGCCTCTTAAAATAAACTCCATTTTCCATAACACTAACCAATGCCGTGTAATGATGTGAATCCGGTTCAATGTTGTAAGTGACTTTAATCAAATTGAAATATGTATAACACTCGTCAACCATTTGAGGTTTGTGTGCGTATGCCGAGGTTATCAAGAGGGTATTTATAGAATTGGGATATATGTTATTCGTTTTATGTTTTCCCAGAGATCAAAAGCTTTATCCCTTTGTTTATGAAAGATATAACCACCCATCAAACTGTTCCAAGAAGCAACACCGTTCGTTTCATGTTATCAAAAACCTTAACAGCTTTACGGTTTGAACCAAAAAAGAATAGACATTCACATATTAAATGTAGTTTATTATTAATCACTCATAAGTTTCTATTTTATTATAAATAGAAAAGCCACCAAAAACTTTTGGATAGAGCCTACCACAGGGCATCAACTGTTCATTAACTTTTTTTCATACTTTTCAACTTTTTGTTCTAAAACACCTAAAATCCCCTCGAGCATTTTCTCAGTTCTTCTAGCTCCCCAAGCTTTGATGCACATCTACCAACCTCATCTTTGACACGTTGATGTTGTCTTTTGCCTTGGCGTACTTCTTTACACGTAAGGCACCTTCTGACTCAAACACAAATGTCACAAGTGCACTTATCTTCTCGCGCAAAAAGCCAACATTCATGCCTAAAAGCTCCATTGATTTCAGGGATTTATCCCATTTTCAAAATCTTCCTTTGACGTGGTGAGCTGGCATGTTTTAATTTGATTGGCAATTCTTACAATTTCGCCAATCATACCACCACAAACTTGTCATGCAAGCCTTCTTGAAGACTATCATGAAGGTATTGTTTCTTGTGTATGCAAAGCTTGTAGTAACCCATTCTAACATCATTGGGTAACTCACCGTCGATGCTGAGGCCATTGAATAGAATTCGGAACTCTTCAAAGGATTTGACCTCATGGAAGGCAAGATAACGTGTGGATGAACTAGAACATGCTAGAGATTCCGAGCCACCCTCTTCGTTATTGTTTCCTTGATATTCGATAAGGTGGTCTGCAGGTGGAATAGATTGTGACAACGAGATGGACTTTCTAGGCTTTTTAACCCCTTTCCGCACAACGGTTGAAGAGAGAGACTCTGACTGCTGTTTTTCTTGTTTTTAGCTGACGTTGCAACTATTTTCACATCATTTAATTAGTTCTCTAATATAAATAAAAGATGATGACTAAAAATGAGTCACACATTATTCAAAACAGTTACCTGGAGTTAGCATGTGAAGATGATAATCCTCATATCTTGTCGGCATCGATTTCCGACCACTACTCTGTCAAAAACATACCCAAATCCGTTGTTAACTGACTGAATCTAGCAATGTATATACAATATGACAAAAAACATAATGAGATATGATTATAGATACCGATGAAGGAGCTTCGAGAACATGAGGCGGAGAGCTTGAGAGTTTCAACAATTGAGATAAAATCAAGTTGTCTTCACTAGAGATGGGGGATATCGTGTCGTTGTTTGTAGGATTAGGATTGGATTGTTCTACAGTTAAGCTTAGTTCTTCGTTGATGGGATGTGGCTCCATAATCATAGGTTCTAATCGGAGAAGATTAAAGAGATTTAGAGCTTGAAGTTTGTCCAACAACGGCTTCTTTCCACTTTTGAGCTTCTTTAGCTGTTTTCATAATTTTGTAAGTTTAGTATTTTTTTACTGTATCAAGATCTATACAAGAAAAATAAATATTTAAATACAATAAGATTAAAAAGTGTTATAAATTTACCTTTTTGTCGGCTATAGGTAACAAAGTAAGTATGAATGTAAGACTATGGTAAGAAATCTATGTATCTTCACGTCGTTGATGTAAAGGAGAAGAGAGATGAATGGATCGTGGTTAACAGGGACGGTTGTATACATAAACCGTCGGGCGGAGATATCTAAGCATATATTTTGCATTATGTCGTATAATATTGTATCGAATTGTATCATATATCATATAATGTCATGTAATGTCATATTATGTCATGTGATGTCAGATCATGTCATCACAAATACCATAAAAAACCAACATGTGTTTGCTTTTGTCACGAAATTACTCTAGAAATTTTTACACATAAAACCAACACAATTTATGTTTTTTTATAAAAATGTTTAGTGTTTTGTAAGTGAGAAATTCATTAAAAGTTAAGTTACTCATTTTTTTGTCTTATTTAGATTACTCAAGTTTAATGGATGTTCTAATATTAGATATTTTACCTGTTCTATAGGTAAATATGATGATGTGGTTGTAAATTCTTTTTTTTTTGTTTAACCTTTTACTTATTGCTAATGTGGATTTAAAAATATATTTTTTCAATTTATTAAATATAAATACTTTAAGTCCTAATAAATAGATTTTATATCCAAAAAAAGGTTATATGAGATGGTAACATGATGCTAAATTCAAAAAAGGACAATCTATATGCTCATCTATAGAACATATATGAATATCACAAGTCCTTACTCCGACATAGCTATTCCTTGGATTTTGTTGTTTGGAATTTCTATCTTGGTAATTTCTATTAGGTTGAGAATTATGTATCTAGATCAGTGTTTAAATCAAACAATAAGATTGGGTTGTTATCATCTTTGCCTATTATCAAGTTTTGATTTGTTGGATCCAACTTTACTACATGGATTAATTACTTAACTGACCTCACAGCATCAATCTCTCGATTTGCCTTTGCAAACCAAGAAATCATTGACGTAAATGTAACCACATCTGGATCTTTAACACAATCAAACACCTTATACGCATGACCCACAAGACCCAATTTGAAATACGCCACAATAAGTGCGTTTAAAAGGTACGAGGCGTTCTCTTGAAGCTTGAGGATTGAAGTATGAACAGCCTTTGCGAGTTCATTGTCGCCATTTTGAACTGCTAGATGAAGCAGATTGCTGTAGTCTTTGGGAGTTTTTGATGGATGAAATTGAAGGGTTTTGGTGGGGTTAGAGAGAGAAGAAGGAGTTGTATGAAAAGAGAGATTCTGGGTTGAGTTGAGTGGTTTCGAAAGAGATGATGAGTGTGAGCTTTTGGTAAACAATGGGGACGATAGATTGGGGCTGCGATGGATGAGAGGTTGATTGCAGCCATGTACAAAGAAGAGCGCTAACGGCAAAGGGAGGATGTTATGGTAAAGTTTATTAAAGTTCATATATTAATTAATAAATTTATTTTAAAAAATATTATAAATTTATTTTGTATAATTTTTAAAAGTTTAGAAATATATAAAATTTATAAGTTTATAAATACTATACTAAATTCTAGAAGTCACTACTGTTTTTGACGTTTCAAGTTTGAATTACCCAAAAACTCCAAAAAGGAGTAAACTTAACACTATAAAAAAAATATTTTAGTCAGATTTCAACCTGAAAGTTTAAAGATTTCAAGTCCAACCATCATCCTATGTCATTAAAGCAGAATGTCAAATGCAAGAACAAGATTACCTAACTATAGCCCACCCACCAACCCTAGCGGCACCCTTCGTTACTAATGTGAGCATAAAACCACCCAAAAAGACATAGCCAACAATAAAGTGGATGTTTATGGCAGTTTGTGGATCTCACACACTACTAGAAAATAGACTATCGGCAACCGTGATCTGTTTTTATCTTTGATGGATTAACTATAAATCCTACAAAACTTTAAAAAAATGTAGAATTTATAATATCCCTGTATTATCTGTCAATAATTGATTATCAACAAAAAACATGAAAATCAAAAATAATAATAATAATAATAAGATACTTTATAATACTCATCAGTATATCTCAAATGGGTTATTTCAAGTCCGTCTAGAAGCACTAGACCCTCGGAACCAACTTTGATCAAGCGAAGAAGGTTCTGGAAGAACGAATAACATGGTAACCCGACACCAATGATGGTTGACTCGTTTCCCTTTTTGGCGTTTAACCAATCCTAAAGCTCACCAGGAGTTATCACATTTGCATCAAGTACTTCCTTCCCCACAATTTCAGTAGATCACATCAGGTTTCCCAAAACCTGTACAATAACATAACCTTTTTTTTAACTATAGGAAGTACACATGAAGTATAAAACATAAAACAAAAACCGAACAAGCAGGCCCAAGTCCAGCTAAAGATCAAGCCCAGGAGCCCAACTCCAACAAGACTTGTTACAAGCCATGTTGGTGCTGTTGGTTCAGTTTTGGACAAGTGTATTTTACAAAAGTCTTGTTAAGAACAGGGCGGCCGGCCCTAATTAAGACAGAGAATTGGCCCATTAGGCATTCACTAGTGACTATCTATATTAAATGGTTTTCTGAAATCAATGATTTTTCGCTCAAGTGATTAAGATGAGTTATCCTAAGTTCTAATGTAAACAGGTATAAAAATATGTGGAGGTCTTGTTCAAGTCCCCATCATGAAACAAAAACAAAGGGGAGTTCTAGGTGTGTTATGGGGTTTTCTCACATAATATGAGTTCCAACCGAAGGTTGTCTCAAGTTTCGTACTAAATAATGGAGAAACCGAAAGTCAATTGCATGAACAAGATATCATGGTACACACACTTAAAGAGTCCGAGTGGAAACAGGAGAGGAAATGGCTGCAAAGGGAAGTCAAGAGGCTAAAGATTGTATATGAAAATACAAGAAAAAGAGAGATGATGAAGAAAAGGAAGCTGTTGACAAGTGGAAAAGATTGTATCTAGCTATCAAGATTGAACTTGATGATCTCATTAACAAAACCACCATCAAGGTAATAATTATGTGTTAAGTGCGTGCACACATTGTTGATTTTATGATTTTGATTGTTGATTATGACGGGAGGATTTTGTGGAGAAGAGGGACTGATGAACTAAGGAGAGTGTTGAGAACAAAGGATGAAACAATTTAACTTTTACAAGCACATATGGCTTCAATAAAGCAACAAGAGTCAAGGAGGGAGCGTGAAGCGATATATTAAAATGGAGCTTGTGTATCATCACTCACAACAAGAAGAAATCGAAGATGTTACAACACTAATGAAATTTAATTCTCCATAATTAGTTAGTTTTTTTAGCTTATTTAACGTAAAATAATCAGTAACATGAAAGATATGGTGTTTGATGAGAGAACAAGAAAGATAAAAGTGTAGGATGAAAGGAATTGGCAGTAAAATACATGTGGCGTCAAAAGATATGTTACCTATAATGACCAATCTGGTAATTTGATATTAATTTTGAGTATTTAACTAGTTTGTTAGTTTTGCATTTACAGTAAAACAACCATTGTATCTTGGTTTTTTGGGTTAAGCAAAATGGTAGTTTCTTTTCCAGGGAAAAGAGCCACTGAATTCTGCAAGTTAATTGTTAAGTCTAGTTATTAAGGTGTGAGTTTTACAATAATCAAAGTAGAATTCGTATGATTAGATTTCTGGAACTTGTCGGTTTGGACTAAGATTTGAAATATTCATACAAAGTTATATGTAATCTTTTCATCATAATAAAAAAAGATTTAATTAGAAGAGTTACATGACCCGACCCGACCCGATTGGATGACTTGAAAATTTTTAGTTGTTTTGTTAAAAATCTAATCACCTAAAAAATGACCCCCCCTGTAAAATTATTCATGGTTCCGTCACTGGAAGGAAAATAGGTGTGGCTGCATTGTTACACATATGGGGTTGTTTACAAATTGTAAGATTTTGTTGGTCAAATTATAAACTCACAAACCATCACTTATGTTTAATAACTAGTTGGCGTTACCGTACGTTGTGGCGGAAACAGTTACATAGTTTAATGGATTTATTAAAATATTTTAAGAGTAAAGAAATGAAAAATATCCTTGTAGCATCTAAATTTTTAATATATATTACAAACTTTTGCAAAACATATTAAGTTTTTAAGTAACACTTCAATTGAAATTTTAGGATCTTTTTATACTATTCATACAAAATCTCTCGACTTATGTAAAATTCCAAAAAAAATGTAAAATTTAAATAGTAAAATGAGAACAAATATTTTTTTATTAATAGTATAATAAAATATAGACAAAATTACAGAAAACATCTTTTAACTAATTTTATCTAAATATATATATATCACTACAAGAAAAATGGTTTTTTGCGACCATATTTTTTGCGGCGACAACTTTTTCGTCGCAAAAGAGTCACAAAACGACAAAAAGAAAAAACTTTTTTGACTTTAAAGTCAACAACTTTTTTGCGGCGATTTTTCGTCGCAAAAAGTTAAAATTAATTATTATTATTTTTTTAATATCACGAAAACCTTTTTAAGAGCGGGAAAAATCCGCGTAATCATTTGCGGCGACTTTTTCGTCGCAATAAACAACTAAATATTATAATATATAAATAATTAAATAGTTTCGTCGCAATTACATTATTGCGGCGATATATCGCCGCAAAAAAGAACCCCCATTTAGTCGGGACAGTTCACATTTTCACCATTTCACAAACCACCACACCACAGCCACACTGCGCAACCCACCCTCACCCCACTGCGCACCCACCCTCACCGTTGCGCACCCCACCGTCGGCTCCCTCACCACGTCGCCGCCTCCTCACCCTTGCGCACCCCATTTAGTCGGCAAAGTTGCTGCTCCACCACCGCCTGTCCACCACCGCCAGTCCACCACCGTCGCCGCCTCATTTACACCCTAGCCGCCACCACCACTCCTGATTTTAGGTAATATCCTCAATTTACCTAATTTTTAGCGGCCCGGGTGGGAACGTGGCATCGGTCCAATACCGAGCGTGCCTTCACAACCCCACCGCCACCTCATAGAACAGATCAGCGCATGTTCTCACAATCTGAGGTTGAGGAGATAGTAGCAGCGAGACTGGCCAGTGAGCAAGAACAATGGCAGTCACAGATGATGGCTAATATGATGGCACAAATGCAAAGTCAAATCCAAAGCCAAGTCCAGAGCGCGTTGAGGAGAAGTGGTCATTCTCAAGAAGATGAAGAAGATGAAGATGATGAAGGGGGTCGTCATAGGATGGGTATTGAGAGTTTGATGGTTTGATGGTTTTTAGTGATTGTTATGACTATTTTAAAACATTTGTTTGTGTGACTTTTAACTTATTAAATGTCACACCCGACCGACGGCGGAATCATCGGAGCGGACGAGGGAATGATTGATTGTTCATAACACATGATTGTCTAATAGTGGAAATAATATTAAATCAAATTACATGATAGCATGTGTTTAACATAAGCAAATACAACAGTTAAAGTCACAAATAGTAGTTGTCTTTTGTTTTGATTAAGTCCGGATCTTATATGAGCATGTAGAAGTCCACTAATTTGCTTAACCTGAAATCATGTGAGAAAATAAAGTCAGCTAACGAATTAGCTGGTGAGTAATCACAGTTTTGAGTATACATATAGATGGATTGATTGATTGAGAATAATCCAATTCACAAGGTAACGTTAAGACTTATATTGCAATAGTAAGCATATATGTCACACCCCAACCTTGACGGCGGAAATGTCGAGGCGTGAGAGTTACGATTGTTCACAGCCACATAACGCTATTGCCTGAAACATGTTAAAAATAAAAGGTCAACATATTGTTGGTGAGTATTCTATAGTTCTGCATACATAAGTATATAAAAGATGGCAATTCATGTTGTAAAGTAGAGAACAAGGTAACTAGGGATGTAAGACAGAATGCACAATCAAACCTTGACAAAGTTTCATAAGTCTCAAACGTGTACTTGGACCAACCAAGTTATAAGTATATACGATTAGCTAAGTGTACTTGGATCAACCAAGCAGGCTTGTCAGGCCCATAGATCTATGACGTCGCCAGGCTAGCAATAGTTAATGATTGTACATGTATTCGACATTACATGGTAGCTACAATATTCAACTAATCACAACATACAAGTAAATTGCCATAAGTTTAGAAGAATCAAACGTTTACAAGTGCAATGATTAATAAGTAACATGTTTCACCCCAAAGTGTGAAAATATGAAAAAGGGGTATAGAAATACTCACTTGGCGATTAAGTATATATGGATGATTAATAAGAAATAATAATGCGCGTCGTTTCAACGAATTCCCTTACAAGGTACCTAAAACGTATTTATTTCAAGATTAAGTTCGATAATAAGTTTAACAATTTAAATGTGAACTAAGGTTTTACGATTTTGAAGTTTTGTATACTATATTATTCAGAAGAAATATATCTTTTTAAGTGTTTTAATCTAAAAATGAAATTAGGTTAATATCAGATAATGTTTGAATATATTTGTATATATTCTTTGTAATAAATATCGTTACAATAACGTATTAGCCGATAATTTATTAATCTAAATTAATGTCAAAGTATATTTTATAATAATTACATTCGTAAATAATTGTGAAATTATAAGATGTATAATTTCTATAATTACAGGACTATTTCATAATTAAACATGATATAGTGTCCATTTTTATAAAAAAATTGTTTATAATATTATAAATAATATTTTATAATATTATTAGGGTTTTTAACTAAAATAAATTTACAGAAATTATCTACGTAACATTTTAAATAAGAAAGTTTATAAGATTTATTTTTTATAATTTTAGGAATTTTTCTATTTTTAGGGCTTAAAAAGCTAATAAAAAAAATAAGGGGGGTGCCCGGGTCGAACCGGGACCTCCTGTTTACAAACACACGCACCAAACCAGTGAACCAAGGCCTCAGCCGCGGTATATTTCAGTTTCAATTGTTTTAAACATCAATTGCAAGTTATCCCCAATTCATAAGAACCCTAATTTCGATTGGTTTCAAATTGACCCCCAAATCAAAGTTGTTAATCGATTAATGTAGGGCTTTTGTTCCCCAACAGAAAACCTATATGTATGTTCAATTACCCGAATTTCGCACGGATTGATGATGAATTCTTCGAAGAACAGCCGCGACTGTGTTGCGATCTGTTCAGGTTACAAACGATGATGAAACTCAAATCGTTTCACAGAAAGCTTCGAATAAGTTAAATGATGAAAAGCCCTGTGTTGATTTCGGGTTTTGAAGCTCTGAAGATGGTGTTCGAACAGTTGCAAGTTCGCGAAAGAGATGATGATCGATGCTTATGTTCGCGTTTGATTCAGATGGAATTGAAAGTTGTGAACGCTTAGGAATGATTAGATGATCGTTTATATAGGTACAATTTTAACAATTGTTAATGTTGAGTGGTTTTTATTAGGTATGTTTAGTGGGTATTTTAGTGGTCCATTATGTGAAATCCGGATGTTTTTTACTCGAATTAATGCGTGTTGACAGGTTCTCGATAACCCCACGATCGTTTTGGTGCATTCTGGGAATTTAAAATCCATGTTTTGGGCGAAATAGGGCTCGCCGCGCCGCGGCCGGCGGTCGCCGGTCCGGCCACCGGAAATACGGGGGAGAGGGAAAGGGCCGGGGGGTTGGGTTGTAAAATTACATTTTTCAATAATGGTCCCTGCAGTTTGAATTTATTATTTTATGTTTAAAACTTCCATTTTAAGTTTCAAAATTGACATAATACCCCCTGGACTTTATTATTATATATTTTTATTTTTTTATTATTCTTGCTATTATTATTATTATTATTGTTATTTTTTTATATTATTATTATATTATTATTATTATTATCTTTATTATTATTATTATTATTATTATTATTATTATTATTATTATTATCATTATTATTATTATTATGAATAACACGCCGAGTAAATACGAGATGTTACAATATAGATAAACTGACACAATAACAACCCCTTGACTTGACACTTGCATATAATAGACTCCACACATACACCATAGATAACTCCTGCCTCTGGCACATCATCACTCGACTATTCATATGGGGTGGGTTATCCAAACCAGTAGATCTACCATTGATACCAGGATTGATTGATTGAATTAGGGTTTTACTGTCGTCCAGTTTATCATAGTATGTTTACATAATTGCAAGTAATAACATAACCTGTCTTGAATTGAATTTAGAATGAAATAACAATAGAATATCATGATTGAATATATGATTTCCCCCAAATAAGAAATGATATAAAAAGGGGATATGAATACTCACTTGATTGATGATTAGAATCTGGACGTGATAGATTAAACACCAACGATTTCCTTACGATTAACCTAAGGAACGGTGTCTGAATTAGAATAATAATGATTTGGAAATCGGGAATGTATTAGGATTTCCATTTGGTTTTGAATGGTAGTTTAAATAAACTAATTTTATTTAGTTTGAATGTCTTGAAATAAAATGTGATTACGTTTAGAATTTAATAAATGTATTTGTATCAATACTAATTGTTTGGTTTATTGTTAAAGTGTGGAAAAAAATAATTAATTTAAAATTAATAATAAAAATTAAATAATTATTTAAATAGTACAAAACGATTTTTTTTGTATTAATAAACATATAAAACATATATATTAATTATCTTGAGTAATATAATGTCTAATAATTTTTTTATTATTAATAATTTTGTAATAAATTTTATTTATTTAAAACATTTAATAAAATAAAAAATTTTAAAATAAATGAAATTAAGTGGTTCTAAAATTTTAATGTTTGTAAAAAACATTTTTAAATTTTTAGAAATTTATGAATTTTTTTAAAGCTTAAAAATGCCAAAAAAATGTGTGAGGTGGCCCGGGGTCGAACCCGGGACCTCTGGAATGACATGGAGACACAGGACCGGTGAACCAAGGCCGCAGCCGCGGTTAAGATCCCGATTTTAATTCTTTTAACCTCGGTCTCGATTAAACCCCAATTCCCCAATGAACCCTAGTTCGAATCTAACCCAATTGAACGCGAATTCGATTATGATAGTATCTGAAATCATAGGGCTTTGATTGCCCGTGTATAATCGAGTATGTAGGTGTGTCGAATTACGTATATGGTGTTTGATGTTAAACCCAATGAAGAACAGGTCGCGACACGGTTGGTGATCGATTGATGATCAAAACTTGATTATAGTCGAATTAAATTTGAGGGAAGCTTGGATGATGATTTGGAAGCAAAGCCCTGTGTTAGTTTCGAATAAAATTGATCGGAGATGGGGTTTCGAGGGTGTTGCAGGTCCGAACGGGGAGAGGATGAAATGGGGTGATTTTTGATGGTTTGAATGAAATTGAGCTCAAATGAAAGTTATAAACGATCCAAAATTGGTTAGTGCGTGTTTACTTTCGATTAAAATATGGTGTTAGTGCGATTTGATGGTGTAAAGGAGCCGACCAAAGGGGGTGCGATCGGGGAAGAAGGAAAAGGGTGTGGTTGGGTTCAATTTTACAGATTTAGCCCTGTGGTTTTATAATTTTGTTATTTCATGTTAATAGTTTAGTAATTAGGTTTAAAAAATGACATTAAGACCCTGGACTTTAATAATCAAATTATTATTGTTATATTTTTTTTATCATTATAATTATTATTATTATTATATTATTATTATTTTATTATTATATTATATTGTAATTACTGAATTAAAAATCAACGTATTAAACAAAATTAATTTTTATTTAACGCAAATACGTGATGTTACAGTCTCCCCTGCTTTAGGAAATTTCGTCCCGAAATTTTAATCACGAGGAGGCTGAAACGAAAAGATGAGGATCCCACGATCCACTGAAATCAATGACACAAGCCCGAAGCATATCCTCGAGGGTCTGTATCGTTCTTTCAGTCTGACCGTCGGTTTGCGGATGTTAGGTTGTACTAAGATTCAGTTGAGTTTCGAGAGCTGATTGGAGACTTTTCCAGAAACGAGAGATGAAGCGACCATCGTGATCAGAGATGATATTTTTACTTGACAAAAGATTGTTTAGGAAGACTACCATCACGTAATCGGGTTTTGATGATAACTCACAATGAAAGTCGATAGATAAGGAATAAATGGTTTGATGTAGCTAGATCGAGTTAAAACATGAGAATAAAGGAAAAGAAATCGATTTAAGAATTTAAATGCTCCAAACTTGGAATCAAAATCAACCTAAAACGATCGGGTCTCTTTTCAAGTTCAGAGATCATGCTTTGGCTTGATAGGTCGAAACACTAACATTATTTCAGCCTTCAAGTTACTACATGCTTCTCGTCACTTGATTACAGCCATGGTAAACTGGAGATCAAGAAATAAGAATAGTCATCAAGGTATGGTTTTCACCCTATCTTGATGGTGTACTCTCAAGGTATGACCACTAGCTTACCAATCCAAAAAGTTCGATGCCAACTTATTGTTGAGGATCCATATAAATAAGACGAGGTAACTCGTCATTAAGGTAAGGGAAATCACTCCTATCTTAACGATGAATTTTTACAAAAACAAAATATAATAAGATAGACTTCCTCATCAAAATCCAGAATTCACTCCTACTTTGACGAGGTCGTTTTATTTGAGAAATACAATCCATAAAAATGAAATTATCATCAAGGTATGAAATTTACGTCTATCTTAATGATTGAATTTCATAATAACAAGAAAACAATTGAAGATTGATATTTGTCACCAAAGTACGGGTTTCAATCCTATTTTGGTGAGATCATGTCATTTTTTGAAATGTAAGTTCCAAAGTGAATAATTGAAGTCAGTCCTCAAGATAAGGAAATCACCTAATCCAGATGATGAAATTTCATAAAACACATCATTGGAAACCATTTATTGAAACGAATAAAGAATCATCATCAAAGTAAGGGAATCACCCCTGTTTTGATGAGTTAGAATCATTTAGGAGATTCGAGTGTCCTTAATCATAGGTTGACTGGCAAACTCTTGCATCTCCCAAGGTGCAAACGGTTCAAAGTTCGACTTAACAACGAAAGGAAAAATATCTCAATTAGAAATTTAGAAATTTTCAAATTACATCAATGTAAAAAAGGAAATCACGATTACAAATCTTGAATTAAATCAGGAAGACGAAATCAAGGGCAAGAATTATTCAACACCACATCATTGGTGGCTTGAGCTTGTTGGGTATTGATGTTGAAAGCACGTCCTTGAGCCGTAGGAACTAGGCTGACAAGTTGAGGGCATCGATTGCGAAAATGGTTCGGATCACCACATTGATAGCATGCACGACCCTGGGTAATTGCAGGAGGATGTTGGTGAACTGGTGCATTGGTCGGAGCTTTAGCAGCACTCCTGCACACGTTGAATGTATGACCCAAACGACCACAGTTTGTGCATTGACGACACTGAATGTTAGCGGAATGGTGATAACTGCAGTTGTTACTCTGCGGATAGGGTCCAACGTATGACTTTTTCATTAGCGATTGGTTGTTTACTGCTGGTTGACGAGTTGGAGGGACTTGATTAATTGGTACAGCAGGGGTAATTACAGCAAAGTTTTGAGATTGAGCCTTCCTCTTCTTGTTCTTGGAAAGCTCGGCTTGGTCGGTTTTGACGGTTTCGTTAGGAAGTTTATCGGTATTTTTCTTCGATCCTTTCCTGGTTAAGGAACCAGCTTTCACATGATTATCGGTTAACTGTGCAGCCAGCCTAATAGCATCTTCTAGTGTCGAAGGATTTCTTCCTAACACTGTATCCTGAATCTGCATGTTTAATCCACCAATGTATTTCTCGATGGCTCGGGTGGTAGGGGTAGCAAGATGCGGTACCAAAAGGCTTAGTTCGTGGAATCGGTTAGTGTATGCGAGGTTCTCGCCACTGTCTTGGGTTAATTCCCAGAACTCAGCTTCCAGTTTCCGGACTTCGTTTCTTAGGCAGAACTCTTTAGTCATGAGCTCCTTAACTTTAGTCCATGTTAAAGCTAGAGCAGTTTCAGTTCCACGGGTTCGTTTCTCTCCGTTCCACCAAGTAAGTGCGCGTTTCTGGAGAACACTTGTGGCATACCGGACTTTCAGATTTGCAGGGCATTCGCTGTTTAGGAAAGTGTTCTCGATGCTTTCGAACCACTGTAGTAATCCAGTAGCTCCTTCAGTTCCACCGAACTTAGTGGGGTTGCAAGAACTGAAATGTTTGTAAGTACAAGTTTGGGGAGGGTTTGGTGCAGTTGGGTTTTGAACAGTATTGTTGCCTTGGTTCAAATGAGTAAGTAGAGTTGGGATGACCGCAGTAACTTCACGTGCTACAATAGCAGCAATCTTACGGCCAGAGTTTCTAGACCGTGAACGGATTTGACGAGAAGACATTCTGGAATATCATTTAGATATTTTATGAGAATTGGATAATAGGAGTTATACCACATGAAAACGACAATCGGGAATTTGGCATAATAACAATGATATGTTCCGAGTGTAATCGTTTGATTCGTAAATCAAAGCGAGTACGTTGACTAATCAAAGTGTTTTGTCCAACACAACCTTATTGAAGACATGCGTACCTATAAGCAGATACTCATCCCGAGGGTTCCCAGGTAAGGTAGACAGATCCATCGGTTGGTTTGGATTTATGCGAATACCTTGCCTTGACAGAACACCCGAGATATAGGGATGGCAAAAAAACCCGAACCCGACGGGGATACCCGAAACCCGAAACACACGGGACGGGTATACCCGAAACCCGACGGGTATGGGACGGGTATGGGATTAATTTTAAAAATTTTCATGGGTATGGGACGGGTATGGGATTAGGTGATATACCCATTTACCCGACCCAATTACCCGAAACATATACCCGTTTACCCGTCCCATTTACCCGAAAAACATATACCCGTCTTCATGGAATTACTAGATTTATATTTTGGACAGGGCTGTATATTTTGGTACCTTATATTTTGGGTAATGGCTTCTTCATGGAATTGTTGGAGATGTATTTTGGTAACTTATATTTTGAACATGTACCAAAAACGTCTTTGGGTTCATGTATCTTGATGTTAATATATATATAAAGTTGATCTATATAAAAAGAGAAGAATTATATTTTTTTTTTTATTTTTGAAATCCCAACGGGTATACCCGAAACCCGCGGGAATGCCCGATACCCGACGGGTAATACCCGATAGATACCCGATGGGTATTGGGCCGGGTATGGGACAGGGTTTAACAATCGGGTATGGGGTTGGGAATACCAATACCCGACCCATACCCGACCTATTGCCATCCCTACCGAGATACAGGCATCCCACTCTTCCAGCATAGCATATTTCAAGTTGTAAAACACAGACTTTGACGAGATTTTGAAAACCACGAATAACGATTCAAAGCTCATTTTGACAACCATTTGATTTAGGCACACAATGCCTTGAATATGATTTAAGATTTGTGTGTGCATTGATAAGAATCAAAGTATAGGAAGAATCACACAAGGCATATAATCACATAATCAAGTATAAACATGTAGAGCACATATAATCCTATCTATGCATATAAAATACATGAGAGGACTCATGTGTAAAGGTACTTAGTTATAGTCTAGGTCATTCCATTTCTAATAACCAAATTCCCTATAACCATGGCTCTGATACCAATCTGTCACACCCCGACCGACGGCGGAATCATCGGAGCGGACGAGGGAAATGATTGATTGTTCATAACACATGATTGTCTAATAGTGGAAATAATATTAAAATCAGATTACATGATAGCGTGTGTTTAACATAAGCAAATGCAACAGTTAAAGTCACAAATAGTAGTTGTCTTTTGTTTTAACTAAGTCCGAGTCTTATATAAGCATGTAGAAGTCCACTAAGTTGCTTAACCTGAAATCATGTGAGAAAATAAAGTCAGCTAACGAATTAGCTGGTGAGTAATCACAGTTTTGAGTATACATATAGATTGATTGATTGATTGAGAATAATCCAATTCACAAGGTAACGTTAAGACTTATATTGCAATAGTAAGCATATAGATAAACTGACACAATAACAACCCCTTGACTTGACACTTGCATATAATAGACTCCACACATACACCATAGATTAACTCCTGCCTCTGGCACAATCACCACTCGACTATTCATATGGGGTGGGTTATCCAAACCAGTAGATCTACCATTGATACCAGGATTGATTGATTGAATTAGGGTTTTACTGTCGTCCAGTTTATCATAGTATGTTCATATAATTGCAAGTAATAACATAACCTGTCTTGAATTGAATTTAAAATGAAATAACAATAGAATATCATGATTGAATATATTGTATCACATGATTTCCCCCAAATAAGAAATGATATAAAAAGGGGATATAAATACTCACTTGATTGATGAGATTAGAATCTGGACGTGATAGATTAAACACCAACGATTTCCTTACGATTAACCTAAGGAACGGTGTCTCGAATTAGAATAATAATGATTTGGAAATCGGGAATGTATTAGGATTTCCATTTGGTTTTGAATGGTAGTTTAAATAAACTAATTTTATTTAGTTTGAATGTCTTGAAATAAAATGAATTTATTGAATGTGATTACGTTTAGAATTTAATAAATTTATTTGTATCAATACTCGTAATTGTTTGGTTTATTGTTAAAGTGTGGAAAAATAAATAATTAATTTTATTAATTAATTATATAATAATTAATATGTAATTATTTAAATAGTACAAAACGATTTTTTTTGTAATTAATCTGTGAATACATATAAAACATATATAATTGTAATTATCTTGAGTAATATAATGTCCAATAATAATTTAATAAATTAAATTATTATTAATAATTTTGTAATATTTGTAATTTTATTTATTTAAAATATTTAATAAAATAAATAAAATATTAAAATAAATTTTAGAAAATAATTAAGTGGTTCTAAAAATTTTAATGTTTGTAAAAACATTTTTATAATTTTTAGAAATTTTTATGAATTTTTTTAAAGCTTAAAAATGCCAAAAAAAATGTGTGAGGTGGCCCGGGGTCGAACCCGGGACCTCTGGAATGACATGGAGACACGGGACCGGTGAACCAAGGCCGCAGCCGCGGTTAAGATCCCGGTTTTAATTCTTTTAACCTCGGTCTCGATTAAACCCCAATTCCCCAAATGAACCCTAGGTTCGAATCTAACCCAATTGAACGCGAATTCGATTATGATAGTATCTGAAATCATAGGGCTTTGATTGCCCGTGTATAATCGAGTATGTAGGTGTGTCGAATTACCTATATGGTGTTCGTTTGAAGTTAAACCCAATGAAGAACAGGTCGCGACACGGTTGGTGATCGATTGATGATCAAAACTTGATTATAGTCGAATTAAATTTGAGGGAAGCTTGAAATGATGATTTGGAAGCAAAGCCCTGTGTTAATTTCGAATAAAATTGATCGGAGATGGGGTTTCGAGGGTGTTGCAGGTCCGAACGAGGAGAGGATGAAATGGGGTGATTTTTGATGGTTTTGAATGAAATTGAGCTTAAATGAAAGTTATAAACGATCCAAAATTGGTTAGTGCGTGTTTACTTTCGATTAAAATATGGTGTTAGTGCGATTTGATGGTGTAAAGGAGCCGACCAAAGGGGTGCGATCGGGGAAGAAGGAAAAGGGTGTGGTTGGGTTCAATTTTACAGATTTAGCCCCTGTGGTTTATAATTTTTGTTATTTCATGTTAATAGTTTAGTAATTAGGTTTAAAAAATGACATTAAGACCCCTGGACTTTAATAATCAAATTATTATTGTTATATTTTTTATTATCATTATTATTATTATTATTATTATTATTGTTGTTGTAATTACTGAATTAAAAATCAACGTATTAAACAAAATTAATTTTTATTTAACGCAAATACGTGATGTTACATTAAATTTGGACAATTTTTTGTTTATATGCTATATTTTGCGATTGGTTTGATGGTTTTGATAGTATGTACTGATTTGGAACAGCAGGTTTGGTCTGGTACCCAGAAAAATCTGGATGGATTGTTGCAAATGCAGCAAAATTATAAAAAAAAATTTCTTTTTTGCGGCAACATTTCGTCGCAAAAAAGAGTAAAATATATTGAAAAAGTTCGCCGCAAAAAAGATTTTGGTCAAAAAATTTGCGGCGATATATCGCCGCAAAAAATAAGTTCTCGTCGCAAAAAATTTCGTCGCAAAAGATTTCTCTCAGAATTTCATTTTTTTAAAAATAAGTGGAGCCCATAAAAGAAATCGTCGCAAATTTCGTCGCAAAAAACATTTTGCGACCACTCTTTTACGGCGACTGTTTTGCGACGCAATTTTCGTCGCAAATAAGATATTGCGACGAAAATGGAGTTTTTTGCGACGATATTAGTCGCCGAAAAAAACCTTTTTCTTGTAGTGATACTTATGAAACAAAGGAAACAAAACAAATACTACATATAATAATAAATTAATAATAGGAAGGTGTGTTTGAAATTTAAAAATATATATATGTGAGTGGTGAATCATGCAAGAATTTAGTGGTTAAAGGGCAAATTGAAAAATAAAAAGATACGTACGGACTTAAACTTATAAAACTCAATTTCATTTTGACTTTCACATCTTGAGTTCTTGACCGGTTATCTTCTTTAATTTGTTCTTCCACATGATCGTTTGCAATGTTCTTTTTCTCTCCTAACGATTACCGATCATCAACAATTTGTATTCGTAAACAAAAGATTTTGATTGTAGGTGAGAGAAAACCTTGTACCATTAATTTTAAATGGGTTTGATTTTTGAGTTAAGGAGAGTCCTTTCGTCTCCAAAATCATTTGGTATCTTAGATCTATTCATCATCATTTTCGATTTTTGTTAATCATCTTCGATTTTTTCAATATCTGTTTTGTTTCTGTTCGATTTTATTTCATAAGAAAACCACGATATGTTTGATTTCGTTTCATAGGAACCAATATTTATTTGATGACATAATTACACGAGTGGTCCCTATGGTTAGGCCTGATTTCACTTTTGGTCCCTAACTTTCTGTAATTACAAGTTTGGTCCAAAACTTTGCACAAACGTAACAACGATGGTCCCTGAAACGGATGGACGTTAACTTTGACTGTTAAATTTTTTTAAATGACTAAAATACCCTTCCCCACCTGAATCATCATCTTTCCAGCCCACCCGCTACCACCTTCATCCACCACCATCACCGCCGCCTCCACCACCACGGGTGCTTCCCGCCTCCACCACCACGGGTGCTTCCCGCCACCACCATCACCGCCGCCTCCATTGTTTGAATCTAAGGAATATTTAGAAACCCTAGAAATAAAAACCCCCAAATCAAGATGAGTGAAACCCTACTCTTGGTGTTATGTGGGTGGTATGGTGCTGGTGGTGACGATGGTGAACGTGGTGCCGATGATGGTAGTTGAAGGTGGTGTTGGTGGTTGAAGGTTGCAGGTGGTGGTGGTTAAAGGTTGAATGTGGTGTTGGTGGTTGAAGGTTGCAGGTGGTGGTGGTTAAAGGTTGAATGTGGTGGTGGTGGTTGAAGGTTGAATGTGGTGGTGGTGATTGAAGGTTGAGGGTGGTGGTGGTTGAAGGTTAAGGGGGGTGGTGGTGGTGGTTGAGGATGGTGGTGGTGGTTGAAGATGGTGGTGGTGGTTGAAGGTGGTGGTGACAGTGGTTGAAGGTGGTGGGGGTGGTGGTTGAAGGTAGAGGCTTTAATGTTGGTAGGAGTAGTGTAGATGTAGAAGAAGAAAAGAGAAAGGGGGTATTTTTGTCATTTCATACGCACTTAACAGCAATAACTAACGTCCATCCGTTTCAGGGACCATCGTTGTTACGTTTGTGTAAAGTATTGGACCAACCTTGTAATTTCAGAAAGTTAGGGACTAAAAATGAAATCAGGCCTAACCACAGGGACCACCCGTGTAATTAAGTCTTATTTGATTTTGATTTTATTTTTGTTTGATTTCATTCGAACTGTATGATGTTTTTTTAATCAATTGATTTTTGTTACTGGGTTTCATATGATTTGTATACGATTTATCTTCTTTGATTTGCTTGTAAGGGTCCTTGATAGCCGTAACCATAACCGTAATACTCCCGCCGTTAAGTTGCTTTTTGTAGTTATATAATATATTTTAAATTTATTTTATTTTAATCAAGTTTTTTTATTTAAAAAAACTCAATTAGTAGTAATAATTCATTTTATTTTAAATTTAATTTTTTATATTATCAACTTAATTGTGTAATCATATTATTTTCAACTATACATATTTTTATAGCTAAATAAGATTTAATTTAAAAAAACTAAAAGAAAAAAATATATTTATTGATATATTTATTTATTTTAGATTAGTATGATTTTAACACAACTGGTTTAATTTTAAATGAGTCAATTATTTATTACATTATTCAAAAAAGTACTTGAATATTTATAATTTATAAATATAATTTTTATTTTTCGTTATTATAGTACTGCGTAACTTAATCATACGAAACATTTATACATGTATGAATTATATTGTTTTCATATTTTCAACCCGTGTATTACACGGGTTTACTAAAACTAGTATAATATATATAACTACCTTTAGTAAACCCGTGTATTACACGGCTTGAATAAATAAAATAAATAAAATATTAAATATAATAAAATTTTACTTAATTATAAAACGACATGTTATGATAAAATATTAATTAAATTACGTAGAAGTAAAAACTGTAATTAATAAAACAACGATATTACTTTTTAATTTTTTATAAAAAATCAAACATCTTGTTTAAAAAATGTCATTTTTATAAATATCCTTACTATAACTCTCATTTTTAATTATTTTTGGTTTATAAAAAAATTATTTTTAAAAACACTAAATATAAAATATTTTATATTTTCATAAGTTTGATGTTTTAAAAAAATATTTTATAAAAATTTGTTTTTTCAAAAATAACATTAATAAAAAAATATATTTCTTAATTTATTAAAAAACTATTTTTAATCTGAAAAGACTTAAATAATATTATTTGTAATAAAGGTAATTATATATATATATGGGTGCTGGATAACGGTTCTTAGTTTTTGGATGATCTTGACCGTTGAAAACCCTTTACTTTTAATCCTGACCGTGTTAATTCGGTGGTTGAAGGATGATGCAGCGGTTACACATGTGTTCCCAGGTTTAGCTCACCATGTTCCGTCATAATCGAAGTTCATGGATGCAGCGACGGTTATGTGGGTGTTCCCGGGTTTAGCTCTCCAAGTTCCATGTTAATCGGATTTCATGGATTCAATTGTTACCGGCGGTGTTCTGATCTTTCCTCCCTCCCACGTCAGGATCTCTCCTAAATTGCCGCTGGTAAGTCGGTAACCTCCGCATGAAATATCCCCATAAAAATCCCTAATATGAAATCGCACGTCGCGATGTCTCTCTCTTTCACAATTTTAATTCACCAAAATTCCATGATTCTAGAAATCAAGTTGTTGTTAGTCTATGGATTCACTATAATCGACTAAATGTCCGAAGATGAAGGCTTTGGATTTGTTGTGGCATGCAATCGGCTTTCAGAAATCGACGACTTATCATCGCAGAAGGTCACAGGTCGTCTTCCTGTCACCCACAAGGCCTACCAGGTGATGTTTATTTCCATTTGTTCTAAAATTTAAAGTCGATATCGAATATGAATCTGAATTTGTAATTGAAATTGGGCATCCATTTAAGGTGTTATACGGTGTCTGGGTGGAAGCGAGTTGTGGGGTTGTAGTTAAGCATTAATCACCTCATCCATTCCATTCCACATAGCTAAAACCATTTGGTCCAATTTCATCTAATTTCAGAACTAAATTCTCAAATGGCTGCAAATTTTGGTGTAAATTTGTGTTATTTTAGTAGGAATGGAATGCGATGGCTTCAAGATGCAACAGATGGTGCAGAATTTTGCAAAAAACTTACTGGATGAAAATCTGGATAGGGCTTCTTCGATTGTAAAAGAGATTTTATTAAGATTGATGCATCTAAGGGCACTTCTGGAGTTGTTCCGGTTTGAAAACACTTCTAGAAGGCTTTGAGATGATCGAAAACAGCTAGCAGAGGTAACATATTCCTTTAAATTATGGTTGGCAAAATGGGTGACTTGGGTGCATTTCAAAACAACCATCATCATTTTATTATCTTTATAATATTTTGTAAATAATGATATGGTTTTACTTAATAGAGCAATTGTGGAGGTTGATAAATGCATTGATTTTAGGTTTTTAAGAATTTGGAGTGCTGAATATGATCCAACGCATGAGGAGTTTGATCCAAACAGATATAATGTAGTGTTTCAAGTACCAGATGATACCAAGACTCCCGATATTATTGCAGTTGCTCTCAAGGTATGCTACCAAAGCAACTTTGTTAGAGAAAACTTTATATTTTTATCATTTTGGTTGTGACTTGATGTACCTGTAACTATACTTGATCATGTTTTTATTTTAGTTTTGCAAGCAGGATACACACTCCATAGTCGAATAAATACAACCTGCTTGAGTTGGTGTGAGCCTAAAGCCATAAAGACTGGCTAAAATAAAAGCTTGTGGATCGAAATATCACCTCTTAGTGATATTATTCTAACATTTTTAAATATTTTCTCTTCTTAGCAAAGGGATAAGTCCTGGGAGGAAAGCTTTTTTAAACTTCTTTCTAGAAAGTCCTTAGATATGGTTGTTGGTTGTGGTTGTAAACATTCATATATTTTTCCTATTTAACCATGATATAAGAGTATTTTCTTTTCGCAATCTTTTGTTGTAGGCAAAACAAATAGCAGTGGAGAAACATCTAAATGCAGCTCTTCAGACCAGTGCGAATAAGTCATAAACTAGCTCAGACTCGACATAAGGCTTCAAGTTTGTAGTTGTTACCAAGAAACTTGAAGATGTCTTAATTAAGGTACGTTAAGATAACACAAAGTGATGTAAATATATACCTTAAAAGGTATACATCATTCGTTAAAGATTTCAAAATTATTAATTGGATTATTTTGTTACGGGAATTTCTATTATGGTTTAATACTTTTCAGAATTGCATGAAAAGAATGAATAACCATTTAAGCGATTAACAAAGAAGGCATCTTCGATGGGGTGTCAACTGGTTCTTATTTCGTTTAATAATTTTCCCACCAAGAAAGCAATCAACTTGGTTTAATTAAATAATAAGTAAACGTTTTATTTTTATTGTTTATAAGAAAGTGAAAAGTTATATATTTGATATATGTATATCAGAAACTTCCAAAAACTTTTGTACCATGCTTCTATGTTGATAGAATTTTCGACAGGAGGAATGTCAAAATTGCTTGATTGTATTATGATGTTTGCAACATGTTTGGTCACTGATGTTTTCACCACTTCTTTAATATAATGCTTCCGGTATGTGTTTGTTTTATCTTCTGCAATAAGAAACTTTCTTAATAAATTTCAACTTAATAGGTAATACACAAAGCCAAGGCATGGGTTCCTTCTACTGAGATGGCAATGGAGGTTGTTAAATCGCCTCCTAACATTGACTTTGATGCTTATCTGCTTAACATGCTATCAATGAATGATGCACTTACTGATAAAGTTCCAAAAGAAGCTTCTATCAATGATCTATGGGTAAGATTTCAATGTATGTCATATGTCTCCAGTTTCACATTATCCTTATTTCACATTGTATTTTGAAAGTTTACTTATAGATGTTAGATCGACCTATCTTGTATTATATTTTGGAACTGCTGTAGAAGTACCAAAATATTTTAGAGCTGTTGTACCAGTCACAGGAACCAACCACCTAAGCTTACACAACCTGTTGACAATAAGCCCAATCCCAAGTCCACTTCTGTAAATCTGTAATAGAGGATCTACTTAAAGATTCACCTACTATCTCACTACCCATTGCATCAGAAAAGCCTAAAGAATGATGTTAAAAACGATAGTTTAAGTCTTTTTTAGAAGGTCTAGATTTTTTCTTTTGTATCCTTTAGACTTTACCCTTTTGACCCATTTACTTATAGTTTATTCAATTTAGCTCATGTTTTTATCTAACGAGAATCAGTTGATTGTGGCAAAATTTGTCAAACAGTGTCATTTTCCAGCCTTAACTCTCCAAAGTAATTATATTTAAAAGTTAAATTATTATTAGAAATAATATAAAATCATATTTGGCACTAGCTATATTTAAATTTCAATGAGTAAATGATATTGTTTCTTTTTTCTTTTTGATAGACTGATACTACAGATGACAATGAAACTGCTTTAAAATTTTAGTATGAAACTAGCAGTGTAATAATACAACATCGTCATATGCTTTTTCACCAGTATGAATTTGCCATGTAAGCTCAAAAGCCATGCCTGCTTATTGTTAGATCTAAAATCATGCGGCTTGCCAAATTAAGTTGGGAATAGGCAACAACAAACTGGTTAGAGGGCTACAAGTCTGTCTAATTAAAGTTCACCAAACAAGCAAAGAGGCAAGGACCAGCAACATGAAACAGGTTGTAATTAAAGGCCAAGGAGGTATATGTAGAGGCATGAGAGTTTTAATAATATATCACACTTGTGCTTCACAAACCATTTTATCATGTTTTCCTTTAGGCTGGATTTGATGAAAAATGTATTGAACCTAGAATGTATGCATTTTGAATTTGATGAAAAATGTGTCGAATTTTCTGTTTGTGTTTTACCAAAATTGAATTATAGTGCTTGCTCTTTTAACTCCCCTAGTGTTAAAGAAGCTATCGCATTCAAATAGAAAACAACAATATGTTTCATATGTTAATTATATTGCAGAATCAATACCTAACACATCTTCCTTCATATTTCATGATTTTTGTAAAATAGTTTGATTCTTTTTAAATTTTAAGCTTGAGTTAAATGTTAGATCCGATATGAAAAGAACAACATGGACAATAAGTTATTTATTTGTGGTCTTAATGGTTGCATGGTTATGCAATATATTTTTGTGAATTTAATAAAAATAATAATTTGGGCCTGTATTGACGTATTGGGTGTTTGCGGATTGCAATAATATAACTGATACAAGATTAAATCTCTACTCAATGGTTAATAATATGTTTTGTTCTTTGTTTTTGTCCACTCTCATGTTGTTTGTTTATGTGTTTGTTTTTTTTTCTTTTTAAATTTATGCCGACATTATATGAATGAGATTTTTAGGTGTGTAGTTTTCTGTCTATCTTTTAAAAGTCAGCTTGAAACGCTTTCACATTTAAGTCATTTAATAGTTATTGAGTTTTATTATTTTGTGTTTATTTAATATAGTCGGTTGCACTTTTATTAGTGTAGAAGGATATGAGTCATTGTTTTATAAGTCAATTTTAACGTATTTGTTAAACTATATTAGTTAATTGTTAAATTACAAATTATTTCGGGCCCTAATTAACCGGCTTATCAATTTAACAATAAACAGGTCAGTTGAAACAGTTTAAGGGTTTCAACCAAAAAAGAATACACATTCACATACTAAATGTAGTTTATTTATTCATGAGTCATAAGTTATTTAGCTGTTATAAATAGAAAACCCATCAAAAAACTTTCAGATATACCCTACTACAGTGCATCAACGTCTTCCTTCAACTTTTGTTCATACTTCTTAACTTTATGTTCTAAAATACCCGAAATCCCCTCAAGCTTTTTAGCACTTTCTTCCAGCTCCCTAAGCTTTGCTGCAACTCTGCTTAGCTCATCTTTGACACGTTGATGTTCGATTTTTGCCTCGGCATACCTCTTTACATCTGATGCACCTCTGGATTCAAACATGAATGTCACAAGTGCACTTATCTTATCGCGCAAAAAATCAACGTTCATGCCTAAAAGCTCCATTGATTTCAGGGATTTATCCCATCTTTCAAACTCTTCCTTCATCGTGGTGAGCCGGCATGTTTTAATCTGATTGGCAATTCTTACAATTTCGCCAATCATACCCACCACAAACTTGTCATACAACCCTTCCTGAAGATCATCATGAAGGTATTGTTTCTTGTGTATGCATAGCTTGTAGTAACCCATTCTAATATCGTCGGGTAGCTCACCGTCGATGCTGAGGCCATTGACTAGAATCCGGAAGTCTTCAAAGGATTTGACGTCATGGAAGGGAAGATATCGTGTGGATGAACTAGAGCATGCTAGAGCTTCTGAGCCACCCTCTTCGTTATCGTTTCCTTGATGTTCGATAAGGTGGTTTGCAGGGGGAATAGATCGTGACAAGGGGACGGACTTTCGAGGCTTTTTAAGCCCTTTTCGCGCCACAATTGAAGAAAGTGACTTCGACTGCTTGTTTTCTTGTTTCTAGCAGACGCTTCAACTATTTTCCCATCATTTAGTTTTCTAATATAAATACAAGATAACGACTAAAACCAAATAACACAGGATTCAAAACAGTTACCTGTAGTAATTTGTTCAGAATGTGGTCTCAAATTCAAAAGACCAACAGGCACATCACCAACTACCTCATTTGAATCACTCGCCTTATATATGTAAACCTACAAAAGTAAAAACATTTGAGATCATTAACTGCGTGTGTTCTGTTTATTTACGGATTTAAATCGTTGACAATGGCCTTAAAAACTCATACTATAAGCATGTCACCTTGAACTTCATAGCCTCGACTAGATGGAAGAGCAAAACATCCCCTTCCTTCAAGTTATGTGAAACTGCAAAGTTTTTCCACCCTGCACTGATCCCACACTTGTATGCAATATACTTCACTTCACATTTCTCCCCCTCTTCGTCTTCGAGTATAATTAGTAAAGCTTTTTGAGGTAGAAACAAATTGCAGAATTCAAGGGGAAGGCCCTATAACCAATCAGGTGAGAAGGGTGCAACAATTTACTTTTTGTGGTGATTTTTATAAATAAATATTTATTACAAGCTAGCAGTTGAAGAAAGAGGCATTACCAACCAGAAACCACACTTGACTTGAGATCTAGACATTATCTTTATACAACTAGGAAACTCACTTCCAAGACTACGCTGAACCTCCATGGCTCGAATCATAGCGGGTGATTTTTTATCCGAATTTTCTAAGCTTTTAGTTGGAGACATTTGTTTCTGCAAACTGTATGCAAAACATGAATAACCATCCCCTTAATTTAGGCCTTTGCACAACAAGAAAAACACTACAAAGTAAGACTCACCTCAAACGCTGACCTGATGGGATCACTTGCTACCTGCTGATGCAATGATAAACTGTAAAATCAAATGTTATATAGGAAGAAATGATAACAAATACCAATCTATACTACAAAAGATTGAAGAGATTCAGAGCTTGAAGATTGTCCAACAATGGCTTCTTTCCCGTTGTGAGTTTCTTTTGTTGTTTTCATATTTTTGTAAATTATTCGTATCTATACAGCTATACAAGAAAAACAAATATTTATATGCAGTTAGATTAAGAAGTGTTGAAATTTACCTTTCTATTAGTCGAAACTTCAAAAGAGGTAACTAAGTATAAACGTAAGGCTATGGTAATGGAATCTATGGAGCTTTACAACGTTGAGGTGAAGGAGAAGAGCAATGAATGGATTGGGATTCACAAGGACAGTCTATATATAGACCATCAACGGGCGGTGATATCTAAGCATTTATTTTATATTATGTCGTATGATATTGTATCGTATTACATCATATTACGTTATGTGATGCAATATCATGTCATAACAAATACCATAGAAAAAACATATATTTTGTTTTTCTCACAAAAGTTCTTTAGTAATTTCTTACACATAAAAACTAATAAAATTATGTTTTTTTCTTATAAAAGATGTTCGATATTTTTTTAGATATAAAAGCATCTTTACACTTTAAATCTAAAAAAACGTGAAGATGTGTTTATATTTTTTTATAGGATGATGTGGTTAGAAAGTAAATTATAATATCAATATAGTTTTTAACGTACGATGATCGGTATATTTTTATATTTATGAATATGAAATAATGTTTTCAATCCATCAAAAAGAAATATAATGGTATATTGTTTTTTTTAATGTATTAAAAAGTTTGTTTAAATAATTTAAATTTTTAAAAGGAGAAAAAATAGCTTTAGACTCAAAAGGTTTAAAAATTTGTCTTTTTATGAGTTCAGATTCTAGAATAGATAACTAAGTAAATAAGGATATAAGATCATCACAATCCAATCTATGAAACTTTGCGGTGTCGACGAGATTGAGAAGAGCGATGAATGGCTCGGGTTCACAGGGCAGTTTATATATATAGACACTCAGCATGCAAAAATATGTAAACATATTTTATATTATGTCGTATAATATCTATCGTATTATGTCATAACAAGTATCATAAAAACCAACATATGTTTTTTTTTTACAAAAGTAGTTTGATAATTTTCTTACAAATAAAAAATGACATAATTTATGTTTTTTCTCATAAAAGTTGGTCAGTATTTCTCTAAATATTAACGTATCTTTACACGCTAAATTAAAAAGAAAACGTGGAAGATGCGTTATGTTATTTGTATGGGAATGATATGATTAGAAAATAATATAGTTTTAATGTTAAATATATTTTAAATTTTATGAAAATGAGATTATGTTCTTTCTCAATGCAATTAAGAAACACATAATGGTATAGTGGATTTGTTTTGAATGTATTAGAAAGTTTGTTTCAATAATCTAAATTTTTTTAAGGAGAAAATATAACTTTACATTCAAAAGATTTAGAAACTTTTCTTTCTATTAGTCCAAATTATAAAAAAAGGTAATTGAGTAAGTAAGAATATTACATCATCACAAGAGAATCTATGAAACATACGGTGTTGATGTTAAAAAGAAGAACAATGAATGGATTGGGGTTCATATGAATAGTTTGTGTATATATCGTCAACGTGCGGAGATATCTAAACGTATATTTTATATTATGTCATGTAATATCATATCATATTTTATATTAGAGATAATCACATGAACGGGTTGGGTGACTCATCAGAGACAGTTTAATCTAAACCGACGTTACAACCTCAAGCAATTAGATAGATATTTATATTTGAAGATGAACTAATCATAAATATTAAATATAAATAATTATTTCCCAACAGAACACATATATATAGTCACAAGTTAGACCACTTACCTTTTGAAGGTACACTCACAAAGAAAAATAATTTTTAATAACGTGAATCCACGTTTGACCTTTAGTCATCAAAAGTCCATAAGAATATTTTATGTTCCTCAACTTCATGAAGCACAATACTAGTATCACGAACATAACCGAGTTTTCAAACATTCTAAAACTAAGATATCTAGCCCACCATAAATGTCTCTTGCATAAAACAAATGAACCCTTTTCTCTCATTTCTTTGCGTGTCGTTTCAGAACAATGCCATCTCCCAAATGCAGAATATAAGTTAGATACAAGTATCTATGTAGAGGGGTCGTTTGGCTTCTTATAAGCACGAATTACTTTTGCGGCCCTTTTGCCAATAACTAAATTCATATGAACTCTACATCTATCAAGTAAAACTCTCCATACAAAAGGCCTAGCTTATATGGCATTTCCTTTATAATGTTCTCAGCCTCTTCAAGTAAACCACACCTGTCGTAAATACTGATCAGTGAAGCGTAATGATTTGAATTCAGTTCAATGTTGTAAGTGGCTTTCATTAAATTGAAAAATGTATAACAATCGTGGATCATATTTGAGGTGGTGTGCGCGTATGTTGAGGTTATTAAGAGGGTAGTAATAGAATTGGGATATATCTTTTTCGTTTTCATGTTTTCCCAGAGATCAAAGGCTTTTTCCCCTAGTTTGTGAAAGTTATAACCATCCATCAAACTATTCCAAGAAGCAACATCGTGTCGTTTCATGTTATCAACAACATTAATAGTTTTACGGTTTGAATTAAAAAAGAATACATATTCACATACTAAATTTAATTCATTTATTTATCAGTTATAAACAGAAAAGCCAGCAAAAAACTTTCTGATGTAGCCTACCACAAAGTATCAACCTCTTCCTTTAACTTTTGTTCATATTTCTTAAGTTTTTGTTCAAGTATACCCAAAACCCCCTCAAGCTTTTTCTCACTTTGTTCTAGCTCCCTAAGCTTTGCTGCAACTCTACCCACCTCATCTTTGACATGTTGATATTGGCTTTTTACCTCGGCATACCTCTTTACATCTAAGGCGCCTTCTGACTCGAACATAAATGTCACAAGTGCACTTATCTTCTCGCGCAAAAAGCCAACGTTCATGCCTAAAAGCTCCATTGATTTCAAGGATTTATCCCATCCTTCAAACTCTTCCTTCATCGTGGTGAGCTGGCATGTTTTGATCTGATTGGCAATTCTTACAATTTCACCAATCATACCTACTACAAACTTGTCATACAAGCCTTCTTGAAGACCATCATGAAGGTATTGTTTCTTGTGTACGCAAAGCTTGTAGTAACCCATTCTAACATTGTTGGGTAGCTCACCGTCGATGCTGAGGCCATCGACTAGAATCCGGAAGTCTTCAAAAGATTTGACCTCATGGAAGGGAAGATAACGTGTGGATGAACTAGAGCATGCTAGAGCTTCTGACCCACCCTCTTTGTTATCGTTTCCTTGATGTTTGATAAGGTGGTCTGCAGGGGGAATAGATCGTGACAACGGGATAGACTTGCGAGGCTTTTTAACCCCTTTTCGTGCCATAGTTGGAGAAAGTGACTCCGGTTGCTTGCTTTTCTTATTTCTCGCAGACGCTACAACTATTTTCCAATAACTTAGTTCTCCAATATAAATAAAAGATGTTTACTAAAAACGAGTAACAAATTATTCAAAACAGTTACCTGGAGTTATTTGCATGTCAAGATGATAATCCTCATATCTAGTCGGCATCGATTTCCGACGACTACTCTGTGAAAAACATACCCAAATCCATTGTTAAATGACTGAATCTAGCAAATGCATATACAATGTGACGAACAACATAACGTGATATGATTATAGATACCGATGAAGGAGCTTCGGGAACATGAGGCGGAGAACTCGAGAGTTTTAACAATTCAGATAAAATCAAGTTGTCTTCACTAGAAGTGGGGGATATCGTGTTGTTGTTCGTAGGATTGTGATCTGATTGGGCTACAGTTAAGCTTAGTTCTTCGGTGACGGGATGTGGCTCCATAATCAGAGGTTTTGATTGGAGAAGATTAAAGAGATTTAGAGCTTGAAGATTGTCCAACAACGGCTTCTTTCCACTTGTGAGCTTCTTTTGCTGTTTTCATAATTTAGTAAGTTTAGTATTTTTATATTGTTTCAAGATCTATACAAGAAAGGTAAATATTTAAATACAGTAAGATTAAGAAGTGTTAGAAATTTACCTTTTTGTCAGCTGAAGATGCAGAAGAGGTAACAAAGTAGGTATGAATGTAAGGCTATGGTAAGGAATCTATGGAGCTTCACGACGTTGATGTGAAGGAGAAGAGCGATGAATGGATCGGGTTCACAGGAACGGGCTGTATAAATAGACAGTCGGGCGGAGATATCTAAACGTATATTTTGCATTATGTCGTATAATATTGTATCGAATTACATCATATATCATATAATATCATGTGATGTCATATTATGTCATGTGATGCCAGATCATGTCATCACAAATACCATAAAAACCAACATGTGTTTTGTTTTTGTCACGAAAGTGCTCTAGAAATTTTTACACATAAACCCTACACAATATATGTTTTTTTATAAAAAATTTAGTGTTTTTTAAAGGAAAAGTTCATTAAAAGTTAAGTTACTTATTCTTTTTTTGTCTCCTTTATGTTACTTAAGTTTTAATGGATATTCTAATGTTAGATATTTTACATGTTTTATGGGTAAATATGATGATGTGGCTGTAAAAATTTTTTTGTTCAACCTTTTACTTATTGCTAATGTGGATTTAAAAATATTTTTTTTTCAATTTACTAAATATAAATACTTTAAGTCTTAATAAATAGATTATATATCCGAAAAAAGGTTATATGAGATGGTAAGATGTTGCTTAATTCAAAAAAGGACAATTTTTTACAACATTTTACAATTTACGATGAATATCATAACATACACCATAAAAAACCAACATGTGTTTTGTTTTCTTACAAAAATCAACAATTTTTTACACGTAAAGTTCAACATAAGTTATGTTATTTCTTATAAATTAAATATGGTTATTTCCCTATATATTTAAAAACCAACTTCAATGAATAGTAAATGAATAGTATCAACAGTACCACATCGTCTTCTCCTTCTGCTCCATCATCACCCTCTCCTTCGATCGGCCCCCCGCGACCTCCTGCACACCGCCGCCCTCATCTATCGCCCTCCCCCCATCACCTCCAACACCATCGGGCACACTGCTCCCGCTCCCGCCACCCCTGCCTGCCACCTCCGCTCCCGCTGCCCGCCACCCCTTACGAACCCTAAAACCCAAATTGGGGGTGGTGGATTTGTTGGTGGAGGCGGATGTCGACGGTGGTGGCTGCGTTGGTGGAGGCGGAGGTCGGTGGTGGTGGCTGCGTTGGTGGAGGCCGAGGTCAGCGGCGGTGGCTGTGTTGGTGGAGGCGGAGGTCGGTGGTGGTGGCTGCGTTGGTGGAGGCGGAGGTGTTTGTTGATGTTGATGCCGATGATTCCGGCGGTGTCTTCTTGGAGTTGATATTTGGATGTTTTATGATCGGAGCGGCGGTTGGAGAGGAGGATCGCGGCGCCTCCGACGCGGAAGAGGCAGTTGATGAGGAACTTTGAGCGATCGTTTCCAAGGTAAAAGTTTTCTGTAATGCTTTCGGTGCTTATTATCAATGCGTAGGAGTTGTCGTGTACCTGTGGAAATTAGCAGTTTGTTAGATTGTTATGTAGTTTGAAATTGAAATTGGCCTAAAGTAGTTTGCTATAAACGGTATTGATTTTGGCATTAAGAACATGAGTGCCCTTCATAGATTACAGTCAAACTGGTAAAGGAAAAAGATGAGTGCCATGGCTGCAACTCTAATTTGTTTAGTTGTTCATTCTATTTTGTTAATTATCTTCAAGTCGTATGTATGGTCAAGAAACAATATTCTTCCTAGCTTATAACAGTTCATTTGTGTCCCTTTGTGCCTTATTACAACTTAATTAGCTCATGAAATCATGTAGCTTTGTTTTCTGTAATATTAGAACAAAGTTGTGTCAGTGAAGTAATATTTAGTTGATACCCAAATGAGTTGCTTATAGAGCACAAGGGTCTTTCCCTAAATCCTGTTGGTGGGCATGTGCATGTTCTATGAAAGCAAAAAACATTGTCATCTTAGGTTGCCTGCCTCCTTCATGGTGATATACGGGATGCTACTGATACGCGGCGTGGGATTGGTTCTCTTAACCTTATCGGAAATAAGGTAATGTTAATTTTTTCCATAGGACTGAGTTGTAGAAGCTGAATAATATTCATTAGACACGACTGCTATAATACCACACAAACAAGAAAAATGTACCTACTTAAGTACCTTTTGCATGATGCAGATTTCAGTATTGGCTGGGGATTTTCTGCTTTCTAAAGCTTATATTACCCTTACTTCCTTGGAAAACACTGAGGTTTATTATATATTTATGTTTTTATTCTTACATCGTTCGCGAGTACCCACTTATTCTATTCTATTGTTGGTTGCAGGTTTTATCGTTAATAGCAACAACAACTGAGCATATTGTTACTGGGGAGGCAATGAAAATGAGCTTATCAGCACATCAGCGTAGTAGGTATGCTATGTTTTACTTAAACCGCACATCAGCGTATTGTTTCCTTCACTTCTGTACTTACGTTTTTCCCATTGCTCGGCATATCAGCGTATTGTTTCCTTCACTTCTGTACTTACGTTTTTCCCATCGCGAGCAAAATCCAAAAGCAAAACATTGCGCACTTGAGTTGTTTTGAGGGTGTGTATTGTGGGGCCTCAACCAATGTTAATGTCATGTCATTGTTTATAGCTTAATACTTGAAGATTAGCAACATTTTAGCTGATTTATTTTTGTCTATTACAGCATGGATTACTATTTGCAGAAGATATACTACAAGAGTGCGTCACTAATTTCCAATAGCTGCAAATCCATTGCTCTTCTTACTGGTCAAACTGCAGAGGTGGCTTTGTTGGCTTACGAATATGGGGAAAAATCTGGTGTGTAGTGTTCTACCAACACTTCTTTTTTATAATAAAATAAACAATTAACGCAAAAACTCATTGCAGATACCGAATCACTGCTACAATTTTCGACGATACAGGAAGCATCCCTGTCTTAATCTTCAACGAACCATCTGCAAACCTTACTGGAATAACATGCCCAGACATGCTGACAACGCACGACCCAGACATCACCCTCACGTTTCGAAAGCTGACAGAGGTGCTCAATCGACACAACCTTAACCTCCGGAGACGACGATTTCGAGGTCAAATTCGAAATTAGGCTTTCTGGGTGTTGTCGGGATTAACGAAGGTGAATCGGAGAGTGATAGTTTGGGGTGGTTGAGAAAGGGGTGACGACGGCGGTGAAGGTGGCTACCGGTGGTGGCGCAGCCGGCAGGGATACCGCCGAAACCCTTAGTGCCTCCGGCATCCAATCGGTATGTCTTCTCTTTATATGCGATTTCTATTTGAAATTTGAAGATCGTATGCCTTTGCATCATAGTTGGTACGTTTTAGGTCATCGTTCTCCCAATTTGTATGTATTTTCTATGATTATCTACATGGATCACATCAGATTTAATGGGTGATTGTTGATCATGAATTATATAATTTTAAACTTAGGTCTGAATTTCTGAGGTAATATAATTTGATGTCAACCATGGTCGAATTTCTTATGTAAATTTCTGGTTGATGCATATGTAAAGGGTAGATTTTTTAATAATGCTTCTGCCAGCAATTGACATTTTAAAATCTTTGTGCTTGTATCATCAACTTATATTGTGCCTGTGTTGCATTTAACAAATTGAACTTGCTGGTGAAAGCTCATCCATTTAAACCCTTATTAATAAATTGTCTGCTTTGAACTGTTATCTAACCCAACACAATCTAGCTTAAGTGGTTATTGATGAACACACACGAACCCACTATATATTATTAATACATAACACAACTGTTTTTTTTCAAAATTGGTTATCAAGATTCATAACCAATCAACTTTGATAACATAGGTGAAGGATGCTATGGAAGTTGGTGCGAGTATAAAGTCTGGGCTTGGAGTCAAGGGGAGGGGATGAATCGCGTCATCACTTGAATGGCTTTGATTAACTTTGGAAGCTGCAAGATCTTTATTAACATCAGGTACACAATAGATAATAATCCCTATTATTAGTGTAAACCCTCTTTTCTTGAAGAACTTTAAGACTAACAACTTCGGGACTACACATATGACGCGGCTGCATTGTTTCTGAGAGACGGAGAGATTTTTTAACGATCTAATTTTAGTCAAATTGATCTTAGAGAAAGAACTATTCGATTGCAAGATTCTGTATTATCTATATTCTATATTGTTGTTGGTCATTTATGTAAAGGATAATGTAATTAAGTATCATTCTGGAAGTTATAAGATAAAACTTATTTGTTATTCATAAACTTTAGCCCACATTTGATGTGAGCATTGACATGAAATTGACTCAAATTACATGAACCAAAAGGGTACTCATTTAGTAAACTGGTATTTTAGGTTCCTTGATGATTTCATCAGCTGCTGGGGTACTGGGCCTGGTAGAAATACCAGTATTTTTTGATGTATATGTGTTGTGGGATCCACAACAATTGTTCTACATGCTCCTCAGGAACGTGCAATTGAATCAGTTAAGGAAGTATGAGCTCTTGTTACAGATTCAGGTAACATCTTTTAATTTCATTCTAATGGGCTGTGATGAGTTGATGGGTCTGAGTAAAAAATTGATTGAGGACATTGTCTAGCCCTGGAAGGGGTGTAGGATGGCAGGTTATTGCCTGCAACCCGCCCTCCGGCCATGATAGAGTCATTTCTTTACACACTCTGAGCCCGACATTAAAGTGAAAAATTGTTGATTTTAATAGTCTCAAACTGTGGTGTTACCGACATTTTGTGGTCGGCGTGGTCCTCTCGGTGTCATCTTGCTGTCTTAGATAGTTTATAGAGTATCGATTTACAGCGTTTTCAAGACACGCAACGCGCGCCTAGATATTAACACTAGTTATATGTTAAAAAAGAAGTTGAATGAATAGTGATTAAAGAAATCAAGACTGTTCATATTTCATCAACGGTGAGAACCAAGACCTTTGACACGTTTATCTTTTGTATGCTACGTGTATCTCATGTGTGCTTTCAAGGTTTAAGTTTAAACAGAGAAAAGGGACAGTAGTTTTAAATCGCTGAACGATGCGTTTTTCTTCTTCTTCCTTGCCTCAATAGTTTGGGTTTCAAAGATATATAGAGATGGCAATGATGAACTCAGGTATGTTTTGAATGTATTAGAAATTTTGTTTCAATAATCTAAATTTTTAAAAGGGGAAAATATAATTTAGATTCAAAAGATTTAGAAGCTTATCTTTGTATTTCTATTTCTATTCTAATTAATCTCATTTGTCGGTGGCAACAGTGCCACCGACCTCCACACCATCACCAACAAAACCCTAACCACAGAAACAGATCAGATCAGATCGACCTCCGCCTCACCATCGCAGCCACTGTTGGGTTTCATTGTGTACCACCTACCCCCTCCTCATAAGTCAATCGTTGGATCTTCCTTACGCGACACTCAGACGACGACAGCGGTGGGGAAAGACAAGGGCAAGGTGTGGGAGAAGGTGATGAATGGTCGGATAGTGTATTTCTCATATAAAAACGCCAAATAAACACACACTTAACACCCCCTTTTCTTTGAATACCCACAGTGTTGCTTGATTTTTGAACCGAAATCGAAGATCGGTGGTGCGAATTCAAGATCTTTACATTGCTGTTTGTAAGGTATGTTGTTGGTTTTGCTTAGTTTCTTGATTTGTGTGATGAATTTCGTTAGGGTTTTGTGTAATTTGCATCTTAATCGCTTGGCATTTTGCTGTTTTGGGGGCGATTGATTTGGGATTTGTGTCGTACATCGAAAGAACTAGTGTGTTATCTGGTTAATCTGCTTACAAGCAGTGTGATGAAGCTTATCTTCGGCTAGAAAAGCTGTGTTTGTTCGAACGATTATCTGATTGACATTTTGAATTTTCGATCCTTTAGGGTAGAATCAGATCTGATGCAGTATTGTAGTTCAATGTTATTGCTGTTTAGTTAGATGGGATTTGGTCAAATAGTTCAAATTTGTGTTCATATTGTTGTTTCAACACAATTGTGGTTGGGGATCTTTGAGTCGAACAGTTGGTGTGCAGGTTTTGGATGTTCGAAGAAAGATGGAATTCGACACGCCTCTTGATTATGCTCAAGTCATTACAATCATTATAGCAAATACATTGTGAGTTTTTTTCTTGACTGGGAAATGGTGGGACTTGGTACGGTTTGGTACCTGGAGGCTATTTTGCTGTATACACAACTAAACTTGATAATTACTCGCATGTCGATTACACTATCTTAGCCTTATTACTTACTTTAACAATAGTGCTGATTTATTTTTTCTGTAAACTGCTATACATCTTTATTCTGCCAAACTTTTATCAACCCTATGTTTTATTGACTTAGATATGTGTGTCTAAACATGTACTAGGTAAAAGTGCTTTCAGTTGGCTACCAAGAGAGTATTCAATCATGGCATCTTCAGATGAGGTATAATATTGGTTCTGTTTGTGTCCGTTCTTCCTCACTGATTTCTTATGTTTTGACATTCTTGAAATATCTGGTTTGTAGGATTCTGTAGTTACACACGCTAGCTTTATAGGTGATGACATTCTCATTGAAGAGAGGGAGTACTATGATGAAGATCATTTCGATACAGTTTGTGCGATATGTGATAATGGGGGATTGCTTATATGGTACCACTTTGCATTTTCATTTCTCAAAAAAAATATATATATATATTGCCGACTATGATTCTATAAAAGTTATGGATGGTTTTATTTTCAATATGTTTTTTGGTGAATGAATTGTTTCTATATAAATGAATGCTTATCACTGTGAACACTAGAGAGGTAATTTCCCTATCATAAATCAGTAGTTACAAAATGGTTTTATGTTTTTTTAGTAATTATTGATTAATGCGTTTATTACCAGGTTTGTACGTTTTGTTAGTACACCTGAAATTGTAGAACTAGTGATCAACTTAGATGCTGAGATATCTCAGCTAGAAGCAGCACGGAGAATATATGCTAAGGTACGCGCTTCTTAAAGCATATGTAGTTTTTCATATTTGCAGTAACATAATTAAAGTTTCCACCTTGACTTGATGTTTTCCAACATAATTTCAGGGATCATCTGATTCGCCTTCGAGCAACTTAGGTATGTGATATAGCCCATCCTCTTTTTACCTGATTTGAATAGAAATACCGATTCTTGCAGCTATTTATATTACGGGTCATGTTATAAGACTTTGAGACACATTATGCATCTGTCACCAAGAAAATGCAAAGATCATACCTAGACATCGTTTCTTAAACTCTTACCTATGGTTCCTATTGTCAATCCTCTTCACTCGTATATTATGCCAACTCACCATTAAGTATTTGTTTGCCAACTCAGCACTGCACTAATACTTGCATTTTGAGCAATTTCAGGACCACAAAAGTGTAATAAAAGCCATCTATACGGGCAGTGAGTATGTGGAATGTGCTGGTGTTGGTGACGATATTGGTATAATTCTTGAAAGCACAAGTTTTTATGCTGAACAAGGTGGTCAGGTTAGTGTAATAAGATCTACATGTTTGTGTGCATAGAAATGTGTACTTCAAAGTCTGACGTGGTATTTACTGGGATTCTAGATATTTGATACTGGACTACTTGGAAGTCCATCTGGATCATTTGAAGTTTGTAATGTTCAGATTTATGGTGGTTTTGTGCTTCATCTTGGTAAAATTATCGGGGAGTCAGCCCAATTTCGTGTGGGTGAGGAAGTAATTTGTAAGGTAAGCTGCTGATCTATGTAGAAGATCTTATATCAGAAGTGGCAACTTATGAATGGGCTGATCTGGGTTGTATTTTTTATCTCTTATGTATTAAACGGATATAACAGAAAGATAGTTACCGCAAAAGGAAACTGGTCGTATGGGTCAATAGTGACCAATAATGTATTTCTAAATCATAGACATCATAAACTTCATTGTTAACATAAGTTAAGTATCAAAGTAATAAGCCTTCTGTAATCGCATTAATTTACAAAATTTGTTGGGTCAGTATGAGTATGAAAACTACTCATCTTTACTATTATCCAACCTGCCTGACCCGTTAATTTGACACCTCTACTTATGGTGTCTTTGTTTCACCTTTTTGATAATCTTGTATAGGTTGACTATGAAAGGCGGCAGCGCATTGCTCCTAATACATTCATTGTTAGTTTCAAATTTCATGGTGTTATAAAATATTTGCAGGAAGTACTTGGGAATCATGTTGACCAGAAAGGATCTATTGTTCTCCCTGAAAAATTAAGGTTTGATTTCTCCCATGGGAAGCCTGTAAAGCCGGATGACCTTCGTAGGATTGAATCAATTGTGAATGAACAAATTAAAGCTAAGCTGGAGGTTTCTGCAACGGAGGCAAGCCTTGCTGATGCAAAAAGAGTAAACGGTTTGCGTGCTGTTTTTGGTGAAGTAAGTGGTCAGATTCGTGCTGCATTTTATATTATATAAATTGCATCAGCTGATAATAAAATTTCATTTTATTTCAAATATACGAGAGGCGAAGGCATTTGCTCTTTTATCTGAGGAAAGAATTGCTAAGGGAATTAGGAGAGTTACTGCTGTAACAACAGACTATGCTTTTGAAGTGATTAAAAGGGCATCTGAGCTTGAGCTGGAAGTTGATCTGGCATCCAAGCTGGAAGGAAGCCTTCTTGAACAGGTTGGCATGTGTAGATTTCAGATCCATTTACTTGGTCAACATTCGAGTTATGTTTTATCATTTACGGGTCAAATGGGCTGAACTGCTCAAACAGACTCAAAGTCATCTGAAGTATATCCTAATGTATAAAACCTCATAGATCGCTTTGATAAAAATAAACCACATACATCGCTTTGATAAAAAGAAACCACATAGATCGCTTTGATAAAAAGAAGCTTGAATAATTCTGTAATAATATCGAATTGTAATTAGCACATTATTGTCAATTGAAGTGCAATTTTTTTGATAAAAGTTTTTGGGTTGGCCAAACATGGTCCACAATAAATTTACATGTTTAAACATGCCCTATTTTACCTGTTACCCAACCCACATGTTTTCCTTACAGTGTTGTTTCTATTTACTTAAGCTTCTTGAAATGCTGTGATCGTTTGACTTTACAGAAAGTGACATCTTTAAATGGTCAAGTGGAGACTGCCTCTATTCCAACAGCAAAGAAGCCTGATCTTAAGGCAAAAATCTCCGTCCTTCAGGTAAGATATTGCCATTCTTTATAGCAACTATGTGTTCTTTCATTCACGCACTAGAACTTACAACTGCTCTGCAGCTGAGCGACATATTCAATACTCGCCAATCGTGTCACTTGATGTGAGTTTATAGGTTCAACAATGTAAATACAAATCGGCTTTTGGAGTTCCGGCAAGCGAGGACCGCACGGCAGGTTCAGCTGTTGGAGGTTGAGATTCGTTTGCTTTGTACCACTTCTCCGGAGATCTTTCTTCAACAGCCTAATCTGTTAGAGGTTGAAGCTCCCATTAGGATCTGCGGTAAACAATTCTTCAAATTCGACTCCTTTTGTGTGTTTTTGTTTGGTGGTGTTCTTATGATTTTGTTGTAGGATATAATCGGCCTTCTGGTTGGATTTATGGATTTGGTTGTATATGGTCGTGAAGGAAATTTGTGGGTGGGTGATGGATGGGTTGTTTTAGCTTTTTTCTGTTTCGTATTCATCAAATTGAAAACATGGTTTTTCTTGGTGTTTGTGTTTTTTGCTCCTGCATTTGTCTTTTGGGGGTAAGGGAATTTCACCTGTTGCTTTGATAGATTTTTGGCTAACAGGTTTCGATGGATGGGTGTTGTATTGTAAAAGTTGTTGGATTTGTTTGTGAAATTATGGGTAACGCTTGATTGGGCATATGGAGTTTGAGTTACCTTCAATTTGATTGAATTTTGTGCTATATCAAGCTCCCGCGGCAACGCGCGGGAGAAATCACTAGTTCTAATTAATCGCTTTTGTCGGTGGCTACAGTGCCACCGACCCCTAAATAAAACCCTAATCTCCATAACAACTCCACCGAGAAGAAACAACACAGAGGAAAGAATTTGATGGGGTCGGAGCAATTCGATAGAGGAACACAGAAGAGAGGGGAGAACAGAGGCTAGAAGTAGGAGGAGAAAAGGGAAAGAACCTGTTGTTTGGAAGGAATCCGAAAAGGAGATCGAGATGCAAAATACCGATCTTCCACCGAAAGATGCACGGAGGGCGACGGTGATCTCATCGACGGGGAAACGATTGTAGAAGGAGGAAACCGACGAGTCACCGTGGATACGTGGCTTCACGTGTTCTTGAGTTCCTTCTAAAGGCTGCTCCCGCTGCATTTCGCTTTTCCTCCGGTCGTCTTCTTCATCCATGGTCGAATGTTTCTGCTGGTGCTGCGATTCAGGTGTGTTTTTAAGTTTCTTATGCATGTTTGATTTCGGATTTCAGCCCCTTTTGTGTTTGATTGGCTGTCGTGTGATTACAATCGGCGTATGGGGACGAGGGCTGGGGTGCGCCGTAGGGCTGTGCTGGTGCACCGTAGGGTTGCGGTGGTGCGCCGTAGGGTTGGGCTGGGGTGGCGTAGGGCTCAGCTACGGTGGTGTATTTTGGGTTCTTATGTGGTCCTCCATGTTGCCATCTGTTGTTGATTTGGGTTTTGTTGATTGCCGTCTGCATAGTTGTTCGTTTGTAGTTTTTGATTGTCGTGGATGAGTATCTTAACGGTATTGTTGCTTGATGGTGTTAGTCGGGGTGTTCATTGGCTCAATTTACGTGATTGTGAGTGTGGTTTCTTTACTTTGTACCTCCAATTTTTGATGAACGGCTTATTCAACTTGTATCCTTTTTATGTTGTATATGAAACCTTATAAAAGTTGATTCTTATGGATTTGAATGGTTTAATCTTCTGGTGCCTGCTTGCTTATCCTCAGATTGTAGTTTTGAAGCATAATGTATGGCGCGTGAAGGGCCTCATACAGGTATAATTCATGACTTTGTGTATTTGTAGTTTATGATGGTGCCTTTTTTAGATAACTGAAGAGGTGTTACACCTTGAGGGGATGTTGAGTGTGTGTTTCAAGTGATTAGTGAATGCTTGAAGCATGTAAAAAGCAGTTCTTGATAGCTTGTCAAAAGCTGACTTTGATTTTGATATTTTATTATCCATATACATGGTTAAACTTGATTAATTTATTTTTTTAATCTATAATCAAAACAGCTCTTATTAATATTTAAATTAAAAATTCAACTCATTTGGTCCTCAAAGTCAAACATGGATTTGTAACCGAGCCGAATGAAATATATAGGAAGGAGTATTCTTGAATATGGAGTTAGGAGATTCTATTAGAGAAGCATTTAGGATCTCTAATAGGTATGTTGACTTTCTTGCCCACAACAAACGAGAGTTGACCACATCAGGCTTGAAAAATGATGAGATACTGTAGTTTACAGAATTGCACAGGATAGAATGAGTATCAGGTTTCTATTTGATTGAATTTTAAGGAATCTACAATGGCAGTCTTCAAATATAATAGAATGCAGGTCAGTAGATGTTTATTTCTATACTTTTTGCCAATGGTAGATGACTCTGAAGTCACATTTCAAATCTTAAATTGAACTATAAGTCTTAGTTGATTATCAATTTCTTCCCATACGATTTGGAAGAGCTATATCTGTACTTGGTAAAAGCAAAATTGATGTGAAGAGGTTAATTTTTAGTTTTTGTAGGTTGACTTACTTACAAGTGAAATGCTATATGCTATATTTATCTTCAAACGGAGAGTATTATCGGTAAAATTCGTCTGGGATTATGATCGGTGTATGGTTGTTACTGTATTAATTAATGAGAATTATGAAGATTTAGTGGGAAAATTAGGAGGGGTTTATGAAATTGATTTCAGTTCTGATTTTGCTTTTGCCATGTATGATTGATTCATCTTTTGTTGTTAATATGGTAACCCGTTATGCTAAGATTTATGTCTACTGAGGCTACAATGGACCATTGGGAAAAACTGAAGTTGATTTTTGGTTTTTGTTTTACAATGTAACATGTTATCTTTACCAATTGTAGTGAATACTGTGCTGAGAACCTGAATCTGAAAAAAGAAAACTATATCTCATAACGAGTCCAGTTTTGGGCCCTGAACAGATCCCTACCGATACATTGATCCATTTGATGCTTACTGTAGAATGAAAGTGCATACAAGCACAAGTGTGCGCATGATTCTGTTATCATGGGCGGTTGATAAACTAGCCTAATTCAATTTGATTATACTTTGTAGTCAGTATCCATATTTTCATTTTTATATAAATTACATGCACTTTGAAGATACTGATATACTTTTCATGTATCAGGTAAAGATCAAAATTTGGGTCAATGGTGTTGAAGGCCAAACATTAGAGGGTCAAAGTGCAACTTTTAGTGCAAAAATTCCAAACACGGCTAATGAACTTGCTAAACAGTCTGCTGTATTAGCAAATCCCTTAAATTGTTGTTCCAATTTATCCTCAGAGGTATTGAAGATACTTAAAGTTTTTTACTTCAAAATAAAATTTTGTACCAATTGTGGACTTTCAAACTGTTTAACAGTTATCTGGCCTTACTGCCTTGGCCCGTCGGGGTGATTGTGATTACCTAATCAAAGCAAAAGTGGCACAAGCAGCAGGTGCTGCAGGCCTTGTGGTCATAAATGATAGTGAAGGTGCCGCATTAAAGTGAACTGCCATATTTTATGTTAATTATCTAACTTCTTCCTTAACTCTTAAATATTGTATGTGTTTTTTCTTGCAGATATTGTGGAGATGAGTTGCTCTGAGAAAACTGCCTTGGACATAAGTATTCCTGTTGTGATGATCTCAAAGCTTAGTGGAGATGCTTTGAATAAATCTATATCAGCAGGAGACAAAGGTAACCATAAATTTGTACATTGTGGTATGTCATTTGTCTCTCAGTTGTATATATTGTTTTTTTATCCTATATTGTTGGAATTAATTATTATTATTTGTAAATATAGTGCAATCAACGGCTTTCAGAAGCAAAGAATGCAACCCATCTTTTGGAACCAACCCCGACTGAAAGCAACAGGCGTCTTTTGTTACATCAACAAAGGGGTTACAAGCGACCTTTTGCAAGCAACTGCAACGTCTAGAGCAAACCCTCGTAGACAAAAGTTATTTTGTATAATTACTCTATGCACTATAGTTTGAATGGCTCAAGCCAGTTGAAATTCGCACCAAGTTTGCTTGTAATGCATACATCCTTATAAATCATGTTATTTAAAAGTTAAGAGATTATTATTTTATTAGTATTGTTTTGTTTAATCATATATGTTCTATATTGGCTATGGATATAAATAAAATTTCTTATCGGTAGTTCATTTGATGATTTTATTCATTGTACAGGTTCTAAATGGTCTTCTTTGCAGAGACAATCAGAAAGAAGCAATTTCAATCCCAATTGGTATCATACCTGCTGGCTCTGACAATTCCTTAGTCTGGACCGTTCTTGGAGTTAGAGATCCAGTTTCTGCTGCACTAGCCATAGTGAAGGTAATGCTTGGTATTAGTATGGTTCGAGTCAAACATGAGATAAAATATTACCATAAACATTCGAGGCCAAACATGTTTTTTTCTGCCTCACTTTTCCTGCTAATTATTAACAGATAATCAGGTCAAATATGACCATAAAGATATGAGGTCAAATATGTTATTCCATTTCGCTTTTATTGCTAATGATAAACTGAGTAATATAATACAACCACTCCAGCTATCTAAGGAGTACAATTAAGAGAGGACACTTATAAAAAATATATAAATCTGTGGTATGTGGACCTCCACATCAACATTAAATGATCCTAACTTGGTGAAATAGATTCCAAAGAATCAAGAGAGAAGAGAATTATGAATAATTAGAAATTATTGGTAATATTAGAGGTGACAATGAGTGGTTGGGTAATGGGTCAAAAGACGAAGGTTTTAAAAATAGGCCATCTCTTAGGATGGGACAAAAAATGTAATGGGTTGGGTTGATCTCACAAACATTTTTTTTAAATTAGATTTAATGTATATTGTATCTAAGTCTTTGAATAAAACGATGATAGGTTGAGTAAAATAACGTTTTTCCATTTCCTTTATCTATTCTGGTTTTATCTTTAATCTACCTCAATTATTTTGGTGTAAAAGGCTTCATATGTGTTCTAGAAGGTGAATTTAGTAGCTGAGATATTAATTTACATAATTTTTGAAGAAGCACACCACAAGGAAGAATGGAAATATGCAAACACATGTAATAGAAACAAAGAACACCCCTCCCCTTCAAACTAATGTTAATATGTATCGTAACTCTTTTTTCAGGGAGGTCTGACTGCTACAGATGTATTTGCTGTTGAATGGATTCAGACAGGCGTCATTCATTTTGGAATGACCGTGTCCTACTTTGGTTTTGTTAGTGATGGTAAGCTCTGTTACTCTCTGATGACTGAAGTTAGATATCTCATTGTTTTTCATGGAGGCACACTATATATGTTTCATTTGCTTGCAAAAGGTGGTTGGTCATGAATTATTGACCCATGCTTTCATGTGTATTATGTTATCACTGATATGTATTACAAGGTGGTGTTTGGTTGGTTTGCATGTGGGACACTGGTTGAATAGTTGAGTAGCAAGCCTGATGAACCAAATTAATTTACTGTTGATCTCAATTCTTACGGGTGAAATGAGTTGCTTTACAAACTTGATACAGAAACAATGACTTTTTCTGTGTAGGAAAAGTAGATAAACAACATTGATTGTATACTCAGCAAGATTAGAATCATGTAGAGGAAAGGATGGAAACAAATATACGTCAAATATGAATTTAAGAAGTACCAAATTAGACTTCTAATTTTGATGTTGTATTTTTTTTCCATTTTGCTAGGATAGTTTTGAAGCAATATACTTGAACTGACCTCAACTTTCTGATGTCGCATTCTTTTAAATTACAATCTGAATTGAATATGCACATTGTTGTAGTCTTCCTAATTCTTACTGATTATACCAACTGTCCTTGTAAACTGTCTGTTACGTGTCATCTACATTATCTTAAACCTGGGTTTTCATTCTCTGATGTACTGTATTGCAGGTTCTAATAGCTTTGACACAGGTTTTATGCTACATTTCAGGTTTGTTGGACTTTTTGCTTTTCATGTTTGTTTATTGTTTCTTTTCATCAGTCAAAAAGTGTGACCAAACGAAACACCTGCTAATGTGACCAAAAATATAGTTTACTCAGATTTTTTAGATGAAATACGTCGCATGCAGGAAAGCTAACATGGCAATTCAGAGAATACCTGATCTCACATCCAAATGCAAAACCGGTACTATTGATGTTAGAATCATAAAAAATGGAAGATGTACCTGCGGTAAAACACTCTTTTGGAACTCTCAAACAGTACAAAACAAAGAAATACACATCGACATAAAATCTTACTTGGAACTCTCATTGGGTGGTACGTGCTGTCCGATTACCATTTAGTAACATTGCAACTAGGTGGAATCTTAAAGGTATGTATATATATATGATTCTGTTACTACCTTTTTCTGCACTACAGGTATAATTTCCAATCCCTGCAGTATGTGCTTTTACGCCTGCTACTATTTTATGTTTTGCTTCCCCGAATGCCTATGATTTATACTGCATGCTGAAGAGGTCATTAGACTTGAATGCAGGCCATATATATTTGTACTTTTATAATAAGGTTAAATATCTTAGCTCAAAGATTTAGATACTTTTCTGTTCCTTTTTAATCATCAAACTGAACTTCATCGTTATTTTTGTTCTTCAGTGTATTTCTCCAGATAAGTTTTCCCGGTGATTGTGGAGTTCAAACATTAGCCCTCAAGTGTTAAAAGCTGGTTTAAATGTCCAGTGCATCCAGTTCGCAACCCATGGTTGGTTTTGATGGATCTGGTGCGTTATCGCATGCGTACATACATTATCCACCCTTAAAATGCAGATATGATGGATCAAGAGGTTTATTTTATGATGATGGAAATAAGCTATTAATTTCATCAATCTCTGACCAGGTAACTGCTGTTTAGACCCATGTAAGTTTCTTTGCTTATTTGTTCGGTTGTTATATCTTGTAGAGGGCAAATATTAGTTCATCATATTATAGTGTTTTTGTAGCTAAATTTGTACAAATTGTAATCTTTGAGTTTGTGCTGCATGTCAGGTCGTATCCTGGAAAGTTTCTCCCTTCACTTCTGATGTTTCTCCAACAACTGACTCAATAAGCGAGGGACCGGTTCTGTCTGTCCGCTGTTCTTTAGATTTAGCTTATAGCTGTTCAAAGATCGAATCATGAGGTTCAGTTTTGGGTTAGAGAAACAGGGGAGACTTTTAGTCAAAAGTCAAAGTCCGAGTCAGATAGTATATTGGGGTTCTTTTGGACAGATTGTGCGGTTTGTGATATCGTGTTTGTCAAGACCAGGTACTTGCTAAAATATTACGCATCAAGTGAATGAATAGTAAAATAGGAACCTCACTTCCTGTCTTTAATAGTTAAACCTCACTGACTCCTGCATAACTTTTTAAATTGTTTTATTAAAAGAATTTATATTACTCTTCAAATAATATTGTTTAGATAATCAAAATTAACACATTTATTAAAATGGACAGAAAATAGTTGACTGGTTGCAGATTATCACAACCCAAATGGCTTCACAACCAAAGCTTATAGCATGTGGGAACAGATTAGCAGCATATGGGATGGTAGCAAGGTTTGTAGCAGGACCCACTGTGATGGCGATTGCTTTTGTGTTTGCTCGGGAGTATAACCTGCATCCTGATGTTCTGAGCACTGCGTAAGTTACTGATATTTCAGTGTTCCTTGACAAAAGAGGCGGGTTGGTTAACGAGTCATTTTTGCTAAGGGTCAAAACGGATCAGATCAGTTTGTGTTAACAGGTAACTCTTTAGTCTAAGGGGCTGTTTGTTTGGGTCTGACCGAGACGCAAACGTCTGACTCGTATAGGAGTATAAAATTGTAACACAAAAGCCCGGCGCAACGCGCCGCCGGGGAATCAACCTAGTTAATCTAAATCCTAAAAGAAGTAACTGAGCAAGTAAGAATATAACACCATCACAAGAGAATCTATGTAACTTCACGCCATCGATGTGAAAGAGAAGAACAATGAATGGATCGGGTTTATGGGGAACAGTGTATATATAGACCGTCAACGTGTGAAAATATCTAAACGAGCAAGTAAGAATATAACACCATCACCGAGAATCTCTTCAACTTCACGCCATTGATGTGAAAGAGAAGAACAATGAATGGATTGGGGTTTATAGGAACAGTCTATATATATAGACCGTCAGCGTGCGGAGATATCTAAACGTATATTTTATATTATGTCGTATGATATTGTATCATATTTTATATCAGATATGATCATATGAACGGGTTAGGTGACTCGTGACTTGTACAGACAGTTTAATCTAAATTGGTATTACCATCTCCAGCAGTTAGACAGATATTTATATTTAAAGATGAACAAATCATAAATATGGAATATAAAGAGAAAAAAGTTCAAATACAAAGTGTATTTTTGTTACAAAGTGTGAGAAGACACAATAAGTCAAAAAAGACACAAAAAATTATATCTCACAATCTAAATCAAATTTCAAAAAAGGAATTCGGAGCTTTTGTTCCACTAGTCGTCCTGACTAAGAAAAAAAAATAAACAAAAAACAAAAAATAAAAAATTAATTTTTTATTGTGTCATTTATGAAAGACACAATGACTTCATTGTGTTATTATGAAAGACACAATGACGTCATTGTGTCATAATAAAAGACACAATGACGTCATTGTATCATATAAATACACAATGAAAATTTTTTTATGTTTTTTATTTTTTTCTGAAAGAGGACATCGAGAGGAACAGAGACTCCGAAGTACTTTTTTAAAATTCGATTTCAATTGTGAGATATTAATTTTTTATGACTTTCTTAGCCTCATTGTGTCTTCTCACACTTTGTAACAAAAATACACTTTGTAGAATAACCTCACCCATATAAAGATGCAAATATTTCTCAACAGAACACATATATATTCATATTTTAGATCACTTACCCTTTGCATGTACACTCACCATTGACAAAACAATGGAATCCTGAAGCATCCCTGTTAGATCTAGAGAGAATAGGTCTATATCAATTTGTATAGGCTTAGAACTTTAATCAGCTCTTGTAATAAACGATTGTAACTAACTATCAGTATATATATATGCATTGATTATATAGGTTAACCCATATATATGTGTTGCTTAATGTGTATGATGACAGGCAAAAACAATATACTTGGTGAATTCTTGTAATTGGCTAAGTGTAAGAAACATCTACGGATGAACAACTTGTTAATCCGTAGATATGTTTCTTACAAGACTTCCATGAATGAACATCAGTATCCACATGATCTCAAGATAAAGTGAAGACTCCTACGGAAGTACAAGCTCCTATGGAAGAACAAGAGTTCCTGCGGAAGACAAGTTTCCTACGGAAGAACAAGAGTTCCTGTGGAAGACAAGATTCCTACGGAAGACGAAGACACTTGTATGAATTTGACAAGTTCAACAAGTTCGACAAGTCAACAAGTCAACCAGTCAATTTCAAATCCCAAGAGATCCGGTGTTTCCTTAACTGACTCATAATTACCTATAAATATGAGTCATAGGTTTCACATCAAAGAAGAACACATTAGCAATATTGCGGCACACACACATCACATCATCAAACCCTAGCCGTCGTCCCATCAACAACAACTATGCGTTCGAAGAATCATTATTCATAGCATTCTTGATTATTCTTTTGTAATCATTATTCAGTATTAATGAAATACATTTGAATTAATTTGTGTCTGCTTATTTATTACGTACAACATAATTGTTTTCATCATAAAAGCTTTTAATAGTTGATATTAAAAATTAAAAACAATTTGTAAGGCCCCGCTCACCGGGCACCTTACTGTCGGTTCTTCATCGCACATATAACGTACATAATGTATATAATCATAAATCAACGCAGCGGAAATGATAAAATATACATTCTCATTCATTCATAAAAGTCATTACATCATTGACTCGATTACAAAATGCAACTTTCTCTACTCTGTCTCTCCTCATAGGATCATACAGCGACCTCTAGAGGAGATATTAAGTTCAAAACATAAAATTTATATTTTTATTACTTAAGAATATTCCTTAGGTAATTCCGTACATCGGAACCCTGACGGAATACTCTTGACACTCTCATGCAACATACTTTGTTGCATGTACTATGCACACGCATCCAATGCGTGGCGAACTTATCAAAATTTAAAGGAGATTTCTTGAGTAATCTCGTTTATTCAGATCCTCAAGAAATCTCATAATGACATGCAACGTGATGTGTTGCGAATATTATGGACCCGCAACCCATGACGTTGCAGCATTATCAACTGGAGAATGCCCTCCCAAAAGAGCTGAGTAGCCGCCTCGTGCCATCCTCAGCAACACTACCTGCGAACTGGAAAACACATAAAAGTCAGCGTTGCTGAGTGAGTTCTAGTTTTATAATAAAACATACTTTCATTCTCATAAACTGCTCTTTCATACATGTGTTCACACATCATACGTACACGTAGATAATATTATTATTATTATCTCATCATCAGTGCTTACTTTCATTCGTGTACACTTCATCATTCTCTTTACTTTCATACATACATACTTCACGTACTTTTGTACGTACTTTACTTTCATTCTTACATTCAATACTTACGTTCGAACATTCATTACATTCATTCATACTTTCATTACTTTCGTTCGAACGTTCATTACAATCGGTGACATGTACAATACCCCACTTTCATCATACATACTACTGGTGCTGGACCTGTGGTGGTTATCCACGAACGTTGTGCACAAAGCTGATCCAGTCACCTGGGGTAAGCACATGCACCACTTATCTTTCACTTCATTACTAACATACGTTAGCCGAGTCTCTTGCAGTGCGCGACTGCTCACCTTAGTGACAATCTTATGATTGCCTGCTAACCGAGTCTCTTGCAACACGAAGTTGCTCACCTCATTGTCAATCTCAATGATTGACCCGATGTACATCCTTCGGGGTAGCTAACCCGTACACCGTTGAGCTAACACCTGCCAGGGGTGTGCACCTCCTTCATTTGCTTGCAAGCCTTTCTTACTTTCTTTCATTAATGCATGCATTCATTCATCATGTTCCTTCTTTCATTATCTTTCACTTTACGTTCTTAATACATTCTTTCTTTCGTTCATTCATTCACGTAAAGTTATTAAAGATAAAACACATATATATAAGGAACATACATACTTACATATCATCAGTATTCACCATTTATCATGGCAACATCATACTAACATACATACATCATACTAGCATACATACATCATACATACACTTCTACGTTCACTCACATCAGCCCTGTCCGGGCGACTGAACTACCACCAGTCGCATGTCCTCCATGCGACTGGGCCATGCGATTGGGCTATCATGCGAATGGGTACTCATACGTGCGATTGAACTTCCTTCCGTACGACTAGACACTATGCGACTGGGCTATATGCGACTAACTCTTAACCGTACGACTCAACTACTCTGCGATTGAACTCATGCGACCGAAACTCTCAGTCGCATCAACTATAGTGCGATTGAGGCTCAGTCGGGCGTCTGAACCTCAGTCGGGCGATTGGACATCAACTTTCACTCATTCGGCCGAATGGCCCTTCAGTCGCATAACCCTAACTGGGCAGCGACTGGAGTTCTTCATGAACAGCAGTCGCGAAACACCCGTCCCCACAGTCACCATACACCCATTTTCAGCCCAATTCAACCCTCCCAAGCCTTAGGGATTCCTACTAGGACCTCATACAAGCATATACTAGTCCTAATTCATACCATAAACGCATTACTCAAGATTTACCCAAATGGGTCAAACTTTCACTATTTCCAAAACTAGGGTTTTAATGTGTTTCCAGCCCCAAAATCGTTAGAAAACATGTAAATGAGGGGTCCTAGAACTCACATTGTCAGGTAGAAGTTGATGAGCTTCGAATTAGCTTGCTTCTCGACAATCGGGCAACACCTTCCCCTCTTTCTTTCTCTCTCGGTCTCTTTCTGCTCTCTGTCGCCCTCTGCTCTCTCTCTCTCCCCGACTGAAAATGGGAGGAGAGTGGAGCTGTTCCCCTTTTATACCCACTTCTCAGTCGCATCTGGTCCAGGGGCGACTGGACCTTCAGTCGCATAAACACTATGCGATTGGACCCCAATCGCACATGTTCCATGCGGCTCATACTCCATTCGGGCGGTTGAACTTCAATCGTGCGGTTGAGCTTCAATCGGCCGAATAGCCATGCGGTTGACCTCCAGTCGCACAATTCACAGGCGACTGAGGCTCAGTCGCATAGCCCACCAAAACGTCAGACTTCTGGGTGTTACAAGTCCACCCCCCTTATTTTAGGTTTCGTCCCCGAAACCTGTTACTCTTCGAACAATCGTGGGTAATGCTGCCTCATTTCTTATTCGGTTTCCCACGTTGACTCGGATCCCTTCCTGTGCCGCCACTGTACACGCACAAGGGGAACCACTTTATTTCTCAACCTCTTCTCTTTTCGATCTATGATCGCCACTGGTTGCTCTACATAATTGAGCTTTTCGTCTACTTCGATATCATCCAGTGGAACGACCATGTCTTCGTCCGCCAAACACTTCCTTAGATGGGACACGTGGAAAGTCGGGTGGATTCCACTTAGTTCGTCTGGCAGATCTAACCTATAGGCCACCTCTCCTACTCGAGCAATGATTCGGAAAGGGCCTATATATCGCGGACTCAACTTACCCCGCTTCCGGAATCGGATGATCCCTTTCCAAGGTGAGACCTTCAACATCACACGATCTCCCACCTGGAACTCAATCGGTCTGCGTCGTTTGTCGGCATACGATTTTTGTCGGTCTTTGGCCGCCTTCATGTAAGTTTTAATTCTTTCGAGCTTCTCAGTCATAGCCTCTACCACTTCGACGCTTCCCAATTCTTTCTGACCAATATCACCCCAACAGACGGGTGTCCTGCATCTCCTACCGTATAGCATCTCATAGGGTGGCATGCCGATACTGGCATGATAACTGTTGTTGTATGAGAACTCAGCTAACGGTAGATGGTCATCCCAACTTCCCCCGAAGTCAATAACACATGCTCGGAGCATGTCCTCCAAGGTCTGAATGGTCCTTTCAGACTGACCATCAGTTTGAGGATGATAAGCCGTGCTAATATGCAATCTCGTCCCCATAGCATCGTGGAATTTCTTCCAAAATTTAGATGTAAACCGGGTGTCGCGATCAGACACAATCGACACCGGTACACCGTGACGAGTCACAATTTCTTTGATGAAAATATCAGCCAACTTCTCGGACGAATATGTCTCCCGCATCGGTAAGAAGTGAGCACTCTTCGTCAATCGATCCACAATCACCCAGATCGTATCATACCCTTTCGGGGTACGTGGCAGCTTTGTGATAAAATCCATGGTGATGTGTTCCCACTTCCATTCCGGTATGTCCAACGGTTGGATCTTTCCATACGGCTTCTGGTGCTCCGCCTTCACTTGCAAACACGTGAGGCATTTACTCACATACTCCACCACATCGCGTTTCATACCCGGCCACCAATAATCTTTCTTCATATCTTGGTACATCTTGGTGGCGCCGGATGAATGGAGTATCGAGACTTATGAGCTTCATCCAAAATCTTCATTCTTAGATCCCCAAGACGAGGAATCCACATACGCCCAAACCGAGTTTTAGCACCCGTTGTGTTCTCACCCAATTCCGCGACCAGACCTCTCATTCGTTCAGAGTTAAGATGTTCGTCTTTCAAAGCCTCATCTTGGAACTCTTTGACCTGTTTCATCACGTCGGAGGTCATGATTAGCTGGTACGCCTTCACTCGAATTGGCTCGGGCCTCTCCTTTCGGCTAAGGGCATCCGCCACCACGTTGGCTTTGCCCGGATGGTAATGGATCTCACAATCATAGTCTTTTATAAGCTCCAACCATCGCCGTTGCCTCATATTCAGATCTCTTTGCTCGAAGAAGTACTTCAAGCTTTTGTGGTCCGTGAAGATGGTGCACTTCGTCCCATACAAGTAGTGCCGCCAGATCTTCAACGCGAAAACCACAGCTGCGAGCTCCAGGTCATGAGTAGGGTAATTAACCTCATGAACTTTCAGCTGTCGGGATGCATAGGCTATCACCTTTCCTCTCTGCATTAATACACACCCCAACCCCGAGTAGGAGGCATCAGAATAAACCACCAAATCTTCACTCCCTTCGGGTAATGCCAATACTGGAGCTCGGGTCAATCTCGTCTTCAGTTCTTCAAACGCCTTCTCCTGAGCTTGACCCCACACAAACTTCACATCCTTCCGGGTCAACTTGGTCAGTGGAGAGGCAATCTTGGAAAAGTCTTGAATGAACCTTCGGTAGTAACCTGCCAAACCCAGGAAACTACGGATCTCGGTCGGCGTCTTCGGAGATTTCCATTGCATAACTGCTTCCACTTTCGCCGGATCGACCATAATCTCGTCCGGATTTACTACATGACCCAAGAATTGAACCTCACGCAACCAGAATGCGCACTTGGAGAATTTAGCATACAACTTCTCCCTTCTCAACGTCTCCAGAACTTCGCGAATGTGACCGGCATGCTCAGTCTCACTCTTTGAATAAATCAAGATGTCATCAATGAATACAATCACTGATTTATCCAACATCGGCCGGCACACCCTATTCATCAGGTCCATAAAAGCAGCTGGCGCGTTGGTCAAACCAAAGGACATAACGAGGAACTCATAATGACCGTAGCGCGTACGAAAAGCTGTTTTAGGGATATCCTGCTCCTTCACCTTCAGTTGATGGTAGCCTGATCGAAGATCTATACGTGAAAGCCAACTAGCACCCTGAAGTTGATCAAACAAGTCGTCGATCCTTGGCAAGGGGTATCTGTTCTTTACTGTCAGCTTATTCAACTCGCGGTAGTCGATGCACATCCTCATACTACCGTCCTTTTCTTTACAAACAGGACCGGAGCACCCCAAGGTGAGATACTCGGTCGAATAAACCCCTTATCCAACAGCTCTTGTAACTGCTCCATCAACTCTTTCATCTCTGTCGGGGCCAATCGGTATGGTGCTTTGGCAACAGGTTGGGCGCCTGGTACTAAATCAATCTGGAACTCGATCTCTCTGTCAGGTGGCAATCCCGATAAGTCTTTCGGGAACACGTCTGGGAACTCACACACAACCGGAACATCAGACAGTTGTGGTGCTGGCTTCTCTACATCTTTCACATAACATAAATAGGCGTTACATCCACGCCTTATACATTTCCCCGCCACTGCCATTGAGATCACTTTCGGAATCGTAGTAACCCGATCCCCATAAACTGTCACTGGACTACCGTTAGGCGCTGTCAAACTGATCATCTTCTTGCGACACACAATGTTCGCCTCGAAATCTGCCAACCAATCCATCCCAAGCACCAAATCGAAACCACCTAACGTCATCACAAAGGGTTTAACTGGGAATTTGTGACCCTCCAGTTCCCTCAATTACCTCTGAAATCCTGGTGGTTTTACCTATCGCAGTCTCTACATCAAACGGCACATCCACACGCCTACTACTAACGGGCAATTTGGCACAAAAAGCGACAGAAATGAAACTCCTACTGGCACCCGAATCAAATAATACAGAGGCTAAAGTTTGGTTCACCAAAAACGTACCGGACACTACATCAGGGTCCGTCCTCGCCTCTTCCTGCGTCATCGTGAATGCTCTGGCGCTCGCTTTCGACCCTTCACCCCCTGTCTTCTTCACGCCGGAACCCTCAGATCTCGGCTTCTTGCAGTCTTTATTCATATGACCACTTTCCCCACAGTTATAGCACCTCATCGCTTTACATTCCTTGGCCATATGTCCGGACTTTCCACACTTGAAACATACATTCAGCCTCCATCTGCACTCACCACCGTGCTCTCGCCCACACTTCCCACACTTTCTCGATCCTGCACTTGTCACGACCACACGGCGTTCATCAACCCGTGCCTTCTTACTACTTGTCGAAGTATCACCCCGACCAAACCTCTTTCCCTGCCACTTCCTCTCATCACTTCCCTTCTTACTGCCCTCAGATTTCACCATCGCAGCCCGTTCATCATACAACCTCCCAGCTAAATCCACCGCCGACCTGAAAGTACTGGGTCGGGCGGAAATCAAATGCCAACGAATTTCGGCTGGCAACCCCTGAATATACCGGTTAATCTTGCGAGACACCGGCGTCACTTGCTCTGGCACCAACCGTGCCATGTCGTTGAACTTGGTCGTGTATTGTTGGTGGGTCATCGTTCCCGCCTCCAACTGCAGGAACTCTCTCTCTACTCTGTCCATCTCTCGACGAGGACTAAACTCCTCGATCACCATTCTCTTCAACTCAGACCACTTCAATTTCCCAATGGCCCTGCTACCCTCGGCCTGGACAATATTGTCCCACCAGCACAATGCCGTCCCCGTAAACGAGTGGGTAGCAAACTTTACCTTCTTATCCTCCTGGCAGTCACTGATATCGAGGACCGCCTCCATCTCCCTCACCCATTGGTGAGCATCAGCAGCCGTACCCGAACCATCGAAAGTCGGAGGCTTGCATCTCATAAATTTCCCGTAATCACAACCCCGGGCTGTCCTCCTAACCTGTTCTTCCTCCTCTTCCTCTTCGTCATCAGACAATACTGTTTCTGCCTCTGTCTGTTGCTGTCTACCGGAGGACCGTCTCCTCCCTCGTCTATCCTCCTCTCGTACTGCATTTATCGCTTCGGTCATTACAGTCGGCAAGATTGTCTGCATAACCTGGTGCACTTCCTCAATCACTGCCTCTTTTACCGAGGCTCTCAACTTGGCGCTTTCGTCCGTCTCTTCCTGGTGAGGAATCTCGTTCTCCTCACGAACTACTTTCTCTTTCCTAAGTCTTCCTCGCGTGATACGCGGCTCATCACCACGTTCACCATCACAGGAAGCATCAGATGATCTATCACCGACCATCTTCTATCACACTGAAAGATTAAAACACCAACACGGTCATTCAAGGAAATAGCTCAGTTTATGTTAAGTACAGTAAGTCCCTAATTACAGTGGCCAGTTGTGATTAGCCACTTACTCTACTCTTCATACCCCGAGCACCACCTATCCTGACTACATTAGTATCTCAGTCTAACAGTACACATAATTCACATCACATGCGCACATAATAACCAGTTAATCTTTAAGAAAATACCTGATGGCACGCGACTACTCAGATGGTATTCTCATTCTCCCTGTCCCATTCTCAGTTTAAGTTTAGGTTTATTATGAAAGTTTATCCATTTTACTTAAACTTTTGCTCTGATACCAACTTGTAAGGCCCCGCTCACCGGGCACCTTACTGTCGGTTCTTCATCGCACATATAACGTACATAATGTATATAATCATAAATCAACGCAGCGGAAATGATAAAATATATACATTCTTATTCATTCATAAAAGTCATTACATCATTGACTCGATTACAAAATGCAACTTTCTCTACTCTGTCTCTCCTCATAGGATCATACAGCGACCTCTAGAGGAGATATTAAGTTCAAAAACATAAAATTTATATTTTTATTACTTAAGAATATTCCTTAGGTAATTCCGTACATCGGAACCCTGACGGAATACTCTTGACACTCTCATGCAACATACTTTGTTGCATGTACTATGCACACGCATCCAATGCGTGGCGAACTTATCAAAATTTAAAGGAGATTTCTTGAGTAATCTCGTTTATTCAGATCCTCAAGAAATCTCATAATGACATGCAACGTGATGTGTTGCGAATATTATGGACCCGCAACCCATGACGTTGCAGCATTATCAACTGGAGAATGCCCTCCCAAAAGAGCTGAGTAGCCGCCTCGTGCCATCCTCAGCAACACTACCTGCGAACTGGAAAACACATAAAAGTCAGCGTTGCTGAGTGAGTTCTAGTTTTATAATAAAACATACTTTCATTCTCATAACTGCTCTTTCATACATGTGTTCACACATCATACGTACACGTAGATAATATTATATTATTATCTCATCATTCAGTGCTTACTTTCATTCGTGTACACTTCATCATTCTCTTTACTTTCATACATACATACTTCACGTACTTTTGTACGTACTTACTTTCATTCTTACATTCATACTTACGTTCGAACATTCATTACATTCATTCATACTTTCATTACTTTCGTTCGAACGTTCATTACAATCGGTGACATGTACAATACCCCACTTTCATCATACATACTACTGGTGCTGGACCTGTGGTGGTTAGCCACGAACGTTGTGCATAAAGCTGATCCAGTCACCTGGGGTAGCACATGTACCACTTATCTTTCACTTCATTACTAACATACGTTAGCCGAGTCTCTTGCAGTGCGCGACTGCTCACCTCAGTGACAATCTTATGATTGCCTGCTAACCGAGTCTCTTGCAACACGAAGTTGCTCACCTCATTGTCAATCTCAATGATTGACCCGATGTACATCCTTCGGGGTAGCTAACCCGTACACCGTTGAGCTAACACCTTCCAGGGTGTGCACCTCCTTCATTTGCTTGCAAGCCTTTCTTACTTTCTTTCATTAATGCATGCATTCATTCATCATGTTCCTTCTTTCATTATCTTTCACTTTACGTTCTTAATACATTCTTTTCTTTCGTTCATTCATTCACGTAAAGTTATTAAAGATAAAACACATATATAAGGAACATACATACTTACATATCATCAGTATTCACCATTTATCATGGCAACATCATACTAACATACATACATCATACTAGCATACATACATCATACATACACTTCTACGTTCACTCACATCAGCCCTGTCCGGGCGACTGAACTACCACCAGTCGCATGTCCTCCATGCGACTGGGCCATGCGATTGGGCTATCATGCGAATGGGTACTCATACGTGCGATTGAACTTCCTTCCGTACGACTAGACACTATGCGACTGGGCTATATGCGACTAACTCTTAACCGTACGACTCAACTACTCTGCGATTGAACTCATGCGACCGAAACTCTCAGTCGCATCAACTATAGTGCGATTGAGGCTCAGTCGGGCGTCTGAACCTCAGTCGGGCGATTGGACATCAACTTTCACTCATTCGGCCGAATGGCCCTTCAGTCGCATAACCCTAACTGGGCAGCGACTGGAGTTCTTCATGAACAGCAGTCGCGAAACACCCGTCCCCACAGTCACCATACACCCATTTTCAGCCCAATTCAACCCTCCCAAGCCTTAGGGATTCCTACTAGGACCTCATACAAGCATATACTAGTCCTAATTCATACCATAAACGCATTACTCAAGATTTACCCAAATGGGTCAAACTTTCATTATTTCCAAAACTAGGGTTTTATGTGTTTCCAGCCCCAAAATCGTTAGAAAACATGTAAATGAGGGGTCCTAGAACTCACATTGTCAGGTAGAAGTTGATGAGCTTCGAATTAGCTTGCTTCTCGACAATCGGGCAGCACCTTCCCCTCTTTCTTTCTCTTCTCGGTCTCTTTCTGCTCTCTGTCGCCCTCTGCTCTCTCTCTCTCCCCGACTGAAAATGGGAGGAGAGTGGAGCTGTTCCCCATTTATACCCACTTCTCAGTCGCATCTGGTCCAGGGGCGACTGGACCTTCAGTCGCATAAACACTATGCGATTGGACCCCAATCGCACATGTTCCATGCGGCTCATACTCCATTCGGGCGGTTGAACTTCAATCGTGCGGTTGAGCTTCAATCGGCCGAATAGCCATGCGGTTGACCTCCAGTCGCACAATTCACAGGCGACTGAGGCTCAGTCGCATAGCCCACCGAAACGTCAGACTTCTGGGTGTTACACAATTAAACAACAGTTAATGATTATTCCGCATTCATTGACGTGTCTTTATTTTAATACTGATAATTCCTGATTGCGATCCTTGGATTCACAATCTCTGATATGAATCTCCCTCTTGGTAATAACAGAAACATGCTTAAAGAAACTATGACAATCCCCACAAAGAAGAATAATTTTCATAACGCGAATCGGCATTCGACCTTTAGTCATTAAAAGTCCACAAGTAATAGCTAACTTTGCACTATGGTAGTACAAAAAATCCCTCTTTTGATGCTCCTCAACTTCATGAAGCACAAAACTAGTATCAGGAACATAACCGATTTTCAAACATTCCAAAACTAATATATCTAGCCCACTGTAAATGTCTTTAAAACGAGCATGTGATAGGTCTCTTGCATAAAACGAATGAACCTTGTTATCAAGAATAATCCAATTTTTTTCAGGTCGTTTTCTGAAACCCTTTTCTCTCATTTCTTCAAGTGTCGTTTCAGAACAATGCCATCTCCCAGATGCAGAGTATAAGTTACATACAAGTATGTATGTAGACGGGTCATTCAGCTTCTTAGCAAGAATTTCTTTGGCAGCCCTTTTGCCAATAACTGAATTCATATGAATTCCACAACTATCAAGTAAAGCTCTCCAGACAAAAGGGTCCAACTCATATGGCATTGTCTTGATAATGTTCTCAGCCTCCTCAAGTAATCCCCATTTGCCAAAACACTGACCAACGAGGCGTAATGAATTGAATCCGGTTCAATGTTGTAAGTGGTTTCCATCGAGTTGAAAAATGTATAGTAGTCATCAACCACATTTGAGGTGGTGTGTACGCATGCTGATGTTATCAAGAGGGTAGTGATAGAATCTGGATATATGTTTTCCGTTTTCATGTTTTCCCATAGATCCAAGGCTTTATCACCTTGCTTGTGACAAATATAACCGCCCATCATACTGTTCCAAGAAGCAACATCATTTCGCTTCATGTTATCAAAAACCTTAACAACAGCAGTCATATTTCCATACTTGCTATACATTCCAATCAATGCATTTCCTACTTTTAAATCATAGAGCAAATCCATTTTCAAAGAACTAGAATGAATTTGTTCATCAATTTTGTCAAAGCCTAGTATCGCGCAGATACCAAGGACTGTAGTTGATATGATATCATATTATTGATGACCATATGTTGTTCAACTTGACCTTCAAAGAATATAGAAAGTGCTTCGTATGAAAGCCCGTTTCTAGCATACCCACAAATCATTAATATCCATATGCTTGAACTATTTTGGGTTAACGACTTGCAGTGGAACATTTCTTCAGCATCGGTCATCCTTCCACACTTTGTGCACATATCAAGCAATGCAGATTCTATACGGTCATTTGACCCAAACCCACACTTTAGAACAAACACATGTATCTGTTTGCTGGTGTTTTTATCCACAAGCAACCCACAAGCGTTGATGACAATAGTCAACGAGAAATAATCTAACTCTAGGCCTTCTGTCACCATCCTGCAAAACATACATAAAGCTCTAAACGGAACACCATTTTGGCAAAAGCCTTGTAGAAGAGCATTATATGATACGCAGTTTCTCTTAGGCATTTCGTCAAACACCTTCTCCGACATTTCAAGATGTCCTGGTTCCATATAAACCGATATCATTTGTGTCCATGTTATTACATCTTTTACAGGCATTGTGTCAAACTATATTCATTAGGGTCGATACCCAACCTTCCCATTTCAAAGAAAAACCTCACAGCATCAATCTCTCGATTTGCCTTTGCAAACCACGAAACCATAGACGTAAATGCGTTAAAAAGTGCGTTAAAAAGGTACGAGGCGTTTTCTTGAAGCTTGAGGATTGAAGCATGAACAGCCTTTGCGAGTTCATGTATTATCTGTTAGTAGACTATTGGCAACCGTGATCTGTTTTTATCTTTGATGGATTAACTACAAAGGGTGAGTTTATTCTACAAAGTGTATTTTTGCTACAAAATGTGAGAAGACACAATGAGCCTAAAAAGTCACAAAAAACTTAATATCTCACAATCTAAATCGAATTTTGAAAAGTAATTCGGAGCCTCTGTCACTCTTGTTGTCCTCTTTCAGAAAAAATAAAAAAAATAAATAAATAAAATTTCATTGTGTCTTTATATGACATAATGACGTCATTGTGTCTTTTATCTTGACACAATGACGTCATTGTGTTTTTCATTATGACACAATAAAATCACTGTGTCTTTCATAATTGTCACACCCCGACCGACGGCGGAATCATCGGAGCGGACGAGGGAATGATTGATTGTTCATAACTCATGATTGTCTAATAGTGAAAATAATATTAAATAAGATTACAGGATAGCATGAATTTAACAGATACAAATACAACAGTTAAAGTCACAAATAATAATTGTCTTTTGTTTTGACTAAGTCCAGGTCTTATATGATCAAGTAGAAGTCCACTAGCTTGCTTAACCTGAAATCATGTGAGAAAATAAAGTCAGCTAACGAATTAGCTGGTGAGTAATCACAGTTTTGAGTATACATATAGATTGATTGATTGATTGAGAATAATTCAATTCATAAGGTAACGTTAAGACTTATATTGCAATAGTAAAGCATATAGATAAACTGACACAATAACAACCCCTTGACTTGACACTTGCATATAATAGACTTGCACACAAACACCATAGATTAACTAATTGCCTCTGGCACAATCACCACTTGTAAGCCATATGGGGTGGGTTTGTATAATCACCACTCGTAAGCCATGTGGGGTGGATTATCCCAAACCAGTAGATCTACCATTGATACCAGGATTGATTGATTGAATTAGGGTTTTACTGTCGTCCAGTTTACCATAGTATGTTCACATAATTGCAAGTAATAACATAACCTGTCTTGAATTGAATTTAGAATGAAATAACAATAGAATATCATGATTGAATATATTGTATCACATGATTTCCCCCAAATAGGAAATGATATAGAAAGGGGATATGAATACTCACTTGATTGATGAGATTAGAATCTGGATGTGATAGATTAGACACCAACGATTTCCTTACGATTAACCTAAGGAACGGTGTCTCGAATTAGAATAATAATGATTTGGGAATGTGTTAGATTTCCATTGGGTCTTTAATTTATTTAGTTTGAATATCTTGAAATACGTAAAATGAATTTATTGATAGTATTTATGTTTAGAATTTAATAAAAATAATTGTATCAATACTCGTAATTGTTTGGTTTATTATTAAAGTGTGGAAAAATAAATAACTAATTTATTAATCAATTATATGATAATTAATTAATAGGTTTAATTATTTAAAAGAATGAAATTGTTATTTGAAATGATTTAAATATAAAATTTATATATTTAATCATTATTTAAACAATAATAAATATTGTGTGAAATAATTAAAAATATATAGTGTCAAATAATATTTAATCAATTAAATTATTATTAGAAGTTCACTTTTGTTTAAATAATTTTGTATTATTTGTAATTTTATTTATTAAAACATTTAATAAAAATGGTTAAAATGTTAAAATAAATTTCAGAAAAATAGTTTTAGTTGTTTAAAAATTTTAATGTTTGTAAAAACATTTTTATAATTTTTACAAATTTTTCTGGAATTTTTAGAGGCTTAAAAAGTGGTTTTAAAAAATATGTAGGTGCCCGGGGTCGAACCCGGGACCTCTTGGTATACATGGAACATGGGAACCGGTGAACCAAAGGCTAAGCCGCGGTTACTTCTCGGTTCTAAATGTTTATAAGCTGTTTAACCCAGTTCTCCCAATTGATATGAACCCTAGTTCGATCCTCAACCAATTGAAGCTCAATTCGATATCAATAACAGTAATAACCATAGGGCTTTGCTTTTACGTGTAAAATCGAGTATGTAGGTGTGTCGAATTACCTATATGGTGTTCGATTGAAGTTGATCCCAATGAAGAACAGGTCGAGGCACAGTGGGTGTCGTTTGATGCTCAAATCTTGTTTATAATCCAATTAAATTTGTGGGAAGCTTCGTATGATGATAAGTATCATAAGCCCGTTGTCAATTTCAGTAAAAATGGATCGGAGATGGGGTCTCGAGGTTGTTGCAGGTCCGACGGGTTGGTGGTTCGAATGGGATTGTTTTTGTTTGTTTTAAACGAAATTGAATCCAAAGTAAGGTTATAAATGATCCACGATTTGTTAGTGCATGATTACTTTCAATATTAAAAGTCGGTAGTGCCCGATTTCGCGTATAAAGTTGCCGACCACCATTATGCGATCGGGAGACACAGCGAAGGGGGAAATGGGGGGTGGGGTTGGGTGTTTTGCCAAATTACAGAAATGGTCCCTATGGTTTATGTTTTAATAGTTTAGATTTAAGGTTTAGTTTTTAAGTTTTACAACAATACCCCCTGCATTTATTATTATTATGATAATTCTTTATATATATATATATATATATATATATATATTATTTTTTTTTATAACCCATTGTTATTATTATTATTATTAATAATATTATTACTATCATTAACATTATTATTATTATTATTATTTTTATTATTATTATAATTATAATTATGGTGATTATTGGAATTAAAAATCAACGTATTGTACAAAATAAATTTTCTTTTATTTAGTGCAAATACGCGATGTTACAGTCTCCCCTGCTTTAGGAAATTTCGTCCCGAAATTTAAATCACGAGGAGGCTGAAACGAAAAATGCGGATACTGGGATTTCATTTGGTACTCACGTTCCTAAGTGAAATCTAGGCCACGTTTAGATTCCAGCGGACTTTGACAATCGGTATTCGACTACGTTTGAGTTGTTTGACTTCCCGATCCATAATTTCCACAGGTTTCTCAATAAAGTGCATAGATTCATCAATCTGGACTTCGTTGAGTGGAATGTGGAGATTTTTATCGGCAAGACATTTCTTGAGATTTGAAACATGAAACGTTGGTTGTATATTGCTGAGCTCTTGGGGTAGTTCAAGCTTGTAGGCTACTTTCCCAATTCGCTCGTGTACTTTGAATGGACTCGCGTAACGAGGTGCTAGCTTCCCTTTCTTTCCAAAGCGAATCACTCCCTTCTAAGTGACACCTTAAGAAGTACGAGATCACCGACATTGTATTCCATGGGCTTACGTGTTTTGCCGGCATAATGCTTTTGACGATTTCCTAGCAGCGACCAAGTTATCACGGATCTTATGAATTTTGTCGGTTGTTTCTTGTATCAATTCCGGACCAGTAATCTGTGATTCACCAACTTCAGACCATACAAGGCCCAAATGGTGCCATCTGTTGGTCTGGTAACTGTTATTGTAAGAGAATCCAATTAACGGAAAATGAGAATCCCACGATCCACTGAAATCAATGACACAAGCCCGGAGTATATTCTCGAGGGTTTGTATCGTTCTTTCAGTCTGACCGTCGGTTTGCGGATGATAGGTTGTACTAAGATTCAGTTGAGTTTCGAGAACTGATTGGAGACTTTTCCAGAATGAGAGATGAAGCGACCATCATGATCAGAGATAATATCTTTACTTGACAAAAGATTGTTTAGGAAGACTACCATCACGTAATCAGGTTTTGATGATAACTCACAATGAAAGTCGATAAATAAGGAATAAATGGTTCATGTAGCTAGATCAAATCAAACATGAGAATAAAGGGAAAGAAATCGATTTAAGAATTAAATGCTCCAAACTTGGAATCAAAATCAACCTAAAACGATCGCGTCTCTTTCAAGTTCAGAGATCATGCTTTGGCTTGATAGGTCGAAACACTAATATTATTTCACCCTTCAAGTTACTACATGCGTCTCGTCACTTGATTACAACCATGGTAAGTTGATGATCAAGAAATGAGGATAGTCATCAAGGTATGGTTTTCACCCCTAACTTGATGGTGTACTCTCAAGGTATGACCACTAACTTACCAATCAAAAAGTTCGATCTGGGGATCTACAGAAATAAGACGAGATAACTCACCATTAAGGTAAGGGAAATCACTCCTATCTTAACGATGAATTTTACAAAAACAAAATACAACAAGATAAACTTCTTCATCAAAATCCAGAATTCACTCCTACTTTGATGAGGTCGTTTCATTTGAGAAATACAATCCATAAAAATGATATTATCATCAAGGTATGAATTTCACGCGTATCTTGATGATTGAATCTCATAATAACAAGAAAATAATTGAAGATTGACATTTGTCACCAAAGTACGGGTTTCAATCCTATTTTGGTGAGATCATGTCATTTGTGAAATGCAAGTTCCAAAGTGAATAATTGAAATCAGTCCTCGTGATAAGGAAATCACCCTAATCCAGAGGATGAAATTTCATAAAACACATAATTGGAAAACCATTTATTGAAATGAATAAAGAATCATCACCAAAGTAAGGGAATCACTCCTGGTTTGATGAGTTAGAATCATTTAGGAGATTCGAGTGTCCTTAGTCATAGATTGACTTGCAAACTCTTGCATCTCCCACGGTGTAAACGGTTCAAAGTTAGACTTAACAACAAAAGGGAAAATATCTCAATTAGAAATTTAGAAATTTTCAAATTACATCAATGTAACAAAAGGAAATCACGATTACAAATCTTGAATTAAATCAGGAAGATGAAATCAAGGACAAGAATTATTCAACACCACATTATTGGTGGCTTGAGCTTGTTGAGCATTAATGTTGAAAGCATGTCCTTGAGCCGTAGGAATTGGGATGACAAGTTGAGGGCATCGATTGCGAAAATGGTTCGGATCACCACATTGATAGCATGCACGACCCTGGGTAATTGCAGGAAGATGTCGGTGAACTGGTGCATTGGTCGGAGCTTTAGCAGCACTCCTGCACACGTTGAATGTATGACCCAAACGACCACAGTTTGTGCATTGATGACACTGAGTGTTAGCGGGATGATGGTAATTGCAGATGTTACACAGTGGATGGGGTCCAGCGTATGGATTTCTCATCAGCGATTGGTTGTTTACCACTTGTTGATGTATTGGAGGGACTTGAGTAATTGGCACAGCAGGGGTAATTACAGCAAAGTTTTGAGATTGAGCCTTCCTCTTCTTGTTCTTGGAAAGCTCAGGTTGATCGGTTTTGACGGTTTCGTTATGAAGTTTTATCGGTATTCTTCTTCGATCCTTTCCTGGTTAAGGAACCAGCTTTCACATGATTATCGGTTAACTGTGCAGCCAGCCTGATAGCATCTTCTAGTGTCGAAGGATTCCTTCCTAGCACCGTATCCTGAATCTGCATGGGTAGACCACCAATGTATTTCTCGATGGCTCGGGAGGTAGGGGTAGCAAGGTGCGGTACCAAAAGACTCAGTTCGTGGAATCGGTTAGTGTATGCGAGGTTCTCGCCACTGTCTTGGGTTAACTCCCAGAACTCAGCTTCCAGTTTTCGGACTTCATTTCTTGGGCAGAACTCTTTAGTCATGAGCTCCTTAACTTCAGTCCATGTTAAGGCTAGAGCAGTTTCAGTTCCACGGGTTCGTTTCTCTCCGTTCCACCAAGTAAGTGCGCGTTTCTGAAGAACACTTGTGGCATATCGGACTTTCAGATTTTCAGGGCATTCGCTGTTTAGGAATGTGTTTTCGATGCTTTCGAACCACTGTAGTAATCCGGTAGCACCTTCAGTTCCACTGAACTTAGTGGGGTTGCAAGAACTGAAATGTTTGTAAGTACAAGTTCGTCGAGGGTTTGGTGTAGTTGGGTTTTGAACAACATTGTTGCTTTGGTTCAAATGGGTAAGTAGAGTTGGGATGACCGCAGTAACTTCACGTGCTACAATAGCAGAAATCTTACGGCCAGAGTTTCTAGATCGTGAACGGATTCGACGAGAAGACATTCTGAAATATCATTGAGATAGTTTATGAGAATTGGGTAATACGAGCTATACAACATGAAAACGAGGATCGAGAATTTGGCATAATAACAATGATATGTTCCGAGTGTAATCGTTTGATTCGTAAATCAAAGCGAGTACGTTGACTAATCAAAGTGTTATGTCTAACACAACCTTATTGAAGACATGCGTACCTATAAGCAGATACTCATCCCAAGGGTTCCCAGGTAAGGTAATCAAGTTGTATGAATACCTTGCCTAGACAGAACATCTTAAGATACAGGTATCCCACTCTTCCAGCATTGCATGTTCTCGGTCGTGTGACACGGACTTTGACGAGATTTGAAAACCATGAATAACAATCGAGTTTTGGAGTTTGAAATCACTTGAATTAGGCACACAATGCCTTAGAATATGAGTTAAGATTCGTGTGTATATTGATAGATTCAAAGTGTAAGGAGAATCACATAAGGCAGATAATCACATAATCAAGTATAAACATGTAATGCACATAAATCCTATCTAAGCATGTAAAATACATGAGAGGACTCATGTGTAAGGGTACTTAGTTATAGTCTAGGTCATTCCATTTCTAATAACCTAATTCCCTATAACCATGGCTCTGATACCAATCTGTCACACCCCGACCGACGGCGGAATCATCGGAGCGGACGAGGGAATGATTGATTGTTCATAACTCATGATTGTCTAATAGTGAAAATAATATTAAAATCAGATTACAGGATAGCATGAATTAACAGATACAAATACAACAGTTAAAGTCACAAATAATAATTGTCTTTTGTTTTGACTAAGTCCAGGTCTTATATGATCAAGTAGAAGTCCACTAGCTTGCTTAACCTGAAATCATGTGAGAAAATAAAGTCAGCTAACGAATTAGCTGGTGAGTAATCACAGTTTTGAGTATACATATAGATTGATTGATTGATTGAGAATAATTCAATTCATAAGGTAACGTTAAGACTTATATTGCAATAGTAAAGCATATAGATAAACTGACACAATAACAACCCCTTGACTTGATACTTGCATATAATAGACTTGCACACAAACACCATAGATTAACTAATTGCCTCTGGCACAATCACCACTCGTAAGCCATATGGGTGGGTTTGTATAATCACCACTCGTAAGCCATGTGGGGTGGATTATCCCAAACCAGTAGATCTACCATTGATACCAGGATTGATTGATTGAATTAGGGTTTTACTGTCGTCCAGTTTACCATAGTATGTTCACATAATTGCAAGTAATAACATAACCTGTCTTGAATTGAATTTAGAATGAAATAACAATAGAATATCATGATTGAATATATTGTATCACATGATTTCCCCCAAATAGGAAATGATATAAAAAGGGATATGAATACTCACTTGATTGATGAGATTAGAATCTGGATGTGATAGATTAGACACCAACGATTTCCTTACGATTAACCTAAGGAACGGTGTCTCGAATTAGAATAATAATGATTTGGGAATGTGTTAGGATTTCCATTGGTCTTTAATTTATTTAGTTTGAATATCTTGAAATACGTAAAATGAATTTATTGATAGTATTTATGTTTAGAATTTAATAAAAATAATTGTATCAATACTCGTAATTGTTTGGTTTATTATTAAGTGTGGAAAAATAAATAACTAATTTTATTAATCAATTATATGATAATTAATTAATAGGTTTAATTATTTAAAAGAAATGAAATTGTTATTTGAAATGATTTAAATATAAAAATTTATATATTTAATCATTATTTAAACAATAATAAATATTGTGTGAAATAATTAAAAATAATATAGTGTCAAATAATAATTTAATCAATTAAATTATTATTAGAAGTTCACTTTTGTTTAAATAATTTTGTATTATTTGTAATTTTATTTATTAAAACATTTAATAAAAATGGTTAAAATGTTAAAATAAATTTCAGAAAAATAGTTTTAGTTGTTTAAAAATTTTAATGTTTGTAAAAACATTTTTATAATTTTTACAAATTTTTCTGGAATTTTTAGAGGCTTAAAAAGTGGTTTTAAAAAAATATGTAGGTGCCCGGGGTCGAACCCGGGACCTCTTGGTATACATGGAACATGGGAACCGGTGAACCAAAGGCTAAGCCGCGGTTACTTCTCGGTTCTAAATGTTTATAAGCTGTTTAACCCAGTTCTCCCAATTTGATATGAACCCTAGTTCGATCCTCAACCAATTGAAGCTCAATTCGATATCAATAACAGTAATAACCATAGGGCTTTGCTTTTACGTGTAAATCGAGTATGTAGGTGTGTCGAATTACCTATATGGTGTTCGATTGAAGTGATCCCAACGAAGAACAGGTCGCGGCACAGTGGGTGTCGTTTGATGCTCAAATCTTGTTTATATCCAATTAAATTTGTGGGAAGCTTCGTATGATGATAAGTATCATAAGCCCGTTGTCAATTTCAGTAAAAATGGATCGGAGATGGGGTCTCGAGGTTGTTGCAGGTCCGACGGGTTGGTGGTTCGATGGGGATTGTTTTTGTTTGTTTTAAACGAAATTGAATCCAAAGTAAGGTTATAAATGATCCACGATTTGTTAGTGCATGATTACTTCAATATTAAAAGTCGGTAGTGCCCGATTTCGCGTATAAAGTTGCCGACCACCATTATGCGATCGGGAGACACAGCGAAGGGGGAAATGGGGGTGGGGTTGGGTGTTTTGCCAAATTACAGAAATGGTCCCTATGGTTTATGTTTTAATAGTTTAGATTTAAGGTTTAGTTTTTAAGTTTTACAACAATACCCCCTGCATTTTATTATATTATGATAATTCTTTATATATATATATATATATTATATTATTTTTTTTTATAACCCATTGTTATTATTATTATTATTAATAATATTATTACTATCATTAATTATTATTATTATTATTATTTTTATTATTATTATAATTATAATTATGGTGATTATTGGAATTAAAATCAACGTATTGTACAAAATAAATTTTCTTTTATTTAGTGCAAATACGCGATGTTACAGTCTCCCCTGCTTTAGGAAATTCGTCCCGAAATTTAAATCACGAGGAGGCTGAAACGAAAAGCGGATACTGGGATTTCATTTGGTACTCACGTTCCCAAGTGAAATCTAGGCCACGTTTAGATTCCAGCGGACTTTGACAATCGGTATTCGACTACGTTTGAGTTGTTTGACTTCCCGATCCATAATTTCCACAGGTTTCTCAATAAAGTGCATAGATTCATCAATCTGGACTTCGTTGAGTGGAATGTGGAGATTTTTATCGGCAAGACATTTCTTGAGATTTGAAACATGAAACGTTGGTTGTATATTGCTGAGCTCTTGGGGTAGTTCAAGCTTGTAGGCTACTTTCCCAATTCGCTCGTGTACTTTGAATGGACTCGCGTAACGAGGTGCTAGCTTCCCTTCTTTCCAAAGCGAATCACTCCCTTCTAAGGTGACACCTTAAGAAGTACGAGATCACCGACATTGTATTCCATGGGCTTACGTGTTTTGCCGGCATAATGCTTTTGACGATTTCCTAGCAGCGACCAAGTTATCACGGATCTTATGAATTTTGTCGGTTGTTTCTTGTATCAATTCCGGACCAGTAATCTGTGATTCACCAACTTCAGACCATACAAGGCCTCAAATGGTGCCATCTGTTGGTCTGGTAACTGTTATTGTAAGAGAATCCATTAACGGAAAATGAGAATCCCACGATCCACTGAAATCAATGACACAAGCCCGGAGTATATTCTCGAGGGTTTGTATCGTTCTTTCAGTCTGACCGTCGGTTTGCGATGATAGGTTGTACTAAGATTCAGTTGAGTTTCGAGAACTGATTGGAGACTTTTCCAGAAATGAGAGATGAAGCGACCATCATGATCAGAGATAATATCTTTACTTGACAAAAGATTGTTTAGGAAGACTACCATCACGTAATCAGTTTTGATGATAACTCACAATGAAAGTCGATAAATAAGGAATAAATGGTTCAATGTAGCTAGATCAAATCAAAACATGAGAATAAAGGGAAAGAAATCGATTTAAGAATTTAAATGCTCCAAACTTGGAATCAAAATCAACCTAAAACGATCGCGTCTCTTTCAAGTTCAGAGATCATGCTTTGGCTTGATAGGTCGAAACACTATATTATTTCACCCTTCAAGTTACTACATGCGTCTCGTCACTTGATTACAACCATGGTAAGTTGATGATCAAGAAATGAGGATAGTCATCAAGGTATGGTTTTCACCCCTAACTTGATGGTGTACTCTCAAGGTATGACCACTAACTTACCAATCAAAAAGTTCGATCTGGGATCTACAGAAATAAGACGAGATAACTCACCATTAAGGTAAGGGAAATCACTCCTATCTTAACGATGAATTTTACAAAAACAAAAACAACAAGATAAACTTCTTCATCAAAATCCAGAATTCACTCCTACTTTGATGAGGTCGTTTCATTTGAGAAAATACAATCCATAAAAATGATATTATCATCAAGGTATGAATTTCACGCGTATCTTGATGATTGAATCTCATAATAACAAGAAAATAATTGAAGATTGACATTTGTCACCAAAGTACGGGTTTCAATCCTATTTTGGTGAGATCATGTCATTTGTGAAATGCAAGTTCCAAAGTGAATAATTGAAATCAGTCCTCGTGATAAGGAAATCACCCTAATCCAGAGGATGAATTTCATAAAACACATAATTGGAAAACCATTTATTGAAATGAATAAAGAATCATCACCAAAGTAAGGGAATCACTCCTGTTTGATGAGTTAGAATCATTTAGGAGATTCGAGTGTCCTTAGTCATAGATTGACTTGCAAACTCTTGCATCTCCCACGGTGTAAACGGTTCAAAGTTAGACTTAACAACAAAGGGAAAATATCTCAATTAGAAATTTAGAAATTTTCAAATTACATCAATGTAACAAAAGGAAATCACGATTACAAATCTTGAATTAAATCAGAAGATGAAATCAAGGACAAGAATTATTCAACACCACATTATTGGTGGCTTGAGCTTGTTGAGCATTAATGTTGAAAGCATGTCCTTGAGCCGTAGGAATTGGGATGACAAGTTGAGGGCATCGATTGCGAAAATGGTTCGGATCACCACATTGATAGCATGCACGACCCTGGGTAATTGCAGGAAGATGTCGGTGAACTGGTGCATTGGTCGGAGCTTTAGCAGCACTCCTGCACACGTTGAATGTATGACCCAAACGACCACAGTTTGTGCATTGACGACACTGAGTGTTAGCGGGATGATGGTAATTGCAGATGTTACACAGTGGATGGGGTCCAGCGTATGGATTTCTCATCAGCGATTGGTTGTTTACCACTTGTTGATGTATTGGAGGGACTTGAGTAATTGGCACAGCAGGGGTAATTACAGCAAAGTTTTGAGATTGAGCCTTCCTCTTCTTGTTCTTGGAAAGCTCAGGTTGATCGGTTTTGACGGTTTCGTTATGAAGTTTTATCGGTATTCTTCTTCGATCCTTTCCTGGTTAAGGAACCAGCTTTCACATGATTATCGGTTAACTGTGCAGCCAGCCTGATAGCATCTTCTAGTGTCGAAGGATTCCTTCCTAGCACCGTATCCTGAATCTGCATGGGTAGACCACCAATGTATTTCTCGATGGCTCGGGAGGTAGGGGTAGCAAGTGCGGTACCAAAAGACTCAGTTCGTGAATCGGTTAGTGTATGCGAGGTTCTCGCCACTGTCTTGGGTTAACTCCCAGAACTCAGCTTCCAGTTTTCGGACTTCATTTCTTGGGCAGAACTCTTTAGTCATGAGCTCCTTAACTTCAGTCCATGTTAAGGCTAGAGCAGTTTCAGTTCCACGGGTTCGTTTCTCTCCGTTCCACCAAGTAAGTGCGCGTTTCTGAAGAACACTTGTGGCATACCGGACTTTCAGATTTTCAGGGCATTCGCTGTTTAGGAATGTGTTTTCGATGCTTTCGAACCACTGTAGTAATCCGGTAGCACCTTCAGTTCCACTGAACTTAGTGGGGTTGCAAGAACTGAAATGTTTGTAAGTACAAGTTCGTCGAGGGTTTGGTGTAGTTGGTTTTGAACAACATTGTTGCTTTGGTTCAAATGGGTAAGTAGAGTTGGGATGACCGCAGTAACTTCACGTGCTACAATAGCAGCAATCTTACGGCCAGAGTTTCTAGATCGTGAACGGATTCGACGAGAAGACATTCTGAAATATCATTGAGATAGTTTATGAGAATTGGGTAATACGAGCTATACAACATGAAAACGAGGATCGAGAATTTGGCATAATAACAATGATATGTTCCGAGTGTAATCGTTTGATTCGTAAATCAAAGCGAGTACGTTGACTAATCAAAGTGTTATGTCTAACACAACCTTATTGAAGACATGCGTACCTATAAGCAGATACTCATCCCAAGGGTTCCCAGGTAAGGTAATCAAGTTGTATGAATACCTTGCCTAGACAGAACACCTTAAGATACAGGTATCCCACTCTTCCAGCATTGCATGTTCTCGGTCGTGTGACACGGACTTTGACGAGATTTGAAAACCATGAATAACAATCGAGTTTTGGAGTTTGAAATCACTTGAATTAGGCACACAATGCCTTAGAATATGAGTTAAGATTCGTGTGTATATTGATAGATTCAAAGTGTAAGGAGAATCACATAAGGCAGATAATCACATAATCAAGTATAAACATGTAATGCACATAAAATCCTATCTAAGCATGTAAAATACATGAGAGGACTCATGTGTAAGGGTACTTAGTTATAGTCTAGGTCATTCCATTTCTAATAACCTAATTCCCTATAACCATGGCTCTGATACCAATCTGTCACACCCCGACCGACGGCGGAATCATCGGAGCGGACGAGGGAATGATTGATTGTTCATAACTCATGATTGTCTAATAGTGAAAATAATATTAAAATCAGATTACAGGATAGCATGAATTTAACAGATACAAATACAACAGTTAAAGTCACAAATAATAATTGTCTTTTGTTTTGACTAAGTCCAGTCTTATATGATCAAGTAGAAGTCCACTAGCTTGCTTAACCTGAAATCATGTGAGAAAATAAAGTCAGCTAACGAATTAGCTGGTGAGTAATCACAGTTTTGAGTATACATATAGATTGATTGATTGATTGAGAATAATTCAATTCATAAGGTAACGTTAAGACTTATATTGCAATAGTAAAGCATATAGATAAACTGACACAATAACAACCCCTTGACTTGATACTTGCATATAATAGACTTGCACACAAAACCATAGATTAACTAATTGCCTCTGGCACAATCACCACTCGTAAGCCATATGGGGTGGGTTTGTATAATCACCACTCGTAAGCCATGTGGGGTGGATTATCCCAAACCAGTAGATCTACCATTGATACCAGGATTGATTGATTGAATTAGGGTTTTACTGTCGTCCAGTTTACCATAGTATGTTCACATAATTGCAAGTAATAACATAACCTGTCTTGAATTGAATTTAGAATGAAATAACAATAGAATATCATGATTGAATATATTGTATCACATGATTTCCCCCAAATAGGAAATGATATAAAAAGGGGATATGAATACTCACTTGATTGATGAGATTAGAATCTGGATGTGATAGATTAGACACCAACGATTTCCTTACGATTAACCTAAGGAACGGTGTCTCGAATTAGAATAATAATGATTTGGGAATGTGTTAGGATTTCCATTGGGTCTTTAATTTATTTAGTTTGAATATCTTGAAATACGTAAAATGAATTTATTGATAGTATTTATGTTTAGAATTTAATAAAAATAATTGTATCAATACTCGTAATTGTTTGGTTTATTATTAAAGTGTGGAAAAATAAATAACTAATTTTATTAATCAATTATATGATAATTAATTAATAGGTTTAATTATTTAAAAGAAATGAAATTGTTATTTGAAATGATTTAAATATAAAAATTTATATATTTAATCATTATTTAAACAATAATAAATATTGTGTGAAATAATTAAAAATAATATAGTGTCAAATAATAATTTAATCAATTAAATTATTATTAGAAGTTCACTTTTGTTTAAATAATTTTGTATTATTTGTAATTTTATTTATTAAAACATTTAATAAAAATGGTTAAAATGTTAAAATAAATTTCAGAAAAATAGTTTTAGTTGTTTAAAAATTTAATGTTTGTAAAAACATTTTTATAATTTTTACAAATTTTTCTGGAATTTTTAGAGGCTTAAAAAGTGGTTTTAAAAAAATATGTAGGTGCCCGGGGTCGAACCCGGGACCTCTTGGTATACATGGAACATGGGAACCGGTGAACCAAAGGCTAAGCCGCGGTTACTTCTCGGTTCTAAATGTTTATAAGCTGTTTAACCCAGTTCTCCAATTTGATATGAACCCTAGTTCGATCCTCAACCAATTGAAGCTCAATTCGATATCAATAACAGTAATAACCATAGGGCTTTGCTTTTACGTGTAAAATCGAGTATGTAGGTGTGTCGAATTACCTATATGGTGTTCGATTGAAGTTGATCCCAACGAAGAACAGGTCGCGGCACAGTGGGTGTCGTTTGATGCTCAAATCTTGTTTATAATCCAATTAAATTTGTGGGAAGCTTCGTATGATGATAAGTATCATAAGCCCGTTGTCAATTTCAGTAAAAATGGATCGGAGATGGGGTCTCGAGGTTGTTGCAGGTCCGACGGGTTGGTGGTTCGAATGGGGATTGTTTTTGTTTGTTTTAAACGAAATGAATCCAAAGTAAGGTTATAAATGATCCACGATTTGTTAGTGCATGATTACTTTCAATATTAAAAGTCGGTAGTGCCCGATTTCGCGTATAAAGTTGCCGACCACCATTATGCGATCGGGAGACACAGCGAAGGGGGAAATGGGGGGTGGGGTTGGGTGTTTTGCCAAATTACAGAAATGGTCCCTATGGTTTATGTTTTAATAGTTTAGATTTAAGGTTTAGTTTTTAAGTTTTACAACAATACCCCCTGCATTTTATTATTATTATGATAATTCTTTATATATATATATATATATATATATATATATATATATATATATATATTATTTTTTTTATAACCCATTGTTATTATATTATTATTAATAATATTATTACTATCATTAACATTATTATTATTATTATTATTTTTATATTATTATAATTATAATTATGGTGATTATTGGAATTAAAAATCAACGTATTGTACAAAATAAATTTTCTTTTATTTAGTGCAAATACGCGATGTTACAATAATGACACAATGAAATCACTGTGTCTTTCATAATGACACAATAAAAAAACATTATTTTTTTATTTTTTTTATTTTTCGTTTATTTTTTTTCTTAGTGAGGACGACTAGGGGAACAAAAGCTCCGAATTACTTTGTTGAAATTCGATTTAGATTGTGAGATATAATTTTTTTATGTCTTTTTTTGACTCATTGTGTATTCTAACACTTTGTAGCAAAAATACACTTTGTATTTGAACCTTTTTCAACTACAAATCCTACAAAACTTTTAAAAAATGTAGAATTTATTAATATCCATGTATTATCCGTCATAATTGATCATCAACGAAAAGACGTGAAAATAAAAAATAATACTAATAATAAAAAGATACTTTATAATACTCATCAGATATCTCAAATGGGTTATTTCAAGTCCGTCTAGAAGCAGTAGACCCTCGGAACCAACTTTGATCGAGCGAAGAAGGTTCTGGAAGAACGAGTAACAAGGTAACCTGATACCATTAGGCCTTAACTAGTGACTATCTATATTTGAATGATTTTTTGAAATTAGTGATTAAGGTGAATTATCCTAAGTTCTAATATAAATAGGTATAAAAAATGTGGAGGTCTTGTTCAAGTCTCACATGAAACAAAAATAAAGGGGAGTTCTATGTGTGTTATGGGGTTTTCTACATAATGTTAGTTTTCTACCGAAGGTCGTCTCAAGTTTCGTACTTAAGTAATGGAGAAACGAAAAAATCAATTGCATGAACAAGATATCATGGTACACGCACTTAAAGAGTCCGAGTGGAAACAAGAGGAAATGTCTGCAAAGGGAAGTCAAGAGGCTAAAGATTGTATATGAAGAAAATACAAGAAAAAGAGAGTTGATGAAGAAAAGGAAGCTGTTGACAAGTAGAAAAGACTGTATCTAGCTATCAAGATTGAACTTGATGATCTCATTAACAAAAACCACCCATCAAGGTAATAATTATCTGTTAAGCGCGCCCACACATTGTTGATTTTATGATTTTGATTGTTGATTACGACGGGTAAATTTGATAATATAAATTAGAATTAGTTAATAAATAACTATTAACTAATTATAATTTGTATTAGTAAAAGTTATGATAAAAATTTGTTATTTTGTGTAACTTGTATATCTTTATTAAAATAAGTAATTTAAAAAACTATATGTATAACAAAGTTTGAAATAAAATCTAATTGCGAAAAACGTCCTTTAAATTAGGTTTAGAGTTTCAAAATAGTCCTTTAAGGGGTAAAAATACTAAAATGCTCTTGACTTAACGGAGAAAATTAACGTCCATTAGTCTAATGACATAATTTGTTATGAAAGGTATTAATAAAGGATGATTAGAGTACTTTTTGAAAATAAAAAATGATACCTGCAATTTATTATAAACATAAAGAACGTTCTTTTTGTAATTTTGTCTAAAATATATATACTTATGCAACAAAGGTAACAAAACAAATACTACATATAATAATAAAATAATAATAGGAAGGTGTGTTTGAAATTTAAATATATATATATATATATATATATATATGTGTGTGTGTGTGTGTGTGTGTGAGGGGTGAATTATGCAAAAATTTAGCGGTTAAAGGGCAAAATGAAAAATAAAAAGATGCGTACGGACTTCAAACTTATAAAACTCAATTTCATTTTGACTTTCACATCTTGAGTTCTTGACCGATTATCTTCTCTGTTCTTCCACATGATCGTTTGCAGTGTTCCTTTTCTCTCCTGACGATTATTGATCATCAACAATTTGTATTCCTAAACAAACGATTTGATTGTAGGTAAGAGAAAACCTTATACCATTAATTTAAATGGGTTTGATTTTTGAGTTGAGGAAATTCCTTTCGTCTCCAAGATAGTTTGGTATCTTAGATCTATTCATCATCATTTTTGATTTTTGGTTATTCATCTTCGATTTTTTCAATATCTGTTTTGTTTCTGTTCGATTTTATTTCATAAGGAACCAATATTTGTTTGATTTTGATTTTATTTTTGTTGATTTCATTCGAACTTTATGATGTTTTTTTAATCAATTTGATTTTTGTTACTGGGTTTCATATGATCTGTATACGATCTATCTTCTTTGATTTGCTTGCAACGGTCCTTGATAGTCGTAACAATAACAGTAGTACTCCCGCCATTAAATTGCTTTTTGTAGTTGTATAATATATATAATATGAGTCATTGTTTTGTAAGTCAATTTTAACGTGTTTGTTAAACTATATTTAGTTAATTGTTAAATTACAAATTATTTCGGGCCCTAATTAACCGGCTTAACAATTTAACAGTAAAACGGGTCGGTTTGAACAATTTTACGATTTCAACAAAAAATACAAATTCACATACTAATTTAGCTCATTTTTTCATCAGTCAGAAGTTATTTAGCTATCATAAACAGAAAATCCACCAAAGAACTTTCAGATATAGCCTACCACAGTGCATCAACGTCTTCCTTCAACTTTTGTTCATACTTCTTAACTTTCTGTTCTAAAATGCCTGAAATCCCCTTCAAGCTTTTTAGCACTTTCCTCCAGCTCCATAAGTTTTGCTGCAACAGTACTTAGCTCATCTTTGACACGTTGATGTTCGCTTTTTGCCTCGGCATACCTCTTTACATCTGATGCACCTTTTGATTCAAACATGAATGTCACAAGTGCACTTATCTTATCACGCAAAAAATCAACGTTCATGCCTAAAAGCTCCATTGATTTTAGGGATTTATCCCATCTTTCAAACTCTTCCTTCGTCGTGGTGAGCTGGCATGTTTTAATCTGATTGGCAATTCTTACAATTTCGCCAATCATACCCACCACAAACTTGTCATACAACCCTTCCTGAAGACCATCATGAAGGTATTGTTTCTTGTGTATGCAAAGCTTGTAGTAACCCATTCTAACATCGTTGGGTAGCTCACCGTCGATGCTGAGGCCATTGACTAGAATCCGGAAGTCTTCAAAGGATTTGACCTCGTGGAAGGGAAGATAACGTGTGGATGAACTAGAGCATGCTAGAGCTTCTGAGCCACCTCTTCATTATTGTTTCCTTGATGTTCGATAAGGTGGTTTGTAGGTGGAATAGATTGTGACAACGAGACGGACGCCGGCTGCTTGTTTTTCTTGTTTCTAGCAGATGATGCAACTATTTTCCCATCATTTAGTTTTCTAATATAAATACAAGATGATGACAAAAACCAAATAACATAAGATTCAAGACAGTTACCTGTAGTTATTTGTTCAGAACGTGATCCCAAATTCAAAAGACCAACAGGCACATCACCAACTACCTCATTTGAATCACTGGCCCTATATATGTAAACCTACAAAAGTAAAAACATTTGAGATCATTAAGTGCGTGTGTTCTGTTTATTTACGGATTTAAATCCGTTGACAATGGCCTTAAAAACTCATACTATAAGTATTGAGTGGTTTTTGTCTAGTGGGAACCACCACCCACTACCATCAATTATTTTTTCAGAAAAGTCTTCACAATAAAAAGCAGATCTCACTCTCCCTCTACGAAAAGAACAACAATAATTCAGTTTTGAGTTTGAGCAGAAAGAAAAGAAAGCGAAGAATTTTGTCTTCTTCATTACAGCAGCTCAGAAACCGGGAGTTTCCCGGAGATTGAACGGTTGGATCGTCGTGAAATTTTAACAGGATCTTCCTAACATCCTGGCGATCACATCTAATGGTGAGTTTGTGTTTATCACGTCCGGAGGTCAGGTTCTACAGCCGTGAAACAGAGCTGCTGGGTTTTGGGTGTTTTCTTTTCTTTTGTCTTGGGTTAGTTTCCATATGCTTGATGTTGTTAATTCCAAGTGTATGATGGTTTGTGTATGCCTCTAGTGTGTCTAGGGAAGATTTTGTATTGCTCAAATTTGGTGATAGTGGATTTTAAGCGGCTCTAGTAGTCCCGTGGTTTTTACTCTCCCTTGAGAGGTTTTCCACGCTAAAAATTTTGGTGTCTCTGTTTGGTTATTTTGTATATCTACTTGTTTACATCCTCACAGGTTCATACGGGTTCGGAAAAACTTTTAGGTCAAACGAGGTTACGCTTCCGCATTCGTAATTTACCATTGGTGATCTTGTTGTTGGTGTTGTTTCTCCCATCAGAATGGTATCAGAGCCACTGGTTCCTGTCCTTGGCTCTTGATATTGAATCTTCTCATAAGATTAACACTCATTTGAACGATAGATGTTAATACAAGTAGGATGGTAAATTGAATGGTTCTAATTATCACATTTGGAAAGGAAAGATGGAAGATCTCCTTTATGTGAAGGATTATTATATGCCCGTCATTAATACCGAGAAACGCGAAAACAAAACAGATGAAGAATGGAAGATTATGCATAGACAAGTTTGTGGGTATATTCGGCAGTCGGTTGATGATAATGTTTTGAACCATATTATTGAGGAGACTCATGCTCGCACTTTGTGGAAAAGGCTTGAGGAGTTGTATGCTCGTAAGACCGGGAACAATAAGTTGTTCTTGATTAAACGGTTGATAAACTTAAAATACCGTGATGGTACTCCAGTTACTGATCATTTGAATGCTTTTCAGGGGATCATTAATCAACTTTCAGGTATGGGTATTAAGTTTGATGACGAGGTACAAGGTTTGTGGCTCCTTGGCACTTTACCGGATTCTTGGGAGACTTTTAGGACATCATTGTCTTAGTTACAGAAAGCAGGGGGAGAAGTCAAAGCAGAGGTCCGAGTAATAGAGCGAAACATCGTAGTAAGTCTAAAGGAAAGTTTGCTGATTTTGAGTGCTATCATTGTGGTAGAAAAGGGCACACAATTAAGTTTTGTAGACAGTTGAAGAAGGAGAACAAGAAAGCTAATTACAACAATCAAAAGAACAATAATAAGAAAGATGATGGTGGCAATGACACTAATGAAGCTAATACTGCTACTGAAGAGTTCTTTATTTGTTGTGATTATGGTATGGTGAATATTACATCTGATGACTCGAGTTGGGTTGTTAACAGTGGTGCTACCTGTCATGTGACATCACAAAGGGATTTTTTCTCATCTTATACATCTGGTGATTTTGGGATTGTTAATATGGGTAACAAGGGGGAATCTAAGATCATTGGTTTTGGAGATGTTTGTTTGAAGTTTGACACTGGGGTGGAATTGGTTTTACATAATGTGAAACATGTCCTGGATATCAGACTTAATTTGATCTCTGCAGGTTTGCTTGATGATGATGGATACCATAATTTCTTTGGTGATAGTAGTTGGAAACTCACTCGTGGCTCTTTGATCGTGGCAAGAGGCAAAAGAAGCTCAAAGCTTTACATGACACATCCGAATCTCTAAAGATTAAGTTCATTTATTGGTGGATACTGACATGTCAGAGTTGTGGCATAAAAGACTTGGCCACATGAGTGAAAAAGGGATGTCTTTACTCTCAAAGAGGAATGCCTTGTCCGGTGTTGGTAATGTTCATTTGAAAAAGTGTTCTCACTGTCTGGAAGGTAAGGAAACAAGAGTTTCCTTTAAGAGTCATCCTCCTACTAGGAGAGACGAGATACTTGATTTGGTGCATTCTGATGTATGTGGTCCGATGAAGACTAGATCACTTGGGGGTTGCTTATATTTTGTCACATTTATTGATGATCATTCAAGGAAAGTATGGGTTTACAACTTGAAGTCTAAAGATCAAGTGTTGGATGTGTTTAAGCAGTTTCATGCCTTAGTTGAAAGACAAACTGGGAAGAAGCTCAAGTGTATTCGGACAGATAATGGAGGTGAGTATATTGGTCCTTTTGATGCCTATTGTAGAGAGAAAGGAATTGACACCAGAAAACTCCTTCAAAGACACCACAGTTGAACGGTTTAGCAGAACGGATGAACAGAACCTTGATGGAGAGAGTTAGATGTTTGCTCTCACATGCAGAATTGCCTGATTCTTTTTAGGGTGAGGCTTTAAATACTGCAGTACATGTTATTAATCTTACCCCGTGTGTTCCTTTGTCTTTTGATGTTCCTAACAGGGTTTGGAGTGGCAAAGATGTTTCATATGATTATTTGAGAGTCTTTGGATGCAAGGCTTTTGTGCACATTCCCAAAGATGAAAGGTCAAAGCTTGATGTGAAGACCAAACCATGTATATTCCTTGGCTATGGGCAAGATGAGTTTGGTTATAGGTTATATGATCCGGTTTTGAAGAAACTTGTTAGAAGTCGTGATGTTGTGTTTGTAGAAGATTAAGGTTTGAAAGACATTGAGAAGTCAAACATAGTTCCTCAATGTAGTAATGATCTTATTGATTTGGATCCAGTTCCTCCTCGACAATCTGAACCACAAAATGGAGATGACACTCAAAGTGAAGAGCATGACACTGATGATAGCAATAATACAGATCCAGTGAACAATGATACGGATCCAACGAACAATGAGTTTGATGAGGGTTTTCATCCAGAGCTACCAGTACCAGGTATGCCATCATTTGTCCCACTTAGGCGGTCTACCAGAGACCATCATTCTTCCACCCGTTATTCTGCTAATGAGTATGTTTTACTCACTGATGGGGGAGAGCCTGAGTGTTATGAAGAGGCTATGGAAGATGAACACAAAAGAGAGTGGGTTGAAGCCATGCAAGATGAAATGAATTCCTTGTATGAGAACAATACCTTTGAGTTGGTAAAATTGCCTAAGCGCAAGAGAGCTTTGAAAAACAAATGGGTTTATAAGCTCAAGACTGAAGAACATACGTCAAGGCCTAGGTACAAGGCCAGATTGGTGGTTAAAGGGTTCAGTCAAAGAAAGGGTATTGATTTTGATGAGATTTTCTCTCCAGTCATGAAGATGAGTTCTATTAGGGTGATTCTTGGTATAGCTGCCAGCCTTGATCTTGAGGTTGAGCAAATGGATGTCAAGACAGCATTCCTTCATGGTGACTTGGATAAAGAAATCTACATGTAGCAACCTGAATGGTTTCAGGTTAAGGGTAAAGAAGACTATGTCTGTAAGCTTCAGAAAAGTCTTTATGGGTTGAAGCAGGCACCAAGACAGTCGTACAAGAAGTTTGAGTCAGTTATGGGGAAGCAAGGCTATCGAAAGACTACTTCAGATCACTGTGTTTCTATCAGAAGTTTGGTGTTGATGATTCATTATCTTATTGCTTTATGTTGATGATATGTTGATTGTTGGTAAGAATGCAGAGAGGATTGTGCAGCTGAAGAAAGATTTGAGCAAGTCATTCGCTATGAAAGACTTGGGGCTAGCAAAACAGATTCTTGGCATTCGGATTACTAGAGATAGAGCTTCAAAGAAACTCCACATGTCACAAGAGCAATACATTGAGAAGGTGCTTTGCAGATTCAACATGGCTAAAGCCAAAGCGGTGAGTTCCCCCCTTACTCCCAATTTTAAGTTAACTGATAGAGATTGCCCTTCTTCGAAGGAGGAGATTGAAGAGATGGAAAGAGTTTCATATGCCTCAGCAGTGGGTAGTTTGATGTATGCCATGGTGTGTACAAGACCTGACATAGCCTATGCAGTAGGTGTTGTTAGTCGTTTTCTGTCTAATCCAGGTAAGAAGCATTGGGAAGCAGTTAAGTGGATTCTTAGATATCTACGTGGTACCTCCAAACTGGGTATCACATTTGGAGATGGTGAGCCTATGCTTGTGGGTTATACAGATTCTGATATGGCAGGTAACAAAGACAACATGAAATCCACTTCTAGATATTTGATGACTTTTGCAGGGGGAGCTGTGTCATGGCAATCAAGGCTGCAAAAGTGTGTTGCGTTGTCTACTACAGAGGCTGAGTATATGGCAGCAACAGAAGCATGCAAAGAACTATTGTGGTTGAGTGCAAGGGCTTGGCTTTATGCAACAGCGCTACGTGGTTCTTTGTGATAATCAAAGTGCAATTCACCTTGCTAAGAATTCTACGTATCATAAGCGAACAAAACATATTGATACAAAGTATCATTGGATTAGGGACGCACTTGAAGATAAGTTGTTTGAGCTTGAGAAAGTCCACACCGATGATAATGGTTTCGATATGTTGACCAAAGCTCTAGCAAGGGAGAAGTTGAAGATTTGTTGCTCAATCGCCGGGATGGCGAATTCTTCCACATAGACAAAAGGGGGAGATTTATTGAGTGGTTTTTGTCTAGTGGGAACCACCACCCACTACCACCAATTATTTTTTCAGAAAAGTCTTCACAATAAAAAGCAGATCTCACTCTCCCTCTGCGAAAAGAACAACAATAATTCAGTTTTGAGTTTGAGCAGAAAGAAAAGAAAGCGAAGAATTTTGTCTTCTTCATTACAGCAGCTCAGAAACCGGTAGTTTTCCGGAGATTGAACGGTTGGATCGTCGTGAAATTTTAACAGGATCTTCCTAACATCCTGGTGATCACATCTAACGGTGAGTTTCTGTTTATCACGTCCGGAGGTCAGGTTCTACAGCCGTGAAACAGAGCTGCTGGGTCTTGGGTGTTTTCTCTCTTTGTCTTGGGTTAGCTTCCATATGCTTGATGTTGTTAATTCCAAGTGTATGATGGTTTGTGTATGCCTCTAGCGTGTCTAGGGAAGATTTTGTATTGCTCAAATTTGGTGATAGTGGATTTTAAGCGGCTCTAGTAGTCCCGTGGTTTTTACTCTCCCTTGAGAGGTTTTTCACGCTAAAAATTTTGGTGTCTCTGTTTGGTTATTTTGTATATCTACTTGTTTACATCCTCACAGGTTTATACGGGTTCGGGAAAACTTTTAGATCAAACGAGGTTACGCTTCCGCATTCGTAATTTACCGTTGGTGATCTTGTTGTTGGTGCTGTTTTTCCCATCAATAAGTACGTCACCTTGAACTTCGTAGCCTCGACCAAATGGAAGAGCAAAACATCCCCTTCCTTCAAGTTATGTGAAACTGCAAAGTTTTTCCACCCTGCACTGATCCCACACTTGTATGCGATATACCTCACTTCACATTTCTCCCCCTCTTCATCTTCGAGTACAATTGGTAAAGCTTCTTGAGGTAGAAATGACTTGCAGAATTCAAGGGGAAGGCCCTATAAATCAATCAGGTGAGAAGGGTGTAACAATTACTTTTTGTGGTGATTTTTATAAATAAAGATTTATTACAAGCTAGCAGTTGAAGAAAGAGGCATTACCAACCAGAAACCACACTTGACTTGAGATCTAGACATTATCTTTATACAACTAGGAAACTCACTTCCAAGACTACGCTGAACCTCCATGGCTCGAATCATAGCGGGTGATTTTTTATCCGAATTTTCTAAGCTTTTAGTTGGAGACATTTGTTTCTGCAAACTGTATGCAAAACATGAATAACCATCCCCTTAATTTAGGCTTTTGTACAACAAGAAAACACTACAAAGTAAGACTCACCTCAAACGCCGACCTGATGGATCACTTGCTACCTGCTGATGCAATGATAAACTGTAAAATCAAATGCTATGTAGGAAGAAATGATAACAAATACCAATCTATACTACAAAAGATGGTATATCTGATCTGACAAGAGTCAGTCACTTCCATACACTTCCATATGAACATGCATTTTTTAATTTTGTTCTTTAATTTCACTTGACAAACTTTTATACCTTAAATCTTAAACCCTAACTCTAGACTTGCGCTCATAAGGTATCAGATAAGAAAATTAGGAAATAAAATGAGAAAACAACAAAGTGTAACATTAACTAACTGATTTCTAGCAAACACATTGCCAGATTGATGAACACATAACGAGATATGATTATAGATACCGATGAAGGAGCGTCGGGAACACGAGGTTGAAAACTTGAGAGTTTCAACGGTTGAGATAAAACCAAGTTGTCTTCACTAGAAGTGCGGGTTATCGAGTCGTAATTCGTAGGATTGGGATCAGATTGTGCTACCGTTAAGCTGAGTTCTTCAGTGACCGGATGTGGCTCCGTAATTGGAGGGTTTGATCGGATAAGATTGAAGAGATTAAGAGCTTGAAGATGGTCCAACAATCGCTTCTTTCCACTTGTGAGTTTCTTTTGTTGTTTTCATATTTTTGTAAATTATCAGTATCTATACAACTATACAAGAAAAGCAAATATTTATATACAGTTAGATTAAGAAATGTTGAAATTTACCTTTCTATCAGTTGAAACTTCAAAAGAGGTAACTAAGTATAAACTTAAAGGCTATGTGAAGGAGAAGAGCAATGAATGGATTGGGATTCATAGGGACAGTCTATATATAGACCGTCAACGGGTGACGATATCTAAACATTTATTTTATATTATGTCGTATGATATTGTATCGTATTACATCATATTACGTTATGTGATGCAATATCATATCATAACAAATACCATAGAAAAAAACATGTGTTTTGTTTTTCTCACAAAAGTTCTTTAGTAATTTTTTACACATAAAACTAATAAAATTTCTATTTTTTTCTTATAAAAGATGTTCGATACTTTTTTAGATATAAAAGCATCTTTACACTTAAAATCTAAAAAAAACGTGAAGATGTGTTATATTTTTTATGGGGTGATGTGGTTAGAAAATAAATTATAATATTAAGGGTGAGGTTATTCTACAAAGTGTATTTTTGCTACAAAGTGTATTTTTGCTACAAAGTGTGATAAGACACAATGAGCCTAAAAAAGTCATAAAAAATTATCTCTCTCGATCTAAATCGAATTTCAAAAAATTAAGTACTTTGGAGTCTTTGTTCCTCTCGTCGTCATCTTTCAGGAAAAAAATAAAAAATAAATAAAAGAAATTTTTATTATGTTTTTATGACACAATGACGTCATTGTGTCTTTTATAAATGATACAATAAAAAATTATTTTTTTATTTTTCATTTATTTTTTTCCTAGAGAGGACGACTAGGGGAACAAAAACTCAGAATTACTTTTCTGAAATTTGATTTGATTGAGATATATAATTTTTTGTGACTTATTTTTGACTCATTTGTGTCTTCTCATACTTTGTAGTAAAAATACACTTTGTATTTGAATCTTTTTCTCATATTAATATAGTTTTTAACATACGATGATCAAATTATTTTTATATTCATGAATATGAAATAATGTGTTCAATCCATTAAAAAGAAACATAATGGTATATTGGATTTTTTAATGTATTAAAAAGTTTGTTTAAATAATTTAAATTTTTAATAGGAGAAAAATAGCTTTAGACTCAAAAGATTTAAAAATTTACCTTTTTATATAGGTAACTAAGTAAAAGCTGTTCCTAAGGGACCGAAGGTCTCAGGTTCGATCCGTGGAAACGGCCTCCCCACAAAATGTGGGGGAAAGATCGCGTACATCTTCCCTTAAATGGGACGGACCCTCCCTGGACCCTGCGAAAACGCGGGAGCTCTTTGCAGCACCAGGTACGCCCTTTTTATATAGGTAACTAAGTAAATAAGAATATAAGATCATCACTAGACAATCTATGAAACTTTGCGGTGTTGATGAGAATGAGAAGAGTGATGAATGGATCGGGTTCACAGGACATTCTATATATATAGACAGTCAGCGGGTGGAAATATGTAATCATAATTTTATATTATGTCGTATAATATTCTATCGTATTATGTCACAACAAATATCATAAAAACCAACATTCAAAAGATTTAGAAACTTATCTTTTTTATTAGTCCAAATTATAAAAAAGGTAATTGAGTAAGTAAGAATATTACACCATCACAAGAGAATCTATGAAACTTTATGGTGTTGATGTGAGAAAGAAGAACAATGAATGGATCGGGTCAACGTGCGGAGATTTCTAAACGTATATTTTGTATTATGTCGTATAATATTGTATCATATTTTATATTAGAAATGATCACATAACGGGTTGGGTGACTCGTCAGAGACAGTTTAATCTAAAGCTGACACTACAACCTCAAGCAATTAGACAGATATTTATATTTGAAGATGAACTAATCATATATATATATATATAATATATATATATATATATATATATATATATATATATATATATAACCTCAAGCAATTAGACAGATATTTATATTTGAAGATGAACTAATCATAAATATTAAATAAATATGTAAATATTTCACAACAAAACACACACACACACACACACACCACACACATATATATATATATATAGGATCAGGATCATTACAGAACCATTTTTATTTTCAGAACCAAAAGAACCATTGATTTATGTAAATGTAAATTATAAACCATTGATTTACATAGATGTAAGTTAAACCTGATGATATTTAGTTGTTTTTTATAGTTTGTTGTTTATGTCTGATATACACATATGTTAAACAGGTCAATTATTACCAGACTTAATATACATTTATGTAAATCAATGGTTCTGTAGTTCTGAAATAAAAAGTGGTTCTGTAATGATCCTAACCCTATATACAGCGGCGGAGCTTGAGGCAAAGGTTAGGGGGGGCGGGGGCGAAAGTAAACTATTTTAGGGGGGGCGGACTCTATATTTATTAAAAAATTTACACTACCGGACCGAAAATTTACACAATCGAGCTAAAAATTTACACTACTGACGAAAAAAAGAGGGGGGGCGGGGGCCCCCCCTGGCCCCAATTAAGCTTCGCCAATGCCTATATATATATATATATATATATATATATATATATATATATATATATATATATATATATATATATTCACAAGTTAGATCACTTACCTTTTGCAGGTAAACTCACAAAGAAGAATATTTTTAATAACGTGAATCGACGTTCGACCTTTAGTCATCAAAAGTCCATAACAATATTTTTAATGTTCCTCAACTTCATGAAACACAAAACTAGTATCAGGAACATAACCGATTTTTCAAACATTCCAATACTAATATATCTAGCCTACAATAAATGTCTTTAAAACGGGCATGCGATCGGTCTCTTGCATAAAACAATGCCAACAACTTCATGCGATGCAGAATATAAGTTAGATACAAGTATCTATGTATAGGGGTCGTTTGGCTTCTTATAAGCAAGAATTTCTTTTGCGGCCCTTTTGCCAGTAACGAAATTCATATGAACTCTACAACTATTAAGTAAAGCTCTCCATACAAACAGGTCTAGCTTATACGACATTTCCTTTATAATGTCATGGCCTCTTCAAGTAAACCCCACTTGTCGTAAAAACTGATCAGTGAAGCATAATGATTTGAATCCAGTTCAATGTTGTAAGTGGCTTTCACTAAATTGAAAATATATAACAATCGTCGACCATATTTGAGGTGGTGTGCGCGTATGCTGAGGTTATTAAGAGGGTAGTGATAGAATTGGGATATATCTTTTTCGTTTTCATGTTTTCCCAGAGATCAAAGGCTTTTTCCCTTGCTTGTGAAAGATAAACCATCCATCAAACTATTCCAAGAAGCAACATCGTGTCGCTTCATGTTATCAACAACATTAACAGTTTTACGGTTTGAATAAAAAAGAATACACATTCACATACTAAATTTAGTTCATGTATTTATCAGTTATAAATAGAAAAGCCAGCAAAAAACTTTCTAATAAAGCCTACCACAAAGTCTCAACCTCTTCCTTTAACTTCTGTTCATATTTCTTAACTTTTTGTTCTAGTATACCCGAAACCCCCGCAAGCTTTTTCTCACTTTGTTCCAGCTCCCTGAGCTTTGCCGCAACTCTACCCACCTCATCTTTGACATGTTGATGTTGGCTTTTTACCTCGGCATACCTCTTTACATCTAAGGCGCCTTCTGACTCGAACACACATGTCACAAGTGCACTTATCTTCTCGCGCAAAAAGCCAACGTTCATGCCTAAAATCTCCATTGATTTCAGGGATTTATCCCATCCTTCAAACTCTTCCTTCATCGTGGTGAGCTGGCATGTTTTGATCTGATTGGCAATTCTTACAATTTCGCCAATCATACCCACCACAAACTTGTCATACAAGCCTTCTTGAAGACCATCATGAAGGTATTGTTTCTTGTGTACGCAAAGCTTGTAGTAACCCATTCTAACATCGTTGGATAGCTCACCGTCGATGTTGAGGCCATCGACTAGAATGCGGAAGTCTTCAAAGGATTTGATTTCATGGAAGGGAAGATAACGTGTGGATGAACTAGAGCATGCTAGAGCTTCTGATCCATCCTCTTCGTTATCGTTTCCTTGATGTTCGATAAGGTGGTCTGCAGGGGGAATAGATCGTGACAACGGAACAAACTTTCGAGGCTTTTTAACCCCTTTTCGCGCCATAGTTGGAGAAAGTGACTCCGACTGCTTGCTTTTCTTGTTTCTCGCAGGCGCTGCAACTATTTTTCCATAACTTAGTTCTCTAATATAAGTAAGAGATGTTGCCTAAAAACAAGTAACACATTATTTAAAACAGTTACCTGGAGTTATTTGCATGTCAAGATGATAATCCTCATATCTAGTCGGCAGCGATTTTCGACGACTACTCTGTCAAAAACACACCCAAATCCATTGTTAACAACTGAATCTAGCAAATGTATATACAATATGACGAACAACATAACGAGATATGATTATATATACCGATGAAGGAGCTTCGGGAACATGAGGCGTAGAACTTGAGAGTTTCAACAATTGAGATAAAATCAAGTTGTCTTCACTAGAGGTGGGAGATATCGTCTCGTTGTTCGTAGGACTAGGATCGGATTGTGCTACAGTTAAGCTTAGTTCTTCGGTGACGGGATGTGGCTCCATAATCAGAGGTTTTGATCGAAGAAGATTAAGAGATTTAGAGCTTGAAGATTGTCCAACAACGGGTTCTTTCCACTTGTGAGCTTCTTTTGCTGTTTTCATAATTTTGTAAGTTTAGTATTTTTATATTGTATCAAGATCTATACAAGAAAAGTAAATATTTAAATACAATAAGATTAAGAAGTGTTAGAAATTTACCTTTTTATAAGCTGAAGATACAGAAGAGGTAACAAAGTAAGTATGAATATAAGGCTATGGTAAGGAATCTATGGAGCTTCACGACGTTGATGTGAAGGAGAAGAGCGATGAATGGATCGGGTTCACAGGGACGGTCTGTATATATAGACCGTCGGGCGGAGATATCTAAGCATATATTTTGCATTATGTCGTATAACATTGTATCGAATTATATCATATATCATATAATGTGATACGATGACATATTATGTCATGGTGATGCGAGATCATGTCATCACAAATACCATAAAACCAACATGTGTTTTGTTTTTGTCACGAAAGTGATCTAGAAATTTTTACACATAAACCAACACAATTTAATTTTTTTTATTAAAATGTTTAGTGTTTTTTAAAGTAAAAGTTCATTAAAAGTTAAGTTACTCATTCCTTTTTTGTCTCATTTAGGTTACTTAAGTTTTAATGGATGTTCTAATATTAGATATTTATATGTTTTATAGATAAATATGATGATGTGGCTGTAAATCTTTTTTTTTAACCTTTTACTTATTGCTAATGTGGATTTAAAGAAATATTTTTTCAATTTACTAAATATAAATACTTTAAGTCTTAATAAATAGATTTCATATCCGAAAAAAAGTTATATGAGATGTTAACATGCTGATAAATTCAAAAAAGGACAATATTTTTACAACAATTTACAATTTACGATAAATATCATAACATATACCATAAAAAACCAACATGTATTTTTTTTCTCACAAAAATCAACAATATTTTACACATAAAAGTCATCATAAGTTATGCTTTTCTTATAAAAGATGGTCAATATTAATTAACCTATACGTTAGAAAAGAAGTTGAATGAATAGTGATAAAAGAAATCAAGGCCATTCATATTTCATCAACGGTGAGATCCAAGACCTTGGAAACGTGCATCTTTTGTATGCTAGGTGTATCTCATGCGTGCTTTCAAGGTTTTGAGTTTTAAACAGGAGTAAATTTCGGTTTTGGTCCCTGTGGTTTAATCATTTTAACCATTTCAGTCCAAAAAGGAATCTTTGATCATATCGTGCCCCGTGGTTTCATTTTTGTAACGGTTTTGGTCCATGACCCTAACTCTGTTAGTTTTCTTGGTTAAATCTAAGGGTATTTTGGTCCTTTTACACCTAAAATCAAATTAATAAAATAAAATAAATTATAACTCTGTTATTTTTCTTGGTTCCTCTCATCCCCCTCCCCCTCAAGATTATATGATACACCTGGTCAATCGTTTGTGATTGTTGGCAAACCGCCACCAACCACCGCCTTTACAATCTCACCAAGATTCAACCTCACCACCGGAACTTTAACGTCGTCAGCAGCGCCACCGTCTCTTCCACCTTCTGCATCCTCATCGTTTCCATCCAATTCCATTGTGATCCATGATTTCGCCCCATCGGAAACAGCCGCGATAAAACTTTCTCCAATGCCGATGTTCTCACATTCGAAACACGATTCTCAAGCGCTTGTCGGTAGTACATAAACGCTAAACAATCCGTCCGAAGTGTGTAATCGAAGCAATCCCACCCACGATCGCCTTTCCGACGAGGGAAATCTTTAATAGCTCTAGCAAGTTCATTCGCATCATTTGTCTCGAACTTATTCTCCACCATGTATCTCGCAGCAGCAGCTCGTTGGCTCGCATTCAAAAGCCGAATCTCGTACAACAATCCTGCACCATCGTTGTCGTAAAAAGCAAGGGTTTCATCATCAACACCTGATTGAACCAACGACTCTCTGACTTGGGCTCCGACCACCAGCCGATTCTACTCAGCTCCGGTGATACCGGTGATTTCTTCTAGCATCGATGGGTTGAACCCTTCTTGAAAGAGGGGTGGGATGAGAGGGGCGTATTCGTACCACAAACCGAGGTGATTGGCGAGGACATCGAGGCGTGCGACGGTGTCGAGGTCTCGTAATTATGGGGGAATTGGGGGGGGGGGGATTGGGGATTGCGACGGTGGTGGTCGGAAGGGTTAGTAGAGTTTTCCCGGCGGTGATTGGCGGTTTGATGAGGGGATGATGGAGGCGGAGATGGGTTTCCGGTGGAGTTTGGTGGTGGTCGTACTGGTGGTGTTGCGGTGGGAGTTGAAGGGGAGGGGGGATGAGAGGAATGGTGAGTGGAGGATGGTAGAGTTTAGGGTTTTTATTTTATTTTAATTTATTTATTTTATTAATTTGATTTTAGGTGTAAAAGGACCAAAATACCCTTAGATTTAACCAAGAAAACTAACAGAGTTAGGGTCAGGGACCAAAACCGTTATAAAATGAAACCACAGGGCACGATATGATCAAAGATTCCTTTTTGGACTGAAATGGTTAAAATGGTTAACCACAGGGACCAAAACGAAATTTACTCTTTAAACAGAGAAGAGGGACACAGGTAGACCGCCTAACAGTGTGTTCTTCATCTTCTTCATTGCCTCAATAGTTTGGGTTTCAAAGATATAGAGAGATCGCTATGGCGATGGCGGACTCAAGCGCCTATGACGATGGTGATGGTGATGGCAGTCCAAGAAGAGTTCCGAGCAGATATGGATCCAACTATGCTACTGGATTAATTTTACTTAATTCACAGCCATGATTTGATGTTGATGTTATGAGTATGGATATCATGATTTTCTTATCTTTCAAATGCAGATGCAATGAAAATCAAGTGTGTATTTGTAAATGACATCTGAATAATTAACTTTGCTTCATTTTAACAACCACTGCAATTACTCTAAGTTTCGGTGTTATAACAGGAAGGATGTAAGATTCGTGTGATTAAAAGAGGTTTAAATGAGCAAAATTGTAGGTCAATTGCTACAACCAGGTGCTAATTGATTTGGGTCTTGAAGGCATATGTTCCAGATACCATCCATGCAAGATTGTAATTTTTACAAATATTAAAGTATCTTGAAGGCATATGTTCCAGCTACCATCCGTGCGGAGATATCCAAACATATATTTTATATTATGACGTATGATATTGTGTCATATTTTATATAAGATATGATCATATGAACGGGTTGGATTACTCGTGACTCGTCGAGACAGTTTAATCTAAGTTGGCATTACCACCTCCAGCAATTAGATATTTATATTTGAAGATGAACTAATCATAAATATGGAATATACAGAAGCAAATATTTCTATAACAGCACACATATATGTTCATAACTTAGATCACTTACCCTTTGCATGTACACTCACCATTGACAAAACAATGGAATCCTGAAGCGTCCCTGATATGAATCTCCCTCTTGGTAACAATGGAAACATACTTGAAGAAACTATGACAATCCCCACAAAGAAGAATATTTTTCATAACGCGAATCGGCATTCGACCTTTAGTCATCAAAAGTCCATAAGTAACAGCTAACTTTGCACTATGGTAGTACAAAAAATCACTCTTTTGATGTTCCTCGACTTCATGAAGCACAAAACTAGTATCAGGAACATAACCGATTTTCAAACATTCCAAAACTAATATATCTAGCCCACTGTAAATGTCTTTAAAACGGGCATGTGATCGGTCTCTTGCATAAAACGAATGAACCTTGTTATCATGAATAATCCAACTTTTTCCAGGTCGTTTTTTGAAACCCTTTTCTCTCATTTCTTCACGTGTCGTTTCAGAACAATGCCATCTCCCGGATGCAGAATATAAGTTAGATACAAGTATGTATGTGGACGGGTCGTTCGGCTTCTTAGCAAGAATTTCTTTTGCAACCCTTTTGCCAATAACTGAATTCATATGAACTCTACAACTATCAAGTAAAGCTCTCCATACAAAAGGGTCTGGCTCATATGGCATTTTCTTGATAATGTTCTCAGCCTCTTCAAGTAAACCCCATTTGCCATAAACACTGACCAATGCCGTGTAATGATTTGAATCCGGTTCAATGTTGTAAGTGGCTTTCATCGAGTTGAAAAAGGTATAACACTCGTCAACCATATTTGAGGTGGTGTGCGCGTATGCTGAGGTTATCAAGAGGGTAGTGATAGAATCTGGATATATGTTTTTCGTTTTCATGTTTTCCCATAGATCCAAGGCTTTATCCCCTTGCTTGTGAAAAATATAACCGCCCATCAAACTGTTCCAAGAAGCAACATCATGTCGTTTCATGTTATCAAAAACCTTAACAGCAGCAGTCAAGTTTCCACACTTGCTATACATTCCAATCAATGCATTTCCTACTTTTACATCATAGAGCAAATCCAGTTTCAAAGCAATAGAATGAATTTGCTCACCAATGCTGTCAAACCCTAGTGTCGCACAGATACCAAGGACTGTAGTTGATACGATTTCATCGATGACCATATATTGTTCAGCTTGACCTTCAAAGAATACAGAAAGTGCTTCGTATGGAAGCCCGTTTCTAGCATACCCACAAATCATCGATGTCCATATGCTTAAACTATTTTGGGTTAACGACTTGCAGCGGAACATTTCTTCTGCATCGGTCATCCTTCCACACTTTGTGCACATATCAAGCAACACAGATTCTATACGGTCATTTGACTCAAACCCACATTTTAGAACAAACCCATGTATCTGTTCGCTGGTGTTTTTATCCGCAAGCAACCCACAAGCGTTGATGACAATAGTCAACGAGAAATCATCTAACTCTAGGCATTCTGTCACCATCCTGCAAAACATACACAAAGCTCTAAACGGAACACCATTTTGGCAAAACCCTTGTAGAAGAGCGTTATAAGAGATGCAGTTTCTCTCAGGCATTTCATCAAACACCTTCTCTGCCATTTCAAGACGTCCTGATTCCATATAAACCGATATCATTTGTGTCCATGTTATTACGTCTTTAACAGGCATTGTGTCAAACAAACACACCACATCCTTTATGCTCCCCCACTTGCTGTAGAATCTAATCAGTGCATTACTAACACTCAAGTTGTTTTCTAACTTAAATTTGAGCGCATGAGCATGAACTTTACGGCCTACCATGATCGCAGCATGTTCTGTGCAAGCAGTCAAAACGGTTGAAAGAGTAAAATGGTCAGCTTGAATTCCATCTGTCCTTAACAAATCATGAAACAGTTCCAATGCTTTTCCGTGCTCGTATTCCTTTAACAAACCCGATATCGCTGTATTCCAAGAAGAAATATCTCTCTGAGGCATTTCATCGAACACCTTAAGAGCATAATCTAAACAGCCACATTTTATATAAAATCCCATGAAAGCATTTGAAACATATGTATCATCTACATAGCCCAATTTGATAGCTAAACAATGAACTTGAAAACCCAATTCAAGATCAAGAATCCGTCCACAAGCAGTTAATATCGCCACAAAACTATATTCATTAGGGTCAATACCCAACCTTCTCATTTCAAAGAAAAACCTCACAGCCTCAATCTCTCGATTTTCCTTTGCAAACCACGAAACCATAGACGTAAATGTAACCACATCTGGATCTTTAACACAATCAAACACCTTATACGCATGACCCACAAGACCCAATTTGAAATACGCCACAATAAGTGCGTTAAAAAGGTACGAGGCGTTCTCTTGAAGCTTGAGGATTGAAGCATGAACAGCCTTTGCGAGTTCATTGTCTCCATTTTGAACTGCTAGATGAAGCAGATTGCTGTAGTCTTTGGGAGTTTTTGATGGATGAAATTGAAGGGTTTTGGTGGGGTTAGAGAGAGAAGAAGGAGTTGTATGAAAAGAGAGATTCTGGGTTGAGTTCAGTGGTTTCGAAAGAGATGATGAGTGTGAGCTTTTGGGTAAACAATGGGGACGATAGATTGGGGCTGCGATGGATGAGAGGTTGATTGCAGCCATGTACAAAGAAGAGCGCTAACGGCAAAGGGAGGATGTTATGGTAAAGTTTATTAAAGTTCATATATTAATTAATAAATTTATTTTAAAAAATATTATAAATTTATTTTGTATAATTTTTAAAAGTTTAGAATATATAAAATTTATAAGTTTTATCAAATATATAAAATTTTATAAGTTTTTACTGATTTTGACGCTTCAAATTTACCTCACTTAGAAATATCATAATACTATAAGAAAAACTTCTTAAGTCAGATTTTAATCTAAGAGCTTAAAGATTTCGGATTACAGATTTTAATCTAAGAGCTTAAAGATTTCAGATTAACCATCACCATATATTTTAAGGTAGAATGCCAGGTGAAAAAAAAACAAATTTACCCAACTCTAACCTACCCACCAACTCAAAGTGCATCATTCTTTACTAACTAGTCAATTTCCCCCCACGCGCGTTGCGCGTGTGACAAACGGGTTAAGCCATGATTCAAACAAACGCAAGTAATTTAGTGTTCAGTAATGTAAAAACTCCAATAAAATAGCATGTTTAATTCAAATAGACTTCGCCAACACCAAATAAATATTGGATCTTATTATCAAAACAGAGGCTCAGAGTTAATGTTATGTTACGGCTGCAAACCAGAAACAGTTGCCAAGCCAAAGCAACAAACACCGTTCTAGAAACATCATCACTGCCTCAGGCTGCCAAATATGTCTCGGATGAACATAGGTACGTCATCATCGACCATGTGGGGCTTGCAAGGTTAATAGAAACAGATGTAGTATCGCAAATTCAAAAGACTATGAACAACACTATAAACAACAGAGAACATCACCGACATCTTCTATTTAGCGATTCACTGACATATGACCATATCTGTCCAAAGGAACACCGAAAAAGAGCATATCCAACAATATCTCAGATGAGCGTCGAGACAATATAATCGACCAAAAAAAGTCTCAGAAGAGGTAGGTCCCATCATCAGACCAACAGATACAAACATACCTCATATGTGTAACATCGCGTATTTTCGTTAAGCAAAAGTTAACAATGTTAAATCCTAAAAATAATTGCTATTATACTCACAATAATAATAATCATAATAATAATAATGACAATAATAATAATAATAATAATAATATAATAATAATAATAATAATAATAATAATAAATTCAGGGGTTATTTAGTAAATTTTAAAACTTAAAAACTAAGTTTTAAGCTTGAAATATCAAAGCTTAAACCACAGGGACCAATCCTGTAATTTACACAAACATCCCAACCCCACCCCCCTTTTTTTCCCTTCTTTCCCGTCGAACCCACCACTCGCACCACTCACCATTGTCGGCCGACACACCCCAAAAATCGGGCATTAAACGCGGAAATAAGTAAATTAATCGAAGTGGCAGGAGCTTTTACCCATTCTTAAGCCACTAACATCACGAATTTTATCTAAAACGAACCAAAAACACCCTCTCGAAACCCACTGCACCCGCGGACCTGCAACTTGTCAAAACCAACATTCCGAGCTCTCTTAATCCAAATTGATTGAAGGGAAATCATCATTCATCCTTGAGGAAGCAACCCACGAAGTTAATTTGATCATAGTCTTCATTTGATCATCATTCGAACCCCACCCGATCGTCGACCTGCAACCTCTTTGAAATCCTATTTCCGATCAATTTCAATCAAAATTACCATAGGGTTTTTCATCCTTATCATCATACGAAGCTTCCCCTAAGTTTAATTGGATTATAAACAAGATTTGAGCATCAAACGACTACCCACTGGGCCGCGACCTGTTCATCTTTGGGTAAGGCATCAATCGATCATCATATGATTAATTACACACACCCACACACTCGGTTTTTGATGGGGAATAAAAGCCCCATGAATTCAGAAGCATTCAAAACCGAATTGAACCTCAATTGGTTGAGATTCGAACTAGGGTTCATGTTGAGAAATTGGGGATGGTTACTGTTAGTGTTTAAAGCAATTAAACCCTGACTTCTTTCGCTGATTAGGCCTTTGGCCTGCTGGTACCCGCGCCCCACATTAACCAAGAGGTCCCGGGTTCGACCCCGGGCCACCTCAATATTTTTTTAAAAAAACCCTTTTTAAGCTTTTAAAAATTCCAGAAAAATACCCAAAAATTATAAAAATGTTTTTATAAACATTAAATTTTTTTAAAACAACTTAACTATTTTTCTGAAATTTATTTTAATATTTTATCCATTTTTATTAAATGTTTTAATAAATAAAATTACAAATAATACAAAAATTATTTATACGAAAGTGGACTTTTAATAATTTAATTTATTTAAATTATTATTCAACACTAAATTACTTTTAATTTATTTAAGTAATATTTATTATTGCTTAAATCATAATTAAATACAAAAGTTTTATATTTAAATCATTCCAAATAACAATTTCATTTTTTTAGTCATTTAAATAATTAAATATTTTAATTAATTATCATATAATTGATTAATAAAATTAATTATTTATTTTTTCACACTTTAATAATAAACCAAACAATTACGAGTATTAATACAATTATTTTTATTAAATTCTAAACATAAATACTATCAATAAATTCATTTTACGTATTTCAAGATATTCAAACTAAATAAATTAAAGACCCAATGGAAATCCTAATACATTCCTAAATCATTATTATTCTAATTCGAGACACCGTTCCTTAGGTTAATCGTAAGGAAAATCGTTGGTGTCTAATCTATCACATCCAGATTCTAATCTCATCAATCAAGTGAGTATTCATATCCCCTTTTATATCATTTCCTATTTGGGGGAAATCATGTGATACAATATATTCAATCATGATATTCTATTATTATTTCATTCTAAATTCAATTCAAGACAGTTTATGTTATTACTTGCAATTATGTGAACATACTATGGTAAACTGGACGACAGTAAAACCCTAATTCAATCAATCAATCCTGGTATCAATGGTAGATCTACTGGTTTGGATAACCCACCCCATATGGCTTACGAGTGGTGATTGTGCCAGAGGCAATTAGTCAATCTATGGTGTTTGTGTGCAAGTCTATTATATGCAAGTGTCAAGTCAAGGGGTTGTTATTGTGTCGGTTTATCTATATGCTTTACTATTGCAATATAAGTCTTAACGTTACCTTGTGAATTGGATTATTCTCAATTAATCAATCAATCTATATGTATACTCAAAACTATGATTACTCACCAGCTAATTCGTTAGCTGACTTTATTTTCTCACATGATTTCAGGTTAAGCAAGTTAGTGGACTTCTACATGCTCATATAAGACCCAGACTTAGTCAAAACAAAAGACAATTACTATTTGTGACTTTAACTGTTGTATTTGTATCTGTTATATTCATGTTATCCTGTAATCTGATTTTAATGTTATTTCCACTATTAGACAATCATGTGTTATGAACAATCAATCATTCCCTCGTCCGCTCCGATGATTCCGCCGTCGGTCGGGGTGTGACAGATTGGTATCAGAGCCATGGTTATAGGGAATTAGGTTATTAGAAATGGAATGACCTAGACTATAACTAAGTACCCTTACACATGAGTCCTCTCATGTATTTTACATGCTTAGATAGGATTTTTATGTGCCTTATATGTTTATATTTGATTATGTGATTATCTGCCTTATGTGGTTCTTCTTATGCTTTGAATCTTATCAATGTACACACGAATCTTAAATCATATTCTAAGGCATTGTGTGCCTAATTCAAGTAATTTCAAACTCCAAAACTCGATTGTTATTCATGGTTTTCAAAATCTCGTCAAAGTCTGTGTCTCACAACTGAATACATGTAATGCTGGAAGAGTGGGATGCCTGTATCTCGGGGTGTTCTGTCTAGGCAAGGTATTCGCATAAATCCAAACCAACCGATGGACCTGTTTACCTTACCTGGGAACCCTCGGATGAGTATCTGCTTATAGGTACGCATGTCTTCAACAAAGTTGTGATTGACGCAATACTTTGATTAGTCAACGTATTCGCTTTGATTTACGAATCAAACGATTACACTCGGAACATCTCATTGTTATTATGCCAAATTCTCGATTGTCGTTTTCATAGCTCATATTAATCCAATTCTCATAAACTATCTTAATGATATTCCAGAATGTCTTCTCGTCAAATCCGTTCACGGTCTAGAAACTCTGGCCGTAAGATTGCTGCTATTGTAGCACGTGAAGTTACCGCGGTCATCCCAACTCTACTTACCCATTTGAACCAAAGCAACAATGTTGTTCAAAACCCAACTGCACCAAACCCTCCCCGAACTTGTACTTACAAACATTTCAGTTCTTGCAACCCCACTAAGTTCGGTGGAACTGAAGGAGCTACTGGATTACTACAGTGGTTCGAAAGCATCGAGAACACTTTCCTAAACAGCGAATGCCCTGAAAATCTGAAAGTCCGGTATGCCACAAGTGTTCTTCAGAAACGCGCACTTACTTGGTGGAACGGAGAGAAACGAAACCGTGGAACTGAGACTGCTCTAGCCTTAACATGGACTGAAGTTAAGGAGCTCATGACTAAAGAGTTCTGCCCAAGAAATGAAGTCCGTAAACTGGAAGCTGAATTCTGGGAATTAACCCAAGACAGTGGCGAGAACCTCGCATACACTAACCGATTCCACGAACTGAGCCTTTTGGTACCGCATCTTGCTACCCCTACCTCCCGAGCCATCGAGAAATACATTGGTGGACTACCCATGCAGATTCAGGATACGGAGCTAGGAAGGAATCCTTCAACACTAGAAGATGCTATCAGGCTGGCTGCACAGTTAACCGATAATCATGTGAAAGCTGGTTCCTTAACCAGGAAAGGATCGAAGAAGAATACCGATAAACTTCCTAACGAAAATGTCAAATCAGACCAAGTCGAGCTTTCCAAGAACAAGAAAAGGAAGGCTCAATCTCAAAACTTTGCTATGATTACCCCTGCTGTGCCAATTAATCAAGTCCCTCCAACTCGTCAACCAGCAGTAAACAACCAATCACTAATGAAAAGTCATACGCTGGACCCTATCCACAGTGTAACAACTGCATGTATCACCATCCCGCTAACATTCAGTGTCGTCAATGCACAAACTGTGGTCGTTTGGGTCATACATTCAACGTGTGCAGGAGTGCTGCTAAAGCTCCGACCAATGCACCAGTTCACCAACATCCTCATGCAATTACCCAGGGTCGTGCATGCTATCAATGTGGTGATCCGAATCATTTTCGCAATCGATGCCCTCAACTTGTCAGCCTAGTTCCTACGGCTCAAGGACGTGCTTTCAACATTAATGCTCAACAAGCTCAAGCCACCAATGATGTGGTGTTGAATAATTCTTGTCCTTGATTTCGTGTTCATGATGTAATTCAAGATTTGCAAGCGTGATTTCCTTTTGTTACATTGATGTAATTTGAAAATTTCTAAATTTCTAATTGAAATATTTTTCCTTTCGTTGTTAAGTCGAACCTTGAACCGTTTGCACCGTGGGAGATGCAAGAGTTTGCAAGTCAACCTATGACTAAGGACACTCATATCTCCTAAATAATTCTAACTCATCAAAACAGGGGTGATTCCCTTACTTTGGTGATGATTCTTTATTCGTTTCAATAAATGGTTTCCAATGATGTGTTTTATGAAATTTCATCCTCTAGATTAGGGTGTTTTCCTTATCTCGAGGACTGACTTCAACTATTCACTTTGGAACTTGCATTTCACAAATGACATGATCTCACCAAAATAGGATTGAAACCCGTACTTTGGTGACAAATGTCAATCTTCAATTGTTTTCTTGTTATTATAAAATTCAATCATCAAGATAGACGTAAATTTCATACCTTGATGATAATTTCATTTTTATGGATTGTATTTCTCAAATGAAACGACCTCGTCAAAGTAGGAGTGAATTCTGGATTTTGATGAGGAAGTCTATCTTATTATATTTTGTTTTTGTAAAAAATTCATCGTTAAGATAGGAGTGATTTCCCTTACCTTAATGGTGAGTTACCTCTTCTTATTTCTGTGGATCCTCAACAATGAGTTGAGATCGAACTTTTGATTGGTAAGTTAGTGGTCATACCTTGAAAGTACACCATCAAGTTAGGGGTGAAAACCATATCTTGATGACTGTTCTCATTTCTTGATCTCCAACTTACCATGGTTGTAATCAAGTGACGAGACGCATGTAGTAACTTGAAGGGTGAAATAATATTAGTGTTTTGACCTATCAAGCCAAAGCATGATCTCTGAACTTGAAAGAGACGCGATCGTTTTAGGTTGATTTTGAATCCTAACTTGGAACATTTAAATTCTTAAATCGATTTCTTTCCCTTATTCTCATGTTTTGATTTGATCTAGCTACATTGAACCATTTATTCCTTACTTATCAACTTACATTTTGAGATATCATCAACACCTGATTACGTGATGGTAGTCTTCCTAAACAATCTATTGTCAAGTAAAGATATTATCTCTGATCGTGATGGTCGCTTCATCTCTCGTTTCTGGAAAAGTCTCCAATCGGCTCTCGAAACTCAACTGAATCTTAGTACAACCTATCATCCGCAAACCGACGGTCAGACTGAAAGAACGATACAGACCCTCGAGGATATACTCCGGGCTTGTGTCATTGATTTCAGTGGATCGTGAGATTTTCATCTTCCATTGATTGAATTCTCTTACAATAACAGTTACCAGACCAACAGATGGCACCATTTGAGGCCTTGTATGGTCTAAAGTTGGTGAATCACAAATTACTGGTCCGGAATTGATACAAGAAACAACCGACAAAATTCATAAGATCCGTGATAACTTGGTCGCTGCTAGAAATCGTCAAAAGCATTATGCTGACAAAAGACGTAAGCCCATGGAATACAATGTCGGTGATCTCGTACTTCTTAAGGTATCACCTTGGAAGGGAGTAATTCGCTTTGGAAAGAAAGGGAAGCTAGCACCTCGTTACGTGGGTCCATTCAAAGTACACGAGCGAATTGGGAAAGTAGCCTACAAGCTTGAACTACCCCAAGAGCTCAGCAATATACTCCGACGTTTCATGTTTCAAATCTCAAGAAATGTCTTGCTGATGAAAATTTCCACATTCCACTCAACGAAGACCAGATTAATGAATCTATGCACTTTGTCGAGAAACCTGTGGAAATTATGGATCGGGAAGTCAAACAACTCAAACGCAGTCGGATACCCATTGTCAAAGTCCGCTGGGAATCTAAACGTGGCCCAGAGTTCACCTGGGAACGTGAGGACCAAATGAAATCCCGGCATCCTTATCTTTTCGTTTCAGCCTCCTCGTGAACAAATTTCGGGACGAAATTCCTAAAGCAGGGGAGACTGTAACATCGCGTATTTTCGTTAAGCAAAGTTAACAATGTTAAATCCTAAAAATAATTGCTATTATACTCACAATAATAATAATCATAATAATAATAATGACAATAATAATAATAATAATAATATAATAATAAAATTCAGGGGTTATTTAGTAAATTTTAAAACTTAAAAACTAAGTTTTAAGCTTGAAATATCAAAGCTTAAACCACAGGGACCAATCCTGTAATTTACACAAACATCCCAACCCCACCCCCCTTTTTTCCCTTCTTTCCCGTCGAACCCACCACTCGCACCACTCACCATTGTCGGCCGACACACCCCAAAAATCGGGCATTAAACGCGGAAATAAGTAAATTAATCGAAGTGGCAGGAGCTTTTACCCATTCTCAAGCCACTAACATCACGAATTTTATCTAAACGAACCAAAAACACCCCTCGAAACCCACTGCACCCGCGGACCTGCAACTTGTCAAAACCAACATTTTGAGCTCTCTTAATCCAAATTGATTGAAGGGAAATCATCATTCATCCTTGAGGAAGCAACCCACGAAGTTAATTTGATCATAGTCTTCATTTGATCATCATTCAAACCCCACCCGATCGTCGACCTGCAACCTCTTTGAAATCCTATTTTCGATCAATTTCAATCAAAATTACCATAGGGTTTTTCATCCTTATCATCATACGAAGCTTCCCCTAAGTTTAATTGGATTATAAACAAGATTTGAGCATCAAACGACTACCCACTGGGCCGCGACCTGTTCATCTTTGGGTAAGGCATCAATCGATCATCATATGATTAATTACACACACCCACACACTCGGTTTTTGATGGGGAATAAAAGCCCCATGAATTCAGAAGCATTCAAAACCGAATTGAACCTCAATTGGTTGAGATTCGAACTAGGGTTCATGTTGAGAAATTAGGGATGGTTACTGTTAGTGTTTAAAGCAATTAAACCCTGACTTCTTTCGCTGATTAGGCCTTTGGCCTGCTGGTACCCGCGCCCCACATTAACCAAGAGGTCCCGGGTTCGACCCCGGGCCACCTCAATATTTTTTAAAAAAACCCTTTTTAAGCTTTTAAAAATTCTAGAAAAATACCCAAAAATTATAAAAATGTTTTTATAAACATTAAATTTTTTTAAAACAACTTAACTATTTTTCTGAAATTTATTTTAACATTTTATCCATTTTTATTAAATGTTTTAATAAATAAAATTACAAATAATACAAAAATTATTTATACGAAAGTGGACTTTTAATAATTTAATTTATTTAAATTATTATTCAACACTAAATTACTTTTAATTTATTTAAGTAATATTTATTATTGCTTAAATCATAATTAAATACAAAGGTTTTATATTTAAATCATTCCAAATAACAATTTCATTTTTTTAGTCATTTAAATAATTAAATATTTTAATTAATTATCATATAATTGATTAACAAAATTAATTATTTATTTTTCCACACTTTAATAATAAACCAAACAATTACGAGTATTGATACAATTATTTTTATTAAATTCTAAACATAAATACTATCAATAAATTCATTTTACGTATTTCAAGATATTCAAACTAAATAAATTAAAGACCCAATGGAAATCCTTATACATTCTCAAATCATTATTATTCTAATTCGAGACACCGTTCCTTAGGTTAATCGTAAGGAAATCGTTGATGTCTAATCTATCACATCCAGATTCTAATCTCATCAATCAAGTGAGTATTCATATCCCCTTTTTATATCATTTCCTATTTGGGGGAAATCATGTGATACAATATATTCAATCATGATATTGTATTGTTATTTCATTCTAAATTCAATTCAAGACAGGTTATGTTATTACTTGCAATTATGTGAACATACTATGGTAAACTGGACGACAGTAAAACCCTAATTCAATCAATCAATCCTGGTATCAATGGTAGATCTACTGGTTTGGATAACCCACCCCATATGGCTTACGAGTGGTGATTGTGCCAGAGGCAATTAGTCAATCTATGGTGTTTGTGTGCAAGTCTATTATATGCAAGTGTCAAGTCAAGGGGTTGTTATTGTGTCGGTTTATCTATATGCTTTACTATTGCAATATAAGTCTTAACGTTACCTTGTGAATTGGATTATTCTCAATCAATCAATCAATCTATATGTATACTCAAAACTATGATTACTCACCAGCTAATTCGTTAGCTGACTTTATTTTCTCACATGATTTCAGGTTAAGCAAGTTAGTGGACTTCTACATGCTCATATAAGACCCAGACTTAGTCAAAACAAAAGACAATTACTATTTGTGACTTTAACTGTTGTATTTGTATCTGTTATATTCATGTTATCCTGTAATCTGATTTTAATGTTATTTCCACTATTAGACAATCATGTGTTATGAACAATCAATCATTCCCTCGTCCGCTCCGATGATTCCGCCGTCGGTCGGGGTGTGACAATATGAACAACTACTCAACACCATTAACACCCATAATTTAATGGCAAATCACATAAAACACAAAACAACGACGGGAGGCAAAGCGGCTACCACCGGCATCACCACCCTCATACTAAAATTTAAACATCCTTTCCAAATATTAAAAAAAGGCAGCTGCATTAAGAAAACACATTGTACAAAATTGGCTACCTTTATAAAAAGAACAAAAAGAGTAAAAATTGTTGGGTTCAGTGGTATCTTCGTTAGATTTATTTATCAAAAGAGTTTTGATAATTATTAATCAGATTAATAATTTGTAACGCAGCGGAGTAATAATAAAATACCAGAATGAACCCGACAGGATCTGGGTTACAAAGAATGCAAATACAGAATATTAATATCCTACTGATGAGATATAATATACCTTTGTGGTTAATAATTAACCGTTTGAGACACCAAGGGACAACGAATGAACGCTAGAATCAACGAACACTAAATTGGAACACAGTGGTTGCGGCTCTAAGAGGCGTGATCCACGGTTGCAATCAAATATATCGGTTGTTTGAAAGATACAAAGAGATATGGAAAGAAGATAATCTTCTGCGTTTCTTTTCTGAGATGATGAAGTTCAGATTCTCTTCAACAAATGAAGTGTTGAATGCAAATCCCATTTTTCAATTGAAACAACTGATCGTTCTTATAATTGAAACGCAATGATTATATTCTTTTCTTTTCTTTTCTTTTGCTTTTCTTTTGCTTTTTCCTTTTGTTTTCTTATGCTTTTCTTTTTCTTTTTCCTTTTGAAAGAATGGTTCAACAAAACAAAACGTTTATAAATTAATACTAAATAATTTATAACAATTATAAATTATAAAACCGATATAGTTCGTAAGTGCCAGTTAATCAAATTAAGTGGACTTAATATTAGTTGCCCAAGGTGTAACTCTTACGGGTCATAGCTCGGTTGGCAACGTGACGTAACCGAACCCGTACATAATCCAACAAGCTCCCACTTGGACGGCATTCGGTTAAATTCCACGTAGACAGTCAGCGGTGCTCTAGCTGCACATGGCTGCCCCCAACAAGGTATGACACTTTAAAGTCATTAACCAAACATCTTATTCTAGTATCATTTTACTATAACAAGACAATAAACTTATGGTAATCATAGTCATTTATCCTTTCTGTAAAAGACATCAATTGAGTCATTGAGATTAATTCTCATATAGAACTCAATCATTATAGTTCTCGATCTAGATTCAAAATGGTCCAATCAAACACACAGTCAGTTTGGGTGAGGCCTCACACTTCACCAGTTTGAATCAACGAGGGCGCCATGATGTCTAACTGTTACATACAATGTAAGAGTACAGAATCCCTTATTGACTACATACAACTCCCACTGAACTTCAGAATTATTTCCAACCAAAGCCTTTATGACTGGCAGTTACGCGACAGCGGTTGACAGTGATCAAAGAATAACCCTCGGTAAACGGAAATTCTAGTATGCATCTCAGGTCATAGGATACTAAATGAGTATACCAGTATCAAAGCATCTTATAATAAAGATGGTTTGTGGCGAGTTACATCCAACGTCATTCATAATGAGGTCTGTGAATTTAGAAGTCAACTCCTTGAGTCTAAATTCAGAATAGTCTTAATTCAGAATTGTTCCCACAAGTCTGACCGACTATGGATAATTTAGAATACAATATCCATGGATTAAACGTATTAAAATCGAACACAGTTATAGGATTCATAATTGTATCTATATCAGTAGATCAAAATGAATTCAAGAGTATAACTGTTTAAAAGTTCGTACATCTAAATACTAAATCAAAACATATCACTAGCTAATCTAAGCCCGATGGCATTTCTATGTAAATCATGCTTATTCTGAGTCATGGGCTTAGTAAACGGGTCTGCTAGGTTTTGATCTGTGTCGATTTTTCTTATCACGATATCTCCTTGTTTCACTATGTCCCGTATATAGTGAAACTTCCTCTGAATGTGCTTGGCCCTGTGATGAGATCTGGGCTCTTTGGCTTGAGCAATAGCACCTGTGTTATCACAAAATATCTCGATTGGTTGCTGAATACTTGGAACCACATCGAGATCGGCTATGAACTTCTTCATCCAAGCAGCTTCCTTTGCAGCATCAGATGCTGCAATGTATTCAGATTCAGTGGTAGAATCTGCCACCACACTTTGCTTGGAACTTTTCCAAGAGATAGCTCCACCATTGAGTGTGAATACAAAACCAGATTGTGAGCGAGAGTCATCTCGGTCAGTTTGAAAACTAGCATCAGTGTAGCATCTTACAGTGAGCTGTTCTTTAACTCCTCCAAATATTAAAAACATGTCTTTAGTCCTTCTCAAGTACTTCAGAATGTTCTTAACTGCAGTCCAATGGGCAAAACCAGGGTTTTGCTGATAACGGCTAGTAATGCTCAAAGCATACGAGACGTCAGGTCTAGTGCACAGCATAGCATACATGATGGAACCAATCGCTGAAGCATATGGAACATTTTCCATTCGCTTAATATCAATGTCCGTTGAAGGAGATTGCGATTTGTTCAACACGGTACCTTTAGTCATTGGAACACCTCCTTTCTTGGAGTTTTCCATCTTAAAGCGTGTCATCATTTTATCTATGTATGTACTTTGACTAAGCCCTAGAAGTCGCTTAGATCTATCCCTATAGATCTTTATTCCTAGAATGTAAGCAGCTTCTCCAAGATCTTTCATTGCGAAACAAGCTCCCAACCATTTTTTAACTTCGTTAAGCATTGAGATATTGTTTCCAATGATCAGTATATCATCCACATACAATATGAGGAATGATATAGTGCTCCCACTAGCCTTTTTGTAAACACAAGGCTCATCTTCACTTTTGACAAAACCGAATTCGACGATTCTCTGATCAAAATGAAGATTCCAGCTACGGGATGCCTGTTTAAGTCCATAAATAGACTTATTCAGTTTGCACACCTTATTTGGATATTGTGGATCGACAAAACCATCAGGCTGAACCATATAGACATCTTCAGAGAGATGTCCATTTAGAAAAGCGGTTTTGACATCCATTTGCCATATCTCGTAATCATAGTACGCAGCTATGGCAAGCAATATCCTAATCGATTTGATCATAGCAACGGGTGAGAAAGTTTCATCATAGTCAACACCTTGAGTTTGAGTGAAACCTTTTGCAACTAGCCGTGCTTTATAGGTGAGTACATTTCCATGCATGTCGGTTTTTCTCTTGAAAAGCCACTTGCTCCCTACAGCCCGTGAACCGGGAGGTAGCTCAACCAAGTCCCAGACTTGATTGTCTCGCATGGATTGCATCTCGGCGTTCATGGCATCTAGCCATTTCGCAGATTCCGGATCTGAGATAGCAGATTTGTAGTTAGTAGGTTCATCACCAGAATCAGCTACTACCAGAACCTCAGGACCCTCTAGATTCCAAAGATATCTGTCAGGTTCTTTGCGAGTTCTGCTACTTCTGCGAACGCTTGTGTTTATATCTGAATCAGTAACAATTTCTTGTTGTTCAGACGCACCGACTACTTCAGCGTTTGTTTGTGGTTCTCGAATTTCTTCAAGATCCACAATATTACTTCCAGTTCCTCGATCAAGAAACTCTTTCTCGAGGAAATGTGCCTTCCTTTTGATGGAAATCATATTTGCATCAGGATGGTAAAAGTAATACCCGCTTCTATTATAGTATCCAACGAAAATAGCTTTTTCGCCTCGAGGATCTAGCTTGTCATTAGACTCACTAGTGACATAAGCATCACATCCCCATACTCTAAGGTAAGACAAATTGGGTTTAGACCCATGCCATATCTCATATGGAGTTTTATCTACCTTCTTAGTCGGTGCCAGATTGACAAGGCGGGCGGCGGTCATAAGAGCATAACTCCAAAAGGAGTGAGGTAAGTTAGTTCTACACATCATCGATCGAACCATATTAAGTAGGGTTCGATTTCTCCTCTCACTCACGCCATTAAGTTGGGGTGTGCCGGGTGGAGTGAACTGTGAAACAATTCCACATTCCTTTAGATGATCAATGAACTCTTGGCTTAGGTATTCTCCACCTCGATCTGATCGAAGTACTTTGATAGTCTTATCAAGTTGGTTTTCTACTTCGTTCTGAAACTCTTTGAACTTTTCAAAGGTTTCATGTCTATGCTTCATAAGGTAGACATAGGCGTATCGACTATAATCGTCAATAAACGTAACAAAGTATCTTTCGTGATTTCTAGACATGGTTCTGAAAGGACCACATACATCAGAGTGTATAAGTGCTAACAGATCCTTGGCCCGTTCACCAACATGGGTGAAAGGATCCTTTGTGAGTTTGCCAGCTAAGCAAGATTCGCATTCATCAAAAGATTCATGTCCTGTGGATTCAAGAATCCCTTCGGACTGAAGCCTTTTCACACGGGCCTTGCTTATGTGGCCAAGTCTACAATGCCATAGAAACGTATCGTTAATTCCAGATTTGATACGTTTAGAAAGATTATATACATTATTGTTTGTTTGAATATCAATCTCATAAATACCACTTCGAGGTTTAGCCTCAAAATAAAATATATCATTCAAGTAGGTAGAAATAACAGCATCATTAAAAACATACTTGAATCCTTGTTCAAACAATAAAGAAACTGAAATAATGTTTCTGGTTAAACCAGGAGCAAACAAACAATTATTTAAAGTAATTACAAGACCAGATGGACAAGAAAGATGATATGTTCCAGTTGCTAGAACCGGTACTCTTTTCCCATCACCAACGATGAGCTCCATGTCGCCTTGTTTCAGTTTCTTCCACTTTTCAGGCTCCTGCAAGACATTAATGATGTGGTAACCACATCCAGTATCAAATACCCATGTGTTGCTGGAAACAGTGAAAAGTTCAATAACATAAATCAGAATACCTGAAGAAGAGCCTTCACCATTGGCCTTCTTCACCTTCAGCTTGGCTAGATAGTCAGGACAGTTACGTCTCCAGTGTCCCATCTTATTGCATTCAAAACAGTGTCGCTCCTCAGGAGGGGGCGCTGCTTTGTTTTTAGCCAGCTGTTTGTTGTTGGTGGCAGGCTTGGCAGCAACAACTTTACCCTTACCCTTATTGTTATAATTTTTCTTCTTGGGGTTTGGTTTCCTAACACCAGTAGATCGGACCATCAACATTTGACTGGCTTTACCTGGTATGTTTTGCTCAGCAGTTTTGAGCATACCGTGTAGTTCAGCTACACTCTTAACCCATGCATTCATATTAAAGTTCATTATGAACTGGTCGTAAGAACTAGGCAAGGAGTTCAAAATGAAGTCTACTGCCATTTCATCTTGCATAGGATAACCAAGTTTGGCCATTTGGTCGATGTACCCTTTCATTTTAAGCACATGGGCACTAACAGGCGAGCCTACTTGCATTTTGCAGGATATAAGCTGCTTCATGGTATCATAGCGCTCTTGTCGGGCCTGTTTCTGAAACATGCCCTTAAGTTGCTCAATCATGTCAAATGCAGTCATGTCCTCCATGTTCTTCTGGAGATCAGGAGACATGGTGGCTAGCATAAGGCAGGCTACCTCATCGGCATCTTCCTTAAATTTTTCCCAAGTTCTACGGGCTGCGGCCGTATTGTTTTCAGGCTCGTTGGGAACAGCGCTATCTATAACATAGAGCTTTTTCGCCATCTTGAGAACCAATCTCAGATTGCGGTGCCATGCGAGAAAGTTGGTGTTATCAAGTTTCTCTTTCTCAAGAATAGACTTGAGAATGAAGGAGTTGTTGGTTTCTGAAGACATCTATAAGCAAAATAAATTAATTAGTATTTTCGATGTATTGTTTCCTTATTTTAATTAATGACCCATTTACAGTAATTTTAGATAAGGAATGAGAATCTGGCTTGGTCAGTCACTAAAGGCAGCTGGGGCACGCAACATTAGTAAGTGATTAGGCAGACTGACAATGTTTATCAATTGTGAAAATTGCACAACTCTCGTGTATGAGGCCGCAACGACAACATTTGTCAATGCATTGATACGTTTAGCCTCATCTATGCCCACTTTTCTCTCTAGACAGCTGTGGCACGTAACTTAGAGAGAAAAGTAATAGTCATCCTAAAACAGTTACTTGTGAAAGGGCCGGATGTGTCAACAAAACCCTTGCACCTTGGAAGAATAAACTACATATCAAGTGCGGTGCTGTGGCTCCAAACACTGATGTTTCGCTTAATGTTCCAAGTGTTCCTTATTTTAGGGTGGCATAGACTATTGATTTTTATCTATGGGATCCGATTTTAGTGTTTACCGAATAGGGTCAAACACAACGTATAATTAAGTTATACGTGCGTCGTAAAATTTAGTTTTACAATATATAGTTCGTGATAATAAATGACGAACCCTTTCAGCTCTCGGGACACCAGATTTTAATATCCTATTAAAACTAGGTTCATCGCGAGATAGACAACCGATTTTTAAGTTGATAATTTTAAATTATTAAGATTTAAGTTTTAAAATTTAAACTAATTTTAAATTTGAAAACTTATCTAGTTATCCTTTTAAAAGGATAATTAATTTTAATTTAAAAATATCAAGTTTTAAGTTTTGAAATTCAAACTAATTTTGAATTTGAAAACTTATTCGATTATCCCATTTAAAACAAACAATTTGTTTTAATAATTTAACAAGTTGTAAAAATAAGTTAAAACTTGTTATTTATTTTGATTGTAAAAATTTTTTTTAATTAATTAATTAGTTTGATATTTAGGTTGGGTAATATAAAATAAAGCAACCATAATAGCAAAGTAATATGTAAATCTAATGGCTATGATTGTTTGATCTCGTTAGAGCCAAATAGCGAGATCAAGCTAGGTCACGGGTGAAAACACAAAACAACCACAAGGATGGACCTAAGTGCATCTAGTTGTCTTGATGGCTCCCACTGACTCCTTGATTTGTCTTGCTTCCAGTTTTGACTTCGGGTCTTCAAAATATTACAATATTTACAAAAGAAATACAAAATAAAAGAAAACTCTAATCTATTACAACTTTGAGCCATCAAATGGGCCAAAAATCATAAAATCAAAAACTTTAACAATAACAAATCATATCACAACCATTCAACCACAAGGTCTAGCCAGATTTACAAATTAAAACACAATCAAAATAATACGGGCAATCGTTTGGTTAATAAATATTTAACCAAAATAAACAAGTTGCCCAAATAATATAAATCAGAAACTTCAAATTATTTTAAAGTTTGTGATCTATAACCAGTTAACAGACCGGATCTGATTTGCATGTTGTAAGCCTGGCTCTGATACCACTGTTGGGTTCAGTGGTATCTTCGTTAGATTTATTTATCAAAACAGTTTTGATAATTATTAATCAGATTAATAATTTGTAACGCAGCGGAGTAATAATAAAATACCAGAATGAACCCGACAGGATCTGGGTTACAAAGAATGCAAATACAGAATATTAATATCCTACTGATGAGATATAATATACCTTTGTGGTTAATAATTAACCGTTTGAGACACCAAGGGACAACGAATGAACGCTAGAATCAACGAACACTAAATTGGAACACAGTGGTTGCGGCTCTAAGAGGCGTGATCCACGGTTGCAATCAAATATATCGGTTGTTTGAAAGATACAAAGAGATATGGAAAGAAGATAATCTTCTGCGTTTCTTTTCTGAGATGATGAAGTTCAGATTCTCTTCAACAAATGAAGTGTGAATGCAAATCCCATTTTTCAATTGAAACAACTGATCGTTCTTATAATTGAAACGCAATGATTATATTCTTTTCTTTTTCTTTTCTTTTGCTTTTCTTTTGCTTTTTCCTTTTGTTTTCTTATGCTTTTCTTTTTCTTTTTCCTTTTGAAAGAATGGTTCAACAAAACAAAACGTTTATAAATTAATACTAAATAATTTATAACAATTATAAATTATAAAACCGATATAGTTCGTAAGTGCCAGTTAATCAAATTAAGTGGACTTAATATTAGTTGCCCAAGGTGTAACTCTTACGGGTCATAGCTCGGTTGGCAACGTGACGTAACCGAACCCGTACATAATCCAACAAGAACATCTCTTACTAACGTCAATACTCCGGCGAACGTCGTCACCTCTCACCGTCAAACTGACAGAATATGTAAAAGCATATCAAGAAAATAGGGGCAAAACACAGTAACACCAATTGTTATTCTGCATGAAACAAAACAATATATGTAAAACCACAATCCCAAAGACAACTAAAGACTACAAAACACCAAAAATCAGGTCGGTCAAACACCTAAATTTTGCGACTTTGCACTTCGCAATTTGAATGCCCTATGAAAGACTCAAGCCCAAATTTGGTTTCTCCCCCGCGCTTCGCGGCGGGTTGAACCGATACCTGGGTAAGTCGGGAAAAGGCTCGGAAATGCCTGTTTGTTGTGACTGCAAACTAACCATTTGACCCATTTCCTAAAATTATATAAAAAGAGGAAGGATACCAACCTCTATCCATCGATTGGAAGAGGCAAGAGCGATAAAAGGTATGCCCACATGGAGTTGTAACTGGTTCATATAGTATTTTCAAGCAAAGTGTGCAATCAAAATCATCAGTACGTGCTGGTCTCCCATGGGCTCTACTCCCAAATAAATTGGTTGTTATCCTCTCTAAATTCCGTAGAGCATTACTGTGTCACATCAGAAAAGGAAAAAACATATTATTATGTGTTTGATTGCATATTAAGAGAAAATATGACTGCAAATAGTTGTCTTATTTACAATTATAAACATGAAATAAATGGGTCGAAATGGTCATGTGAAGAAAATAAAGCAGTATCGTTGTTGACCTTCAGATCGAAAACACCACCTTTGAAACCAACATTCAATGGGGCGTTGGTCCAATAAAGAAGCACGAAACAACTCCTACCAAAAAACACTTTAATATGTAGTTTTAACAACACATATCATCCTTCAAAATATAGTCAGAATCAACTTCTTAATATATTGTCTTATTGAAGACTTTATTGAGTTCAAATTAACAGGTGATGTATTGGATAATATGATTTTTGAATAGATATAAATAGAAAGAAAATTAATGTCATCTATAAAATCAGCCTTTTTCAATTGTTCGACTAAACCACAATCACGAAATCACTCTTTTTAACTCCAATTTCTTTCAAGTAATTTGCAGGTTGTCACAATTCATTAAAACATATAATTTTAATTACAATTAGTTATTCAGCAATTACTAAAGAATCGATAATCAAAAGAATGAACCTGGCAAACTCTTTTTAGCAGCTGATCGTAGTCAATAAATCATAACACTCAGGTTCATCTCCTTCCCAATGAATTATGATCCTTTCATAACATCGCAAATATTGGCCTGCATGTCAAGTAGTGAAATATTTTATTCTTTAATATGAAATGTAATATTTACTCTGAAGACAAAGAAATATGTTTGAAATAAATTAGAATTTGGGTACTCACGTGTTTTTACTTGTTTAATGTTTTGAACAATGGCTACCACAAATCATTTGATTTACCATACTGTAAATAAAAACTGGAAGAAATTAATTACAGGAAAACCTTTAAAATTAATGTTCTCTTCACATAAGGAGTAAAGTTACAGGTTTTAATCCAAACAGGCAAACGGTTATAGCAGATGTTGGTAATTTCACCCATGAACCACTGAATTGAACGCAATATGCATCAACAGGTTAATGATCTATAAATTTGTAAGATAGAATTTGAATCTTGATTATTGAATTTTGATCACCTCTATGTCAATATTCCCTCTGTGACATCAAGACTATCTGAGTAAACATGTTGACCCCATTTCTTCTTTCAGTATATCAAAAAATATCTTATAGTTTGAAACATGTACCAACCATGAGCTTTCGCGACATTGTTAATAAGTTCCATAATAAGCACAGTTTTTCCTACACCAGCACCACCAAACAAACCAATCTTCCCTCCCCTTTGATATGGAGGTAGAAGATCAACAACCTATAAGTTATAAAACCAAACCTATTCATCAGATACTTATTATGCAGTGAAGAAGATATAATAAAGAAAAAACATTCCGAACGATAACTTTACCTTGATTCCAGTGACAAGAATCTGTTGTTCTGTTGCTTGTTCAACAAAAGCCGGTGCCTCTCTATGAATTGGCAAATAGTGATCGGTTTTCGTATATAAACAAACAGATATAGTAAGATTAAAATCCTAAGATAACCAAAAATGCATGTTACGCAATCAAAAATAAAGAACTCACTAATTTCGCCTCTATGGTCAATAGGCTCTCCAATAACGTCAATGATACGGCCCAGGGTTGCCCTGCAAACGGGTACCTAACAAAAAAAAAAAATCAAAATTAGGTCCATGGACCTTAGCACCTACTTTAACATATGTTAAAAAAACTGCATTTAAAAAGCAAATGACCACGATCTCGAGTCAAATGAATGCCAATTCAAGCAATAATCGTTATAAAGACACTGCATTTAGAAACCTTAATTGTGATTTCCTTACATAAACTCAAATCGAAATCAGAATAATTCAATGTTACAAAATGAGATAATCAAAGTACAAATGACAAAATCAATATGTAAAGCTAATGAAGCAAACAACTAAAACTCTATCCCCAAAAGCAGAAAATTTGGCTACAGTCAGACACATTGACTTTAAACGTGAACATCGAAATGAACACAAACCAAATTCCTTAATGAAATCATCAGCGACCTTAACCAAATGTCAACAGGCTACAAACGCAAAGAACCAACTGGATCTCGAAACATACAAACAAAACATATTATCATTTCTCTTATCAAAACGATCAAATTATTCAGGACCCAAAACAACTCACAGTGATCGGACCTGCCGCTTTCCTCATCGGCTTCGCGGACCCATTACAGTGTTGATTCCGGATCTGATTATCTTGTGACGTTTTATCTTCTTCGTGACATGAATTCCTGATGTTCTTCTTATCTCATCTTTCATATATGGATATCATCTGAGCTTGGAGAACCGGGGTCCGCCACCGCCACCGGCGATGGGAGATCGGAGGCAGAGAAGCAGCGGCGGAGAGAGGTGGTTGAAGACGGTGTGAGGGCGGAGGAGGGCGGTGGTAGGGAGGCGCAGTGGCGGAGATCTTCAACGGAGAAGGAGAGGTGTGAGGGGAAAATGAAACACCAATGTGAGGAGAAGAAGAGGAAGGCACTATATCATGATAATCGTTTTGGGGTTGGGGGCTTGTGTTTGTTGCGAGCCTGATGTTGGTGTGGAAATAGCAAAATACTGTAAAACTGTTCATGACAAAATACTATTCACCAATTTGATAATTTCATATTATATAATGTGAGCATAAAAGCCACCAAAAAGACGTAGCCGGTAATGAAATGGATGTTTGTGGTAGGTCGTGGATCTCACACACTACTAAAAAACAGACTATCATTAGCAACCTCGATCCATTTTATCTTTGATGGATCAACTACAAATCCTATAAAACCTAAAAAAATGTAAAAGTTATTAATATCCATGTCTTATCCGTCAATAATTGATTATTAGCAAAAACCAGAAAATCTTAAAAAAGATATGAAAAAACTCTATAATACTCGTTGGTAAATCTCGGTAATTTGTGACGGGCTAATGAGGCCATATCCCAAAGAAAATGTACAATATAATTTCTAATTGATTCTATCGTCAATCATTCAAAGATCAATGTCTGAACTTCGTCAGCATCACTCATTGATTTTTGAGTTAGAATTTCCGGTAGTGCTCAGTCGATAATTATGAAGATAAGATTCCAAATAAGATTTATTAACATACTTTAAAGGGATTCTTAAGGATTTTATGATAAAGTTATCTGTAAATCATATGTTACAATGGGTGAAGGTTTGGGCCTATTGGTACGATAAATTATCACAACCAAGAGATTGTGATTTAAAATTCACCAAGACAAATTGATGTTAAAAATTGATCTATCACAAAATATAAAGATAAGTTTCACGGCAAAGTTTCTGAAACGTCGCTATAAGTTGAATATGAAAGTGACAACACTTACTCCTCCTAGTCCTAGTTGCATAGAAACGTCCATTATAAGTACCATTTATTCCTGTTATTATCAACTCATGTTTTGTAGGAGCATTGGGGATGTTGTTGCCCTTTAGGGTTTTTAAATCATGATTGTGCACTTACAGCTTCATGGTAATACCAAGATTAAATGGTCGTCAAGGGATATTCTTCTAAGTAAATCAACCCTAACTTTTGTACAAACCAAAACCAGTATATAACCAACAACAAAACCAAAAAAAACAATATGAACAAACACTTGGGTTCACATCAAAATTTCCGAACTTTTTCCTACACACTTGCTACCGATCTCATAGACATTGACCGTGTTGCCCCGTCCTTAGCCATACAATATATGATCAAATTCTTGATCACCTGTCGATACTTTCTTCTGTAAGTTGGTAGCTTCGATGCACCGCGTGTTAGCCCTATCAACCTGTCACAAACAGCTCCCAAATCATCAGTAAACGAACCAAATAAATGAGCATGTGAAACCAAAAAAAAAAGGCTTCTACCTTCTGCTGATCCCCTGAATTTGAGCTGCTCTAAGAGTCTCTTCAGGTACAAAACTACCATTATCCCAAGACTGCATACGCTGCGAATCGCTTCCAAAGAGAATTACTTTCTCTAAGTACCTTATTTCGCCTTCACTCAACTGGATCACTCTAATCTGTTCTTTGATGACCAATATAGGATGAAAAAACCAGTCTAGTAATCTGTCTTGGGGTCTGTTCAGATGGGTTATTTCAAGCCCATCAAGAAGCACTAGACCCTCAGAACCAACTTTGATCGAGCGAATAAGGTTCTGGAAGAACGAGTAGCAAGGTAACCCAATACCAATGACGGCTGACTCGTTTCCCTTTTTGGCGTTTAACCAGTCATAAAGCTCACCAGGAGTTATCACATTTGCATCAAGTAGTTCCTTCCCCACAACTTCAGTAGATTGCATCAGGTTTCCCCAAACCTGTACAATAACATAACCTTTTCTTGTAGAACTATGAGATGTTGTAGAACTATGAGATGTACACATGAAGTATAAAACAAAAAACAAAAACCGAACAAATGGGCCCGATTCTAGCTCAAGATAAGGCCCATGAACCCAACCCCGACATGACTTGTTGCAAGGCATGTTGGTGTTGGTTTTGTTCAGACAAGGGTATTTAAAAAAGTGCCGGGACTAATTAGGACTAATTAAGACGAAGAATTGGCCCGATTAGGCCCAGACCTGTGACAACTTATAATAGAATGGTTTGTTGGATTACCTGCACCATTTTAACTTCCCTTATAACCTCCCTAACTGATCTTGATGATGACAGGGTAGGCATCAGCATAACTCCAGGAGCCTGCATTGGAAGACCACCATGTTTGCCTTCAGATGACCGGCTACCTCCAACGGAAACATCTGGTGAATGTGAAACTCGTTCTTTCGGTATTTTGGCCTATAAATTTAAATAAAATAAATATGTCACAACTGTTAAAAAGTTGCAAAGAAAATATAATAGAATATTTTAAAAATGAGCTCTTACTTAGGGAATACAGAACCCTCTCTTAGATACAACCAGTCATTGGTGTATTCATCAAACTCAGCAACCATGGCAATCACATAAGCAACACCTCTGTTGAAAGACCTTTCCTGCACTTCCACCAAATAATATAAGTTCATCAGAAGTGTTAAATAGTCGTGTTCACGCGTTGACGAGTCAAATCGACACAAACCCAAATTTTGTATCAAGCACATGAACCCTGATACTTAACATGAAATGTTGTTTAATTCTTCTTTTTTGGTGTTAATACTCTAAAGTTACAAAACTACAAGCAAAAACAAAGATGTGTATAAAAATGTCACGTTTAAATTATTAAAATTGATGCTAGTTTATCTTTTATCTTTTAAATTTTGGAATAGCACACCCAATCAGTTTAAGTTCATAATATAAAACACAATATAGAAAAAACAAGTATAAAATTAAACGGGTCAACCCACAAACCAGCCAAGTTACCCGAATGCAACCCATCAGCTAGATGTGTTTAAAAGTTCAACTCGAAACTGACCCAAACCCATTAAACTCAACCTAAACCCACAAATTTTGCTCAAAAACCACTATTTACACCACAAAAGTCAACTTTGACTTATTCAAGTCAAACAGTAATCTGAGTTAAAGTAATTCTTATCAATTTTTAAGCTAAAGAAGTATCCAAAGCCAAGGGTTTGAGCCCAAACCTGATACACAACTGCGGAGCCATACAAACCAATGAAAATGCTTGAAACAATAGCCATGATCACACTCCCAATAACAACAATGGGCCAAACAAGAATGGTCAAACCGGCAATGGTATGCATGCTGTTTCAAGAAATGGGCCTTCTCGACTAATTAGGTCATGTATGAGTCTTTGCCAACCTTTAAACAGCATGTAAGGGCTCTTTATTAAAGCAATCGCAGTGTACAGAGGAACATCAACAACTAGTCCCAGTAATCCCACTATTATGCATGCAGGCACATGAATTAACCTGAAATTTTACACCTTCAAACGTTGAACATAACATTGAAATTTGTTTAATTTTATTTACAGTTTTTATGAAAAACGAACACATCAGGTATACTGACAAGAAGTTTTTATATCTGATGTGATTTATTTTCTTTTAATTTCATCATATTCTTTTATAAAAACATTAACATTATAAGTTAAATAAAGCCAAATCAGCTTATGCGTTTAGTAAAATGCTTGGTGCAAACAGAATCACCACTTTCCTTTTATCATGAAATCAAGGAATTAAACAATACCTAAGGGTTCGAAGCTCATTAGAAGAGGGTGTTTCGCGGAGCTCCTTCAAGTAGAGCGGGTATGAATGGTTACAAATGTCGGCAAAGTCTCTAACAACTGTGCAACTTCCTTTGATCGTTCCCCATGTTCCATCCTAATGTCATTCAAATAAAACATTACAAAACTTGTTTATCTATGTATGGAGGTGTGTTCAGTAGGGAACCAGTTGGAAGTAGAGAACCATGAGAAAAAAAAAAAGACATGTATGTAGTGTTGATTAGATGTAATGTGTTTTTGTGTGCATCTATTTATTCTCTACTTAAACTTGGTTCTGTCTAAAACGCTCTTACACATGTATGAAGGTATGTATGTGTTGTGTGCAACTGTGCATATACATGAAGTGAAACAATGAAAATAGTTAAAGGGATTGGAATGAAAATGTAGTTACCACAATGGAGTGAAAGAACTTGTTAGATTCATCTTCTTGTCTAAAAGCTTCAAAAGATGAAATCCATGGAGCAAAAAAGCCATACCCAAAACCAACAAGAATACTTCCTCCTATGCTTAGACTCAACCAAAGCCCAAATAAAGCAGGCAAACCAAACAAGAATGCTACTTTCAATGGTGCATCAAATCTAGGAGTCCTGTCATTTTAATAATATTTAGTATTTTTTCTGTATAGATTATAGAAGAGATGCACGACAACTCAAGATTGAACTTTCAGGTAACAATTAGTAACACTACTCAATATAATCAGGTTTTGTGTTATCATATCTAACTCGTTTAATAAACAGTTTGTGGTCACGTTAACTTTTTCAACTTATTAATAAATCAGTCGGGTTTGGGTTGACAATGTTAATTAAAGGGTTTGATCCGTCAATCAAAAGGTCGACCCAACAATCCATTTAATTAGTTCAAATACATGAGTTAAAGTGATATGGTTACATGATATTAAGTTAATAAGTGGGTTCATGTTAATAAAAATAAAAAATAAAAAAATAAAAAATAAAAAAAACAACTCCTGATTACGTTCAATAATTACAAGAACAATAAAATTATAAAAAGTTTGAAAGTTGTAAAAGTTGAAATCAAAGCCCGAAACAATGGCTGCTACGTTTACCACATTCTTCTAGAAAAAGCCCAATTTTGACCTCTTAAATGTCAAAGTACTCACTTTCTAATTCCAAATCACCACAAAACAAGAAAGATCTTGCACCAAAATACTTGATTTTGCTAAAAAGCAACCATATTTCTTCCAAAAATACCATTAACAACATATTTTCATAAAACCCGATGATTTTCAAGAAAATAAATTTAGAAATCAAGATTCACAGGAGCCTTCGTCTTCTCCACAAAGAGATAAACCAAAGGGTTGACTTTTGCGTTATGAAAGATTCAGAGTACTCAATATATCATAAACAACATCAATCAAAGGAAATCAAAATCACAAAGATGAAGCAGAAGACCATACTTTAGAAGGGTGTATACAGTCCAAACAACATGTGTAGGAAACAGAGCAACAATCACTGCAACATTTCCTGTAATAAGAATCAAAGCAGCAATCGGACCCACCAATAAACCTGCATAATTGTTCACACGTACGTAAAATCAGCCTGCAAATACATATCAAGGAAGAAAAACACAAAGAAATCAAACAGTAACAACTGTGAGCGGTTTAACACAGCAATTTGGGTCAGTCAACGAAAGAAAAGTCAAACTGGAACAAAAAAGCTACGAACTTTAAGGGCGCCGAAGAACAGAGCAGAACAGAAGGCAAATACGACATAGATGATCTTCAACCAATCCGGCAACACGTTTAGCATACTTCGTTTGGTGATCGAACAGTAGAAATCGAATAGAAATTGTAACTGAAAGACTCGATGTTGGTCAAAAATCTTGGAGTTTCGTGTTAAAATCAAGAAGAAATTGATACGAATCTTTATACGAAGATGAACAGCAAAATCATAATAGAAATTGTAGCTCAAAGACTTGAATTTGGTCAAGAATCTGTGATGTTTTCGTGTTGGAATCAAGAAGAAATTGATGCGAATCTTTGTGTGAAGATGAACAGAGGAAAAGGAGAATCAGAGGTATGGCAGACGACAGGGGGAGATATGAAATTGATTCATGGGAATCAATTGTTGCTTTGTATTCGTTTTTAATATTATGACTTGTAATTTTATTTGATGATTATTTGATATATGTATAATGTATTCAAATGTCACTTTAGCTTTACACCTGGTATAGAATTATTTTAAATATTTTTGTTTCAATTTCATTTTCTTATTAGTTATTATTAATTTAATTCCCATGGAATTTCCATGAGGCGTAGTAGATTAAAGAAAAGAATTTCTAGATAATCAAACTCTCAATTATTTTTCTATTTTATTTATTTTATACTAGTGATTACAACTTAAAGGCTAAACATGATGGAGTTTGTATGTTAGTTATTTTTAACTAGCATATTTGGATAACATCTAAGTTGGAAATAGAAGACAATACCTAAAGTTCCATGAAACATCAATTCTTAATTATTTGTCGATTAGTAAAAATACTTTTAAGGATGAGTTTAATTGGTTATGATCTATCATATATAAATATACATACATACATACATACATATGTATATACATATATATATATAATAAGGCTTATTAGATTTTAGTAATTTTAACATTTATTTATTGAGCAAGTTTAATCTTAACTTAAAAAATATTTACAAACAATTCCAATTTATATCTTATTTTCCTCTAACGATCACTTACTAATTGAGAGTTAACTCTTTTAATTTTATTGATGAACTAGGGTCAACTTTGAACCATTTTTCAACTTGCACCTCTCAGCATCCATCAGGTGCGTTTTTTAGTGTCTAGTATTCATCATCACTTGAAATATTCCTCTAACTAGTCAAGTGGTTTAGACCAAGAGGTGTAGCTTGTCAGGTTTCTGGGTGAAAAGTTTCAGATTGACGGACCTGATTGTTGATTTCAACTTTTTGTTTAGTGTCATACAAGTAGTCCATGTCATTAAGAAACTAATGGTGTTAACTTTCAGTTAGCAAATGATCGTTGGAGGAAAATAACTCAAAATTAAAAGTGTTTGTAAACATTTCATGAGTTGGGATTAATCCCAACCAATAAATAAAGTTAAAATTATTAAAATCTAATGAACCTAATAATAAAAGAAAACTATTCGCTTTTAAGTAAAGTATATTGATTATTATACTAGCAATCTCATGTGATTATTTTTTATTAATTATGTTATTAATACATGTTTTACGGTTAATTCTAGTAAACACTACTTCACTTTGAGTCTTGTTCCAACAAAACATCTATCAAGCTTTTTTTTCTTTTCTGCCTAGAGTCTAAAGTTAGGGCGATGTTACGAATAAACTTTTTTCAATCAAGATTGTCATGTCATTTCACATGTTTTTAAATATTAATAACAAGTCCTCGTAATCACATGTTTGTACAATTATTCATATATTTTACGCATAATAATATATTAGAATATTATGAGAGAGAGATTATCAAGTTCACATCCATTGAGCTTTCACATGAAAAAGTGTCTTGTTAGAAACCTCAAAGGGGATGGAGCACTTGTAAACGTTTAGTCCTTCTGGTAAAAATTTAGGTTCGAATCTACCTTTTAATGTTTTTTGTTATAATTTTTTTAAAGATCATCTGCTTAACGCAAGCTACATTTTATATGATTTTATTGATTAGTAGGTATTAACTGGATCCTGTAAGTTTTCCAGTAATGAGTTTTCACAATTGCAAACGGTCCATCACTAACGAATCCAACCGACGAACAAGGATCCAAAGACATGTAACATCTAGCCTCTCAAATTAATTAATATTATTCACCCTGTCCACTAGATGAACTTGTTTTTGGTTGTCGAAGTGTAGACCCCATAACATACATATTCTAGAATTACTCCCACCTAAACATGCTTTTCGATTAAGCACGTTAGTTATTCTTTATAATTGGTTATTAAGCGGTGCATCGTGTTTCATGGTTATGAACTCATGAATAACTCAAAAAATCTCATTGTAGTTCTCAGTTTCCCCGTTGTAATGACAAGTTATCAATTTTTTGTGACTAGATCTGACCCGAACCTAAAATTTCGACCTAGAGTTAAGAGATATCTAAGTACATAAAAACAATCTTGATAAGAAGAAAACTTCAAATCATCATCATCAAAGTTATATTATAAATGTTTATATTTGACATATTTTTTATCGTACTATAACTTATAGCCTCATAGCTGTAACAACTCAAGCGTTTGGGTCATATGAACTCCGCATTTCATATATTGTCAAACGAGTAAGTAATGAGTAAATTGTCTATTTAAAGTTTGAAGTTTTTAGATGAAATTTTACGAAACATAGGTTGACTCGTACAGAAAAATAAGCTCGTCACAATGACATATTTGAAATTTCATAATACGTTATATTTTAAAAGTTATAAAAGAAAAATGAGTTAAGCAACTGAATTAATTATAATAATATAATATTATATAATATAATATTCAAATTTGAGATTTCAGAATACACATTTCATCCCACATCGAATTCAAAAGTGTCTCATCCCACATCACCTCTCAACTTTTTCACCTACCTTCTGCTCCCTTATAATAGAAGCCTTAAGGTTGAATTTAGAACATAAGTTTTTTTAGGAACGCTCTAATATAAAGAATCCCGAGTTCTTAATACCCTGTTAGGTGTTGCTAGTAGTCGTTTTGGTACTCGAGTAGGAGCGCGAGTAGGGGAGACTCTACATCAAATTACCGTAGATAGTTTTCAGGTACGCCCTTATTTAAGGTTATATTTAATTATTATTATAGTCGTTATTATTATTGTTATTATTATCATTGTAGGTATTAGTATAATATAGTTATTATTAATATTATTATATCATCTTATAGTTATATTATTATTATAATTGTTAGTTTTATTGTTATAGTTAGTATTATTATTATTTGTTATTTTTAGTGTTGTAGTTGTTGTTATTATTATTATTAGAATTTAAGGTTATCATTAGGGAAGGTATTGGGTAACCCCGAGGGTTGGCTCGGGTATGATGGAAATGCCCGAGTTATGCCAACTAGTAAGGGTTGTACCAAATGGTTGGCATAAGATAAAAGAAAGTGCCCAATAAAACCACAAATAGAAAAAGATAACGAACCATCCCTAAAATTGTTAATAGCTAGAATATAGCTTAAGTAATATTATTTTGCTTATAGTATAATACCTGATATGAGTGAACCTGAGCAGACGATATCACTAACTTGATTGATTGAGGTGAGCTCCTCTGAACTGTTTTTCTAAAACGGGATGTGATGTTCTGATAACTGGTAATAATTGAAGAATTGACTATCAATAGCATCTGTGATATGTGGCAATGCTTGATAGGATGCTTGAGGGCTGCTTGTATGATTCTGCTTTAGCCAGTGGATTTTGTATACATAGCCTGGTTATGTGAATTTATACTGTGCTTACTCTGTTCCTATCTATTTGCCATGGCTGTATCTGCTTGATGCAATAGTCAATAATAACATGTTTTGAATTTTGAAAAATGCCTTGTTTATGAACTCACAAGCTTTATGCTGAGTCCCAATGTTTTCTATTTGTATGGACACAGATCCTAGGTGCCAAGTGATTACAGGGATTGAAGATTACGAGCTAGTTTATGAGAAAATAAAGTTCTAGAATGTTGTTGAAGTTTGGATCTCTAGTATAGTTAAACTGATGTAATGGTATTATCTATTATAACAAATGTATTGTACACGTTGATGTATAATTAAAGTTAGACTTCCGCTATGTACTCTATAACTCCTATGTGTTCTGTATATCTGATGCGTAACACTTCCCACGGTGAGCCCTAGGAGGCGGGTGTTACATAGCCTTGTAGTATATATGCTTTAAAAGAAACTTTAATTTGATAAGATGATATATTAAAAATATTTTCTTTCCTTTTACATCAAATGTCGAATACTCGTACAATAAAGGAGAAAAAACATCAGTTTTTTCATACTAATTTCACGAGGGTTAAACAAGAGGTGTTTATTTTTGTTGGCGGGTCAAACCCAAACATGACTTGAAACAGAATGTCAAAACATTAACGATAACATGACACGTATTTTCATGAGTTGGCATGTGTTACTAGATTATCTATACTTTATAATAAATGATAATTTGAGGTATCACTTTTTTAACGACAAAATTATATATAAACTAGCGGAAACTAACAAGTAAGAGTACATTACAAAAAAAAGATGAAAAATTAAAATCACACCAATAACCTCAATCTAGACAAGTGACTTTTTCTTTATATTTAATTCAAATAAACGATGACACCAAAATCTTCAATATCATATCCACACCACGATTGACGTCCTTGAACATACGATCATTCCACCAAATCCAAATGTGCCAAAGATATCACTTGTTAATTTTATATACCTCCTTAGTTTTTGCTCTAAAATAATTTATATTCAAATGAGCACCTACATAACATTTTTCTCTTCTTAAAAGTCAATATAATTAATTACTACACGTCTCACTACACACACATATCACTAGATTTTCAATAATCAAGATTGTTTTAAATAATATTTTTGAAAGAAAATTTAAAATCACATCTTTGTATTAAGAACGAAAATAATTAAAAGCAAATTTTTAATAAAACAAAAGTTTCTAAAAGCATTAACTTTTATGTAACGAAATATTTTTAATCGGTCTATTAAATTTCTTTGTAACAAACATAATTTTTTAAAAAAACGAAAATGATTAAAAGCGGTGTCTTTATAGAAAAAATTTTAATGAAGAATATTTTTTTTAAAACATATCTTTGAAGCGAATGTTTGAAAATGAAATTTTTTAGATATGAAAGTTCAAAGTTTTAATATTGTTGTTTTATTACTTAAAAGTAGTAATACACCAATGGTAATGGTGATGCTGCTATGAAAACTGAACCTAAGCAGGGTTTTTCCTACAAAGTTTTCAAGGGATGTGAACCTTTAATATTTGATGGCAAAAGAGATGTCATGGCCATTTTCAGTGGATCCATGAGATGGAAGCTGTTATTGAAATTAGTGGATGCACAGCCATACAAGCTGTCATGTATGCCACCCACTCATTTAGGTCCGAGGCATTGTTTTGGTGGGACAATGTTAAGCAGGCTAAATGATCTGGAGTTATTGCTACTTTGACCTGGAATGAACTGAAAGAGCTTGTGATGGAAAAATTTTGTCCTGAAGTTGAAAGGGACAAAATTGAAAGAGAATTCTTACAACTACAGGTCGGGGTCATGACACATTGTCAGTACACGACCAAGTTTGATGAGATGGCTCGACTGCTTCCTGAGCATGTAACACCTGAAGCAAAGCGCGTAAAAAGATAAGTGCAGGGGTTACCCCCTCATATTCGACAGTTAGTTAAGATGTCTGCCCCCAAACCTATGAGTCTGCAATTGCATTAAGTGTCATTGCATATGAAGAAGAAGGCATAATGACTGATAACAACAAAAGAAAGAGAAATGAGGATGGAAACCAGATGCCAAGAAAGGACAGAAAGATCACACGAAATGAAGGGAACCATGTCAACAAACCGTGGAGGAACGATAAAAATGAGTCTTGGAGAAAGTATCAAGATTCTAGATGTCTTAAATGTCCAACAGGTGATCATTCACGAAAGAACTGTCCGAAATTAGATGCTTTAACTGTTGGGAGTATGGACATTTCCGAAGTGATTGCAAGAACCCTCCACAAGCACAACCTACGGAGAATCAGAACAAGTTCAAGGGTCGAGTGTACGTGTTAAAGAAGCTGGAGATGAAACCATAGCTGGTACGTTTCTCACCAACAACATATATGGTAGAGTTTTATTTGACACTGGTGCAAATAGAAGTTTCATTTCAACTGTCTTAGTACCTTATTTGAACTTAGTGCCACAAACTCTAGAATGCGCATATATTGTAGAAACTGCCAGTGGTGAGCGAGATAAGATAAGTCAAATTTTTAGGGATTGTGTTATCACCTTAGTTAACACCGAATTCTCTGTAAACTTAATGCCGACCATTTTAAGTGAATATGATGTTATTCTTGGGATGGACTGGTTGAATAAGAATTGTGATCGACTCGACTGTGAACATAAGACGATGACTGTACGTAAGCCAGATGGGGAAAAGCTACTAATTCATGGAAGTCACGGAAACCCCAGACCAGTATCGTCTCAGCAATGAAGGCAAGGAAATGTATTCAGAAAGGATGCATAGCCTTTCTCTTATGCATGGTAGATGATAAAAAGGAAATGCAGATGAATGAAATACCTGTAGTGTGCGAATTACCAGACGTGTTTCCGGAAGATTTACCAGGACTTCCACCTGATCGTCAGATAAAATTTCGTATTGATTTAGTACCTGGTGCTAAACCAATCGCGAAGGCTCCTTATCGTCTAGCCCCTTCAGAGATGAAAGAACTTATGAAGCAAATTGACGAACTCTTAAAAAGAAAGTTTATTAGACCTCGTTCCTCACCTTGGGGAGCGCCAGTATTGTTCGTCAAAAATAAAGATAGTTCAATGCGTATGTGCATTGATTATCGAGAATTAAACAAGTTAACTGTTAAGAACAAGTATCCTTTACCAAGAATAGATGATTTATTTGATCAACGTCAAGGAGCCAACTACTTTTCAAAAATTGATTTTCGATCAGGTTATCATCAGTTGAAAGTGCGCGAGGAAGACATTCCTAAGACCGCATTTAGGACGCGTTATGGGCATTATGAATTTTTGGTTATGTATTTTGGACTAACCAATGCTCCTGCTGCATTCATGGATATGATGAATAGAGTTTGCAAGCCATACTTGGATAAGTTTGTCATTGTATTTATAAACGACATACTTATTTATTCTAAGGACCAGATGATCACGCTAGACATCTAAAATGGTCCTAGAAACCCTTCGACAAGAAAGCTTTATGCAAAATTCTCTAAATGTGACTTCTGTAAAAGAAAAGTTCAATTCCTGGTCACGTAATAAATGAGAAGGGAATACAAGTAGATCCAGCTAACATAGAAGCTGTGATGAAATGGGAATCACCGAAGAATCCCAGTGAGATTAGGAGCTTTTTAGGATTAGCAGGATATTATAGAAGGTTTATTCAAGACATCTCCAAGATTGCTACCCCTTTAACATCTTTGACTCGAAAGAACGTAAAGTTTGACTGGGGACCAAAGCAAGAAAAAGCTTTCAACCTTCTAAAACAAAAGCTTAGTAGTGCTCCTATACTTTCATTACCAGATGGTAATAAAGACTTTGCATATACTGTGACGCCTCATATAATGGTTTAGGTTGTGTGTTGATGCAACGTGACAAGGTTATAGCCTATGCATCACGACAACTAAAGTTCATGAAAAAATACTATACTACGCACGATCTTGAATTGGGTGCCATAGTGTTTGCCTTAAAGATTTGGCGACACTACTTGTATGGTACTAAGTGTGTAATCTACTCAGACCATAAAGCTTACAGCACATCTTTAATCAAAATATGTTAAACATAAGGCAAAGAAGGTGGATGAACTTCTCAATGACTATGATTGTGAAATCAAATACCATCCAGGAAAGGCTAATGTAGTCGCTGATGCTCTCAGTCGAAAAGAAAGAGTTAACCGATTAGGGTAAAAGCATTAAAGATAGATGTCAAGCTTGACTGGAAAAACCAAATCAAGAATGCTCAAACTGAAGCGCTGAAAGATGAGAATATTCAGTTTGAAAGAATGATGGGTAACCAGAAATTATTGACTCAAGGACTGGATGGAGTCCTACGATTTGGTCAGAGAATTTGGATCCTAAAATTGAAGGTATTCAGGACAAAGTATTAGATGAAGCCCATAAGTCCAATACACAATGCATCCTGGAGAAAACAAAATGTATAAAGATATTCGAAATCACTACTGGTGACCTAATATGAAAAACCATAGCCAGTACGTTGAGAAATGCTTAACATGTCTGCAAGTTAAGATTAAACATCAAAAAACCAGCCGGTCAGTTACAACAGTTGGAGTTGCCAATTACCGTAGATAGTTTTCAGGTACGCCCTTATTTAAGGTTATATTTAATTATTATTATAGTCGTTATTATTATTGTTATTATTATCATTGTAGGTATTAGTATTAATATAGTTATTATTAATATTATTATTATCATCTTTATAGTTATATTATTATTATAATTGTTAGTTTTATTGTTATAGTTAGTATTATTATTATTTGTTATTTTTAGTGTTGTAGTTGTTGTTATTATTATTATTAGAATTTAAGGTTATCATTAGGGAAGGTATTGGGTAACCCCGAGGGTTGGCTCGGGTATGATGGAAATGCCCGAGTTATGCCAACTAGTAAGGGTTGTACCAAATGGTTGGCATAAGATAAAAGAAAGTGCCCAAATAAAACCAACAAATAGAAAAAGATAACGAACCATCCCTAAAATTGTTAATAGCTAGAATATAGCTTAAGTAATATTATTTTGCTTATAGTATAATACCTGATATGAGTGAACCTGAGCAGACGATATCACTAACTTGATTGATTGAGGTGAGCTCCTCTGAACTGTTTTCTAAAACGGGATGTGATGTTCTGATAACTGGTAATAATTGAAGAATTGACTATCAATAGCATCTGTGATATGTGGCAATGCTTGATAGGATGCTTGAGGGCTGCTTGTATGATTCTGCTTTAGCCAGTGGATTTTGTATACATAGCCTGGTTATGTGAATTTATACTGTGCTTACTCTGTTCCTATCTATTTGCCATGGCTGTATCTGCTTGATGCAATAGTCAATAATAACATGTTTTGAATTTTGAAAAATGCCTTGTTTATGAACTCACAAGCTTTATGCTGAGTCCCAAATGTTTTCTATTTGTATGGACACAGATCCTAGGTGCCAAGTGATTACAGGGATTGAAGATTACGAGCTAGTTTATGAGAAAATAAAGTTCTAGAATGTTGTTGAAGTTTGGATCTCTAGTATAGTTAAACTGATGTAATGGTATTATCTATTATAACAAATGTATTGTACACGTTGATGTATAATTAAAGTTAGACTTCCGCTATGTACTCTATAACTCCTATGTGTTCTGTATATCTGATGCGTAACACTTCCCACGGTGAGCCCTAGGAGGCGGGTGTTACATAGCCTTGTAGTATATATGCTTTAAAAGAAACTTTAATTTGATAAGATGATATATTAAAAATATTTTCTTTCCTTTTACATCAAATGTCGAATACTCGTACAATAAAGGAGAAAAACATCAGTTTTTTCATACTAATTTCACGAGGGTTAAACAAGAGGTGTTTATTTTTGTTGGCGGGTCAAACCCAAACATGACTTGAAACAGAATGTCAAAAACATTAACGATAACATGACACGTATTTTCATGAGTTGGCATGTGTTACTAGATTATCTATACTTTATAATAAATGAATAATTTGAGGTATCACTTTTTTTAACGACAAAATTATATATAAACTAGCGGAAAACTAACAAGTAAGAGTACATTACAAAAAAAAGATGAAAAATTAAAATCACACCAATAACCTCAATCTAGACAAGTGACTTTTTCTTTATATTTAATTCAAATAAACGATGACACCAAAATATCTTCAAATATCATATCCACACCACGATTGACGTCCTTGAACATACGATCATTCCACCAAATCCAAATGTGCCAAAGATATCACTTGTTAATTTTATATACCTCCTTTAGTTTTTGCTCTAAAATAATTTATATTCAAATGAGCACCTACATAACATTTTTCTCTTCTTAAAAGTCAATATAATTAATTACTACACGTCTCACTACACACACATATCACTAGATTTTCAATAATCAAGATTGTTTTAAATAATATTTTTGAAAGAAAATTTAAAATCACATCTTTGTATTAAAGAACGAAAATAATTAAAAAGCAAATTTTTAATAAAACAAAAAGTTTCTAAAAGCATTAACTTTTATGTAACGAAATATTTTTAATCGGTCTATTAAATTTCTTTGTAACAAACATAATTTTTTAAAAAAACGAAAATGATTAAAAGCGGTGTCTTTAATAGAAAAAATTTTAATGAAGAATATTTTTTTTAAAACATATCTTTGAAGCGAATGTTTGAAAATGAAATTTTTTAGATATGAAAGTTCAAAGTTTTAATATTGTTGTTTTATTACTTAAAAGTAGTAATAACACCAATGGTAATGGTGATGCTGCTATGAAAACTGAACCTAAGCAGGGTTTTCCTACAAAGTTTTCAAGGGATGTGAACCTTTAATATTTGATGGCAAAAGAGATGTCATGGCCATTTTTCAGTGGATCCATGAGATGGAAGCTGTTATTGAAATTAGTGGATGCACAGCCATACAAGCTGTCATGTATGCCACCCACTCATTTAGGTCCGAGGCATTGTTTTGGTGGGACAATGTTAAGCAGGCTAAATGATCTGGAGTTATTGCTACTTTGACCTGGAATGAACTGAAAGAGCTTGTGATGGAAAAATTTTGTCCTGAAGTTGAAAGGGACAAAATTGAAAGAGAATTCTTACAACTACAGGTCGGGGTCATGACACATTGTCAGTACACGACCAAGTTTGATGAGATGGCTCGACTGCTTCCTGAGCATGTAACACCTGAAGCAAAGCGCGTAAAAAGATAAGTGCAGGGGTTACCCCCTCATATTCGACAGTTAGTTAAGATGTCTGCCCCCAAACCTATGAGTCTGCAATTGCATTAAGTGTCATTGCATATGAAGAAGAAGGCATAATGACTGATAACAACAAAAGAAAGAGAAATGAGGATGGAAACCAGATGCCAAGAAAGGACAGTTTCATTTTCTTATTAGTTATTATTAATTTAATTCCCATGGAATTTCCATGGGCGTAGTAGATTAAAGAAAAGAATTTCTAGATAATCAAACTCTCAATTATTTTTCTATTTTATTTTATTTTATACTAGTGATTACAACTTAAAGGCTAAACATGATGAGTTTTGTATGTTAGTTATTTTTAACTAGCATTTTGGATAACATCTAAGTTGGAAATAGAAGACAATACCTAAAGTTCCATGAAACATCATTCTTAATTATTTGTCGATTAGTAAAATACTTTTAAGGATGAGTTTAATTGGTTATGATCTATCATATATAAATACATACATACATACATACATATGTATATACATATATATATATAATAAGGCTTATTAGATTTTAGTAATTTTAACATTTATTTATTGAGCAAGTTTAATCTTAACTTAAAAAATATTTACAAACAATTCCAATTTATATCTTATTTTCCTCTAACGATCACTTACTAATTGAGAGTTAACTCTTTTAATTTTATTGATGAACTAGGGTCAACTTTGAACCATTTTTCACTTGCACCTCTCAGCATCCATCAGGTGCGTTTTTTAGTGTCTAGTATTCATCATCACTTGAATATTCCTCTAACTAGTCAAGTGGTTTAGACCAAGAGGTGTAGCTTGTCAGGTTTCTGGGTGAAAAAGTTTCAGATTGACGGACCTGATTGTTGATTTCAACTTTTTGTTTAGTGTCATACAAGTAGTCCATGTCATTAAGAAACTAATGGTGTTAACTTTCAGTTAGCAAATGATCGTTGGAGGAAAATAACTCAAAATTAAAAGTGTTTGTAAACATTTCATGAGTTGGGATTAATCCCAACCAATAAATGAAAGTTAAAATTATTAAAATCTAATGAACCTAATAATAAAAGAAACTATTCGCTTTTAAGTAAAGTATATTGATTATTATACTAGCAATCTCATGTGATTATTTTTTTATTAATTATGTTATTAATACATGTTTTACGGTTAATTCTAGTAAACACTACTTCACTTTGAGTCTTGTTCCAACAAAACATCTATCAAGCTTTTTTTCTTTTTCTGCCTAGAGTCTAAAGTTAGGGCGATGTTACGAATAAACTTTTTTTCAATCAAGATTGTCATGTCATTTCACATGTTTTTAAATATTAATAACAAGTCCTCGTAATCACATGTTTGTACAATTATTCATATATTTTACGCATAATAATATTTAGAATATTATGAGAGAGAGATTATCAAGTTCACATCCATTGAGCTTTCACATGAAAATGTCTTGTTAGAAACCTCAAAGGGGATGGAGCACTTGTAAACGTTTTAGTCCTTCTGGTAAAAAATTTAGGTTCGAATCTACCTTTTAATGTTTTTTGTTATAATTTTTTTAAAGATCATCTGCTTAACGCAAGCTACATTTTATATGATTTTATTGATTAGTAGGTATTAACTGGATCCTGTAAGTTTTCCAGTAATGAGTTTTCACAATTGCAAACGGTCCATCACTAACGAATCCAACCGACGAACAAGGATCCAAAGACATGTAACATCTAGCCTCTCAAATTAATTAATATTATTCACCCTGTCCACTAGATGAACTTGTTTTTGGTTGTCGAAGTGTAGACCCCATAACATACATATTCTAGAATTACTCCCACCTAAACATGCTTTTCGATTAAGCACGTTAGTTATTCTTTATAATTGGTTATTAAGCGGTGCATCGTGTTTCATGGTTATGAACTCATGAATAACTCAAAAAATCTCATTGTAGTTCTCAGTTTCCCCGTTGTAATGACAAGTTATCAATTTTTTGTGACTAGATCTGACCCGAACCTAAAATTTCGACCTAGAGTTAAGAGATATCTAAGTACATAAAAACAATCTTGATAAGAAGAAAACTTCAAATCATCATCATCAAAGTTATATTATAAATGTTTATATTACATATTTTTATCGTACTATAACTTATAGCCTCATAGCTGTAACAACTCAAGCGTTTGGGTCATATGAACTCCGCATTTCATATATGTCAAACGAGTAAGTAATGAGTAAATTGTCTATTTAAAGTTTGAAGTTTTTAGATGAAATTTTACGAAACATAGTTTGACTCGTACAGAAAAATAAGCTCGTCACAATGACATATTTGAAATTTCATAATACGTTATATTTTAAAAGTTATAAAAGAAAATGAGTTAAGCAACTGAATTAATTATAATAATAATATTATAATATAATATTCAAATTTGAGATTTCAGAATACACATTTCATCCCACATCGAATTCAAAAGTGTCTCATCCCACATCACCTCTCAAACTTTTTCACCTACCTTCTGCTCCCTTATAATAGAAGCCTTAAGGTTGAATTTAGAACATAAGTTTTTTAGGAACGCTCTAATATAAAGAGAATCCCGAGTTCTTAATACCCTGTTAGGTGTTGCTAGTAGTCGTTTTGGTACTCGAGTAGGAGCGCGAGTAGGGGAGACTCTACATCAAATTACCGTAGATAGTTTTCAGGTACGCCCTTATTTAAGGTTATATTTAATTATTATTATAGTCGTTATTATTATTGTTATTATTATCATTGTAGGTATTAGTATTAATATAGTTATTATTAATATTATTATTATCATCTTTATAGTTATTATTATTATTATAATTGTTAGTTTTATTGTTATAGTTAGTATTATTATTATTTGTTATTTTTAGTGTTGTAGTTGTTGTTATTATTATTATTAGAATTTAAGGTTATCATTAGGGAAGGTATTGGGTAACCCCGAGGGTTGGCTCGGGTATGATGGAAATGCCCGAGTTATGCCAACTAGTAAGGGTTGTACCAAATGGTTGGCATAAGATAAAAGAAAGTGCCCAAATAAAACCAACAAATAGAAAAAGATAACGAACCATCCCTAAAATTGTTAATAGCTAGAATATAGCTTAAGTAATATTATTTTGCTTATAGTATAATACCTGATATGAGTGAACCTGAGCAGACGATATCACTAACTTGATTGATTGAGGTGAGCTCCTCTGAACTGTTTTTTCTAAAACGGGATGTGATGTTCTGATAACTGGTAATAATTGAAGAATTGACTATCAATAGCATCTGTGATATGTGGCAATGCTTGATAGGGCTTGAGGGCTGCTTGTATGATTCTGCTTTAGCCAGTGGATTTTGTATACATAGCCTGGTTATGTGAATTTATACTGTGCTTACTCTGTTCCTATCTATTTGCCATGGCTGTATCTGCTTGATGCAATAGTCAATAATAACATGTTTTGAATTTTGAAAAATGCCTTGTTTATGAACTCACAAGCTTTATGCTGAGTCCCAAATGTTTTCTATTGTATGGACACAGATCCTAGGTGCCAAGTGATTACAGGGATTGAAGATTACGAGCTAGTTTATGAGAAATAAAGTTCTAGAATGTTGTTGAAGTTTTGGATCTCTAGTATAGTTAAACTGATGTAATGGTATTATCTATTATAACAAATGTATTGTACACGTTGATGTATAATTAAAGTTAGACTTCCGCTATGTACTCTATAACTCCTATGTGTTCTGTATATCTGATGCGTAACACTTCCCACGGTGAGCCCTAGGAGGCGGGTGTTACATAGCCTTGTAGTATATATGCTTTAAAAGAAACTTAATTTGATAAGATGATATATTAAAAAATATTTCTTTCCTTTTTACATCAAATGTCGAATACTCGTACAATAAAGGAGAAAAACATCAGTTTTTCATACTAATTTCACGAGGGTTAAACAAGAGGTGTTTATTTTGTTGGCGGGTCAAACCCAAACATGACTTGAAACAGAATGTCAAAAACATTAACGATAACATGACACGTATTTTCATGAGTTGGCATGTGTTACTAGATTATCTATACTTTATAATAATGAATAATTTGAGGTATCACTTTTTTAACGACAAAATTATATATAAACTAGCGGAAAACTAACAAGTAAGAGTACATTACAAAAAAAGATGAAAAATTAAAATCACACCAATAACCTCAATCTAGACAAGTGACTTTTTCTTTATATTTAATTCAAATAAACGATGACACCAAAATATCTTCAAATATCATATCCACACCACGATTGACGTCCTTGAACATACGATCATTCCACCAAATCCAAATGTGCCAAAGATATCACTTGTTAATTTTATATACCTCCTTTAGTTTTTGCTCTAAAATAATTTATATTCAAATGAGCACCTACATAACATTTTTCTCTTCTTAAAAGTCAATATAATTAATTACTACACGTCTCACTACACACACATATCACTAGATTTTCAATAATCAAGATTGTTTTAAAATAATTTTTGAAAGAAAATTTAAAATCACATCTTTGTATTAAAGAACGAAAATAATTAAAAAGCAAATTTTAATAAAACACAAAAGTTTCTAAAAGCATTAACTTTTATGTAACGAATATTTTTAATCGGTCTATTAAATTTCTTTGTAACAAACATAATTTTTTAAAAAAACGAAAATGATTAAAAGCGGTGTCTTTAATAGAAAAAATTTTAATGAAGAATATTTTTTTTAAAACATATCTTTGAAGCGAATGTTTGAAAATGAAATTTTTTAGATATGAAAGTTCAAAGTTTTAATATTGTTGTTTTATTACTTAAAAGTAGTAATAACACCAATGGTAATGGTGATGCTGCTATGAAAACTGAACCTAAGCAGGGTTTTTCCTACAAAGTTTTCAAGGGATGTGAACCTTTAATATTTGATGGCAAAAGAGATGTCATGGCCATTTTTCAGTGGATCCATGAGATGGAAGCTGTTATTGAAATTAGTGGATGCACAGCCATACAAGCTGTCATGTATGCCACCCACTCATTTAGGTCCGAGGCATTGTTTTGGTGGGACAATGTTAAGCAGGCTAAATGATCTGGAGTTATTGCTACTTTGACCTGGAATGAACTGAAAGAGCTTGTGATGGAAAAATTTTGTCCTGAAGTTGAAAGGGACAAAATTGAAAGAGAATTCTTACAACTACAGGTCGGGGTCATGACACATTGTCAGTACACGACCAAGTTTGATGAGATGGCTCGACTGCTTCCTGAGCATGTAACACCTGAAGCAAAGCGCGTAAAAGATAAGTGCAGGGGTTACCCCCTCATATTCGACAGTTAGTTAAGATGTCTGCCCCCAAAACCTATGAGTCTGCAATTGCATTAAGTGTCATGCATATGAAGAAGCATAATGACTGATAACAACAAAAGAAAGAGAAATGAGGATGGAAACCAGATGCCAAGAAAGGACAGAAAGATCACACGAAATGAAGGGAACCATGTCAACAAACCGTGGAGGAACGATAAAAATGAGTCTTGGAGAAAGTATCAAGATTCTAGATGTCTTAAATGTCCAACAGGTGATCATTCACGAAAGAACTGTCCGAAAATTAGATGCTTTAACTGTTGGGAGTATGGACATTTCCGAAGTGATTGCAAGAACCCTCCACAAGCACAACCTACGGAAATCAGAACAAGTTCAAGGGTCGAGTGTACGTGTTAAAAGAAGCTGGAGATGAAACCATAGCTGGTACGTTTCTCACCAACAACATATATGGTAGAGTTTTATTTGACACTGGTGCAAATAGAAGTTTCATTTCAACTGTCTTAGTACCTTATTTGAACTTAGTGCCACAAACTCTAGAATGCGCATATATTGTAGAAACTGCCAGTGGTGAGCGAGATAAGATAAGTCAAATTTTTAGGGATTGTGTTATCACCTTAGTTAACACCGAATTCTCTGTAAACTTAATGCCGACCATTTTAAGTGAATATGATGTTATTCTTGGGATGGACTGGTTGAATAAGAATTGTGATCGACTCGACTGTGAACATAAGACGATGACTGTACGTAAGCCAGATGGGGAAAAGCTACTAATTCATGGAAGTCACGGAAACCCCAAGACCAGTATCGTCTCAGCAATGAAGGCAAGGAAATGTATTCAGAAAGGATGCATAGCCTTTCTCTTATGCATGGTAGATGATAAAAGGAAATGCAGATGAATGAAATACCTGTAGTGTGCGAATTACCAGACGTGTTTCCGGAAGATTTACCAGGACTTCCACCTGATCGTCAGATAAAATTTCGTATTGATTTAGTACCTGGTGCTAAACCAATCGCGAAGGCTCCTTATCGTCTAGCCCCTTCAGAGATGAAAGAACTTATGAAGCAAATTGACGAACTCTTAAAAAGAAAGTTTATTAGACCTCGTTCCTCACCTTGGGGAGCGCCAGTATTGTTCGTCAAAAATAAAGATAGTTCAATGCGTATGTGCATTGATTATCGAGAATTAAACAAGTTAACTGTTAAGAACAAGTATCCTTTACCAAGAATAGATGATTTATTTGATCAACGTCAAGGAGCCAACTACTTTTCAAAAATTGATTTTCGATCAGGTTATCATCATTTGAAAGTGCGCGAGGAAGACATTCCTAAGACCGCATTTAGGACGCGTTATGGGCATTATGAATTTTTGGTTATGTATTTTGGACTAACCAATGCTCCTGCTGCATTCATGGATATGATGAATAGAGTTTGCAAGCCATACTTGGATAAGTTTGTCATTGTATTTATAAACGACATACTATTTATTCTAACCAAGGACCTCAAGACTCACCTAACAAAAAAGCCTAGAACCCTTCGACAAGAAAAGCTTTATGCAAAATTCTCTAAATGTGACTTCTGTAAAAGAAAAGTTCAATTCCTTGGTCACGTAATAAATGAGAAGGGAATACAAGTAGATCCAGCTAACATAGAAGCTGTGATGAAATGGGAATCACCGAAGAATCCCAGTGAGATTAGGAGCTTTTTAGGATTAGCAGGATATTATAGAAGGTTTATTCAAGACATCTCCAAGATTGCTACCCCTTTAACTCTTTGACTCGAAAGAACGTAAAGTTTGACTGGGGACCAAAGCAAGAAAAAGCTTTCAACCTTCTAAAACAAAAGCTTAGTAGTGCTCCTATACTTTCATTACCAGATGGTAATAAAGACTTTGCAATATACTGTGACGCCTCATATAATGGTTTAGGTTGTGTTGATGCAACGTGACAAGGTTATAGCCTATGCATCACGACAACTAAAAGTTCATGAAAAAAACTATACTACGCACGATCTTGAATTGGGTGCCATAGTGTTTGCCTTAAAGATTTGGCGACACTACTTGTATGGTACTAAGTGTGTAATCTACTCAGACCATAAAAGCTTACAGCACATCTTTAATCAAATATGTTAAACATAAGGCAAAGAAGGTGATGGAACTTCTCAATGACTATGATTGTGAAATCAAATACCATCCAGGAAAGGCTAATGTAGTCGCTGATGCTCTCAGTCGAAAAGAAAGAGTTAAACCGATTAGGGTAAAAGCATTAAAGATAGATGTCAAGCTTGACTGGAAACCAATCAGAATGCTCAAACTGAAGCTGCTGAAAGATAGAATATTCAGTTTGAAAGAATGATGGGTAACCAGAAATTATTGACTCAAGGACTGGAGGTGTCCTACTTGGTCAAGTTTGGAACAAGAATTTGGATCCTAAAATTTGAAGGTATCATTCCTAGTATTAAAAACCCATAGTCCATACCATGCATCCTGAGAAACAAATGTATAAAGATATTCGAAATCACTACTGGTGACCTAATATGAAAAGATCCATAGCCCAGTACGTTGAGAAATGCTTAACATGTCTGCAAGTTAAGATTAAACATCAAACCAGCCGGTCAGTTACAACAGTTGGTTGCCAGTATGGAAAGAGATAGAGTGACCATGGATTTTGTTATAAAACTTCCAATAACAAAAAGATATAATGTATATATGGGTGGTGGTTGACAGCCAACAAGTCAGCACATTTTCTACCCATAATTGAGAGCTATCCAATAGAAAAAACTAGCCAAGATATATATTGATGAAATAGTAAGTAAGCACGGAGTGCCTTTATCCATTATCTCTGATAGAGAGTCGATTCACTTCTAGATTCTGGACAAATTCCAAAAGGAACTTGGAACCAAAATCAGTTTAAGCACTGCATATCAATCCTCAGAGGGCAGTGGACAAGTAGCAAACTTAGAAGACATGTTGCGTGCTTGCATGATTGATTTTGGAGGTAGCTGGGATGATCATTTGCCTTTGATTGAATTTTCTTATAACAACAGCTACCATTCCAGCATTAAGGCTGCACCATTTGAAGCCTTATATGGTAGGAAATGCAGAACTCCCATCTGTTGGACATAAGTAGGGGATGATCAGTTGACCAAACCGAAATTATTCTCGAGACAACTGAGAAAATCCAACAAATCAGACAATGACTAAAGGCTTCTCAGATAGATAGAAGAGTTATGCAGATAACAGAAGGAGACCTTTAGAATTTCAAGAAGGAGACTATGTGATATTGAAAGTCTCACCATGGAAAGGAGTAATGCGATTCGGTAAACGCGGGAAGTTAAGTCCCAGGTATATTGGACCGTTCAAAATCATCGCAAAATTGGTCCAGTAGCATACAAGCTATAATTACCTGAAACTTTGAAAGGTATTCACGATACTTTTCATATATCGAACCTAACGAGGTGTCTGGCAGATCTGACTCAAGGACGTGCAAATAGACGAGAAATTAAACTTTACTGAAAAACCGATAAAGATTCTTGATTCTCAAGAATGAAAATTAAGAAATAAAATAATTCCATTAGTATTGGTCCAGTGGCAGGGTCAGAAAGGATCCGAGAAGACTTGGGAATTAGCAGAAGAAATAAAAGTCAAATATCCTCAACTGTTCGAGTAACCTTCGAATTTCGAGGACGAAATTCTTTTAAGGGGAGGAGAATGTAACAACCCGAGCGTTTGGGTCATATGAACTCCGCATTTTATATATTGTCAAACGAGTAAGTAATGAGTAAATTGTCTATTTAAAGTTTGAAGTTTTTAGATGAAATTTTTATGTTATAAGAGACCATTTGATATAATAATAATATATTATATTCGAACCTGCTCCGTTTTTTACGAAACTTAGGTTGACTCGTAGAGAAAAATAAGCTCGTCACAATGACATATTTGAAATTTCATAATACGTTATATTTTAAAAGTTATAAAGAAAAACGAGTTAAGCAACTGAATTAATTATAATAATATAATATTATAATAATAAATTCAAATTTGAGATTTCAGAATACACATTTCATCCCGAATTCAAAAGTGTCTCATCCCACATCGCCTCTCAAACTTTTTCACCTACCTTCTGCTCCCTTATAAATAGAAGCCTTAAGATTGAATTTAGAACATAAGTTTTTTAGGAACGCTCTAATATAAAGAGAATCCCGAGTTCTCAATACCCCGTTAGGTGTTGCTAGTAGTCGTTTTGGTACTCGAGTAGGAGCGCGACTAGGAGCGCGAGTAGAGGAGACTCTACATCAAATTGCCGTAGATAGTTTTCAGGTACGCCCTTGTTTAAGGTTATATTTAATTATTATTATAGTCGTTATTATTATTGTTATTATTATCATTGTAGGTATTAGTATTAATATAGTTATTATTAATATTATTATTATCATCTTTATAGTTATTATTATTATTATAGTTGTTATTTTTATTGTTATAGTTAGTATTATTATTATTTGTTATTTTTAGTATTGTAGTTGTCATTATTATTATTATTAGACTTTAAGGTTATCATTATGGAATGTATTGGGTAACCCCGAGGGTTGGCTCGGGTATGATGGAAACGCCCGAGTTATGCCAACTAGTAAGGGTTGTACCAAAGGGTTGGCATAGGATAAAAGAAAGTGCCCAAATAAATCCAACAAATAGAAAAAGATAACGAATCATCCCTAAAATTGTTAATAGCTAGAATATAGCTTAAGTAATGTTATTTTGATTATAGTATAATACCTGATAGGAGTGAACCTGAGCAGACGATATCACTAACTTGATTGATTGAGGTGAGCTCCTCTGAACTGTTTTTCTAAAACGGGATGTGATGTTCTGATAACTGGTAATAATTGAAGAATTGACTATCATAGCATCTGTGATATGTGGCAATGCTTGATAGGATGCTTGAGGGCTGCTTGTATGATTCTGCTTTAGCCAGTGGATTTTGTATACATAGCCTGGTTATGTGAATTTATACTGTGCTTACTCTGTTCCTATCTGTTTGCCATGGCTGTATCTGCTTGATGCAATAGTCAATAATAACATGTTTTGAATTTTGAAAAATGCCTTGTTTATGAACTCACAAGCTTTATGCTGAGTCCCAAATGTTTTCTATTTGTATGGACACAGATCCTAGGTGCCAAGTGATTACAGAGATTGAAGATTACGAGCTAGTTTATGGGAAATAAAGTTCTAGAATGTTGTTGAAGTTTTGGATCTCTAGTATAGTTAAACTGATGTAATGGTATTATCTATTATAACAAATGTATTGTACACGTTGATGTATAATTAAAGTTAGACTTCCGCTATGTACTCTATAACTCGTATGTGTTCTGTATATCTGATGCGTAACACTTCCCACGGTGAGCCCTAGGAGGCGGGTGTTACATAGCCTTGTAGTATATATGCTTTAAAAGAAACTTTAATTTGATAAGATGATATATTAAGAAATATTTTCTTTCCTTTTTACATCAAATGTCGAATACTCGTACAATAAAGGAGAAAAACATCAGTTTTTTCATACTAATTTCACGAGGGTTAAACAAGAGGTGTTTTTTTTGTTGGCGGGTCAAACCCAAACATGACTTGAAACAGAATGTCAAAAACATTAACGATAACATGACACGTATTTTCATGAGTTGGCATGTGTTACTAGATTATCTATACTTTATAATAAATGAATAATTTAAGGTATCACTTTTTTTAACGACAAAATTATATATAAACTAGCGGGAAACTAACAAGTAAGAGTACATTACAAAAATAAAGATGAAAAATTAAAATCACACCAATAACCTCAATCTAAACAAGTGACTTTTTTTTTATATTTAATTCAAATAAACGATGACACCAAAATATCTTCAAATATCACATTCACACCACGATTGACGTCGTTGAACATACGATATTCCTCCAAATCCAAATGTGCCAAAGATATCACTTGTTAATTTTATATACCTCCTTTAGTTTTTGCTCTAAAATAATTTATATTCAAATGAGTACCTACATAACATTTTTCTCTTCTTAAAAGTCAATATAATTACTTACTACAGGTCTCACTACACACACATATCACTAGATTTTCAATAATCAAGATTGTTATAAAATAATTTTTGAAAGAAAATTTAAAATCACATCTTTGTATTAAAGAACGAAAATAATTAAAAAGCAAATTTTTAATAAAACACAAAAGTTTCTAAAAGCATTAACTTTTATGTAACGAAATATTTTTAATCGGTCTATTAAATTTCTTTGTAACAAACATAATTTTTTTAAAAGAACGAAATGATTAAAAGCGGAGTCTTTAATAGAAAAAATTTTAATGAAGAATATTTTTTTTAAAACATATCTTTGAAGCGAATGTTTGAAAATGAAATTTTTTAGATACGAAAGTTCAAAGTTTTAATATTGTTGTTTTATTAATTAAAAGTAGTTATACGTAATTTCAATATATTATATCAAAATATCATTATATGAATCCTAAAACTTTCTTTATTAGCTGTTATATGCTTTTGTATTCATCCTACACGGGTTTTAGGCTAGTTTTTTATATATTAAAACCCTAAAATTACAAGTTTAAAATCAAGATAAAAATGATTATAAAACACTTACCTTTAACTGTATAACAAGATCACCGTTTTCTATAGCTTTAAAATTTTGATATAAATAACCAACTAGTTTAACTAATTATGACACAAAACACATCTTAAAGCATAAAAAAATAAACATGATAAAAGGGTAAACCTGTAAAAACGACATGCTTACAAAAAATCTAACTGTTTTAGCTAACATATATGTGGATTCAATCCAAAACTGGCTGAAATCATTTATATTAAACTTAAACTTATAATAAATTTGTGTTGGTTTTGTCATTGTCGAAACTAATTGACATATCTTTCATGTGCTATCAAGAAGATAAAGTTAAGAGTCGTGGTCATGTATTTCCAAAAAGATCACAAATTTGGTCAAAATAGTCATTCGCATGGAAAACTTGCCTTAAGCTAAACCTTACGCCACCATTAGTCTTCTTCTAGAGTTCTAGAGACAGACGTAATATACAATAAGTTTTCCATATAATTTTTTAAACTAAAATATGCATATATACAAATATATGTACGTACACATGTAATTAGTTTCAAAGTGTTTTAACATGAGGTGTATGTAGGTAGCAACCAGAATACTACACGCGCGTACATTTTGATGAGAGTATATGCGTCCATCTAATACACAACATAATAACGTAATGTGTCTATATAATTAGCCTACATATATATAATTGCTCGTCGTTATGCATACAATTATGCATATTTATATGCATAACTCACCAACTTTGTTTGTAAAAAAATTAAAAAAAAACGTTTTTAAAAATATAACAAAAAGAATAGGGGAAACTTAGACAAACTCAAATTAATGATAATACAATTATTTATTTTACGGTTTATATAAAAACTAATAATAAGTTATATAAAAGTTATTTGAGTTAATAATAATAATAAAGCTAGGCTTTAGAGTTACATTTTGTCACAACTACCACCAACTCATTACACCCATGAATAAGTGTGTGTGACCACAAATTTGAGTAAGTGACCCTCACATGACAACAATTTTTATTCACTCATTAGACCATTACGAATACTGTAAATAACATATTCATGTTTGTGTTTATTTTTTTAAAAATTATGTTATGTTCATTCCTTAAAATATTCAAGAGACATGGATGAATACAACCAAATATATGCATATATATAAAAAAGCAAGTGTAGATGAACATAAAAGAAGCAACAAGATACAAAGGTAGACTGTAACAACACATTTATAATTGGAATTTATCCAAACAAGTTTATGTGCATATTTACAATTACTTAGCTATTTTATGAACATGTCTAATAATAATATTTAAAAAGATTAAATTTCAACGTACAAACATAAACAGACAGACACGTAGACTCAACAAATCTCAAGTTATTAAAAGCCTTTAACCGTAGATAAGCAACATGACTTTTGTTCTCTTATTTCTATAATTAAACGAATTGTATATGATATCGTGTTGATGCTCACCTCCTAATCAAATAAATGATTCACAAATAATTTATTGAACGTCATTTTCGATATCTACTCTGTCAATTATTGAAACATAAAGGTTAATGTACTTCTTAAACCATATTTATTAATGGGAAAATTCCAATTTCGGTATTGGAACATGAATTGATTTGAGCAATATTTAATATCCCTCGCGTTAAATAATTAGGAACTTGATAAACTTTAAAAACATATAATATGTTAAACTAGACAAACATAGCTAGCAAACGTATTCATATTTCTACAACTTTTCAAAGTGTTCTACATCGTTTGTCGTGGGAGCTAATAATTCCTTAAGGATTATTCACACAACCATAAAGTAGTTATGTTATGCTAAAAAATCTCTAACTTTTCTTCTTGAAACACACTTGCTCTAACAAACATTAAAAAATATATGAGTGCTATAAATACTTTCATGATGATATCTGGGTAATTTCTATGAAGTTATATCTCACGGATGACATGAGAAATTCACTCGTTCGAGACTATATGTCTTAAGTTTACATCATTACTTTAAATGTCTACTATGTAGCAGAACCTAATACTCGCACATCTATAACCTTAGCAAAATTTGTTAAACCATATTAAAAAATCTACTATTAAATATATTAGAGGAAATTTCTCTTTTGGTTAAGTTGAAAAATAGCTAACTGCCAAATTGAGATTAATAAATCGATAAAAATACTTGAGTGACCAAATATAACTTAATCTAGAGTTAAAACCCTTGAAATCTTTAAGGTGAGTTATCTGCAAAATACATTCCAGATATTTTAGTTAAACAAATGTGTAATTTCTCAAAGAGAACAGTGCAGTTCTTAGGATTTTTGAAAGGATAGAAGGTTAGTAGTCATAAGGCATCCTACTTTCATCTTGTTGGAAACTTCTCTAAATTATTATCACTTTTATTTCAATTAAATCGCTAACTATTTAGTCATGAGCTTTGCATGCCTAAGCACCGTTGGAGTGGAGTCGCGAATGGGTTGATACCGACAAGTGTTTGTGGTAACACCACCCCTGCCTTGCAGTATAGCTAATCTTAACACATTTGTGGGTTCTTCAACCCGACACATAGTCTCTCAATAAAACCGTAGAGGTGAATGTTGGTTGAGTCGTTAATTAACACCAATGGCTACATTAAACACCAATGTCTATATAGGCATTTCATATGAAAAAACACTATTTAAAAACATCTATAAATACTATCAAGGGTGGACCTAGGTTATAGATGGGGGGGGGGGGTAATTGTTTTTAGTGTGATATCACTGATATGTATATGAAAATCTCGAGCGTGTCCCGTAAGATTATGCAATCGCTCTGCTTTTGTCCCCCATGAAAAAAATTCCAGCTTCATCACTAAATACTATTAGTAATAACAATTGTGTTGCTCAAGAACATTGTAATGTTTCAAGGCCTTTAACCATCATAAACCGATGTCTAACTATTGAAACTGATTGGCACTACACAATCTCCTTTTTGGGGAAAAACATACTACGATAATTTAGACACATACTTTACTTCTAATTTTGCATATACGTTCAGAAAGATGTTAATGGTGTATCATATTATTGCTTAATGCTTACATACATGCAAGTAAACTTATGTGCACATCTATATATCTATATATACATATAAAAAGAAATTGTTATAATTGATGATAAAAGAGGAGTTATTAGAAATATATATTTAGGCTAAATAGCTTAGGAAGAAATATCAAATGTACTTCGATTTAACTCATTTTGCGGCGTTGCTAAACCCTAAATCTTAAGTTAAACCCTAAAAGCTAATTAAAATTTTCAACGAGACGATTCCAAGACCCTAAAATTCATAAAACTAAACCTTAGTAGTTAAGATTGTAGAGTTTGACGAGATGGTTAATTTGAAACAAACCCTAGAACTAAATCTTAAAGCTACACCTCAAATTAAACACTAAAAGCTAAGATTGTAGAGTTCGTCGAGCCGGTTCTAACGTCATTATACTAAGTGCAATCGTAATTCGTCTGAGCTGGTTAAATTATGAGCGACAAAAGATCTATTTTAGACTTTTTAGTTTAATAAGCATTTTAATTTGAATCTAACCCTTAATGATAAATAGTATTTGAAACGTGAAATCGTGTATGCTGACCTAAGATGGCGGAAATAACATGAAATTAGATCTTAAGCCGCTTTTGTCGACTCCTGCCAAATTTTAAAACAAAATAAGAAGCTTCCAAAAACATGAAATCTGGTCTTCTTTTATTAGTCGTCATTTATTAGGTAAAGAAATATTCTTATCTAATCATAATTAGTGATCTTAATCTTAGAACTAGTCAAACTATTAAAACAAATACAATAAGCATTTAAGCAGTTTTCTTCTTTTAGGTTAAATTAGACTTTCTTGTTATCAAAATTAGGCATTTAGATATGTGTTATTATAATAGTTATATGCACCAAACCTATATTTAATTTGAAATTAGTTCTAATTTCGTCGGCTAGTGGTTGATTCAGATTTTTTTGTTGGTGTTAAATTTTAAAATTGTTTGTAAATAATTAGCATGTCCCGAGCGTTGATATGCGTATAGAACATAAAAATAGGTACCGCATACTATATAAAATTGTTAGCTTTAAAATTCATTGGTGTCAAGTAGCATTAGTACTCTTACTAGATTTGTGGTCAGTCTGATACATTTGAAGTTAGTTCATAACAATTATAACAACTCTTTCTCAAAGTACATTGCATTAAAAGAAATACTAAAGTTAGCCACACATAATTACAATTTGCATTAAATATATTATAAGTTGATAAAGTTGGTTTTTATCGAAAAATCATCTAAGTTATTTGATATATTTACTTATTTCAAGAATTTTCAATTTTTGGCTCACTTATACAATTACATGTAGAGCTTTAATTTAGAGGTGTTGTGTTATAATAAATGAGTTTCGATTGAGGTGACACGTTTAACACAACTATTGAACTAGAACATGACACATTTACAAGACATGAAACATTTATCATGGTCACATATAACTAGTTCAGTATTTACAAAACACAACATTTTAATGATTACTGAGACAACTAGCTCAACATGGTGACAAACTAATAAGACATAATAACCATGATAAAATAAAAGTTATCAAAAGTTATAAATTATAATCCTTAAAATAAATTACACACAATAAGCATGAGTAAATCGTTTATGAAACTTTAAACTATGTTGTTTTGATATACAAGTCAATCCTCTCGGCTTGTTAAACCATTTAACATGATAATTAAACTTGTTAACATGTAAAATCTGTTTAGACATATGTCATAACCTGAATCTCTTTACCTGAAAAATTAAGTTGTTTAACTTTATGTGAATTTACAATTTTACGTCATTGTAACATATGGTGTCATAAATTTTCAGCTTTGAAGTACATATACAATTCGTTAATTGATCTAAAAAAAAATTTTCCGTAAATTTCGCCATAATAGTTTTCAGAAATCTGTAAAACAAATAAACAATCACTTCGTGATAAACTTTTTTGGTATTTGGGCTTCACAATTTCTAAATCCCGAACAGGTTAGAACTTTGTTTGGGCCAATCTTTTAAAGCCCAACCTTAATACCCAATTTGGCAAAATATCTTCAAAAGGCCTAGGCCGGCCCGAATACTTATCTCACACATTTTCAAGGCCCTCTACTTCCTACTTGACGTCCATAACTCCATATAACCATGTTTATAGAAAGTCCAGTTTTGCAAATTTTAATTCTAGCACCAACACACTTTAACAAATAGTTTATTCTTGTTAAAGTTAGTTATAATAAACTACAAATTAAACCGGTGACACATACCACCACCGAATTGCTGATTATGGTTAGCCAATGTGTTATCAAAACATCTTGGGGCTTTTTCCGATGTCAAGTCACGCAAACCACGCCGCCACCACCATTACACCCGTGTTTCATTGAGGGCATTGGGTCAGGCCCTTGGGGCTGGTCACGGCTTTGGGGAAGGGTTGAGAGTAAATAATTTGTTTTATTTAAGTTAAATAATGATTATTTAATCACGCACCAAGCCGTTTTCATTACAATATTTTTAGCATTTCTAGGTGAGAAAATTGTGTGTATGTTTCAGTCATGTGGGCGTACTTTTTTTCTCAACTAATTAAGCGATTAACCAATTCCTATAACACATGGCCTTATATACAATGATATACATATAAGATGCCATTTTTACACGTGGAATTGTTTTATAAAAAATCATGTAAATTATTTTTTATCCAGAAATCACATTGTTTACAATTAAGTTATGTTTTAACTGTGCGTTTTTAAATAAGTCGCTTACATTTAATTAATTCTGTATTCTTTTAAGTTAACCATATTAAATATTAAGACAACTTGTTTGGGTTTTTTATTTCCTACTAAAAAAGTATAAAAAAAAGAGTGTGTGTTATCATATGGTACCGGATATCATATCACCATTACAAAAAAAATATACCAACAAATAATCATTACTAATACATGGTAACTGACGATTGAACATACAACTAGAATGTAATAGTTTCTTTAAAAAGGTAAATCCGTCATTTTACATGTATTTCGAATCCAGTGATGGAAGCAAGTTTTTTGTTTTTGTTTTTTTACTTTTATTTTTTTGTTTCTTTTGGTTCACCTTTTTTTTCAATGTTAGGACATCTAACAATCCGTTTTAAAAAATTTTGAACCAGCAGGGATCTGATCTTATTTTAATACATTTCTAGCTTAATGTTGAGCGAGCAATTTGATGCAACATATCAAACCAAATGGGTCCAAACTCCAAAGGGTGCCACCGGCCTCCTGGTGGGGTCCATGAGGCAAAGCCCCTGATTGGGATCGAGGTTGTCGGAAAGTTATAAACCTCGGTAGTATTGAAGTTTGGTGGTAACTTTGGTTATAGATGACGCCTTTGGTTTTGGTAATAAAACTATAAAAGCTGGATGGTAGTTAATAAAAGTTTGATGGTAATCAAGTTAATACTAAAGGTGGTTTTTGATAACGTGGTTACAAACGGTTATAGTTATCAACTGTTTAACTACCAATTTAACATATATAATCATTTGATAAATCAATGTATTGTTTCGACCCATATATAAAGAATTCATCTAATCATTTAAAGTAATGTTTTTATACAAATTCTGATATGAATTTCATAACATTTTACATATTCATCATTACTATCAAATTACTATATTTTGAAAATGAGATCACAATTCAAAAGTGTATCCGCGAAACTCCAAGCAACAATTTCTACATCTACTTCGAGTTAATCTTGCAAGTTAAGTTTGTTAAAAGGTTTTATAAGTTCGCATCAATGTTCAAAATCGTATTGGAACATAACCAATATATTAATTTACATATGATTGTACAGTAATAATAACAATGTAATAGTAATTGTTTCTTTAATTAATATATATGTTATATGTTATAGTTGTTCAATAACTCTTTAGCGGTCCAAATAATGACTATTCGTATGTAGAAATTTAAGGATGTCTAAAATTAATTTCTATAATTGGAGGTGGGGGATGATCACGGTCTTGTTCGGTCAGGATTTCTAGGTAAACTGATGATTTAATGATGTTGTATAAATGTAAATTAAATTAATTGACAGTTTGATAATTCATTTTAACTATTTGACGGATTGAACCAGTGCTCCTGATGGGATTATACATGTTTTGACATATTTTGATGAAATTTTTGTTTGAATTTGAGTTAGTCAAATATAAGACATTTCCGTGTTTATTTTTATGTATGGTTGAGGTCTACATTTCGACGTAATTTTTTTTAGAAATGCGCAAGGTTAATATAAACGCGTTTTTATTTGACGGTATAAATCCGAGTTACTCTAAGTTCCGGCGTAAATTTAGTTTGAAAACGAGTCGGAACGATTATAATCTATACTTTATCACGCTTCGTATAATGCCGCTGCACATGCTTTTTAATGTACGTTTTGATTTGATGTACGTTTTGATATTATTTTGTTTGTATAAGAGTTGGATCGAATATAATACGTTTTTATTCAATGGTGTAAGATTAGTCTGGAATAAATCGAATCAATTATAGTCTATATTTATCACACCACGTATGAAGTCGTCGCAACGTGCGGCAGGTAAAAAAACTAGTCTTTTAATCTCAACTTGCATATTACTGATTTAAAAAAGAATATCATATATCGCTCAAATACTAAAAATAACAATTTATATGATACTAGAGAGTTGTGAACCAAGTACCGGTAGCGTAGCTCTACTTTGGTGATGCAAATTGGGGAGGGATTTAATAGCCAGCCCGCACGGAAAGATATACAATTATGCATGCCACCGATGCATCCACATGGGAGTCTGTTACTATCATTACACGTGTCCGTACCTTACACGGCAAGGCGTTACTCATCATTATTACTTGTACCCCCTCTGTTAATTATCATTTCTTTACTCTCTATCAACCAAATTACCAACAATAACATTCATTTTGTTATTTTACAACAGATAACTCTCACACTCTTAACTAAAACCTACACCTTATTTCCATCCATCAATCACTTAAAGACACATTTCATACATAGTTTAGCATTGATAGTCTGATAGAGTTGTGAAAATAATTCTAATTATGAATAGTGTAACTAATATTCATGAATGATCTGCAAGAGAATGAGAATAATTACTTGTGGCATCATTTGTACGTTTATGATCTGAAAGAATTGCAGAGACGAAATGTATGGGGAATATGAAATTGAAGTACACCACACACACACACACACCAAATCACTAACTATTCATTCCTCCTCATTTTGGGTTCCAACTGTAGCTAAAGCAGAGAAAGACAAGTACCTACACCATCTACTACTTAACAGCGAGTAGAATTTATGCATCCATGAAAATGGAGGACAATTGAAGTTGAGAAGTAAGAAGAAACCATAGATTCAACTGATCAATACTACTACCGTACTACTGTACCTGTTTGTTTACAATGGCTTTAGATCTAAATCATTCATCATCTTCATCAATCATCCTTCATGACTTTAGGCTTTAGTTGAACCCACTCGAATCGACCTTTCAACGGAACGTCGTTCACAATGTCGTAATTATACCTGCAAAATTCGTTACATATAGTTCAGCGGATGAATTTGCTTTGTTTTAAATCGATATCTAAATTCATAAGCAGATCAATAACCTAAGTAGCTTACTTGTCTTTGAAACGATTCTGGAGGTCTTTCTCTGCTGCAGCAAAAAATTCTTCAAGTTCATCTGCCGGTGGTGTTATCGCCGCCGGTGGTGTACGGCGAGAATCAGTGATCTCCGGCGGTTTTTCTGTAGTCAGTGACTCTAATTCACCGGATTCCTCCTTGAATTCACTCGTCGGTGTGATGAAACAACTAGCCATCAAATTTGGGGAGAGAATATGCGATTTGATTTGTTTCAGGGGAAGGCTGAAATCATAACGGACGCCATTGTAGATCAGAGTTAATTCTTCGGTTTTGAAATTTTAAACGAACTGAAAAGAGATACGAATTGAATAAATGTACGTTAACAAGTGAATTTAAAGTAGATTATGATAACCTCTCTCTTCTGTCCAAATTACTCTTCACGGTTGCTTCAATTTCAGCTCTCTCCTGAAAGTAAATTCAATTTTCAAATTTCAAATTCGTTCAAAAACGTTCATGGATCAAGCATCAGAGAGAGAAATAAATAGAAATTAAATGTCAAATGATCACGTTGTAGACACACATACCTCCAGATCTGCGCATTTCAGTTTCTCCTTAATTGATCCATTACTTGAACAACAAGTCACCGGAATGCCGCCGGAGTTAAAGCAAATCTCGTCACCGCAAAATTCCTTCATCGAATCAGATACATTCTTCGATGAAACAACGACATCTTCACCGTCACAACCTGTAATCCGTACCGTTTTCGATGAAGACAACCTCAATTCTCCACTTCCGACCTTCCTCCTCTTCGCTGATCCAGAATTATCAACCGCCTGCGCAACCTCCATAACCGCCACCACACCTCCTCCACTACAACCACCACTACACTTCAATCACTGATTTACTTCTACACACTTCCTCATTCACCGATTTACACATACACATCCATCACATGATCATATCTACACTGCGATGTCAAATCAGTTGATACGTACCTTAATTAATTCGTTCTTCAGCGGAGAATAATATCTTGTGTGATTTTTTCTGTTTTGTTAGTTGCAGAGAGAAGAGAGAGAAACGGAAGGCGATGATGACGACGATTGCAGAGATTCCGTTTGAAAGCTTCTTATTATCATCAACAGTGTGTGTGTGAGCGAGTGTGTGTGTGGTCCTGACGTTCACGCACTCACACACACACACTTTCTCTCTCTGTATAACTTTTGTGAAGGGGATGTTAACGGAACCGTTATAACAGATCTACAAATATACCTTCAAGTTGTTATACGCCGACTTTTACATTTTCATTGGTGCTACCGTTTTTACCGCTGATAGCCGGTGTCTTGTGTGGTTGGTTATCTTTGCTGCAAGTTTGGTGTGGATTTGGTCACTAGCAAATTTCCCGTGTGCATTTTGGGGAAATTACTCTATTGCCCCCGAATAAAGTGAAATCTCGTGCAAGTATATTCTTCTGATAAACTGTATTTATTAGCGTTTGAAATAACCAAGTTTGATTGCAGTCTTGCAGAGATGTATTTTCTTGGAGTGAAATGATTAGATTCAAAAAACATGGTGAATTTCTTTCATTAATATTTATAAAAGATAAGATGTATGAGAATTTTGATTATTTCATGCATACGGTGTGATAATTTAAAAGATATCTTTCATACATGTGTTTGATAAGTTAAAAAGATATGTTACGTGCATGTGTATCAGTGATCGCACGCACATAAATAAACGATTTAAAAGTTAGTTTTTTAGGCCGTTAAATTTTAAAAAAGCAATTAATGCGTAAGTTGTTTTATTTGTAGGACCGTAGAGATAGGAGTTAAAAACAGTAAGTATTCATGCATATATCATTTCTTTTATTTTTAATTTTTTTAATATCAAAAAATGAATAGTTTTATTGTTATTTTTTTTTGTCCTCGTAATAATTTTTTGTTGTCATTTGTTCAAATGTAGTTGGTTTAGTTTATATTTTATTTTTACAAGGTTGTAAATTTTACACACTCAACTAAGATGAACGAGTTGAATGTTAGTATTTCAAACTGTTTGTAGCCTTTTCAATTATCTTAGTTGTGAAAGTTAAGTTGTTATTTTGGCATCTATTAAAATCATATTAGAAAAATTATTTTATTAAATATTAAAAAATAAAATAACAAAATAGAAGTGAACCACCCAACCCAACCCCACCTCATTTGGACCAAATTTAAAAAAACCGCAACTTTTGACTCAACAATAAAACCTTTTAGCTACTGTTCATGCATAGTTGCATGACAAGTTTGGCCTAACATAGAAACTCCATTATTCTTCATAAATAGGTTGCTTTAGTTAGAGATCCTAAATAACTTGAAATTTTACAAAAAGTTCAAATCAAGTAAAAAGTGAACGAGCTCGAGCCCGAATCAAAGGTGTAGATCATTTAAAAAAAGAACTCAGGCCTCATACGCCAAGCTTGATTAAATTTACAAGCCTAAAGAAGTCTAATATTTGTATAAGTATCATGAGATAATTAGGATTTTTTAAAATTATTATACACAAATGTGTACATGCAGTTATATAGAAAAATATTAAAACTAGCAGATGATAAACGAGTTGAGGCCGAACCGAGCTCAAACTTTTATAACTATTTACGAGCTGAGATCGAGTTTTTCTTACATATAATTAAAAACGAGTTTGCTCTATCTCTTTGAAGTTAAAAGCTTAGCTTGTTCTAGCACGAAAAAAAATTCTTATCGTCTTAGCATTGTTCATGATAAATGATGGCATATTATGTTTGGTATAATTTGAATATTTTGTCGTTGCTTGTATCTATTCTTGAAAAATTGGCCAAATCTGGTCCAACAAATAATCAAGTTGCTGTTGTCCTTATTTTATATATATATACAACACTTTATTAAAAAACAAACTATGAATGTGACAATTAGAAAGTTAGTATTTTAGTCGTGGAAAAGATAAGTAGCTACATTAAAAGGGAAACACACTATATAGGCCCATATGACCAAAGCGATTACTTTTGCTATGCTTTTTGGCACTCATTCAACTGACCTTAACTTCCTAGTCCGGCTCATTCCTCTAAACTGTCTTTTTAGCCTTATCATAAATAAAAATATTTTAATAATAATAAAAAATAGTAAATATTCTTTGAGGATTTTTTTTTCAGCGTATGATATATAAAAGTATAAGAATCTTTGATCTTGCTTCATACTTGATTCATTATACACAGGATTGTCAATGAGTTTAACAATTAATGTTGTTTCCTTGACTTTAACCGAACAATCGCATCCAATGCAGACAAACAAATGGAAATTTTATTGAGTCATTAACTATTGATGTTGATGTTTATATTCTTACGTTTATACTTTAAATGAAAATAAATAAAAACAAGAATGAAAACGTGCGCACACACACACATGTTTGTGATTTAGGGGCGTTTGAGATTTCTTTTTAAAATGGTATCTTCAAGAACCAAGTTCGAAACTTCTTTTTGATGTCGCTTTAATTATTAACCGGTAGAAGATTACAAATCTTGAGTCTAGTTTGTTAAATTGCACGTTAAGTTGTGTATGCAACCAATATAAATAATTCATGAAAACTCAGTGTTATTTTATTTTTTTTTCCTACTAATTTAAACATGTAAACACTTCATACGGAAATATACTTTTAAATAATAGCAATAAAACTCAAAAATCAATAATTCATAAGTTTGTATGATAAATGGGTTGGAAAAACAAGTCCACGAAGGGTCCCTAAATGTCTAATTGTGTTTGAACCGATAACTTTTACTTTGGAAAAGAAACTTAAGGTTTTGCTTTTGTTTTAAGGGTAGAATCGGTTCAATATGATTTGAATGGCTTGTAGTGACATAATTAGGTATAACAAATTGAACGGTACCCTTAATAATTGAATCCAAAGCCTTCAATTATATATGCTTTCATTAATATCTCTATACATGCAAACTAGGTAGGATCTCATTTAACATCAAAGATTGAAGGTTTTTAATGCTATAAATATGGATCTAATGGATAATTGTTGGATTTTGATTAGATGTGAGTTATAAAATTTCCGCTATTTAAAGAAATTAAAATCAAGTCTCGGATTTCAACTTGATTTAAAGCTGAGGTTGGAAGTTTGAACCGGATCAATCAAAAGTGGACTTCAATAAAGGATGAATATGACCTCAGTAGTTTCATCCTTGAACCAAATGCAAGCATGTGTGCTCTTTCTTTCTTTCTTTTTAGAAATTAGTAAGTTTATTCACCGACTATGATTCATGGTTTCTCTTTACCAATTTGGTTTTTTGAATATTTATGTTGATTTAGAATTTTTGTTGAAATTAAACATGAAATTCGATTGGGGTCATTAAATGCTTTTATTATTCATGGCTTCACTTTAAATACTCAAACATGCACATTAATGTAGTACCTTAAGCATATGTTTTAACTAGATTAGAGTCCATGTATTACATTAGTGGAATAAATAAAACATATCAAAATCATTAGTTTTATGAATATTTTATTTCCTAGAAATTATTATCTATTGGTGAAATTAAAATATAATGAATATTTAAAAGTTATAACACATAACATTTTAGAAATTATGACTCTGTATTTAAAGATAAAATATGTTTGAAATCATATAATTTAGTATGTATTAATAAGTTATTAAAATAACAACATTTATATTTTAGATGTTTAAAAATTTAATTTACTTATTTACAATAATTATCATTTAATATGAGAGAGACAAGAAACATACATATAGATATATTTGTTTTAACATATTTTAGTTAAAAGAAAAGTCAAATTGATTGTTTTTATAATTTTTGTATTTATTATGAGAGATATGCGGGAAATTGATTTTTTTATATGCTAGAATGATAATATGTGTACTTTATTATGTTAAAATGATGACACGTGTCTTAAAAAACCTTCTTTTATTAGATGTTATAGATTAGAGTTGCTACAAGAAAGTTAGGGAGAATGGTTAAACGATCCCTACATGGTAAAAAAGACAAAGGAAAACACCGTTACGCTCACCACAGGAGAGGTTCTTCTACGATCCACCTCCGGCATGAGAATCAAATAAGTGATATAAGGTTCTAATTATCAAGTGAAGTGTTCTATGTTGGAATGGTTACCTTTGAATGAAACTCTCCTATTTATAATCCCCTAGGGTGGTAAGGGATCGTTCGTGAGGAATCCTCCTTTTCCCTTTGAGACAATGATCTTTCATCTTTTTCTCTATCTTTCATTGGTATTGGGTTTTGTCCCTTTTTAATATAAGTTGTTGACTTCTCATTTTCAACCGATTTCTTTCCCCGATTTCTTATGTTTGACTTCCTTTTTAATGACAGGTCGATCAGTGTTTTGTTTTGGCGCCTCTTCTCCTTTGGAACGCAATGCTTCCCTTGCCTGCCTTAACTTTCGATTGTTGCATCCACACCAGGCCAGTGTAGGATACGTGAACTTAGACTATCAATTAGGATAAAGAAATTTCTAAAATTATATCTAGGGGTGTGCTGTCACACCCCGACCGACGGCGGAATCATCGGAGCGGACGAGGGAATGATTGATTGTTCATAACTCATGATTGTCTGATAGTGAAAATAATATTAAAATCAGATTACAGGATAACATGAATTTAACAGATACAAATACAACAGTTAAAGTCACAAATAGTAATTGTCTTTTGTTTTGACTAAGTCCAGGTCTTATATGATCAAGTAGAAGTCCACTAGCTTGCTTAACCTGAAATCATGTGAGAAAATAAAGTCAGCTAACAAATTAGCTGGTGAGTAATCATAGTTTTGAGTATACATATAGATTGATTGATTGAGAATAATCCAATTCACAAGGTAACGTTAAGACTTATATTGCAATAGTAAAGCATATAGATAAACTGACACAATAACAACCCCTTGACTTGACACTTGCATATAATAGACTCCACACATACACCATAGTTTAACTCCTGCCTCTGGCACAATCACCACTCGACTATTCATATGGGGTGGGTTATCCAAACCAGTAGATCTACATTGTTGCCAGGATTGATTGATTGATTGAATTAGGGTTTTATTGTCGTCCAGTTTATCACAGTATGTTCACATAATTGCAAGTAATAACATAACCTGTCTTGAATTGAATTTAGAATGAAATAACAATAGAATATCATGATTGAATATATTGTATCACATGATTTCCCCCAAATAGGAAATGATATAAAAAGGGGATATGAATACTCACTTGATTGATGAGATTGAATTTTGAACGTGATAGATTTGACACCTACAATTTTCTTATGATTAACCTAAGGAACGGTGTCTCGAGTTAGAATAATAATGATTTGGGAATTTGGGAATGTATTAGGGTTTCCATTTGGTTTTGAATGGTAGTTTAAATAAACTAATTTTATTTGGTTTGAATGTTTTAAAATAAATAAACGAATTTGCAGAAAGTGATTATGTCTAAAATGTTAGTAGAAATTTATACATATAAGTTATACATATATACAATTTATTAATGAATTGTATATGTATAATTATATACATAATTATATATAATTATGTAATCATATATAATTATATGTATAATTATATACATAATTATATGTATATAATAAGTTTATACATAAGTAAACATAACTATATATTGTGTGTTAATTATATATATATGTTATAAATTGTATACGGTTATGTAAAAATTATATACATGTAATTTATTCTAATAAAAGTCGTTTCAATAATCAGATAATACATATCTATGTATATATATTGGGTTCAATTTATTTATTGTATAATCATATATTATACACTAATTATAAATTGGTAGAAAATATAATTAGTTATTTTATTTATTTAAAACAATTAAAATAAATAAATAAAATGTTGAAATAAGTTTTAGAAAATAATTATATAGTTTTAAAAATTCTTAATGTTTGTAAAAATATTTTTATGATTTTTAGAATTTTTTTCTGAATTTTTAAAGCTTAAAAAAAGAGGTTTTAAAAAATGTGCAGGTGCCCGGGGTCGAACCCGGGACCTATTGTTTGACATGGAAACGTTGTACCAGTGAACCAGAGGGCCTAACCGCGGTTAAGTTGGGTTCCAAATTGTTTTAAACATAGTTTCCAATCAACCCCAATTTCCACATAAGAACCCTAGATCGAATCCCCCCAAATTGAACCCCCAAACGATTCAGTTAACGATTACAAACATGGGGCTTTTGTTCCCCATGTGAAACCGAGTGTGGGTGTTTGTTGAATTACATGTATAGTGTTCGATTGAAGTTTACCCGATGAAGAACAGGTCACGGCCCCACAACGATCGATTTGATGCTTCAAACAATGATAATATTCGAATTAATCTTGAGGGAAGCTTCGTATGGTGATCGAGACTCAAAACCCTATGTTAATTTTGAAGTTGGAAGCTCGATTAATGGGGTTCAACCCAGTTGCAGGTCGCGATCGAAAGATGATGTCGAGTGTGATGTTTTTGATTGTTTTGAATGAAATTGAATTCGTAGCAATGTTATAAACGATTATAAGTTTGTTAGTGGGTTGTAATTTTGAGTATTAAATGGTGTAGTGCGATCTGCGGTCTGTAAAAGGGGCCGACAACTCGTGGGAGGGAAACAGGCTCTGAACCGCACTCACATTATCAAATTGAGGTGCTCATGTGGTTCGATTCTCGTTCTAGAATATGTTGGGACCAGTTTTTAGATTTAAAATTGAGAGTTTTGGGGTTTTAAGGTTCGCCAGCGCCGTCCGGAGGTCGCCGGATTCCGGCTGCCGGATTTACGGTGGTTGGTTTAAATTGTTTTCGAAATTGGCACAAATGGTCCCTGTGGTTTGATTGTTTTATTATTTCATGCTAGAAGTCTTATTTAAGGTTTTTAAATTTACCCAAATACCCCCTGGACTTATAAAATTAATAATAATTCTTTTTTTTTTATATATATATATACATATATATATATATTTTATTTTATAACCCATTGTTATTATTATTATTGATATTATTATTAATATTATTATTACCATTAACATTATTATTATTATTATTATTATTATTATTATTAACATCAACGTATCGAATAAAAATTGATTTATTAAAAACACGAAATGTTACAGTCTCCCCTGCTTTAGGAAATTTCGTCCCGAAATTTTAATCACGAGGAGGTTGAAACGAAAAGATGTGGGTACTTGGATTTCATTTGGTCCTCACGTTCCCAGGTGAACTCTAGTCCACGTTTAGACTCCCAACGAACTTTGACAATTGGTATTCGGCTGCGTTTGAGTTGTTTGACTTCTCGATCCATAATTTCCACAGGTTTCTTAATAAAATGCATAGATTCATTAATCTGGACTTTATCGAGTGAAATGTGGAAATATTCGTCGGCAAGACTTTTCTTGAGGTTTGAAACATGAAACGTCGGATGTATATTGTTGTGCTCTTGGGGTAGTTCCAGCTTGTAGGCCAGTTTCCCAATTCGCTCAAGTACTTTGAATGGACCCACGTAACGAGGTGCTAGTTTCCCTTTCTTTCCAAAGCGAATCACTCCCTTCCAAGGTGATACCTTAAGAAGTACGAGATCACCGACATTGTATTCCAAGGGCATACGTCTTTTGTCAGCATAATGCTTTTGACGATTTCTAGCAGTGACCAAGTTATCACGGATCTTATGAATTTTGTCTGTTGTTTCTTGTATCAATTCCGGACCAGTAATCTGTGATTCACCAACTTCAGACCAGCAGATGGGAGACCGACACTTTTCGGCCATACAAGGCCTCAAATGGTGCCATCTGGATGCTGGTATGGTAACTGTTATTGTAAGAGAATTCGATCAACGGGAGATGAGAATCCCACGATCCACTAAAATCAATGACACAAGCTCGGAGCATATCCTCGAGGGTTTGTATCGTTCTTTCAGTCTGACCGTCGGTTTGCGGATGATAGGTTGTACTAAGATTCAGTTGAGTTTCGAGAGCTGATTGGAGACTTTTCTAGAAACGAGAGATGAAGCGACCATCACGATCGGAGATAATATCTTTACTTGACAATAGATTGTTTAGGAAGACTACCATCACGTAATCAGGTTTTGATGATAACTCACAATGAAAGTCGATAGATAAGGAATTAATGGTTTGATGTAGTTAGATCGAGTCAAAACATGAGAATAAAAGAAAAGAAATCGATTTAAGAATTTAAATGTTCCAAGTTAGGATTCAAAATCAACCTTAAAATGAATCAGGTCTCTGTTCAAGTTCAGAGATCATGCTTTGGCTTGATAGGTCGAAACACTAACATTATTTCACCCTTCAAGTTAATACATGCGTCTCGTCACTTGATTACAACCATGGTAAGTTGATGATCAAGGAATGAGAATAGTCCTCAAGGTATGGTTTTCACCCCTAACTTGATGGTGTACTCTCAAGGTATGGCCACTAACTTACCAATCAAAAGTTCAATCTGAGAATCTTCAGAAATAAGACGAGATAACTCACCATTAAGGTAAGGGAAATCACTCCTATCTTAACGATGAATTTTTACAAAAACAAAATATAATAAGATAGACTTCCTCATCAAAATCCAGAATTCACTCCTACTTTGACGAGGTCATTTCATTTGAGAAAATACAATCCATAAAAATGAAATTATCATCAAGGTATGAATTTCACGCGTATCTTGATGATTGAGCTTGATATTAACAAGAAAACAAATCGAAGATTTGACATTTGTCACCAAAGTACGGGTTTCAATCCTATTTTGGTGAGATCATGTCATTTGTGAAATGCAAGTTCCAAAGTGAATAACTAAAGTCAGTCCTCTTGATAAGGAAATCACCCTAATCCAGAGGATGAAATTTCATAAAACACATCATTGAAAACCATTTATTGAAACGAATAAAGAATCATCACCAAAGTAAGGGAATCACCCCTGTTTTGATGAGTTAGAATCATTTAGGAGATATGAGTGTCCTTAGTCATAGGTTGACTTGCAAACTCTTGCATCTCCCACGGTGTAAACGGTTCAAAGTTCGACTTAACAACGAAAGGAAAAATATCTCAATTAGAAATTTAGAAATTACATCAATGTAACAAAAGGAAATCACGATTACAAATCTTGAATTAAATCAGGAAGACGAAATCAAGGACAAGAATTATTCAACACCACATCATTGGTGGCTTGAGCTTGTTGAGCATTAATGTTGAAAGCACGTCCTTGAGCCGTAGGAACTAGGCTGACAAGTTGAGGGCATCGATTGCGAAAATGGTTTGGATCACCACATTGATAGCATGCACGACCCTGGGTATTTGCAGGAAGATGTTGGTGAACTGGTGCATTGGTCGGAGCTTTAGCAGCACTCCTGCACACGTTGAATGTATGACCCAAACGACCACAGTTTGTGCATTGACGACACTGAGTGTTAGCGGGATGATGGTAATTGCAGATGTTACACTGCGGATAGGGTCCAGCGTATGACTTTTTCATTAGCGATTGGTTGTTTACTACTGGTTGACGAGTTGGAGGGACTTGATTAATTGGCACAGCAGGGGTAATTACAGCAAAGTTTTGAGATTGAGCCTTCCTCTTCTTGTTCTTGGAAAGCTCGGGTTGGTCGGTTTTGACGGTCTCGTTAGAATGTTTATCGGTATTCTTCTTCGATCCTTTCCGGGTTAAGGAACCAGCTTTCACATGATTATCGGTTAACTGTGCAGCCAGCCTGATAGCATCTTCTAGTGTTGAAGGATTCCTTCCTAGCACCGTATCCTGAATCTGCATGGGTAGTCCACCAATGTATTTCTCAATGGCTCGGGAGGTAGGGGTAGCAAGATGCGGTACCAAAAGGCTCAGTTCGTGGAATCGGTTAGTGTATGCTAGGTTCTCGCCACTGTCTTGGGTTAATTCCCAGAACTCAGCTTCCAGTTTCCGGACTTCGTTTCTTGGGTAGAATTCTTTAGTCATGAGCTCTTTAACTTCAGTCCATGTTAAGGCTAGAGCAGTTTCAGTTCCACGGGTTCGTTTCTCTCCGTTCCACCAAGTAAGTGCGCGTTTCTGAAGAACACTTGTGGCATACCGGACTTTCAGATTTTCAGGGCATTCGCTGTTCAGGAAAGTGTTCTCGATGCTTTCGAACCACTGTAGTAATCCAGTAGCACCTTCAGTTCCACTGAACTTAGTGGGGTTGCAAGAACTGAAATGCTTGTAAGTACAAGTTCGGGGAGGGTTTGGTGCAATTGGGTTTTGGACAGTATTGTTGCCTTGGTTCAAATGGGTAAGTAGAGTTGGGATGACCGCAGTAACTTCACGTGCTACAATAGCAGAAATCTTACGGCCAGAGGTTCTAGACCGTGAACGGATTTGACGAGAAGCCATTCTGTATAATATGGAAAGAAGAAACCTCTATGAGAAACGGGTAATTGGTTTTTAAAACTTTTCAAAATAATAAAATCGTTAATGAGATTGTTTGAAATAACAATGAGAGGTTAGGAGTGTAAACGTTCGGTTCGCAAACCAAAGCGAATACGTTGACTTATCAAAGTATTTGTGTCCACCACAACCTTATCGAGGACATGCGTACCTATAAGCGAATACTCATCTCGAGGGTTCCCAGGTAAGGTAATCAAGTTGTATGAATACCTTGCCTAGACAGAACACCTTAAGATACAGGTATCCCACTCTTCCAGCATTGCATGTTCTCGGTCGTGTGACACGGACTTTGACGAGATTTGAAAACCATGAATAACAATCGAGTTTTGGAGTTTGAAATCACTTGAATTAGGCACACAATGCCTTAGAATATGAGTTAAGATTCGTGTGTATATTGATAGATTCAAAGAATAAGAAGAATCACATAAGGCATATAATCACATAATCAAGTATAAACATGTAAAGCACATATAATCCTATCTATGCATATAAAATACATGAGAGGACTCATGTGCAAAGGTATTTAGTTATAGTCTAGGTCATTCCATTTCTAATAACCTAATTCCCTATAACCATGGCTCTGATACCAATCTGTCACACCCCGACCGACGGCGGAATCATCGGAGCGGACGAGGGAATGATTGATTGTTCATAACTCATGATTGTCTAATAGTGAAAATAATATTAAAATCAGATTACAGGATAACATGAATTTAACAGATACAAATACAACAGTTAAAGTCACAAATAGTAATTCTCTTTTGTTTTGACTAAGTCCAGGTCTTATATGATCAAGTAGAAGTCCACTAGCTTGCTTAACCTGAAATCATGTGAGAAAGTAAAGTCAGCTAACAAATTAGCTGGTGAGTAATCATAGTTTTGAGTATACATATAGATTGATTGATTGAGAATAATCCAATTCACAAGGTAACGTTAAGACTTATATTGCAATAGTAAAGCATATAGATAAACTGACACAATAACAACCCCTTGACTTGACACTTGCATATAATAGACTCCACACATACACCATAGTTTAACTCCTGCCTCTGGCACAATCACTACTTGACTATTCATATGGGGTGGGTTATCCAAACCAGTAGATCTACATTGTTGCCAGGATTGATTGATTGATTGAATTAGGGTTTTACTGTCGTCCAGTTTATCACAGTATGTTCACATAATTGCAAGTAATAACATAACCTGTCTTGAATTGAATTTAGAATGAAATAACAATAGAATATCATGATTGAATATATTGTATCACATGATTTCCCCCAAATAGAAAATGATATAAAAAGGGGATATGAATACTCACTTGATTGATGAGATTGAATTTTGAACGTGATAGATTTGACACCTACAATTTCCTTATGATTAACCTAAGGAACGGTGTCTCGAGTTAGAATAATAATGATTTGGGAATTTGGGAATGTATTAGGGTTTCCATTTGGTTTTGAATGATAGTTTAAATAAACTAATTTTATTTGGTTTGAATGTTTTGAAATAAATAAATGAATTTGCAGAAAGTGATTATGTCTAAAATGTTAGTAGAAATTTATACATATAAGTTATACATATATACAATTTATTAATGAATTGTATATGTATAATTATATACATAATTATATATAATTATGTAATCATATATAATTATATGTATAATTATATACATAATTATATGTATATAATAAGTTTATACATAAGTAAACATAACTATATATTGTGTGTTAATTATATATATATGTTATAAATTGTATACGGTTATGTAAAAATTATATACATGTAATTTATTCTAATAAAAGTTGTTTCAATAATCAGATAATACATATCTATGTATATATATTGGGTTCAATTTATTTATTGTATAATCATATATTATACACTAATTATAAATTGGTAGAAAATATAATTAGTTATTTTATTTATTTAAAACAATTAAAATAAATAAATAAAATGTTGAAATAAGTTTCAGAAAATAATTATATGGTTTTAAAAATTCTTAATGTTTGTAAAAATATTTTTATGATTTTTAGAATTTTTTTCTGAATTTTTAAAGCTTAAAAAAGAGGTTTTAAAAAATGTGCAGGTGCCCGGGGTCGAACCCGGGACCTATTGTTTGACATGGAAACGTTGTACCAGTGAACCAGAGGGCCTAAGCCGCGGTTAAGTTGGGTTCCAAATTGTTTTAAACATAGTTTCCAATCAACCCCAATTTCCACATAAGAACCCTAGATCGAATCCCCCCAAATTGAACCCCCAAACGATTCAGTTAACGATTACAAACATGGGGCTTTTGTTCCCCATGTGAAACCGAGTGTGGGTGTTTGTTGAATTACATGTATAGTGTTCGATTGAAGTTTACCCGATGAAGAACAGGTCGCGGCCCCACAACGATCGATTTGATGCTTCAAACAATGATAATATTCGAATTAATCTTGAGGGAAGCTTCGTATGGTGATCGAGACTCAAAACCCTATGTTAATTTTGAAGTTGGAAGCTCGATTAATGGGGTTCAACCCAGTTGCAGGTCGCGATCGAAAGATGATGTCGAGTGTGATGTTTTTGATTGTTTTGAATGAAATTGAATTCGTAGCAATGTTATAAACGATTATAAGTTTGTTAGTGGGTTGTAATTTTGAGTATTAAATGGTGTAGTGCGATCTGCGGTCTGTAAAAGGGGCCGACAACTCGTGGGAGGGAAACAGGCTCTGAACCGCACTCACATTATCAAATTGAGGTGCTCATGTGGTTCGATTCTCGTTCTAGAATATGTTGGGACCAGTTTTTAGATTTAAAATTGAGAGTTTTGGGGGTTTTAAGGTTCGCCGGCGCCGTCCGGAGGTCGCCGGATTCCGGCTGTCGGATTTACGGTGGTTGGTTTAAATTGTTTTCGAAATTGGCACAAATGGTCCCTGTGGTTTGATTGTTTTATTATTTCATGCTAGAAGTCTTATTTAAGGTTTTTAAATTTACCCAAATACCCCCTGGACTTATAAAATTAATAATAATTCTTTTTTTTTTATTTTTATATATATATATATACATATATATATATATTTATTTTATAACCCATTGTTATTATTATTATTGATATTATTATTAATATTATTATTACCATTAACATTATTATTATTATTATTATTATTATTATTATTATTATTATTATTATTAAAATCAACGTATCGAATAAAAATCGATTTATTAAAACACGAAATGTTACATGTGCAATGGAAACTAGTAACCTTATTAGCACCATTCTAGTACGAATAATTTATCAATATAGACACCATATATTGTACCCTACAATTTGATGTTGGTACGATGCCAGAATTTAAATCAGTGTGGTTTCAATCCGTATTTTAACCAATATTGTATCTTATATGTCGTCATACAAAAATCAATATTTCAATGCTATATTTTTTATGCAAATTAAGTAGAAATAATAAAATATAGACAGCATTAAGACACATTAAAGAATTGTAATCACTAAAGCATTTCAATTTTATATTTACAAAGGAGGCAAAGATTTATAAAATTGAAAGTCGAGAAAAAATTTAATATGTAAGCATGTATTAAGCACAACTTTTTCCATATCTCGATTTCGAAAAATGTAAGACCCATATTCCATAACCCACAATGAATGAGTTTACCATGATTTCTAGAGTAACAATCATATTAAAAAACACAATCACGAATACTCGTGTTTTCGAAAACATAAGAAGTAGAAAGTTATGGGTAAAACAAAATCTAAAACTTGCTAAATATGTTGTTACTAGCTTTAATAAACCCGTGTAACACACGGGTTGAATAAATAAAATATTAAATTGAATAAAAATTATTAATTATAAAATGATAGACTAAAACATAATATAATTGAAATTATATATAAGTAATAGTTATTAGTATTAAAACAATACTATGAAATTTTTATTTTGTTTATTTTTCAAAGATAAATTTAGACATTTTGTTTTAAAACAACATTAAAGTTTTTTTTTTTAAATTTCCTTACTATAAATCCCTATTTTAATTATTTTTGTTTTATTAAAAATTACTTTAAAAACTAATTTTAAATATTATGTAAAAATAATTTTATTTTTTAGAAAAAAATCTTTGTATAAAAAACTATCTATATAGAAATAACATTAATACAAATTTATCTTTCTTAATTTATTAAAAAACTAATTATAATATAAAAATAAATAGATAATATTATTAGTAATTAATGTGATTATTTAATAAGAGAGAGAAGCGGGAAAAATTTGATTAGAATGAATGTAGTGCTGACACGTGGCATTAGATGAGTCAAAAAAGTGACATGTGACAACCATAGTTACCCTTTTATTAGAGTAGTGAGATCTCATAAAGTTACATGCCTATAAGATTGAGAGTTAGAAAACAGATGTGTTTGAAAGACTAGGCAACCTGATGATTTTTAGTATGGGTTGAGTTTACCTTTTTAGAATGATAAACACACACCCATCTAACTTCCTAATTCTATTTTTATATCTATATCATTTTCTATAACTAAACTTGAACCCTTACTCTTATGAGAAAGAGACATCAATATGTACACACCAGATACTATTATATCACAAGATCTTTGATGGGTCAAATTGATTTATGTATACAGTTTCTCTTCATATAAGTCAACTTACCAAATAAAAGAGAATTTATGCATTAAAATTAGCTTCTTCGTCCCGTTTAACCCATTTAACTTGTTAGACATAAAACATACATCCAATCAAACCATTAATGAGCAAGCTTAAATTGTCACATCTAGCTTAAATGTTACAGAATTTTATAGATTTAGCAAAGGGTCCTGCTGGGGATACTGCATATGTTTTTGGGGAGAAACCGGATCAAAAGGTCACAGTTTGGCCAAACCGTCACACTTTGGGGAGAAACCGGATCAAAAGGTCACGGTTTGGCCAAACCGTGATATTTTGAGATATTTTTTTGAATCAAAAGGTCACGGTTTGCCCAAGAGGTCACGGTTTAAGATATTTTTATGATATTTTTTTGAGTAGTGAAATAAATTAAATGGTATTTTTTCAGAATTGAAATATATTAAAAGAACTTTTTGAAAGCTAAAATACATTATTTCATATTTCTTAAAAATTAAAATACATTAAAAGTTAATTTTTGAAAGCTAAAATACATTAATTCATATTTCTTGAAAATTGAAATACATTAAAAATTACTTCTTGAAAGCTAAAATACATTAATTCATACTTTTTGTGAACTAGAATAAACTAAAATATTGTATTCTTAATATTTATATAAATTAATTAAACTTTAGTAAACAAATCATGCGTTATGTTATTGAATAAATTAATAAGTAAATTACGCTTTTCGTCCCTATGGTTTGGTGGTTATAACCATTTTCATCCAATAGTTTAAAAACGCCCGGTTTAACCACCATGGTTTGAGATTTGTCACAATCAAGTCCAAACCGTTAACTCCATCCAATGTCACCGTTAAATATTTTAATAAAGACGAAAATGCCCTTGGATTAAAATTGTTACTCTTAAATTAATCACCATACCATCACACCCCAACCCCACCCCAGCATTATCAGACCACCACCATCACACACACATATATATACACACACATATATATACCACCACCACCACCTCCACCATAACACCACCACCACGACCACCACCACTGCCACCACACCACCACCACCGCCGCCACCACCGCCACCCCAACACCACCACTATCACCACTGCCACCACAACACCACCCACACCACCACCATAACACCACTGCTACCACACCATCACCACCACCACAACACCACCCTCGTCTCCACCACCACCATAACACGAATCAAAAGCAAACAGAAACAATCACCTGCTCTAACACCAGATGCACCAGCTTTCTTGAGCCTCTTTTTCTTAACAATGAAGCTAGCCCCATTGAACAAACTAGAAGACAACGCTAGCACCAAACCCTTGATATTATCAGCAGACATTCCCCTGTAAGCATCCTTCCAGCTGTGGGAGGCCATTCAACATCAAGATCGAGAAAACCCTTTTCGATTTGTGCTCTCACAGCCCCATTTCTCGTCTTTTTAACCGAAAGGAGTGAAATTTCTGCAGAAATTGGAGAAATCTGATGGCAGAAGGTCGGATTAAGAGGGTTTTGGGGGGAGATCGAGTGGATTGAAGAAGCACTAGTTAGGTGGCAACAGCTGGAGTGTGGTATCAAGATCGGGAGATTAGATTGGAATGAAATTTGGGTATGATATTATTATGGAAAAAGCTAAAGTGTAGGTTTTTGGGTAGTGGAAGAAAATGGGGATTTTTGTTCGAATCCATCTTTTTACGTCTCATAATATCTCATTTCCCTCACTTCTCTATGTTCAACTCTTCTAATGGTCATTAGTTTAATTTGGCTTATGGAATTCAATGAAACATTGAAGCTAGTGGGCTTTGTTAAGAAAAAGGGGCTCAAGAAAGCTGGTGCATATGGGCTAGCTTCATTGCTACCAGACCATCACCGCCACCCCAACACCACCACTATCACCACTGCCACCACAACACCACCGAAAGTTTTCTGTGGCGGGGGTGGCGGAGCTGTCGTTCCGGTGTGTGGCGGCGGATAGGGATGATCGGCCGGATGCGAGGGAGGTGGTGGCGGAGCTGTGGAGGATTAAGGGGCGGAGCCGCGGCGGTGGTGCGACGGTGATCAGGGCGGCGAATTCGAGTAATGTGGTGGTTCCGGATGGTGGTCCGGTGATGGTGGACTGAGTTCCGGTGACTCGCTGGACTGAGTTCACCGGAAAACGAGAGAGAGAGAATAGAGATAGAGAGAGTGAGTGTGTGTATATATATATATATATATATATATATTATTAACATTTTATACATAGATATTGAAGTAACAGTTTAAGTCCAAGGGTATTTTTGTCTTTTTACATACACTTAACGGAAAAAATGGTTGGGGGTTAGTGTCCTGGACTTAATTGTGACCGATTTTAACCCACAGTGGTTAAACCGGTCGTTTTTAAACTATTGGATGAAAATGGTTATAACCACCAAACCATAGGGACGAAAAGCGTAATTTACTCTAAAATAATTTTTGAGGACTTCGAGTCATATATACTTAATAAAAATTTATGTTTATAAGTTAGTTTTTAAGTGTTAGTTAGTTTGTTATATATATACGTAATACTAAAAATTTAAATAAAAGAAAATTTGAATCTTATAAAAATATTAGAATTACAAATTGAATAAAATATCTTACATTTATATTATAAAAAATATTAAAAAATTAAATATTATACCCAATATGTCATGGTTTGGCCAAAACGTGACAATACACCATCAAAACCAAGAAACCCACTCCCAATAATTAACGCAATCCCGAGGTGCAGAACTTTTTCTGAAACCCAATATGTCACAGTTTGACCAAACCGTGACCTTTAGGCTTCAATATGTCACGGTTTGAATCGGTTTTTTAAATTACCTACGGTGCGTCTAAAATTCCCGTTAGCAAATCCTATCCAGTTTTATCGGATCTTTTTGTACCCATGGAGTTGTCGACCCTAAGTTATAATAAAACCAAGTTAGAGGTTAATAGAGGAAATCCAAAACCAAAAGAAGACATAATAATAAGTGGGCCAGATGGGTCGAACCGTTGCGGACCACAGGTCCTGTTGTCGTAACAGGCTAAAACCACAATGAAATCAAAGTAGGCAGATCGTACTTCCTCCTTTCACACGGCCAGAAAACGACACTCTAAAGTGGCTTGGGCCGATCTTTGCTTACACTGTCCGCTAGTGGGCCTTCTGGGTTTTTGATTCCAATATTATTGATGGTCCCGTTTTTTTTCATATTATCAAAAACACGTGATGATTTATGTTTTTGTAATTTTTGTTTTTCTGTTTTCGGAAATGTTTGAAACGAGATAGAAGTCAAGGAATGATTAGAAAGTATGAAAATGTAGGTACGTTAATGATATCAAGTTGTTAAAATGATGTTTATTTCAAGTGGTTGAGATAAGTATGATTTTATATAAACAGTGTAGATTTAGGAATTGATTTAGTATTTAGGAATTGATTTAGTGGTTGTGTGAGTTCGTAGTTAAAAATAAAAATAAAAAGTAATGTCAATGAGAACAACAATGCCACCTTTGAAGAGTGCCACTTTGAAAATGTTTGAGGAATAGTGTTATTTGAATGTTGGATACATATGTAACACATAAAACATGTATCAAATAGTATCAAGATGTTAAAACGGTGTCCATTTCAACAAAGTCACACAAAATCATGCAAAATCATGAAGTTTCGTTTTGTGCGCTCGTGTTTTAGGTAGAGGGAATCCAACATTTATTATTGCAACATAAATGATGCCGTTGGACTTCCATTGTTGATCATTTGTCGAATTCTTGAGTGGAAGTGGTTGATCCATGGTTCGAGCATATATGCCACACCATATATGAGGCCTTGGAATGTTGCATGTTCTGTTAGTATTGTCTAGTGGTCGACCAAGGGCGAGCTCTACGTTTTTTTGGACCCCAATTTAAAACAAAATAATATGTTTATAGTTGGCTGAGATACTTTTTAAAATATGATATATTGTATATAAGATGTTTAGGTTAAATTTATTTTTTTTTAGCTTTATATGATGCAACTTCATTGGATTAAAGGCCCAACTGAATTTAAAAAATTTATATTTTCATAGGAGTGTATTTTTTTTAATAGATTGAAGGTCAAACTAAATTAATAAAGAGCCCAACAAATTTCTTTTACACATATAAACTTATTTTCAAATTTTGAAGACCCTTTAAAATAGAGGACCCAAAAGCCTAACTTTACTACATTTGGGATTGAGTCGGCCCTGTCGACCCTACTCGACACCATTGTCCATTTCACATCTTCACCGTCTGGACCGTGGAGCATATTTCATAAAGATATAGATTTTTAACATCATTAAAATAAATTTTCTATAATGTGTATGCCTATTTGCACCGACAATCTTCTCCTTTTTTGATAATGCCAAAAAATCCATGAACATATATGCAAAGATTTGGCAATAAGATTACTAATTTACTATGTTTAATATGTTCATACTTGTGGCTTATGCAACTTTTGCCTAATGATTGTTTTCTTTTTCTTGAATTATTTTCCGATTCAATAATTTCAGACAAATTATCCAACTGTTATTGAATTCGAAGCAAACGATAGCTATGTAAGCCTTACAAGAGCTAAGAAACTGAAAACAACTCACATTCCATGGCAACTTAATTAAAATAAAAAAACGACTCCAACAATCACGACACTTTAACATACTCCACATATATATCACTCAATTATCATGCATTTCTCATGTTGTGTCTTTTTGTGCAAGATTCGTCTCCCTTAGCTTTCGTTCAGCCACCAATTGTTCGGCAAACCTGTATATTATATAGAAAGAAAAAAAAAACAAATTTTTATAAGTTTTACATTACGTACTAATTAATCAATTAACCTAATTCGTTTTATCCGAAGGTAGCGACTATTAAGTTATTTGGTGATGGAGTTGTACGTACCATGTCAATTTTATACGGTTAGTATCATCACTGACGTTCTCAACCATTCCTGTATCAGTATTTACTCGAGTAACTTTTTTGTCTAGTAACTTAAAGCCAACTTCTTCAAGATCGTCTAGATTTTTCTTTGTTGCTAAGTCCATCGAAGCCATTTTACCGGACAACTCGGTTTCCTATATGGAATAAAAAGTAAAGAGTAGTAGGATTAATCTCTTTGAACACAAAGCATATATAGAGCTCACTTGATTTTGATCACCGTTGGAGTATGTTGAAAGAAAAGATTTAAGGGACTCTGAGATTGAGTTTTTCTTTTTTTTTTTTCCCTTAAAATGGGGATTACTGTATTTTTATAATGGTCTTTGCGTAAAAGTTTAAATGCGTTTGAGTTTTAGGTGTTTCGTAAATACTATTTACGAAAGTGAGGAATTCTGGACAGAAGATGTATCTGTTTCATAAATGGTATTTACAGAAGTCCTTTAGTTTGCTGCCACGTGTTTATTTTCGTATATGGCATTTACTGAATACTCAAAACCCAGACATATTTTAATTATATATAATACTAATTACAAAATGGTTTATGCATAGAGGTGTTGTACCTCATGCTTATGAAGTGATTTGTGCTTGAAAGTGTTGTACCATGTGTAGGGTTGCAAACGAACCGAACGAACACGAACAAGGTCTTGTTCGTGTTCGTTCGTTATGAAATAAACTTGTTCATGAACTGTTCACGAACATTTACCGAACGAGATTTCTTGTTCGTGTTCGTTCATTAAGAAAATGAATATGTTCATGAACTGTTCACGAACACTTACCAAACACAAATGAACACAAACAAAAGCAAACGAACACAAACAACCGTTCATGAACATGACGAACACAAAAAAACTCATAAACACAAACGAATACAAATTATTATATATTTTTTTAGAATAAAATTTATATTTTTTATTACAAACATTACACAAAATCAATAAAAATAATAAGTAGTTAACATAAATAGCAAAAATACCTGATATAATAGTTATAAAAATAACTGACACATTAATTAAGAATATAAACGAACACCTTAACGAACATAAACGAACACATTATTGAACGTTCACAAACGAACATTAACGAACATAAACGAACACATTATCAAACGTTCACGAACATAAATGAACGAACGCGCCTTGTGTTCATGTTCGTTCGTTTAACTAAACGAACGGAATTTTCTTGTTCATGTTCGTTCATTTACTAAATGAACGAACATAAACGAACTTCCCGTCGAACGGTTCACAAACTGTTCGCTGAACGTTCAGTTCGTTTGCAGCCCTAACCATGTGTTTTTTTAGTTGTACCCACCTTTTTGTTTTTTTAATATATATTAACTTTTTGTATTAACTCAATACTTTTGCATATTTTACAATTTAAACGTAATACTTTTTTTACTTTCAACTTTGGTCCTATACTTTTCATATTTTACAAATTCTTAGTTTTACGTATCGGTCTATATTTTGGACTTAACACGTCACAACATGCGTGTGTGGTTCAAAGTTTTTACGCTTACTTTTTGTTTAACGGCTCCATCGCCATACGCTGGTCCTAGATCGCTTACTTATTATTTTATATGTTTTACGTTTCGCTTGCTTGATTCAACTTTTTTACGTATGCTTTTCTTTCATTTTACTTTTTGGTTTTTATGCGTTTTGCCTTTGTGGTTCATCGTTCGGGGGCTTAATACTAGTTCGGGGCTTAATAGCGGTTCTTACCTAAAAACTATTTTACAAGTGAAAAAAAATCCTAATTCAAATAAAAGTTCAATTCCTTGAGGTTTGATGCGGTTAGGGATGTTTAATGTACGAGACATAAATGCATGTTGGTGATAATTAACTAATTAAGGTTACCATGCATGCTTTACCCAAATAGCTTAAGATATGTTCATTTAGAGCCCGCCCGCCCATGCATCAAATTAATCCATGTTGGGCTTAAGTGTACCTGAATGCGAAGATAGTTATCAACGGAACCAAGGGCTTCAAACACAGAGTTGACATGAAAATCAACCAAATCGGTACTAGCTTCAGAGAAAATGTTGATCAAGGGGGATGTAAGGTCAGAATTTACTAGCCACCCAAACATCCCCCATTTTGCAGCCACATTAGCCTCATATCCTGGTACGTCCTTCTGCGACCCCGTCCCTAACGATATCACCAGAAATTGATCGAAGTTGCGAGCCTGAAATCCCCGGAACTTTACATCTTTTCCTGTCTTGATTTGCCTTGCCACTTCACCTATCGCGGCAGAACACTGACAATCAATCATATATATGCGTACATTAATATTAATTGATATGAAATATGTAAGTAAATAGTTGTATATATTAATTGTAGTAGTCAAGTAAGGTTGTTGTTAATTAGTTAATTTAATTACAGGGTTGTTTGCCACGACGCCACCATCAACGAGGTTAAACTTGTGATCGCCATTCGTAAATGGATAAGGGGGAAGGTATGTAGGTGCAGCCGATGTACCGAGGCAAATGTCTGATAACTTTGCATCCTTGCAATGTTGTCTTTCCGTCTTCAAAATTACAACAAATATAGCATGTATGTTATTAATTAAACCGGTACGTATTGTATAACTAATAATTAGTTATAGTTTTCAAGGTGTGTGCTATAGGCACCTGAAATGAGCTAAAGAGCACAGGCTTTCTGGTCATAATGTCAAAAGTAGGGATGACAACATTAGTTAAGGTCTGATCAAGCGTCGTGGTTAATAGGTTTTTTTCTATGATACTTGCAAGAGAGTTGCCTTTGTATCGTGGCCCCATACACGCCCTCATCGACTTTATGATCGCAGTTATTGAATCGCTGCAGCAGTCGCCCCAGCACCATCTAATTCAAAAGTTCGAGATTAGTTAAAAGCTCATATATATGTATATGGTGTTTTGATGAATTAAATCAAATAGATGGATATGGATGTGGGTATCTATGTATATATATACTCAAGTTGTGGGAAAATCTTGGGGCAGTTTTCCTTGTAAAAGGGAATGATATCTTTAGCAGCAAACAAAGGGACTTCGGTGTCTTCGTGTGGAGCCGTAAGCATGGCTGTTACTAGCCCCCCGGTGCTTGTTCCGGCGATCACATCGAAGTAATATGCTAGCCTTGCTTCATCATCTCCAGATATCCTCTGCATGCATGCATGTGTATAGTATATATTCATATAAATTTTGGTATCACAATGAAGATTAAAAGACTGAAACAAACAAACTTAACTGTTGAAATTACACCGCGTTTTTGCAACAACTTAATTGTGCATACATGGGCTTCTAGGGTATTTATGTTTATTAAATTATGTCAATAGTACATTTAGGTGCTGTTTGTTTCTGAAGAGGTAAAACATCTGCAGTCTGCAGACCACATCTGCAGACATCTGTAGGAGAAGAGGTGGACCAAACCTCTGCAGCCTGTATTAAGAAGACTGTTTGTTTTGTAACGTCTGCAGACTGCTGAAATAAACTGAAATTAATATATAAATTAAAAAATATATTGAATAATATATTTATATGTTGTTGGAATGCTGGTCAAACTAAAAAACAAAAATCAAAATTAAAGCAGATTCCGATTGCTTTCTTCCTCCTAAATTCGAATTCTCTCGAAGCTCTCACTCTCGAAGCTCTCACTCTCACAATCTCACCCGGTTCTCTGCCTCTCTCTCGGTGAACACAACAAAATTCGAAGTTGACTGAGTTCGGTGGTGGTTGATTTGATGGTCGCTGTAACATCCAAAAGTTCAATATTATATATTTAATTAAATTTAGTGTTCAGTCGCATGCCATACGTGCGAATGAAGCTCAATCGCACGAATGACGGGCGTATGGGCTCAGTCGTACGATTGAGTCGTGCGAATAAGCCAGTCGTGCGATTGAGTATGTCGGCTAAAATAGGCATGTAGGATAAGTAGGGCGGCTAAGGGTGTTAACAAGCAGATTTTATCTGCTGTAACCTCCTTCCCTTGTTCCTCTTGAACCCAAACACCCTGTTCTTGCCCAATTGATCAAACTAGCTCCGTTTTGGTAAGTTTTGCTTGATACGGATCGATTCTTGAATATGTTAAGCTGTGTATGTGGTTAAAATTGATCCAAAACATGTTTTGAATCTGGGTTTTCGTTTAATCTTTCTGTTAAAGTTGAAAAGTGAGGGTTTAGATCCTAGTTTTGTGATATTTGTAAATGCTGTACAGGTTCTGTTATGAATATGGTATAATCTAAATGGTTAAAACTTGAGTTTTTGGATCAAATATGTCAAGAACACAGCTGCTGATCCGTTTCAAGCGAATGAGCCCAGTCGTGCGACTAAGTCAACCGCATTGTTCAATCGTGCGACTGAAGTTCAGTCGCATGAACCAATCGCACGAATGGAGGCCATTCGCACAAACCCTGTTATAGCTCATTCGCACCTCTGTCGTATGGTCCATTCGTACGACTAAGCTCAGTCGCATGTTCAGTCGCACGAATGAGTCCAGTCGTATAGCTTTAGTCGTGTGAAGTGGTCAGCTAGGGGAAATTTGACTAAGTTAGGGTTATTATTTTAGATTTGCTTTGAGAAAGAGAAGTTTTAGCTGCCCTAGCATATTGGGATTGATAACCACTTGTTGGAAACATTAAGGTGAGTTCTAATTGCCCTTTTTATGTGATTATGCCGTTTGATAAATGTTGTTTGATGAAATCGGGCACTGGCATGCATATAAATAAATATAAAATGTGAAAATGAGTTGAAAGTGGTAAATTGTGGTAAATGGCGAGGTGGAGGTTTGACCCACCAACTATAGACGGAGGTTTGACCCGTCAACGCCAACTATAGACGGAGGTTTGACCCGTCAACGCGCGAGGTGGAGGTTTGACCCACCAAACTATAGATGGAGGTTTGACCCGTCAACGCGCGAGGTGGAGGTTTGACCCACCAAATTAAAATTGATAAAAAGATGTCCATAAATACCTTGTGGGTATTCGATATACATATCAATACTGGGATAAATAAATGGACTGATGAATGTGTGTGTGAATCATTCGGTGTGGTAACAGTTGATGAGTTATTGTTATATAAATGTGGTGTATGTTAGAACTCACCAGTTTATCTGATTTTGTGTTTGTTTTCTTATGCATGCCAGGTAGTAATAGAGGTGCTCGTGATGGTCCCCCACAGAGTTAGCTTCCGGTTATGGTGTATGATACTGGCCACAAAAGTTGGATTTTAGGAATGAAGTACTTAAAGTTTAACAAAGTTTTGAATGTCGATTAAAGTCTTGTAAATATGGTTAACGATGTAACAGTTTTTAATATATGTAAAATTCCGCTGCGTTGTAGTCTCTGAGTTGTTATAATAACCCAACTAGTAGCACCCTCCTTGTTATATTATATTGATGAATTTTGAGGGTGTAACAAGTTGGTATCAGAGCCCAGGTTAAAGAGATTTGAACAATTAATTGTTTCAAACTTTAACTGAATATATGGGAAGTGCTAGTATCTACAGCCGGAAGTGGGGCGAAGTATTGTGTGGATGAGTACTTAATTATTTGTGATAATTCATTCAATTGTTGAATGAAAGTAATTGTTTAAGCTAAAGACTAGTATTATGTGTATGTATGATTTTATGGTTTAGATAGAGTTAGAAATAAACTGTGAAAGGATAATGAGAAGAGGCAGGATGGTGTGAATAAGTAAATAACTGATAACACATGGCCAATGTTATGAGCAATTTACATTATATACAGCATCCTGGTATCACTCATTATTTGATAATGATTTATTTCTTATCGTAGATGGAGGAAACCAGTAATACAAATTCTAGACCTGAAGCTAGGATTTCGGGTGATGAACTTAAGGCGGCTATAGGTGATGAGGTTGCCCGAGTGTTGCGTACTACCTTACCTGAAATGTTAAGCGACCTTAGGAAAGGTGGTGAATCATCTTCCCAACCAACTCCTCCACCTGTTATTGTTGAGCCTGTAGTGGAGAAACCAGTGTCATATAAGCATTTTAAGGAATGTGACCCGCCTAAGTTTGAAGGCCAAAAAGATGTAGTAGTAACTTACAAATGGCTACGAGAGATGGAAGCAGCGTTTAAACTTAGTAGATGCAAGGAAGATCAGAAGGTGGGCTTTGCAGTGCATTCTTTTCAAGTAGAAGCCTTGTACTGGTGGGATACAGTGGAACAGGCCATGGGTGAGGCCGCCGTAAGTCAGATGACGTGGGAAACTTTTAAAGAACTGGTGATAGAAAAGTTCTGTCCGAAAGGCGAGATGGACAGAATTGAGATCAAGTTTTTGCAATTTCAGGCAGGCAGTTTAAGTCATAAAGAGTATACTTCTAGATTTGAAGAAATGACTTGTTTGGTGCCTCATTTGGTAACTCCTGAGGCAAAGAGAATTACTAGATATATCCAGGGATTACCCCTAAGGTAAGAAACCTTAGTCATCAGAAAGCTGTGAATTTGGCTGTGGATATGTATGAGGAAGTCACTGAGTCTGAGAAACCTGTGGTGAAAGAGGAAGTGGTTAGTCATCAGGAAGCTTAACTGAGTTCTAGGCCTATGTATGGACAAGGTGGGCCGCAGAAGAGAAAGTTTAATGCTAGGGGTTTTATAGGTCCCCCTCCTCGGTGTAATAGATGTGGGAAGTTTCATAGAGGGGAATGTAGATTGAATCACCCGGCATGTCGTAAATGCGGGAAGCCTGGACATTTCGTTTCCAGATGTCCAGAACTTCGGTGTTATGGATGCGGGGAGATGGGACATATGAAATCTGAATGTCCAAAGCTTAGACCTGGACCGATTCCTATTCGTGCAGTGGGAGGACCGAGTAGAGGCAGCGTGAGTGGTAGTAGCGATACTATGGGGAGAGCATTTACAATGACTACGGAGGAGGCTAAGGCATTACCGGATGTTGTGTCGGGTACGTTTCTTATTAATGATGTACCTGCTAGAGTTTTATTTGATTCGGGGCTAATAGGAATTTCATATCAATAAAATTCCATGCCTTAATAAAAGTTAAACCATCAAAGCTAGATGTCGCCTTTTCAGTAGAAACCGCCTCTAATGAATTTATAGTTGTTAGCGAGGTAATAGATGATTGTTTTGTCGAACTAGAAGGTGTAAAATTTCCTTCTAGATTACACATGATAAAATTAGGAGGTTTTGATGTGGTACTGGGAATGAATTGGTTATCTATGTTTGAGGCTCAAATAATGTGTAAAAGAAAGATGATTGTGTTGCGAGCACCAGATGGTAATTTGGTAACGGTTTTTGGCGATGATCATGATAGTGTGGTGAAAGTCATATCTATGATTAAGGCTGAGAAATTATTGAGTAGGGGTTGCGAGTCATTTTTGGCATGTGTAGTTGATACCGCTAAGAAGACGAAGAAATTAGAAGATGTTCCAGTAGTTTGTAATTTCCCCGATGTATTTCCAGGGGATCTACCAGGTATACCTCCTGATAGAGAAATTGAGTTTAGAATTGACTTAGTACCTGAAGCAAAACCTGTCGCTAAGACTCCTTATAGACTTGCACCGGCTGAGCTGAAGGAACTTCTGAAGCAATTACAGGAATTATTAGACAAAGATTTTATTCGACCAAGCACTTCGCCATGGGGTGCTCCAGTTCTGTTTGTAAAGAAGAAAGATGGCAGTTTAAGGATGTGCATAGATTACAGAGAACTAAACAAGCTGACTGTCAAGAATAAATACCCATTACCTCGTATAGACGATTTGTTTGATCAACTCCAAGGTGCTAATTGGTTCTCAAAGATAGATCTTAGATCCGGGTATCATCAGTTAAAGGTGAAAGAAGAGGACATACCAAAAACAACATTTCGTACGCGATATGGGCATTATGAATTTTTGGTGATGTCATTCGGATTAACGAATGCTCCTGCTGCATTCATGGATTTGATGAATAGAGTATGTAAACTGATGTTGGATAAATCGGTAATTGTATTTATAGATGATATTTTGATCTATTCTAAGAATGAAGGAGATCATGCTTGTCACATTCGAGAAGTATTGGAAATTTTAAGAAAGAATAAGTTGTATGCGAAATTCTCGAAATGTGAATTTTGGTTAAGAGAAGTGCAATTTTTGGGTCATGTGGTAAATGCGGATGGAATATTGGTGGATCCTGCGAAGATTGAGGCCGTGACGAATTGGGAGACTCCTAAAAGTCCTTCAGAAATTCGTAGTTTCTTAGGACTGGCAGGATATTATAGGAGATTTATTCAGGATTTTGCTAAAATTGCTTCCCCATTGACGAAATTAACTCGAAAGGATGTTAAGTATGAATGGAATAAGGAACAGGAAGCTGCTTTTTAGGAACTGAAGAATCGATTGACACAAGCCCTAGTATTAGCAATACCAGAAGGTGTAGATGATTTAGTAATATATTCTGATGCATCATATCAGGGATTGGGGTGTGTTTTAATACAACGTGGGAGAGTTATTGCTTATGCTTCTAGACAGTTGAAGACCCATGAAGTCAATTACCCAACCCACGATTTAGAATTAGCAGCTGTAGTTTTTGCTCTTAAGATATGGCGACATTACTTATATGGAGTGAGATGTACCATCTTTACTGATCATAAGAGCCTGAAATACTTCTTTGAGCAAAAAGATTTGAATATGAGACAAAGGCGATGGTTGGAGTTAATCAAAGATTATGATTGTGAAATTTTATATCACCCCGGGAAAGCAAATGTGGTTGTTGATGCATTGAGCAGAAAGGAGAAGTACGAACCGATTAGGGTTAAGGCGTATAAACTTGTGATTACTCCTAATTTTATGCAACAGCTGAAAGAAGCCCAATTGGAAGCCTTAAAGAAAGAAACATTAAGAGAGAAAAAATGGTTGGTCAAGAAAAATATTTAGAAGAAAATAGTCATGGTGTTAAAATCAGATTTGGTCGAATGTGAGTTCCGTTGGCTTTATGCGATATGATACTAGATGAGGCTCACAAATCTAGGTATTCCATTCACCCAGGCATGACTAAGATGTACCAAGATTTGAAGCAAGATTATTGGTGGCCAGGGATGAAATTTAATGTGATGCAATATGTAAATAGATGTTTGACTTGCGCCCAAGTGAAAGCTGAACATCAGAAACCTTATGGATTATTGCAGCCATTAGCCATTCCAGTTTGGAAGTGGGATGATCTGACTATGGATTTTATAACGAAGTTGCCCCGTACATCAAAAGGTTATGATACTATTTGGGTAGTGGTAGATCAGCTAACCAAAAGTGCTTTATTTCTACCAATACGGGAAACTTATTCAGTGGAAAAGTTAGCTGATATCTTTACAAAAGAAATAGTTAGATTGCATGGAGTTCCGAAAAGTATCACGTCTGATAGAGATGCTAGATTTACTTGTAGGTATTAGAGGAAATTTCATGACGCAATGGGAACTAGACTTTACTTTAGTACAACCTATCATCCCCAGACAGATGGTCAAAGTGAAAGAACTATTCAGACATTGGAGGATATGTTACGGGCATGTAGTATAGATTTTGGAGGTAGCTGGGATAGTCATCTTCCTTTAGCTGAATTTGCATACAACAACAGTTATCAAGCTACTCTTCAAATGTCTCCGTTTGAGATGTTGTATGGAAGAAAGTGCAGAACTCCACTTTATTGGGGAGATATGGGGCAACGTGAATTGGGGAATAATGAAATAGTTGAAGAAACAATGTCAAAGTTTGAAGTAGTTAGAAATCGTATTAGAGAAGCGAAAAGCAGGCAGAAATCGTATGCAGATCGTAGAAGAAAACCATTGGAATTTTAAGTTGGGGATTTCGTTTTGTTGAAAGTTTCTCCATGGAAAGGCATTATTCGATTTAGAAAGAGAGGCAAACTAAGTCCACGTTTTATTGGACCTTTCCAAATAGTGGAGAAAGTAGGATACGTGGCGTATAGGTTGGACTTGCCTGAAGAATTAAGTGCTATTCATCCAACCTTCCACGTCTCTCAGTTACGGAAGTGTTTAACTAATGAAACTCAATATGTACCATTAGATGATATTGAGGTTGATGAGAAGCTCAATTATGTTGAACAACCTGTGGCCATTATGGATCGTAAAGAGAAGAAACTTAGAAATAAGAGCATTAGCTTAGTCCGGGTGCAGTGGGCACATCGCCAAGGATCTGAGTCAACCTGGGAGCCAGAAGAGGAGATGAGACGAAACTACCCTCATTTGTTTTAGTCAGGTTTCGAAGACGAAACCCTAAATAAGGTGGGTAGACTTGTAACATCCAAAAGTTCAATATTATATATTTAATTAGATTTAGTGTCCAGTCACATGCCATACGTGCGAATGAAGCTCAATCGCACGAATGACGGGCGTATGGGCTCAGTCGTACGATTGAGTCGTGCGAATAAGCCAGTCGTGCGATTGAGTATGTCGGCTAAAATAGGCATGTAGGATAAGTAGGGCGGCTAAGGGTGTTAACAAGCAGATTTTATCTATTGTAACCTCCTTCCCTTGTTCCTCTTGAACCCAAACACCCTGTTCTTGCCCAATTGATCAAACTAGCTCCGTTCTGGTAAGTTTTGCTTGGTACGGATTGATTCTTGAATATGTTGAGCTGTGTATGTGGTTAAAATTGATCCAAAAACATGTTTTGAATCTGGGTTTTCGTTTAATCTTTCTGTTAAAGTTGAAAAGTGAGGGTTTAGATCCTAGTTTTGTGATATTTGATAAAATAAGGACCCGAAATGGTTGTAAATGAGGTGTACAGGTTCTGTTATGAATATGGTATAATCCAAATGGTTAAAACTCGAGTTTTTGGATCAAATATGTCAAGAACACAGCTGCTGATCCGTTTCAAGCGAATGAGCCCAGTCGCATGACCCATTCGTGCGACTGAGTCAACCGCATTGTTCAATCGTGCGACTAAAGTTCAGTCGCATGAACCAATCGCACGAATGGAGGCCATTCGCACAAACCCTGTTATAGCTCATTCGCACCTCTGTCGTATGGTCCATTCGTACGACTAAGCTCAGTCGCATGTTCAGTCGCACGAATGAGTCCAGTCGCATAGCTTTAGTCGTATGAAGTGGTCAGCTAGGGGAAATTTGACTAAGTTAGGGTTATTATTTTAGATTTGCTTTGAGAAAGAGAAGTTTTAGCTGCCCTAGCATATTTGGATTGATAACCACTTGTTGGAAACATTAAGGTGAGTTCTAATTGTCCTTTTTATGTGATTATGCCCTTTGATAAATGTTGTTTGATGAAATCGGGCACTGGCATGCATATAAATAAATATAAAATGTGAAAATGAGTTGAAAGTGGTAAATTGTGGTAAATGGCGAGGTGGAGGTTTGACCCACCAACTATAGACGGAGGATTGACCCGTCAACGCCAACTATAGACGGAGGTTTGACCCGTCAACGCGCGAGGTGGAGGTTTGACCCACCAAACTATAGACGGAGGTTTGACCCGTCAACGCTCGAGGTGGAGGTTTGACCCACCAAATTAAAATTGATAAAAAGATGTCCATAAATACCTTGTGGGTATTCGATATGCATATCAATACTGGGATAAATAAATGGACTGATGAATGTGTGTGTGAATCATTCGGTGTGGTAACAGTTGATGAGTTATTGTTATATAAATGTGGTGTATGTTAGAACTCACCAGTTTATCTGATTTTGTGTTTGTTTTCTTATGCATGCCAGGTAGTAATAGAGGTGCTCGTGATTGTCCCCCACAGAGTTAGCTTCCGGTTATGGTGTATGATACTGGCCACAAAAGTTGGGTTTTGGGAATGAAGTACTTAAAGTTTAACAAAGTTTTGAATGTCGGTTAAAGTCTTGTAAATATGGTTAACGATGTAACAGTTTTTAATATATGTAAAATTCAGCTGCGTTTGTAGTCTCTGAGTTGTTATAATGACCCAACTAGTAGCACCCTCCTTGTTATATTATATTGATGAATTTTGAGGGTGTAACAAGTGGTGGTCGTGGGTTGCTATGGTGTCGGTCGATGGTGTTGAAGGTTGATGACTGGTGGTCGGGAGTGGTTGATTGAAGGTCTGATGTTTCGGTCGATGCTTCTGCAGATGGTTCGAATTTGAAGATCGAAGGTGAGTGATCGATCGACAGGGATGGTGTTCGGGAGTGGTTCTGCGTTGATTTGGGGGTGTTCGGTCGATTGTGGATTGGGTGTGAAGAGGTTAGAAGAGGTGTGAAGACATTGTTCCACCTCTTCTCCAAGAAGAGGTCACGCAGATGTTTTTAATGAAACGTCTTCAAAAAAACAAACATCTGTCCGCCTCTTTTTGGCGCAGACAAAAGAGCTTTAGAAGCTCTTTTTCTAAAAAAAACAAACACCACCTTAGATCCCTTAATATACGCAATTTAATCCCTAAACATAGTTTACAACATTAAAACCGACCTTATGTGTAATAAAAAATTTAAATGGTGGACTGGCCCACATGATTTGGCAGGTGTCAGTGAGATTTTGGAGAGCGCAATCTAATTCGATCTGCTTCAAACATTTATTGTTGTTGTTGTTATTATTATTATTATTATATTATTATTACTCTTAGGGGCTATTTGGTCACATTTGAATTAATAAGTGCTGAATGAATAAGAGGGTATAAACTAGTAAGAGGTCTGAACTAAGTGTGTTTGGTTGTAAAAAAATTAAAAACAACTCACTTTATCTCCACCCTACCACCCCTTTATCTTCCCCACATTCACCTTTCTTATTCACACAAACCACCACCGGTCCTTCTTCTTCACACAAACCACCACCACCATTCTTCTTCACACAAACCACCACTTTGAACTACCGCAAATCAGACCTGCCGTGAACCAGACCCGCAAACGCGAACCACCATCGTGAACCATCGTGAACCATCGCGAACCAGACCCACCGTTGCAGTGGCTTCCCTCGCCGTCGCAGACCAAAACCACCGCTAACCACCGCGAACGACCACTCCACATCTGACTCGAGTCAGATGTAGGTTTAGATCTGAGTGAATAAAGGGTTCGGTCAAACCTATACTTTGGTAAGATGCAAGCAACCAAACAAGGTTGGTCTGACCGAGTTAGACGTGCACGTCTGACCGGGGTCGGTCAGATCACCCAACCAAACAACCTCTTGTTGTTGTTGTTATTATTATTGTTGTTGTTATATTATTATTATTATTATTATTATTATTATATTATTATTATTGTATATTATTATTGTATATTATTATTATTATTATTATTATTATTATTATTATTATTATTATTATTATTATTATTATTATTATTATTATTATTATTACCACTACTACTATTAGTATTATGTTATTTATTTAGTAATCATATACTTAATTATTAAAATAAAATAATACTCAATGTAATGATTTAAATAATCTCATATGTATTGAATAAAGTATTAGTTTGGAGAATTATTAAATAAAGACAAAAATTGAAACTATTACATAAACAATGTGTTTATACCAACGTAGCAAAATTTTTCTTAAAAGTTTTAATATCAGGTTAAACTTCTATTCTACCTCACTCAAATGTTTTATAAAATAGAATAGATATAGATAGGTTTAGTTTAAACCACTTTATATAATAATTATTAAAAACGCTTAGCAAGATTATATATATGGGAGGATTAGCCGACAGCCGTATATCGATTTCGATGCATATATTTATATGTATGTGTGTGTGCGTATTCATTTGAGATGTGGTACATGTACCTGAAGTTCCGCCTCAAGATGGTCGAGGATGACCGCTGGGATGATACCTCTGATGCCTCCGCCGTCGATACTAAGGATGGTTATGCGCTTCCCATAGGATGGAGATGGAAGTCTCTTAGAGGCTGTTTCTAGTTGGTGATTGCTATTCATATTGAATCGAAGTCGTATAAAGCAATATTACAAACTACTATACTATGTTGGGATGATTTTTGCTGAGTACCTTCACCTCTTTTATAAGGGACCTAGCTGAGGGTTTGTTAAGTTTTTCAAATGTGTTAATTTAGAAAATTGTTTTAGTCATTGTATATTACATTAGAAGATGATATTTTTATATTAGAAGACCAATGTACCTATTAACTGGAATGATTAGGTGATTTAGGTCCTTGAGTTTTCGCACAATGAAAAGAAAAAGAAGATATTAAGGGAAAAAAAAACAAATGAAATGTTTATTATTTTTGTTATCTTTTATGAACTTTACCATTCATCACACAACGACTAATGATCAGTAATTAATTTAAAAAGACATGTTTAAGGATGCATATAAGCATTATATCAAACTATTGAATTTTGTAGTATGTATTATTGGCCTAAAATAGGAGATATTAAACCCATGTCTCCAAATAAAGACGAATATCTGATATAACAACAACAAATAGGATTAGAGCAAGTGAAGAAGAACTCAAAGTTTGGACGGAAAGAAGTATTATTAGAAATTTTGTCAAGGGATTGAGCAAAATATCAGGACTAGCAAAAACAAGAAAAGAGATCCATCATGAAAGGAGGCAAAAGTCAAAAGATAGCGACAAAAAATTGATTCAATAAGTATAGCATGCGACGAGAATGTTGCTAGAAGAACGATATTTTTTCTTGTTATTACATTCTTTGATTTTACTTGTAACGAGCAAAGGTACCCACGTGTTGCGGCGTGACATCACGTAGCGCTGCATTTGTGAATTTTGTTACCCGTGATGCAGCATGGACAATGGTTGAGCGTCTGTGAACTTCATTACATGAGCTGTGACGGTGACACGAACATGACTTATTACATAAATTTTTTATTAGTAACTTATTCCTTTCTAACTCTCCCTCCACCCCCTTAATATTGATGGACTTTTATCTAATTGAAAATTGGTTTATTAATAGAATAATGCAATATGAAAATAGAAATTTATAATCCTGCTATTTTTAAGAGTACATCTACAGGTGGTAACAACTATACATTCAGAATATTTCTGGCGGTCAATAGTCTTTAATCAAGCAGAAAATTGTAGAAGTCCATGCTTAATAAAGAATAATGACAACTTGCATATAAATGGTTGATTATTTGTTATACTAAAATTTTCATCAGATTTAAATCTTATAGAATGTAAGGATATGGTATACTAATCATTCTAGAAACATAAGAATTAAAAAAAAAACTAAATGACAGTAACTATTTAGCTATATAAATTGAAATAAATAACAGATGCAATGTGTGAAATAATTATCTAAATATAAAAAAAAATCAGATATATATTTCGAATAAATGGATCGATCAAATAAATTTCGTTGCATTAACACAGCAAAGTTGCCAACACGTATTATAGATGTTTTCAGGGAAAAAAATAAAATGAGGTTGTGATTCATTTTAAATTATAACTAGTCACTAGAATGAAAAAGAGCTATTGCGTCTAAATTTTGTTAATCTTTTACAGCCCTTGACCACCTCCTAATAAACAAAGATTAACAAGCACATAATAGTTTAATTAACCACACAGTTAGTTACTAAAATGCCCTTATAGAATTCAACTATTACTTTGACTTTTGATTTTAGAGCATTCACAGCGGGTTCTTTATCTTTATCCATATAATTACACTAAAAATCACTACATTTTCTCTCTATTTTTCAATTAAATAATACTTTTATACCCTTATCGTTACTTTTTTCTCTCATTCATCACTCACACACTTTAAAATATATTAAAAAATTTATAAGGATTGTACAGTGATTTTTCAAATATACCAATCCACAATAACATTTTCTCTCTCCTTCACTCACAACCACTCAATATCATTCCATATAATATACCAACATACACACATATTTTTAAGGACTCCATTGTGAATGCTCTTAAGTAAAAGTCAGCATTGACTTTATCCTAATTGTTACTTTGGAATTACACTACCAACAATCTCCACCCTAGAGTAGTGCCAAAGTGTCATCTTTGGGATCGGTATACCAGATCATCTTATCTTAAACCTTGCTAGAATCATGCACTGTAAGATCGGTAAATTACCTTTCTCGTACCTTGGACTTGTTGTGGGTGCCAACATGAACAAGGTTAAGAATTGTGAACACATGCTCGACATTTTCAAGGCAAGACTCTCAAGCTAGAAAGCAAAATCCTTATCTTTTAGGTGTCGGGTCACCTTAATCAACTTGGTGCTTGAATAATTGTTTAACGAGTTAAGATAAACAAATATTAAAAAAATATTATTTTTTTATTTATGTATATACGAATATGTATCAAATAACAAAATTAAAATTTTTAAATAAATAAATAAGTTGGTTCACAAGCCAGCTCGGGTCCAAGCTAATAATTTGAGCTCATCAAGTTAAACGAGCCGAGCTTGAGTCCACCTTGACTCGACTTGTCTCGTTTGCAGCCCTAATAAATGTTCTATGAAACTATTAAAAGATAATGTGTATTAGCCTAAAATATGAGATATAAAACCTCTGCATTAAAAAAGAGACGTATATTCGATAAACCAACAATGAAAACAAAAGGAAACCATTCAAAGAAAAGTTTATTTAACAAGTGCAAACTAACAAGTGCAAACCCCAAGGAGAATGTAGGCTAGAAGAACAATATTTTTCTTGTTATTTTTTAACATTTTCTTGTTGTTAAGATCTATAATTTTACTTGCAATTAGGTGGATACATATTTTGGTACCTTCGGTTCCAAAAAAAAAACATGTTTTGTTACCTTCCCATATTTCTGTCCACATGAGACGGAAAACAATGGACCTGAACGAGCGGAATGTGAACGTGTACAACTTTAAAAGCTTAATTAAAATAAATATATTAATTACATCATAACGAATCTTTTGTCTTACGTAATATGTCCACGTGTAGTTTTTTAAAAAATTATGAAGTTAATAATGTATTAGTATTAAATATGAGATTTTATATACTTATCCTTTTTAATATCATAATTACATATTTTTCCAAAGCAGAAATCAGTTGCACGTTTCGTATTCCTAATACAAATATATTTTATTTTTATTTATTTGTCTTTTTAAAATTAACCTATCAAATAATTATCTATTTGTTTTACTAAAGGATTTTTATGTATTGAAATTTTGTTAGTATAATTAAAACTTTAACAATTGTGTTTTGTATTTGAACAACTTTGATTATTGGTGATTATTGTTTAGAAATGAAGTTTTAAACTTTTGTATTTGGAATTGTAATTTTATTTTATTTTTATTTGTATAGAATAAAATCAGTTGAGAAAATATGTGATCAAGGTTCTTAAGAAAGGGAAATGTGTTAAAATAACTTAGTAAAAATATGAATACAATAACTATTAATTAACTAATTTTAACAAATGGGTAAATATGTAATGTACAGGGGTGTTCAAATTTGGATATCCGAAATTCGGCTATCCAAATTTCGGATATCCGAAAATTTCGGATAGTGGATTTCACTATCCGAATTCGAAATTTTGGATATCCAAAATCCGAAATTTCAAATTCGGATTCGGATATCCGAATTAAAAATAAAGTTTGTATTATTTAATAAGTTTAATAAAAATATATAATTTTTATTGAAGTTTTTTTTTCGGATATCCAAAGTTTTTATTAACATATCCAAAATATCTCAAAATATCTGAAATGTTTAATTAATATATAATATTTTTAAATTTTTATATAAATATTTTAGATATTTCGGATATCCGAAATATCCGTAAATTCTCAAAATCACTATCCAAATCTGAATCCGAAATTTCGGATATCCGAATTTTGGATATCCGAAATTCTGATATCCGAAATTTCGGATATTCAAATTTAGAAATTTCGGATTTTCGGATATTTCGGATTCGATTTCGGATTCGGATATTTTTGAACACCCCTAATAATGTATATGTTTTATTAGGGGCATTTACATATTTCTCCCTTCTAAACTCATTAATTACATATTTACCCAAGCTACAAAATTAATCACATATTTACTATTTCTAAAACATATATACTACATATTTAGCCATTTTAATAAAACTATTTATTGTATTATTATTGTCCATATTTTTACCAAGTTATTTATGCACATTTTCCTTCCTAAGAATTAGGAAATCAATCATATATTCCTCAAGTTCGAGTCTTATAAATAAAATAATAATAAAATTACAAGTTCTAATACAAAAATTTAAAACTTCATCTTAAAACAATAATCATCAATAATCAATGTTATATATGCAAATACAAAACACAAATTGTCAAAGTTTTAAACAATTATTATAACAAAACATCAATACGCAAAAGTTCATCGGTTAAAACATGATAAAATAGTCATTTGATAGGATTAATAAAATGGATAAATATATAATATATGTATTAGGAAGGGAAATATGTAATTGACTTTATGCCTTAGAAAAATATGTAATATATGAGGGGAAATATTGAAAATTGCGTTTTATAAGGAGAAATTTGAAATTAATTTCTTAGTTTTGGTAAAGATATAATTTATGTAAATGCCCCTTAAAATATATTAAAAACTTGTTCCTTTCAATTTTGTAGCGATACTTTTTGGGTATTTAAATTGTAACGATGTTTTGGGTTATAAAATTTATAGTTGATTCTAGTTATTTGTTTTTTAATTATTTAATAATTATCGCTTGGAAATCTTATGTTAATTAATGTAGAGAATACTAACAAAATTTAGATTTTGTATGATTCATCTATAATTACCTAAACAAAACGTAATTTATTTAATATATATTAAGAATAAATATATGTAAATTATAGTTTTCTTCATTTAGGTTTATATCACCTCATATATATTTCGTCCTTAACTTAAAAATTACATGAATAATACTTTATGTTAATAGTTTGTCACGTATTTTATCCATTCTACTAACACTTCAAATTTATATTAAATATTTTTAAAATAACCATTCTACTCTACGTATACTTCCGCATATCTCTTCTCCTCCCAACCAACACCTCCAAGCGTCATCACCTTCTCCGCCACTAAGTCTTCTTTGCCGGTTGACCTTCTCCGCCACTCCGATTTCAACTCGACTTCCGGAATATGAGAAAGCTACCACCATCACTGAAAAATGACGAAAAGATAGTATTTCTAGTTCAATCTACATTTAAAAATTAAAGCGTTCAATCATCAACTTGTAGTTCACTTGTTAGTGCATTGTGTCAGCCGATTCCTTAGTAGATTTAGAGTAATTTGTTAGTTTAGTAGATTTAGAGGAATTTGTTAGTTTGTTGTGTCCACGTTTACGTTGCATGTAATTGTCTATATAAGGCGTGTTTTGTTTATGGAATAATATAGAGTTTTTCTTTTGTTTACATAGTTCACATATTGCATATTTGAGTTTCATATTATCCAAATAAGTGTATGTTTAAAGGGCCTGAACCAACACGAGTCATGCATTATCAAGGTCGTCGTTGTTCTCTGTTAAATTATTAATAAACAATTGAATCAATATAAGTTTGTGTGTTATTCTATTTTACAATCGAAAGTGTGAGTATTTGTTTGGACATGTGGAAGGAAATCGATATCATAGAATTGGGAATAATACCATTCATAACTCTCTAAACACTTCGCATAAATATTACCGGTTGATAAAATATAAGTGTTATCAGTCGGTTACTCTGTTAACCAACCCGATATTGCTTATTAGATATTATTTCAAGTCTTTCAAAGTTAAAGTTTTTCTTCCTGAATATATCACATAGATCGTTTCAAATAAGAAAATACATATTCAAATACTAGGTTATTAGCCCGTGTATTACACGAATTAAAAGTTATAAATATATAATTTAAATATGTGAAAAAAAATATTTAAACTCTGTCTTTTTATTTTAAATCGATTATATAAAAATAAAGATTTATGTCATAAGGATTAAATGGTTAAATAAGGTTTGAGATGATTGATATCATAGATTCAAAATCCCTAAAATGATTGGTGGTGATTGAGGTGGTTAAAAAAATAAAAACTTCACACTTATCGTTAAAAAAATTACAATAAAATAAAAAGTTTAGGTAAGAGATATAGCATTATTTTTTAAAAAATTTGTTAAAAGAAGTTTAGGCAGTAAAGTTCTTGTGAGGTGAAATCTAATGATGACATGTGTCGCCACATGTAATCATTTATTAGTATAAATATTTCGTAAACCAAATCTTAATTACGGGCATGTTTGGGATTGCTTTTAAAAATCAACAATTATTGACTTAGTGGCTTTTTAATAAATTAATAAGTTAGTATGGAGTGACTTATTAACTTATTAACTTATTCACTCACAACAATCACATTGTCAAACACTATAAAATGACTTTTTAAAATTTTTTGAAAAGTTAAAAAGTTAAAAGTTGATAAAAATAAGCACTCCCAAACACTCACTACATACAATTAACATAGAGTAAATCTCGGTTTTGGTCCCTGTGTTTTGCAAATTGACTCCACTTGAGTACCAACGTTTATTTTGTCTCCCTTTGAATACCAAAGATTGAAAAGTTATCTGTTTCAGTCCTTTTGACTAACGGTGTTAACATTTTCTGTTAGGTTTTTTTAAAAAGACCAAAATACCCCTAAGGGTTATAAAAATATCACCATCTCCACCACACACCACCGCCACCACACTCCACCGCCACCACACACCACCGCCACCACACACCACCGACATTCAGAGCAGGAATTATGTACACTTCAAGTGATCTCCATCCAGTTGCCTGAGTTTTCACTCTCCGGTGAGTTACCGGAGTCGCTACAGTACTGTCGTTCGTTACAGTCGCTCGATCTGTCGAAAAACTCGATCTCCGGCTCCATTCCGAAGCAAATCTGCACGTGGTTGCCGTACTTAGTGACGCTAGATCTCTCCGGTAACTCGTTGTCCGGAAGCATTCCGCCGGAGATTCAGAACTGTAAGTTTTTGAACAATTTGATTTTATCCGATAACAGTTTTTCCGGTGAGATTCCGTACCAGATCGGGCAGCTCGAGAGGCTTAAGAAGCTGGAGCTTTCGAACAACGAATTATCAGGTTCGATTCCTAACGATTTATCTCGATTTGAATCTGAATCATTCGTCGGAAACGATGGATTATGTGGCTCACCGCTGGATTCGAAATGTGGACGTTTGAATAACAAAAACTTAGCGATTATTATCGCCGCCGGAGTTCTCGGCGCCGCCGCGTCGTTGTTCCTAGGGTTTGCGATCTGGTGGTGGTTCTTCCTTAGAGGTGATCGGAAAAGTAAGGGTGAAAACTGGGGTTTTAGCAGCTCCATTTGGTGGTGTGTGGTGGCGGTGGTGTGTGGTGGCGGTGGTGTGTGGTGGCGGTGGTGTGTGGTGGCGGTGGAGTGTGGTGGTGGTGGTGGTATGTGGTGTGTGGTGGAGATGATGATATTTTTATAACCCTTAGGGGTATTTTGGTCTTTTTAAAAAAACCTAACAGAAAATGTTAACACCGTTAGTCAAAAGGACTGAAACAGAGAACTTTTTCAATCTTTGGTATTCAAAGGGAGACAAAATAAACGTTGGTACTCAAGTGGAGTCAATTTGCAAAACACAGGGACCAAAACCGAGATTTACTCATTAACATATAAACCACGACAATAATAGCATACACAATAACAATAACTTAAATTTCAATTACAACCTTAGCATGTATGAACTAATCTTGTGAAAAAAATAACATTTCACTGAAGCACTCTCCCTTCCGAAACGTTCGACTCCCTTAGTTTCCGTTCGTCAGAGAGTCGTTTCGCAAACCTGCATTCAAAAAACATGCATTAAATAACAAGGTGTGCCTTAATGCCTTATTGACCCTAATTTTATCAAGGGAGCAAGGTATCTCTAGTATGGAAAAAGACTAATTGATCTAGTTAAATATTTATGTTACAATATATAGGGATTACAAATAACTCTAGAAATTTAATTGGGTCACTCGACTCATACTAATCAACCCTAGTATTTAATAGTATCAAGTCCTATCTAGAAACTTTTAGACTTCAAGGACTGTGATTATAATTTAGACGGGTCGTGACAAAAGGCAATTATATTACAAATAGTACCTTTTCAACTCTTCACGATTCGTACCACCATTTGGGACCTCTTCAACCACTCCAGTGTCAGTGTTCACTCTGGTAACGGGGCTATCTAGTAATCTTTCCCCGGCTTTCACTAAGCCGTCCAGATTTGCCTTTGTTGCCACATCCGTCGAAGCCAAGTCCCCCGTCAATTCATCATCCTATTTTGATACGAGGGTACAAAAAAAATTTTAATGATTAATTAATCGACTGCATATCTTACCACTAGAAAATAACATCCATATCGAATATTGCAACCATTCTTAGCTTATAGAGTATATAATTCATTTTAGAACATTATACTCGTTGAGAACTGTAATAACTACATATTACATGTTTAAAGTCAATATTTACCTGAATGCGAAGATAGTTATCAACAGAATTGAGGGCTTCAAAGACCACATTGTTGCGCATAACAACCAAATCAGCACTTGCTTGAGTGAAAGCTTCTATCAATGGGGCTGAACCTTGGTTGACTAACCACCCGAGTACTCCCCATTTGGCGGCCATTTTCGCATCATATTTAGGTGTATGCTTCTGTGTGCCCGTCCCGATTGATATCAAGAGATATCGACCATAGTCGAGTGGTGTGATTGGAGGGAAATTCGGATCCGCTTTCATAATTTGCCTAGTTACTTCCCCTATTGCAACCAAAGACTGCCAATCCAGACATAATTAATGTTCATGGTTTCATCAGTACGTAGTTGCATTCACATTACGAAATATGTTGATTGTACAAACTATGAAACATATTTATGAAAGTAACAATGTGTAAAAGTAGGCCCCATAAAATACCATATGAAAATGCACATTTTTTAATAAAAGTATAAAATCCTCACATATATAAAGCATGAAATTCTATTAATTAAACACTTAAAAACGTAAATAATACTTACTAACTTTTTAGACTGTTAAAAGCATATCAAGAAGTTAAATGACCTGCACTTGTTATTGTGTTAATCTTGATAGGTTTAAATTGGCAAAGGGTACGGGTAAACAAAATTCTATTCTCCTCACATGTTTTTATTGTTTATATAGAACATGGGTAGTTAGCAGATTTTTTTTTTTCAAAATGGTATAATTTAGAAAAAGAATATGAAAATGATTATTTGACTGGAATAATGTGGTCGTTGATAATATCGTTTCTTTCAATAGCAGTTTTTTACAATCTCAAGCTCCTAATAATTAGGTTGTCAGTTAATGTCAGAAACAACTCTTGAAAGGAGTGATTTCAGTAAATCCGTTACCATTTCAATCTGTTACGTTTATTATCGTTTCTACTCCGTTAACTCATGTGAAATTGCTTCTATTAGAAGCGGTTTAATGTACCTGTAGACTTCCAAAAAACTGTATCTGACAGGAGCTGCTTCTCAATTAAACAAATAACAAAAAAAAAACTACTGCTAGGAATAGTTCCTCACGAAAACCTATTAGCTTTTTTCACCTAAACTTTTAATGCATATTGTATCAGCTTTTGTTAGTGCAGGTTGTATCAACCTTTTATGACCTAATATGTTATTAATGCATATAATATTAGATTTTTTCACCTAATATTTTAAGCAGTTTTTTTTAATATTTTGTAAGTTCACCTATATACACATATTATTAATGCTTATTCCTTTTTATTAATGCATATTTTTTATTTGTTTTAGTGAGAAACTGTTCCTCACATGAGCATTTTCTTATTTTATTTGATTGAGGGATAATTAGCCCCTACCAATAGAAGTTGTTTCATAACGGAGTAAAGCCGATGATAAATGGAGCAGACGGGGATGGTAACGGAACTTCTGAAACAACTTCTGCCAAGAGTTAGTTTTCGACATTTACTAACAACCCAATTATTGATAGTTTGGGATTGTGAATAAACTATTCTTGGAAGGGATGAATTAGCATTGATCATATAATTCTGGTCAAGTTACCATTTTTCACTTTTTCTTTCTAAATTATACCATTTTGAAAAAAAATCATAGTTAGCAAATAGTGGGTTAGTGGTTTTTTTTTCAGGTGCAAGCGGTTGTTTTTAATTATTTAACGTAACTGTTGAGCAAGAATGAACAGGAAAACCTTCTATTTTGTTCGTAAAGCATGCAAGAGATGAGAAATATATTCTACAAAAACTATCATCTGAATGAAATGTACGTTGAAGCAGTTAAAAGTCGTTTGTATTGTTAATTTGCTATGGATAAATCACTTAGATTAGAGCTCATGGTATAATTATTTCATATCATATACCTTATCATGTCTTGTAATTGTGTATAACCTATGTATAATCTAAGTTTATATTCTTAATAAAATTTTCTGCCTTTCAAAAAAGATTGACCTGCAACTTACATGTAGAAAAAGAAGTGCAAATTTCCCTATTTTTAGGGGTTCTTTCATGAATACTTGTATATAACGACAAGTATACATGAAGGATTGTAATTTGTTAATTACCGGGTTATTAGCCGCGATGCCACCATCAATAAGGTTAAACTCTCGATCACCATTTTTAAAATCATAGGCGGGGAGGTAAGTAGGTGCTGCTGATGTCCCGATGCAGATGTCCGATAATTGCGCATCAATGCTTGGCTCCCTTGGCACCTTCAGCGTAATCAACAAATTTAAGAGAAAATTATCAAAATGAATGTTTGACCAACAAGTTTACAAAAATGAATATTTGACTTTGTGCTTCTATTATCCATATTCAACCATTGGTTATAAGATGTCAAATACCCCTTGCACGCTAAGTTGACAACTCTCTATCCGACCTAATTGTTGACTTGGTCCCAAATGAAGTTAAACGAGTAGCGTACATATGTCCTGAATTAACTCGGCTTAGCTCGGCTACACCCTAGTCGGCCCAATCATTGACTTGGTCTTATGTGAGATTAAGGAAAAACTAAAACGTGTCCCAACTAAACTGGGCTAAACCTGACTAAATTCTAGGTAAAAGAGACTTTTGGTTGTCTTGACTGAACCCAGCTAAATCCGACTAAATTCTAGCGTGGTCATTGTTTATTATAGCTTTTAACTTTTGTGTGATCAAATGTTCATTAATCTTGATGATTTTCCTATTTATAAAAGTACAACATCAGAATTATTATTTTTAAAAGCTATTTTTAAGGGGAAATATCATAGAAATTAGTTGTTAATTTCTTTAAATATAGAGAAATCAAATGAAATTGTCTAGCATAGAAACGCATACCTGAAAAGAGCTAAAGATCACAGGTTGCATAGTCTTGATGTCAAAAGTAGGGATAACAACGTTAGTCAATGTCTGACTCAACTTTGTAGTTCCCAGTAAGCTTGTTAAAAGGTTTCTAAGATACTTTCCGTTGTATCTTGGTCCTACCAATGTCTTCAAAAACTTTATAAATCCAGCAAATGGCCCTCTAATCAATTTGCACCAAAATAACATCAACACACACACACACATATATATATATACATAAAGATAAAAATGCATCAAATATTTATTTCAGTGTTATCTTACCCAAATTGTGGGAAAATTTTGGGACTATTGTCAAGATAAAACGGTACGATGTCTTTAGCAGCATAATAAGGTCTGTTGTTCTCGTTTGGAGCCGTTAGCATGACTGTAATCAGACCGCCGGTACTAGTCCCAGAAATGACATCGAAGTAATCGGTTAGCCTTGCCTCCTCGCCGTCTAACTCCTGCAAAGTGCAAATATGCAACTTCATAAATCGATCAACAACCGTGAATTGGAGGATGGTTAGAGACTAAAGTAATTTGAAATGAAATTTCAACAACCGTGAAATTTCATTTGTTTTAGAAAATAAATTTGTCTTAAAAGACATATGTGCAAAATGTTATACACATAACTAAGATTTTCCAAAATGATCACTAAATTACATATCACGTCTAAATTTGTAGCTCATTTGCAAGTAAAATATGTTTGAGTAGGAAGGTGGATATATGCATATATATGCATGCAGATGTTAAGTCATACCTGAAGTTCTGATTCAAGGTACTGGAGAATGACACCGGGGATGATACCTCGTATGCCTCCACCGTCGATCTCGAGGATCGTTATGAGATTACCGCTGTTCGGTGGGCGCAGACCGACCCGGCTTGTTGGTGCGATTTCGCTAGTCATCTTGCAATAGTTTATGAAATGCAAACTCTTTGATGAAGATTTAGATGAGTCTTAGTATAGACTTTGATTTCGTTTATATGCGAATAAAGGTGTTGTTGTATCGACCCTTTCAGGTTCAACTGTTTCCTTATTATACTAATTAATCCATTAGGATGTTATGGGTCAATTACTTCAAGTTATTCCTTTACATATAAAATGCGCAATTTTATAATGCATTTGACAATTCTTGAGATAAGATCAGATTAGAGTATAAAATGTAGGTAGTATGATACACGGGAATATATTTATTAACATATTTTATAAATAAATCATGTGCGTTGGTAAAATTAAATAACAACATACTATATACACACGTACATACAAATATATGTTTTGAGGTTTAAATAAAAAATCTAAACATAAACTCTAACCTCATATATTTATATTTTTAAGAGCAAAATAGGTAACCCACATACTTATTCTCTCCTTGAAACTCTAGACAATATATTATAATACACATAACATGATCTCCTTTTCATAATCTCTCACTTTCTCTCGACGATGATAACAGCTAATTTCCTTATTAAAACACAAGTTATTAATGCCTCATATGACACCTGAAATAACTTAAGATCGGGTTTAACCTAATGTAATTCATTGATACATCTAAAACCCGTAATAATGAATTAGTGAATATATCATTTTATTAACACCTGATATGGCTTATTATAATCTAGATTGACTTGGTATAAGCTAATACGTACAAGCTATTAGCACATAATAAAACTCATAAAGGCCTACAGGGTGAGATAGGTAATTAATGTAGCTTGAAGCAATAGTCATTAACATCTAACACAACTTGCTATAACTTAAAATTACTCTGTGTAAAATAATACAACTCATTATAACATATAAGAAGACTCATTGAGGCCCACAATGGTGAATTAGGAGAAATATCTTCAATTACAGAGCATGTGATACTTTTGCGATTTTATAGTATATTACAATTTTCTTTTATAAGCACACACGACTGAAGATCATAATCTAGGGTTAACGGGGCCAATCGGACGAGCACCTTTGAGAGAGTGTCGTTTAGGAGCACCTGGGTCAATCAGTGCGGCACAACTTGTCGGAAAGTTTGATAAATTTCCGACAACTTTCCGACAAGCTTTTAGATAGATTATTTCTACTCTTTAACAAACTAATGGATTTTATTTATCATCAAGAAAATGAAAAGTTGTCAGTAAAGTTATCAGAATAGTCTTATAATTAGCGATGGAATAGTGACGATTAGTTTTTTGTAACTATATATTTTGTTAGAAAGTTGTTGGGATGATTAAGGACGTTTTTGTTAGAAAATTATTGCTAATTTGTGGGAATTAAATTTTGTTGTATTAAACACCAAAGAAGAATCAAATTGAAAACAAAGATTATACAAAAAATACTCAAGAACTTTATTAATGGAAATGAATTACAAAACGGAAAGGAATTTCGGATGATTTACAATGAATGAGAAACTATCCCTAAATACCCAATTTGGCCGTTCAAAGATGTAACAACCAGAGTTTCATGTTGGCAAGATCAGTCCCTCAAACGACTAGAAACTACCTCAAACGACTAGAAACTATACCCGCGCCACTTCTATTCTTTAGTAAAGAATTGGGTAATTACAGAAACAGTCCCTGTACTACTAGAAATCAAAGAATCAGTTATAAACTTGACTTTAACTCCACAACTCTCCACCTTTAAAGTCAAAAACTTCAATCTACTCCCAGATTTGAAACACAAAACTCAAATTTGCTTCCCAGCAGAGACTTGGTTAAGATATCAGCTAAATTCTCTTCAGTCTTGACATACACCACTTCAACCTCTTTATCAGCTACTACATCTCGGATGAAGTGCCATCTAACACGAATGTGTTTAGTTCTCTCATGGAACACACTGTTCTTGGTCAGTTGAACAGCCCCCAAATTGTCACAATACACAACTGCACTATCAACAACAACACCCAACTCTGAGACTAGCCCTTTCAACCAAAGAGCTTCTTTAACAGCCTCACCAAGTGCCATATATTCAGCTTCAGTTGTGGACAAAGCAACCACCGACTGCAACTGAGACTTCCAACTAACAACATTTCCAAACACCTTAAAAACATACCCAGTTACTGATCTCCCCTTGTCTACATCTTTTGCATAGTCAGAGTTAGCATATCCCACAACTATACTACTAACTTGATCACCTCTGTCACCAAATACCAAACCACAATCTTTAGTACCCTGCAGATACCTTAGAACCCACTTCACAGCTTCCCAATGGGCCTTACCAGGTGATGACAAATACCTACTAACCACACTGACAGCATAGGCTAAATCTGGCCTGGTACACACCATTAAATACATAAGATTCCCTACACAATTAGCATAAGGAATTTGACTCATGTATCTAATTTCAGCCTCTGAACTAGGAGTATCTTGAGCTGACAATTTAAAGTGCATTGCCAAAGAAGTCTTCACCGGTTTGCATCCTTCCATTCCATAATTTCTCAACACCTTGTCAATATAATTAGATTGACAAAGCTTAAGAACCTTATGATCTCTATCTCTCACAATCTGCATCCCCAAAATCTTCTTGGCTTCTCCCAACTCTTTCATTTTAAACTCCTCCATTAATAAGGCTTTTGTACTAGCAATTTCATCCTTACTTTTACATGTAATTAACATGTCATCAACATATAATAGCAAGTAAGTAAAATTACCTTTGCTCCATTCCCTGAAATAGACACAGCTATCATATGAACTCCTCATAAAACCATGTGTAGTAATGAACTCATCAAACCTCTTGTACCATATTCTAGAAGACTGTTTCAGTCCATATAAAGATTTCTTCAACAAACAAACTTTGTCTTCATCACCCTTCTTGACAAACCCCTTTGGCTGAGACATATAGATCTTCTCATCCAAATAACCATGTAAGAAAGCAGTTTTTACATCTAACTGCTCTAATTCATAGTCAAGAGATGCTGTTATAGACAAAATTACCCTTATAGAAGCATGCTTTACTACAGGACTGAATATTTCAGTGTAATCAACACCTGCCTTTTGTGTAAAGCCTTTTGCAACAAGCCTTGCCTTGTACCTTGGCTTGTCTTCTACAGTTAACCCTTCTTTGATCTTGTAAATCCACTTACAAGACACCAATTTATGATCTTTGGGCTTATCAACAAGATCCCAGGTTTCATTCTTGACCAAAGACTGCATTTCTTCTTCCATGGCCTCTTTCCACTTATCAACTTCATTTGATCTCATTGCTTCTTCAAATGACAAAGGCTCATACATGCTTTCATTTTCAGCTGCAATAAAAGCAACTGCTGAGATATCAACACCATCTCTATACCTCAAAGGAGGAATTACATTCCTTCTAGGTCTGTCTCTAGCAAGGCTGTAACTGCTAGACCTTGGCTCAGACCTATCACCTTGACCTTCATTTGCCTTATGATCAATCCTTTCAGAATTCTCATTAGGCTCCACCTCAAAGTGAACTCTCTCCACAACTGGATCATGCAAAGCAGGACCAGACACAGGAACATTCTTAACATCTTTGTAAAGTAGATCTTCTTGAAACTCAACACTTCTACTTACAATTATCCTGGGCCTTCCACCTTCTAATCTCCAAAGCCTATACCCTTTTACTCCTTCAGGATAACCAACTAGTATGCATTTAATTGCTCTAGCATCTAGTTTATCCTGCCTCACATGAGCATATGCAACTGAACCCACCACCTTCAAATGACTGCAATCTGGTTTTACACCAGTCCACAACTCCATAGGAGTTTTCATTTTAATTGCCCTTGAAGGTGACCTACATATCAAATAACCTGCAACATTCACCAATTCACTCTAAAAAGTCTTTGGTAAACCAGCATGTAACCTCATACACCTAACTCTTTCTAGAAGAGTTCTATTCATTCTCTCAGCCAATCCATTTTGCTGTGGATTGCCTAGGACAGTTAGGTGTCTTGCAATACCATGCCTCCTACAAAACTGGTTGAATTCTTGGTTACAAAACTCAAGACCATTATCAGTCCTAAGCTTTTTAACCTTTCTTTCTGTCTGGTTTTCAACAAGAGTCTTCCACTCTACAAACTTCTCAAATGCCTCACTCTTATGTTTGAGAATGTGCACCCAGACCCTCCTTGAGTAATCATCTATAATTGACAAGAAATACCTAGCACCACCTAGGGACTCAACTGAGGCAGGACCCCATAGATCTGAGTGGATATAATCCAACACCCCCTTTGTTACATGTTTCCCTTTTGAGAATTTGACTCTACTCTTCTTCCCAAACACACATGACTCACAAAACTTAAGATCCCCCCCACTGCATTCATCAATTATACCCTGCTTCTTTAACTCAGCTAGACCTTGACTACTCAGGTGGCCAAATCTCTTGTGCCAGACTTCAATTGAATCACTTGTTGCAGCTAATGACACATCACTTTCCAAAGTACTGCCATTCAGCAAATATGTGTTGTTATCCCCTCTTGAACCAGTTAACAACACTAAAGAGCCCCTTATTACTCTAACCTTTCCATTCTTCATACTAATGTGACAACCACCCTTCTCAAAAGTTCCCAAAGATATCAAATTCCTTTTAAGACCAGGAATGTACCTTACACCTTTGAGATCAACAATTGTACCATCCTGCATCTTGAAACTTATGGTTCCACTGCCATATATTTCATAAGGTCTATCATCTCCCAACCTTACTACACCAAGATTCTCCTCCTTGTAATCTTTAAAGCAATCTTTCAAGAATGTTATATGGTAAGAACACCCGGAGTCTAGAATCCACCCTTTGCTTCTTTCACCATCAGCAACACATAACACATCAGAACTTTCATAACCATCAGAGGAATCATCCTTTTGGGAGGATGACTGATGATTATGAAATTTGGGATTGCCACCACTAGACTCCCCTTTCTTCCTTTTCCAATTAGGACAGTCTCTTTTGAGATGTTTTTCTGAGTTACAAACAAAACACTTCCTCTTGAATTTGGACTTTGATCTTGCACTATTATTCCTTGCCTTTGGATGACTTCTTTGTTCAGGCCTTCCTCTCACAAACAATCCATCTCCACCTTCTTCTCTAAAATCAGATCTCTTCTTTAATTCTCTTGAATTCAAAGCAGCCATTACTTCTTCCATTGATAGAGAATCTCTACCATACATGAGAGTTTCAACGAAATTCTCATAAGAAGATGGTAAAGATGCCAACAGGAGTATAGCCTGATCTTCATCATCAAGACTCACCTCAATATTCTCAAGATCTAACACAAGCTTATTGAATTCATCTATATGATCTTCCAACGATTTCCCTGACTGCATTTGAAAAGTATACAATCTCTTTTTCAAATACAATCTGTTGGCTAGGGATTTCGTCATGTACAGAGATTCAAGCTTGGTCCACACACCTGCTGCAGTGGATTCTTTGGAAACTTCTCGCAAGACCCGATCCCCCAAACTCAAGATTATGGCACTATGTGCCTTCTCTTGTGTTTCTTTCCATTTCTCTTCAGCTTCTCGTCGTTTGGCCTCTGATGCCTCTTTGTTTTTGTCATCAATCGCCGGTAATTGTGGTGCAACGCCGGAAAGTGCACTCACAAGTCCCTGATGAACAAGCAAGGCTCTCATCTTCACCCTCCAGAGGCCAAAATCATTTTTCCCGTCGAACTTCTCGATTTCAAACTTAGTCGACACCATCTTTAATTTCAATTTCACCTTTAATCGCGAAGATCACCTTCTTCTTCGAATCGGAGCCCAACCGTAGCTCTGATACCACTTGTTGTATTAAACACCAAAGAAGAATCAAATTGAAAACAAAGATTATACAAAAAATACTCAAGAACTTTATTAATGGAAATGAATTACAAAACGGAAAGGAATTTCGGATGATTTACAATGAATGAGAAACTATCCCTAAATACCCAATTTGGCCATTACAAGATGTAACAACCAGAGTTTCATGTTGGCAAGATCAGTCCCTCAAACGACTAGAAACTACCTCAAACGACTAGAAACTATACCCGCGCCACTTCTATTCTTTAGTAAAGAATTGGATAATTACAGAAACAGTCCCTGTACTACTAGAAATCAAAGAATCAGTTATAAACTTGACTTTAACTCCACAAATTTTATACGTAATTTGTCAGAAATGTTTGTGGGAAAATTCCCCTTTTTCTGGTAGTGACATTTTCTTTTATAAGCACACTATCCTACTTCTTCGAAGGTCTTCGAGGAGATCCACTGCATAGGCATAAGGCCTCATAAAAGGGAATCATATCGTTGGCGCCACACCATCCCGAAGGCATGTGCCGCAAGTGTTTTTCTAAATTATTTTACTTGTTTAGTTGTAATTATACTATTAATCTAACGAAACACTTAGCTCTTATGGGATAACTGTTTAAATTAGTTTTATAATCGTCCGGTGGCCGGAAGGTTTCATGTCTTAATGTAATAATTATCTCTTCTTAAATTATAAACAATAACACTATTAACGTGTTAGTATAAAGACAATTAAGCACATACAAAAAAGTCTTTTATATTTAAGGATATATCATATGATCTTAAGATTAATATTAGTTTGAAAAACACGCATCCAACTAAACAGGTCATATAAAGACAAAAGAATTCATTAAGTTAACAATCCCCAGACACATTATCAACAACATCAACAAAGTTATGGTCTAGAAAAAGTAACACCAAAATTGTAATATTCAATCTAAAAGGGTGTATAATAAATCCTACTTAGATAAACACCAAAACAATATGCTTCCATCAAATAGACCCACTAATGGAAGAAGATTGCTTCCATATTTAAGAATTTGAGTGACAGGTGTCGGCATCTGAGGTCCTGGATCCTGATGAGGAAATTTACGAACCAGAAACATGTTAGTGTTCACCATGACGACATTATAGTACAAGCCATGGAGCAATCTTTACATACCCTGTGAACACATTTCTACCATCGACTCCTACGCCATTTGATAAAAAACTGTAAATTCAAGACAAATTTTTAACAGGTTAGTCCAAATCCAACATATGTATATACTTCATTGAAAGAAAAACACTTAGTTGATAAGACTGTGCATACTTGACTTGTTGGGGATTTATGACAACAAAGACGGTACACGAAAAGATACATGATAAATAATTATTCACCTTGACATGACTGTGGAGATGATTTGATGTAAGTTACTCTCGTTCTTCACATTAGAATTCAAATCATTGGCACTAACTCTGCAGAAACTGCTTTGCAACTACAATATTCAGACAGATGATTTTCTAAGAACGATGAGGTAAAAATTAGGAAAAAGATCGGGTGTCAAATCATTCACGTACCTCTTTTGAAAGAACTTAGAGTTCTTCCTTTTTCTTCTCATTGAACCACCCCTTACTACACGCAGTTTATAAGAAACAAATAAATAAGATAACTTAGAAAAGCAAACAGACGGGGAAGATTAAACATAGTTGACCTACGGGGAAAATAAAGAAGGGGGTTAATCAAGTGAAAAAAATCAAGATTTCTTCACTTATCAACATCCACTTATTTTAGAAAGCATTTGGATACCTTTACAGAGATCATGAGTACCATAACAGCTACTTGTGAAGTGAGATAATTTTTCCTCGGACATACCTGAGCATAAGATATTCACATTAAGCCTTCCTTGGCACAATGTACAACATATCAAAATATAAGAATTATCTGGATCATGCATATAGTTTGTCATTACTATTTTGAAAATCAACAAAAGAGATTCAAGTTAGCCTTTTTGGCCCATGGAGCATAAGAGATTCTTACCTTACGTTATCTTTGACCGTGGCATTACGTTTAACTCTTTAAGATGTTAATGCACTATTTACTAAGGAGAACTTTAATTGAATTCTAGGAGGGCTTGTTGCAGATTTTTGTATATTGATGCTTTTCACTCCACAACCACCGTGAAAACCACCACCATTACATCAATCAATACCCTTGAAAAGGAAGAGAACTTAGAAATAATACACTACGATGGTATTTGGGTTCGCAAATAAGGATTGAAATAAAATTCATAACATATATATAATTAAATAGGGTGTTTCTTTACTTGATCATCCTCATGGCCTCAGGGCCATTAAAACATAAAGTTACTTAATTACATTCCTTATAATGCATTTGTTCTAGACAATTTCAGTTCATACAAACCTATATCTAAACCCATCCAAATAAATCATAAACTAAGACATACCTCCCCATTACCCATACTTGGTTTAAATGAAGAGACAACATGCCACTCAGTTTTTTTCAATCATACCTACAGTGCCACATAATACAATGAGAAGTATGATAAATCCCACTGCTAATAACCATACACACAGAAGTATATATGAATTTCTAATTAAACATGTATAAGGAAGACATATAAAACCAGAAAACTAAATACCATTCTGGCTACATATGTTATATTTCCATTTGGAATACCTTTCTAGATCAACCCTAGGGTTCTGTTGCTTTTGCTTCCATCAACTTCAACATTTCTAGTGTTGAAAGGAGACAAACCTAAACATTTGGTAGCAAATACAGCTTAGGACTAACATACGAAGTTGAAATAAAAACAACCAGATGTTGATGATATATTTGTAGCTAGGCTTTATTCTACATCAAAAAACAATTAGAGGATAATAAACAAAATATATATTATATTTCAAACTTTCTCATTCTAGGTGTTACTTATCCTACACGATTAAGGATATATTAACAGCTAGCAAGTAAGTAGTAAGTGTTTCAAAGAAAAATAAAAGAATACACATCAAACCCCCTGTACTCATGCCCTAATGATTTTTGTGTATTCAAAAGGGAGACTCATATATTTTGGCTAGTCTACCTTTTTCTATATAATCAATCAACAAACAATATATTTTGGCTAGTCTACCTTTTTCTACATAATCATTCAACAAACAATTTGCATCTCTGTAATCACGGTTCAATAACCTTAAAAAATAATTTTGTTAGTTTTGGTGTTTGCATTAGATTTCTCGTGATTTCTTATCAAGTACTGGATTTAACTTATAATAATGAGTAACATGGTTGCTTGATTGCCTTAACAAATGTTTGATGAGAACCATTAAACCAAGTGGTAGTATAAGACTTGATAGAAGGAGATGAGAGATGAAAGATTGCTCAACTTAAATGGCTAAACTTCATTAATTGAAGTTAGCTTCTCATGACAAGAATGAAAGAAACATATATTATGTTATATTAACTATTAAAATTAATGATTAATACATAGTAAAGCCTAATGTATTATAAAAAGATATAATACCTTGGCGGTTTGCCCTCTTACATTCTTCTTCCATGATGTATTTTTTTCTCTGTTTTCTATCCAAAGGCAAAAATAAAACTTGTTAATCAGGCTAGATTAAGTGAAAAGACGCTAAATATTTTTTTAACCATTGTTACCTCTATATATTCTTTAAAAGAAGTTGAATCCATTTGTAGCAAATGTTTAGCCAAGTCACCGGTGCCAACATATATTTTAGAGGGTTTAAAACGGAATCTTACATAAGGGTAGCTAGTCTATTGTTATTCATCTTCGCCTATTAGCAAGTTTTTGACGACTTCTCATAAATTGTCGGCTATTGTTACTCGCTTCTGTCTTCCATATTTATAGTTCCCCCAAAGTTGCACTGCATTAGTAGAATACTAATCAAAATGAGACAATAAGAGCCACAATAAATCATTAACAGCAGGATTGGTTGAAACTTGAAAGTGTAGGTGATACACTTGAAAATGAGTATCCGTTTTATGTAAAATATTTATATATAGCAAAATATTTTGGACTTCATAAATCGTCAAGAGCAGGAATGGTTGAAAGTGTAGGTGATACACTTGATAATGAGTACCTAAAAGTAGCAAAATAAATACATCAAGAGTGGGAGCGGTTGAAAGTGTAGGTATATACCAATGTGGTTACACAAAATTGCATGGTATTCATTCACAATCACAATCTAAAGCAGTAATAATAGGACTTGAGATCCAAACAAACCAATATTCTTGAAAGTACTGTAGGCCAAAGCATTCTAACCATTGCTACCTAATATGTTCCTTTTGTTGCTTTTGATTATAGTGAGCAAAAGCCTCCACCCTTTAAACCTCCGTTGTCTTTAATCCACCTAATATAAACACATCCCACTTGGATTATATCTTTATAACTTGCTTAGAAATCTTATAGATAAAGAGTTTTGGGTTGAATAGCTTACCGGATAGCTCACTTTTTCATGGAAGCCACTTAATCCTTTTATTCTTCCCTGAAAACCAATGAGAATAAAGAAAATGACCATAAAAAAATAATGTCATAATATGTCATTCAATACATGTAATAACCTAAACCCTCCATTAAGCAAATTGTCAAGATTTTGCTGGCTCAAAACTTGTTATTAAGAATACCTACAATATATATTACAATTGGTCATGTATGTCATTATGTCATTACTCATACATAAGAAAATATAAGGCAAGAATATTAAATGATACCTTTACAAATATAATAAGCATTTGAGAAGTCAAAGCAGCTTCAGGACACAGAAGGGCATGGAGCAACATTCCCTACAGAAGTGATTTCAAATGAAAGACTACATTACTTGTATAATAAATTAGGAAGCAACCACTTTCTCTAAGTGCATAGCCTATATATAAAAGTAAGAAACACTACACTCAAAATAAATTTTAATTAATTGCAAGAATTAATATTATCCATGTAATATAAGAAAAAATTGAAGGTTTGGAGAAAAAAAAATTTAAAGATTTTTTTACATTATCTAAAATTTAGTGAAACTCTTAATAATTAAATATGAACACCATAACTTAAATAATCAATGAAGTCGACATAAAGCGAGTTGGGCTCCATGATCTCCTGCTTTGAAGTCGCTATGTAATTTGTAAAACTCTGAAATACTTTCTGCTCTTCAACGGGGGTATCCATCAAATTCCATAGCTCTAACAAAGATCTTGCATTATTTTGGACCTAGCAAAAGTTATACAAATTTATCAGGTTATTGATTGTAATAGTTGGTGGAAAATGGACAGGTTGTGGGTGAGTCACACATTGATCGAAATGGATTCAGGTTACAACATGTCAATAGTTTATTTAAACGGGTCAGTTTGAAATTCATATTTTGATGTATCATATATCATTAAGAAAAATACAACATGAAAATGCCAATCTAATATTTTAAGGAAGCTACTCTAGAGGTTGTAACTGTAAGTGTTTAAATTAACACTGAGGGTACACCCAGTTGACCATCTCAATTTTTTCAGTACAACAATTTGTGAGGTTGTAATGATTTTAATAAACTTCAGGTCACTTTTGACCCATTCAACTGATTTGATCTGTTTTACTTTTACCCACTTGACTCATTAGGTTTGAAATACAATCATGTATTTATTCCTTGCATTCTCACTATTTTGACACCATGTAATCTCTCTATAGCAGCAGCAAACCTCCCAATTGCATCATCACTTATGCTCTTTGATCCTTTTGTTTCTCATATATCAGACTAATGGATTAATGATTCTTCTAGACAGGTATTAATTATAAAGAATGTGATTAAGGTCCATTTCAAGCTTGTTAAATCTTCCTGTTCTTACAAACAAAAAGGTGTCACTAATTAAAAACTATCATAAATACACTAATTGGTCAAGAAATCATTAGAACAACATGGCCTGTAAAGTTTTTCAGCTACAACAACACATTTCTTCACCCGTTTCAACCTAGAACGCATTCGTTTAAGTTATATATAATTTCCTTAACCAATAACCATTAGCCAATAACTTGAAGTTTTTTTCATGTAAATATGACATGAGGCATTTACTGGAATGGTGTTTGTGCACGTTAACATACTCAAGGTCAACATGTAAACTGAAAAATTGACTTGCAGGTTGACAACAACAGAATCAGAGAACACGATTTGATTGTTTTTATCAAGTCAAATTTTGAAACAACCTGATGTGGAAAAACATTTAAACCAAAAAAAAGCAACAGAAACAACGGTATTAAGATCATGCACATATTAAGCAGTGAGTCTAAACCTTCAAATCTAAAACATACTGATATTGCGTAGTGGTGTTCTTGCTGAAAGCGATGCACCAAAAATGACATCCTAGAAAACATGTAATACCTCGGCTTCAACCTTCGCTTTTTCGATTGTCGAGCATCTACTCCGATTTGAAAAACTTTTCTAGTTGCCATTGCAAAAGAAGCCCTAAATCCTAAAATCTGAAATCGCAGGCAACAAATTGTACTGCTCCTTCAAATATCGACGAATCTCTGGGTGGCGAGGTACTTGTACAGCTCGACATGGGAGATCTGCGAAGAAGAAGGAACGTGGGGGAGCTGTTGGAACCATCTGAAGATATGGAACTGCAGAGCAGTTCAGTGTGCGTGGGTTTCAAATGAATGTAACCTACACACAAGTAAACAACTACCTAATTTAAACGGTCCTAATCATAAGTTCATGGGTTTCAACGGCTGAGATTAAACCAAATTTTATAACCACTATCCAGTAACCATATATATATATAATTTTTGGAACGCCAGTTTTAAACTTTTTTAATATATTGAGTTTGTCTAATTTTAAAAAATTTACTTTCATCCCTTTCTTCTATAAAATTGTTTAAGCTAAATCATTAATCTATTTTAATTATGTGTTCCCTAACAATATACTTGTCATTGTATTTAGAGCACTGATTTGACAACTTGTATGACAGATGAAGTGACATATAATAAATGGGCAGTGGTGACCCCGTTCCCCTTCCCAACAACTTCTTATAAAGGAAAAATTAATTTAAAAAAATTAACTTTGTTGTGCTTATTTGGACTTATAATCAGTCAATTAACCACTAGGCCATTCAATCCATTTGTTGACATATTTTGTCAATCCTTGCAATCATGGATGCTGAAGTTTGAATGATCACGTATACAAACAGGATAATCATACGATCAGGAATATGCAGAATGATTATGATGCTCTAATTATATTTAGGAATTGTCATATATGTAATAAAGCATGCTAGCCTCATCGCAGAGAAATTATTGTTTGAAATAAGAAAATCATTGTAAGCTCAAAGTGAACTGAATAGCAAGTTACTTTCTTGCCAATATAGACACACCATGGTCATAAATTTTTGTTTCCTACAGAAGTCTTGCACATATGCACGTCACAATATTGTGTTAGATCGTGTAGAATTTTTGTATACTCCTGACACCATACCAATGGATTATAAATCTCATCTTCAAGTATCTCACTATTTCCAACTTCATCTTTTTAACACTTTCATAAAGTATTAATATAACAAATCAGTGATCAGTTAAAATAAAAATTCAATATAGTTGAAATTTACTCACTCAATTCAGATTACAAAGTAGAGTCTCAATAATCTATAAAAAGAAAATACTTTAAATTTAAGATAAGATTAACTAAGTGGGGTAGTCAAAGTGTTCAGGTAGAATTTAAGTACCTCTAGTGTAAGGATTTATGGCTTGCATCACACGCCTTATTGCTTGTATAGTTGTATTCCATCTTTGAAGCCTTATAAGTCACCTGGAATGATCTTATGCACACCACATTCATACTTATCTGGGCCTTGTTTCTCTTTCCTTGCATTCCTACAACATACAAACACATAATTTATCCATTTGAAACTATTACATAACCATTAAAACTCCATGACTATATGCACATTTCAAGGCTTCCTATGTTATGTATATTTATATAACATAATATTTAAGTAGAATGGATGTTACACCAAAACTTCGAGACCAGTGTCTATACAGCAAAGAGGAAAAAGAATGCAATTGTATGAATACTGATGCTTGCTGCCAGTTGCTGGTGTTTTGCTCATTTTGCTTTGTTGTATAAGTAGAGATTTACCTTCATTTCTAAGTAGAAATGAAAGATGACAAGCTTATGCCTCTAATGAAGTTGACCCTTTTTGGCTTGTAGAAATCTTCATAATAGCTCACGATTCTAGGGTAAATAAACCATAGTCACCTAATTCGCGGTTCGCTCCGGTTCGAAAACGAGGTACGGGTTCGCGATTCGCTAGGGGCCACGAATCCTGTTCGATAGGGGGTAGGTTCATTCCGGTTCGATCCGGTTCGATCCGGTTCGCTGTACCAATCAATTCGGTTCATATATTATCATTAAACAAGGCATGTTAAAAAACAACATAATTATATATCTAAAAAACATATATTCTGATTAAACAAACTTTTAGTGTTGGAGTGTACAGTGTACTGGAATCGATTCAATTGGCTCGATTGTTAAGTAACAGTTAACACTACTGACTGAAATTAATGGAATTAATGGAAATTAATGGGAATTAATGGAACTTAAGTACTGGAATCGATTCAATTTCTATGGATTGAATTCACAGATGAATTCATAGCGAATTTCTTCCGATTTTCTTCCAGTTACGAATTCAATTTCTTCCAGTTATGAATTCGATTCGCGAATCCATAGCGAATTTCTTCCATCCACAGCGAATTGCAGCCGCGAACCAACAAGCGAACCTCAATCGAACCTCAATCGAACCTCAATCGAACCACAATCGAACCACAGGAGCGAACCGCGAGCGACTGGGTCGCTAGCGAATGCAAATGGGTTCGAATCGAACCAATTCGAAAATCGTGGGTGACCTAGCGAATCCTGTGACTATGAAATAAACGATCAACTGCAGAAAAATAGTTTGAAACTATATTAGAACTAATTATTTGGAGCCGAAAAATATAATTAGCATCTATCATCTAAGTTATAAAGCAATGAATATAATTATTATAAGAAAGAGTTCAATCAAAGTACTTACTACAATATGTCCAGGAACACCATGGTAATATTGATCTTTTCATTACCAAAGAAGCAACATGTTCTAAAAGTCTTATGCCTCTAATAGCAATGGCATTTCCATGCATACAAGCTTCATTCTCAAGGCTAGTCTTGGATGCACACCGCTGAAATAGATGGTTGATAGACCTAAACGTAACAAAAAGTCGTATAATTAAGTGATTTGTTAATCTATTACATACTATACTACTATACTGACTTAGGTATGCATACATTTTTACCACTTAGAGGCCATGGGATGTGTGATTTTCAAAATGACAAACACAAAAGTCATAACAGTTTATTAATGCACCCACAAAGTTGCTATAGCAAGTTTCACATGTAATTAATATATATCCAATATAGGTCGTTGCTTTGCAAAAGTGAAAATCAGTCTACCAAAGTACTAATCAAAATTGAAACCTTAAAGATGAAATTGGTTACTCTAAGATCAAATTGCATTTGCTATACTTCAGAAGGAGGAGCAATGGTGCAATGATGGTGCAATTGTGGTGCGATAGACCGAGAGAGATAGAGAACCGACAATAGTGCTTCAAGTTGGTGCGATTAATCAGTCTCACCGGCATCAACAGGGGAGCTCAACCCCGATCCTTTGAAAAAATTGATGTGAAGTTGATTTTGAAAATATCAAATTAAAGAAATCGGATGAACAGATCTTGTGCTTCTGCAAGTTGATTTTGAAAATATCAAATTAAAGAAATCGATAGTTCGGCAACTGCTAGCAACCATTCGGTAACGGCGACGTGGGGGAGGAAAACAGGGAGGAGACAAAAACCGCTGTGAACCGTCACTAAAAAACTCAACCGCTGAATTAATACGGCTGAGATTGAATGTACGTGGGTTTGGACGGTGAAGATGAAACCAAAATTGATAACTGTTATCTAGCAACCATATATATATATAATTAGGTAATGGTAAAGTTTAATTTATAGTGTTATGATGGTGAAACTTGTACATGTTAACTAACCCTCTTTTGTTATTACTAACCATCGAAAAAGTATCCCAAGTTACTTCGGGATACATATGTTAATTTCAAGCCCCACTCTCATCTTTTGATGTCTCGCATATGTAGGAATAGAGTGCGAGAGTTTGGAAAAAATCATCACTTTGATTTTAAAACCACCCAGGATTCCTCTTAGGCCATTAGTGTGATCCACTTATGTAATGGCCCTTCTTTAGTGACTTATTACATTATGTTATATTGGTCATAATAATAATATGCATACAAACACTCACCGACATTGATGGTGTATCACGCGATAAGATTTCTATTAAAAAATGCCATCGAGTCTTTGCGTTTTGTTGAAGAAGTCTATTTTTTGAAATTTAAGCAAGCAAAGTAAAATAAAAAAAAAAGTATTTTTAATATTACAAAAATGAGTAAGTTGTAACTATATATTAGCAAACAAGAAAAGAAGATGTCGTACCTTCCAACTACCAAGTTGCGCGCAATAAGTTGAAGTCTTTAGGCTTTTCGAGTTGTCGTGACTTAATTAATAACGTATATAAACCTGTTAACCAAAATATAACATACTGTAATAGTTCAATTAAATTTTAACCTGAATATAATTAATTTGCATTTAGATATCAAACAAACCAAAATTGCATAAAATGACACAACCAACTGTTTAACTACCAGCTTATGAACGTTGTAAATAAGTGTCATTATACCTCGACATTATCGAATGGTATTTTCATGTCTTTAAATTAAATAAGAAAGTCCATAACGATAGTCTATTAGACGTTAAGTTGGTGATTCAAGTTTCTTTTTCGACATGGCTAATTACATTGATCCAACGAACACTGACAAACGGATAGAACAGAGAGGGAGAAGCCGCTTGGAGAGAGCGGGGATCAAAGAGTAATAATAAATAATGAAAAATTAAATTAAAAAATTAAAATAAAAGGTAAAAAATAAAGTTTTGTTCAAATATACAAACGAACATGCAATGATAAAAACGGTTAAAAATTAATGTATTGTCAAAAAAGGGTAGGAAATTCGGATCAACGTCTAGCAAAAACTTTTATTTTACTAAATATTTATAGTAATAATTAATCTATTAGTTAACTTGATAATAACAATAAATTTCGACCAATTTCCGACAAACTTTTTTTTTAAACTTTTGTGACTAGTTTCACATTAACTATAACTTCACTGTAGACCTACTTCTAATTGTTATTGTTAGAATGTTTATAACAACTACAATAATAGTTAAACCGATAACAAATATAAAGTTTACTCGATAATTTTAAGCTAACTAAATAATATAAAAGGAGAATGATAAAAAAAAATTGAAAGTTAAAAGAAAACAATTAAAGGTCTTGTTGGAATTTATTAAGGAAAACTTCCAATTTTCCAAGAAAAGGTAAAATAATGTCTTTTGTAAAATATTATGTCACTGTCTTCCTATAAAATTGTCGTTATAGTTAGTGTTTTCTTTTGTTAAAAGATTGTCTGAAAGTCGTCTGAATTTTCAATAATTTTTTTTCTTATCAATTATTTTATAGGAACAAAATATTTTCTAGTAGTGTTTCCTGATCTTGGCTTCTTTTTAGTAGAACTAGAAGCAGCTACATCAATTGGTGTTGGGGACTTGGTCTACATCCACAATTTGATCAATGTGTAAAACGTATGTAACTTTTCATATAAAGATATCAGCTTATGTTAAGATTAACACCCAAAAGAAGAATCTAAACATCAAAAACACAATCTCTGATTTGTATTATTGGAATTAAAGAATGATTACAGAGAGGTACAACTATCCGAGAGAGACAATAGTTACATTGATTGCTCTCTTTATACACTAAACAAACTGTTAACAAACATTACCAATATCGCTATGAAAATGACAACAATAGCCTCTCATCTTTAGCTAACATACAACTAACCCCTCAACTATACTGAAAGATAAAAACAAAGAAAAAACTACAACATTGACTTATGACTTTATACTCTCACAACTTATGTTACACTAGTTTACTGAATCTCATGGCGATGGGTGTGAAATAGGCAAATATCTTCTATTAAGTTGGGAATTTAAAGAGTAGAATCCTTAATAATCTTCGGATTGTTGACTTCATTTCGTTTTGTAGACATTTGATTTGAGCTACTTATTCAAAAATTGTCATACATTAATTTGGTAGACAAATTTTGGATTTACAAATTTATTTTGTCTATTACGTCAATTCAAAAATTAAATAAAAAAGTTTGTTGCAATGCGTAAGTCTAATTTGTTAACTATAAGAAACGGTACATCATTATAACAACTTTTGAAGTACCTAGACTTTTGATCGTTAAACAATTTGTATCCTATTGATTAAATTTGAATATATAACGCCTCAAGCCATGACTTATCATATATAATATACTTAGATTTACTCTTTTTATTATATGTGATAATTTCGTGTTATTTTTGTTACTCTAATATTTAGTTGTTCTAGTTAAACTTCTCTGTGCGGAGCATCAAGCGGAGGCTGGCCGAGCTAGGGTCTTCCGCAGTGATGGCTCCTTTCGAATGGAATACTTGGGTTCCGAGGAAAGTTGGAGTGCTAGTTTGGAGGGCTAATCTAAATAGACTCCCAACTCTCGAGGAATTGAGTAAAAGAAATATTCAGATTGCATCTCTTCTTTGCCATATGTGTGGAGATATCAATGAGTCCGTTGATCATGTTTTTGTGAACTGTGGTTTTGCCCAACTTGTCTGGGCTGTGATATCAACATGGTGCAAATTACCCCCGGTGTATGCGTTTGACTTTAAAGACCTATTAGAAATAACTAAAAACTTACATGGGTCGGATAGTTATAAAAAGGCTATCAATGGGGTGTTCCAGGTGACGTTATGGTGTATATGGGAAGCAAGAAATGATGCAGCTTTCAGGGGAAAACAGTGCTGCGTAGCAAGAACCATTGGTGAAATTAAGTCGCGGAGTTATTTGTGGATCAAAAGTCGGTCTAAAAGACGAGATTTAGAGTGGAGTACTTGGTGTAATTTTAATATTGATAAAATTGGGTGGCATTGAAGTGTATAGAGGTAGATCGTTAGTGTACTCTTGTAGTGTACGATCATTGGAGTGGGTTAAATGTAATGAGTTGTTAGCCCCCTGCTAACAAATTGGTGGAATGAAGTTTTGATTGATGTTTCCAAAAAAAACAAACATAGGATGAGGTGTGATCATGTTTCCACATACTTCTTAATTAGACGTGCAAGCTTTAAACATATTCACTATTATTAATTAGCTTAAACAAGCACGTATTTCAAAACCAAAAGTTACCTAGTTCTTAATTAATTAATATTAAGAAAATCTCACAATTTAATTTTCTTAAGATCTCGACAAAGGCCTTTATTTCAAAGTTTTGTATAGTATTATATCTTTCTTTTCCCATCCTCTCCATTAAATTACTTTCTCGCTTTTGTTAGTATAAAATTAGACGATTCTCATCTTTAAAAATGAATTTTTTTTATTCTTTTGAATATTTCTAACACAACTTACAAGTTACAACACACTAGCACAAACGAGGGGCAAGATCAACTTGGATTGCTCGTGGAGTAGGTCTCATGTTTTAGCTATATTATGACTGATGACACCTATTAGAATTTAAACAATGACAAAAGTTTAACATCGTCACCAAAGGTGTTCTCCTTGGTTTTATAGATCTGATTATCTAAAAATAAATATTCCTATACGTATGTAGAAATATCCCTAGCATGATATGAAGAACAATCTTGATAAATTTTAACTTTTAACAATCCTCTTATGTTGAAATGTTATTCCCTGTGGATTATAAAATGTCTTTTCATAATTTCTTATCAGTATGGACTAGTAAAAAAAACTAGACAAAGGCGATTAAAAATTGTGACCGGATAAAGAGTCAAAGACTTTGCAATTGCTTTCGGTAGCAAATTAGTCGTAAAAAATGAGAAAAGGAAAATTAAAAATAAGAATATAATTTGGTCACAAAAAAAGTTTCATCAATAGTGATTTACAAGTGTTTCAAACGTCGTGTTACACTTAATTAAAGCAGAAAAAAATTAAAAAATATATATAACATCTTTCTATTATAATAAAAGGGTAACTAGGTTGGACATGTGTCATCACCATATTTCACATAACCAAAGGTCGGACATGTGTCATCATCATATTTCACCTCACCAAAATTTTCTCGCTTCTCTCTCCTATTAAATTCTCATTAATTAATTACTAATAATAAATTAAAGAAAGTATATTTTATTAATTATTTTTCTAAGTAAATAAATTTTATAAAATAAAACTTACTTCTAAAAAATCAAACTTTTTAAAAAATATAAATATTTTAAAATTGATGCTTGTAAGTAAATTTTTTATATACAAAAAATAAATAAAATTGGGAGTTATAGTAATTTTTAAAATTTTACATTTTTTAAAATGTTTGCCTTAAAACAAATTTATTTTATTTTTATTTTTGGAAAAAAATTTAAAAATTAAAAAAAAGACTAAGAAGTTGATATTATTGTTTTATTATTCATAGTTCGTACTTGTATATGATTTCGATTATGTTTTATCTTAAAATATAGTTTTATAACTAATAAAATATTTTCTTATTTGATATTTTATTTTTTTAACCCGTGTAATATACGGGTTTACTAAAACTAGTAAAAAATAAAATTAGATAAAAGCAGCCGCAAATCAGTCGGTAATATCTGTCCCAAAACTGTGAAAACAAGTCGGTCAAACCGGTCTAAAAAACGGTTGTCTGTAATTTGTTACTTTTTTGTTTATTTCCTTGTGCATTAATGGGCTGCCGGGCTTGTTGGCTTGTTGCTGTAGTTGTCTTTTTGGTGAAAGATGTACTTGGGCCTTTTTCCAGCCCATCGATGGCCCAACTTTGATGCGTATACAACTATACAAGGAAGGATTAGGATTAGGGGTTATAATTCATTCTCTAAAATGCAACTCCTCTGATGTGACTGCAGTTTGTCTTGATTAAGAGTGTCTTGGTTATCTTTCTCATCATATTATTCCTACAAACGAATCACAAGTATGAACTGATGAACATGCAAATCACACCTTCGGTTACTTCTTTTCACTCAGCATATCTTCAACTGTTAGTTTTTATGCATATCACACAAGACTAGGTTTAACGCCGGGGACCGAACGTGCGATGCACAAACAAAAGTTTAGATCGACTTTCTAATTATTAAAATCTAAAGACCAAACATTCAATTTAGCCAAACCGTGAGGTTCATTATGTAATTTTCAATATAAGTACGGGCGACCCTGGGGGTTAATCGACATTTTAATTAGTTTAGTCCACTAACATTTATCCAATCTAAGCACATTTTAAAACCGATAGTAGTTTTACGGTTCGTTTAAGTAATTAGATTTTTTTGCTACATTACTTTTCTTTATAAATATAACAATTTATGTCGTATCATAGACTTTTTACATACGAGTTATTAACTATACAGTATAGGGGCCCAAAGCTTTTCTACTCGCTCAGAAACCTAAAAATTTTAAGGATTATCGGGGACGACCCTGAAACAACATATTTAGTTATACATGTATAGTTCTAAGGTCTAAATTATTTCGATTTATGAAACCACTCTAACCAGTAGACAACTAAAACAACAGATTTTATAATTAATGGATCCGGTTATAAAATCGTCGGTAATATCACATGACTATAAAAGAATAAGTGGAAATGGTATATGTAGGTTGGCGAGCGGGTCCAAAGCAGCTTTTTGTAAGGATGGTTCTAGTGGTGTAACATGATGTTCATTAACAAACAAATCTGACAAGAACCACCCATATATTAAAATGTTTCCTGCCAAAATATACAAAATTTAACATGGAGGGTGTAGAAATAATATGCAATAAAATAAAATAAAGGAATAAAATAAAAAACCGCATGTGTATCCAAGTGGAAGATCTTTTATGTTTGACTAAATCAGTGGTCACTGTCAAAGAAAGTGAAAAAACCTCAAAAAGCCAGCCCTTGAATTGTTAAAAAAAGTCGCAAAGGAATATTTGGTATGGCTGCAAATGTAATTAAGGAATATGTATAGGTTTGTTTTAACTATGAACATGAACACATGTACGAAAGTGTACGTTTGTTTTTAAATATTCAGGCCACAATTAGAGTCGAAGATCGGTCGTCAATAGCCATTTGTGACCGAAGTTGCTGTGGAAAAACCTATATCGGAAATCCTATTTTCTATTAATCTTTTTATGAACTAGATTTCAACCTATAATTTTTTATTTCAATTCTTCTCATTTACTATTTAGTTTAATATTTCAATCTTCATGCTTTATTTATTTAAGTCAAAAATCGTAAATTTATACGAAAGCATAAGTTATTTTCATAATTTAATTTAAACTAGATCGATACATTTGATTGTTCTATGCATTCTTCTCTTTTTGAATTTGGATCACGTATAGAGACTACACTCTATATATCATTGTTCAACAATTAATTCCCATAATGATAATTCGCCTAATTAGTTTAAATGATGGTACAAGTAATAATGCAAATATACATATGCTCTAGAGGGTATATATAGATGGGTAAATTAACCGTAGTCTTAATTAATTAATCTATTTTTAATGACAATCAATATGCTTCTAATACTACATTATTGTCCACTGCATGACTATTCTACCCTTCTACATACCAACAGGCCATAAGGCCCTTTTTATATACATAAAATAAACTCGCAGATTGTGGTTAATTTAATGCATCTCAAGGTTTGGTGTGCCTCTATAAATATCAAAAGAACCAATTAGCTTATGCACTCCATCCTACAAAGCTATCAAACACCTCCCCACATCCAAATTTCAACACATATACACACCCCATGGATCTAACAAAGTTAATCCTGGCAATATTGACCCTAATCACCTTAACTATATACCTTCAGGTTCAACTTGTTGATGGAAGACATTTGAAACAACATACTAACCAAAGCGCCCCTCCGAAAGAAACTATTATGAAAGGTGGTAGACACGATACGGTATATGCAAGCGAAGTTGTGCATACAAAACCTACAACTCCAACACCACTGATCAGTGAAACTTTAGTCGGGTCTCAGCCGCTGCAGCCACCCCCACCGCATGGAGCCGAGGATTTCAGGCCCACTGCACCAGGCCATAGCCCTGGAGGTGGACACTCCATCCATAATTAATTAGGGCATGTATGGTAATGCCCATGCAATATTTATTGTGAATTTGTGATGTCTGTGTAGACATATATGTATTCTTTCATATTAATATATTTCTTATGCCATTTTAATATATAGATCTTAAGTTCGGAAAGCATACACTCTAGTGGTGCTATCTACTCAGAAAAGTGATCGCGGATGGGTATGATATACATTGGACACATATATCGTTCAACTATTTTTGAAAAGCAGAACACCTAAAAACATAAAAATCATAAAAAAAAAAAAAAACTACCTAAAACCACTTTACACTTCAAAAAACGCACATTAAAAAAAAATCTGCAAATTTGCAATATATAATGCTTTTGAAAGAAGTCTACCTAGCTAGTCCCTGTTCAAACTATTGATCATAAGATACCCCTCAGAAATTATTTTCCCCTTCTTACACTACAAGAAAAATCTTCATTAGTAATCACGACCATATTTTCATCACTATGGCTCAAATAAGTGACAAGAAAAAAATGCATGCCATCCCTAAAGTTTCACAATATATTAGAAAGTAATAGGTGACGAACTGATGGTGTTATTAGCAAGTGTTATCATACGTACCATTTCAGTTAATTGTTAATTATCTGCTTTAAGTCAAAAGGAAATTACAATGAATGTAAAATAAGTATTACATAAACGTAAAGTGATTTCTATGAGAACTTAAACAATATCCCTGTTTGCGAAATTGAACAAACTGAGTAGATTCCGTAGGCTTACGATTCGTGTCGAAGAGACTTAGCAGTTAATAGTAGCAAGTGCGTCATACATTAAGAATGAAAATAAAAACTCTTTCTATTTCGTTGAAATAAATATAATAATATAAGAGGGATGTTCAGTTGTTCAAAATGAACGCATAAACATTTATACATTATTTTATTTTATATGATAACCACCTTTCAATATTTTCTATACACTACAAATTAAGAATCGAACTATTAACGACGACATTTGTCGCCGTAAAAGAATATGTCACTACCTGTTTTAATTACTTATTTAATTTTTACGATGCTCTACTTAAAATTAATTATGTATTACTTGACAAAATAGTTATTACATAAAAGTTTACATAGAAATACAACAGGTATATGTTTATAAAATATAATTTTATTGTGTACGACTTACTATGTATGTTGTGTACAAATCTATAGTATCTAATAAAAGAAGGTTTTTTTGCCACTTGTCATGTTTTTAACACACTTTTAGCCACTTGTCAAATTTCTACACATTCACACTTTAATTTTCCCTCCAAAAGGGTATTATAGTAATTAAAATGCTAATACAAGTTTCTCTCTCTTACTAAAAATTAATTTTATTAAATTGCTATATTTCTCTCTCTTATCTACATTTTATAAAATCAAACTACATTTTTTTTAAAAATATATTTTATGAAGTTAAAAATCACATCTTTTAATTAAAATTAAATAATAAAAAAAAAAAAATTATATAATATTAAATTTTCTAAAACACTAAACATTTTTAAGCAAAATATTTTAAGTCATTTTATTTCAAAAAAATTATAAAGGTGAAATTTTTCAAAAACAGTCTTATTAAAACAACCAAAATAATTACAAATCATAGTTTTCAAAAAGAAACAAGATTTTGATAAAAAAAATTAATTTTAATAAAAAACTTAAAATGAATGTCTAAAAATGAAACTATTTAGATAAGAGAGTTAAAAATAGTATAATTGTTTTATTTCTTGAATTATTACGTATATATTATTTTAATTATAGTTAATATTAAAATATTATAATCTAACTCTTTGTGTTTATTACTAACTATAATCCATTTAATTAATGCGATTTTAGCCTATATATCTATCTGTAAAAAAACTAAAATAAACATGAAACAATTGTAAGCCATATAATATTAATTTTCTCATTTCTATATATTATTAATAATAATATTAAATACTAATAATTTTACTCATACTACTTTTAAATTAAAAAATGTTTAATTTTATAAATAAAAAACCTATTTTTGAATTAAAACACACTTTTTAAAAATAAAAATTTTACAAAATACATAATACAACGAACTTTTTCTTAAAAAATACATTTTTCTTAAAATAAAATATTTAAAAAATTTATAAAATAAAGTTTAAGAAAAATATATTATTATTTATTTGTTTATTTAAAGTAGCTATTTATACGTAATTATAATCATATTTTATCTTTATACATGATTTTATAATGTATAAATTTTGATTACTAATTATTTAATATTTTATTTATCCATTCCGTGTAATACACGGGAACTAACCTAGTCTTTATATATAATAAAAGAAAAGGGTTTTGTCACTTGTCGTCATATTAAACATCCTTTGACACATGTCAAATTCTTAAACAAATATTGTCACTTGTCATCATATTAAACACTCATTTAAACTCCAAAAATTTCTCTTAATTTGTTTCCCTAAAATAAAAAGTTTCTAAAGTTTGAATTAATATCATTTTTATTTTATATTCAAATAAATATTAAAATGGAAACCATTATTTGTATTCCTCATAATTTATTTTGAGAAAATAAAAGCCATTTTGTAATATATGTACAACGATTTTAAACCAAAATTATGGTAAACAGAATCTAAATTTTCAAATATAATGTTAAGAGATTAGTTTTTCATAATTTAATTTTATATACAATCACAATACAACTTAAGTTGTCATGTTTCTTCACATTTGCAGCTAAGTTTGTTATAACATTTTATCAATTTTATTGTTTAATAAATTATTGGCTTTTAAGTTATATGTTGTCACATGACACACTCTCAAGATGTTGTTGCCACGTGTCATTCATATAGCGAAAAAAAATTTTAATGAAAATTTTACATCCCTTAAATTTTGCATCCTTATATATCATTCTTATATATTATTCTTATATATTAGAAGATTATTAATATTAGTTCTTAATTTCTAATTGTAAATATTGGTTATTTTAGTTTTTTCAATCCGTATAACACACGGGACGTTAGACTAGTATATGTATATATATGAGTCCTAATATTAAGAAACACACACCCCTATAAATCGACACCCCTATACGTTTACGCCTTATATAGGGCTATAAATGCGTAATAGGGTCAACGACACTAAAAACGAGAAAAATTCATGGGGTTGTTAGAGAACTATACGCCCCATATAGCCCTATACGCTCCACGTAGGCTTATACACGTACATGCGTATAGCAAATTCGACATTGAAGACGAGAAAAAATTCAAGGGTTGTTAGAGATGTTATACGACATGTTTAAATGTATACAATCCGTATAAAAGTCTAAAGAATGTTGATTTATAATAGGAGGGTGTCTAAGTATCGGAACCCATGTACCATAAGAAGTGGGACTATTAGGAGATCATTTCAATTTTTAAGTGTAGTAGGTGAAAGGCGGCTTTCCAAAGCTCAGGGAGCAAACTAAAGTAAAGTTTCCTTTTTTAAACTCGAGGAATGATGAATAGAGGCAAGCATAATAAGAAGTGATCATTAGTGTTTTTGATAAAGTCATGTTGTTTTTGTTCTTTTGTAATAACCATCAACTTTTTAATATGAAAAATATAATTTCAATCACTACTGGTGACCCATAGAAAACTAATAAATAAATAGCTTAGTGCGATATTTTTGAGGTTTTGTCAATTCTTAGTCAAAGATCATATTTGACCATAAAGTGGCAGTATCTTCACACATTATATAGTTTATTGAAGTAAAAAGATGACATTGATTAACATTATTAATCAATCAGCGTCGCGTTTGGTTACCATAAACAACTATTAAGATATTTATAAAAATTAACAAAAAAACTCGTTTTCCTTAAATTAAATTCGAAACTCCCAAAAAACTCGTTTGTGTGTTGTCATATAACAGTAACAGAAAATTGTACTGCCATAGTAGACAACCGAGGATAAAAATGCACCAAAGATTTCTAGATTTTTTGTTTATTTGACTTTGTTGAGAATATGCAAAGTCACTCAAGTGTTCTAGTTTTTCACAACTAAGACAACACCTTAGTTATATGGTAAAAACAAAAATATCTTTTCATTAAACCAATGCACTAAATTGTATTAAATGTCTTTATACAATTTTAGTTAAGAGTTATTGTTATTTTCATCCTTGAGTTTTGATCTAATTTGTCATTTCCATTTAAAAATGTTTTTTTCTTCTAGGTTCTTGACTTTTAAAAATTCGTCACTTCATTTATTTTCGTCAACTTAGTTAATTCTGTTTGTTAAATTAGAGGCATTTAAGTCATTATATAAATCATTTAATTTAAGTTTTTATTTATATAATGACTTAAATACGTCTAACTTAACAAACATAATTAACTAAGTTAATAAAAATGAATGAAAATAACAACTTTTTTAAAAGTTAGGGACTCAAAACAAAATAAAAAACTTTTGGATGAAAATTACAAACTCAGGTCTTATATGTATTTACTTGAGCTCATTATGTGCTGAACAATAGCAATGGGGACCCATGATCAACAACTGTTACAACCCATGAAATGGCAACAATATAGCAGTATCAACTACATGGGTGGTTTTAGCATGGAATGTGATCAGCAGTAATATATGCGCGATTACATCATTGGTAACAAACGTACTAAACCTCTGTAGTGACCAAGCTCAAGCTCATGACCATATCAGAAGCAACCAATACATTGGTTTTAACCTACAACCAACCACACATAAGTAGTCATGTGTTAGTGTGTTACTAGTGCTAATATCGAACCAACATTCAAAAAGACAAAGGCAGCTCCTAAGCACCTTGCGTCAATGCGCATGTGCAAATTTGGGTTAGCATGCTTAGCATCCACTAGGGTCCCTGATTGTGTTCCACTTATGTTACTATTAATAATCAATTACTATATATGTAGTGCTCATTTTTATATATCACTTAATGTTTAGTCATCCCACCTATGTGGTATAAGTTCTACCACTCTTAGCTTTTAATTTTCATAACTTTATAAAGTTCATACACATAATTTCAAGTATCAACGTCTCATTCATATTTTATTTTCATCATTTATCATATTGAATAATTAATATCTTCAAAGTTTATCTTTTTCTTCATTTAGGTTAAATATTTAAACTGAACTTCTTAATTCATCATTTAACAACCATGTTAATTGTACGTGGCAACTATTTTATCTATTGATCCTCATCAGTGAAAACTTCATCTATACTAGTGTCAACTCTAATAAGTTTTTTATTTTCGCCTGTGTAGTGGCAAGTCTTCATCAATGACAACTTGCTTGGGCCGTGACAACCTCTTCGTTGGTGGTAGATTGTTTGAAAGTGGCAAGCACACAATCGTTGTATTCATCTGTTTTTAATTAATTTTTGCCTCATCGTCATCTTAAATTGGTCATGTCGAAAACTGTAAGTCGGAAGAACATTTACTAACCCTCACCAATAGCTCAAAAGCTCAAGATATAAGTGAGAAGATCCAAAGCTTGATCCTTGAGCATGTCACCATTTCTACAAGGCCAAAATACATTTAACATTCGGTCCTTGAGACTTTGTAGATCGAGGCTATTACAACGGATACTAACTGCTTACGCACTAATGCAGGCACGTAGTTCGGTTATCGAACGGTCCAAATGAAAATTTAACTTTTTGTTTCATTTTCACAATATAACATTTAGTCCAAGAACCAACAACACTCCACAACTACATAACCAAAAGAAAAGCTCAACTTGTGCCAAGATACCCAAGGAGCCAAAAATAGAGCATAAAGTATAATGCCTCCAAATAGCATACGACAAATACCACCCTTGACTACCGGCTATCATTTTTTCCTTTTACAAAATAATTTGGACCCACACATTAATGTATTAACATCAAATTAAGCATAATTGGTATAATTAAATATTGTCAATTGCGGCTCTATATTTAAACCATCCATTACAAATTAACCACTTCTTCCTTTAGTGGTAGCTATGATTAGCAAATCCAACCCCTCAAAGTGCACTATATATGCCTCTTTTACTTTTTTATAATAATGCTATTTCATAACTATAGTTTTAATAAGAAAATTAGCAAATATTAAGACCCAGAAAACTAAAGCAAACGAAATAAGTAAGTAATGTTTTTTTTTCAACGGAAGGTGGGACTCGAACTCTCATTGTGAGTCACATCGTGCGCTAGTACGTACCACTAGAATTAAGTAAATGCTTTAACGAAGTAAGACCGTTCATATCAAGTTTATAGTTTTTATTCTTATAAATTAAAAATTATTATTTTTCTCTCATTCTCAATTAAATAATAATGTTTAATACTTTTATCATTACATTTTTTTCTTTAATCCACTCACAAATATTTTTAAAAATATTAAAAAATGATAGGGGTTGAATAATGATTCTCCTAATGTACAGATTCAAACTAACTTTTCTCTATTATTCACTCAACCATTTAAAGCATTCACAATCCATCCATCATCCTCGTTCTTATAATTATACTAAATACCATTATTTTTCCTCTTTTTTTCAATTAAATAATATTTTTCATACATTTGTCATTACATTTTCACTCTTATCCACTTACAAGTACTTTCAAAAATATTAAAACATTTATGGAGTTTACCGTGTTTCCCTAAATATGGAAAATACGGTAGAATCCCCATAAATTTTCTATCTTTTTCACTCGCAAACCATCCCTTATAATATAGGACACTCATTCACATTAAAATAGAGAACGGGCTATGAATGCTCTAGTCATTTCCAAAAATATAAGAAACATATTCACATAAATACAGGAAAAGTATTGTGAATGCTCTAAGTATAATTTGCATGAAGCATAAATGTGTAGTGCAAAATGTGTTTACCTAATCTCAATGTTAGCACGGTATTGACGAATCTCGTGACTTTTCTGGTAACAATTCTATTAGAAAAAAATGTGGAGATCTCCTTCGATTAAACCTGAATAGACTATAAATCTTTTCATATCAACCATCCATCCGTACAAACTAATAAACATATAGTCTCAGTGGGAAGTAAGTGAAGAATCTCTTTGAAGGTGGTGATAAAGCTAGCTGATTTAATAACATAAAAAAACGGTCTCTTATGAAACATTGGAAGATATATTTAATCGTGCAATCATCACCTGTGCAATGATCTTTACATTTAATTTAAGCTAGTAAAGATACTCGCGCGTTGTAACGGTATCGTACGTGACGTGATAAAGTATAGGCTACAATTTTCGTTTCCAAACTAAATTTACGTTGAAACGTAAAGTTACTCGAATTTATACTATTTAATGAAAACATATAACCACATTTGTTTTCAAATAAAATCCACGTCAACATGTAAACCAGCTAAAAGCATACATAAAAATTAGCATGCATGAAAGCGTTTTACATTTGACCCAGCTTGTATCCGAACAAAATTTAGGTCAAAATATAGTTGAACTCGAACTTGCGCCGACACATACATATAAATAAAAATGTAAGAAATTAGTTTTTCAAAGCTTTATAATAAGCTCATGATGTAAAAGCCAAATTGAAAAATAACAAGAGAATACGCTAAGGTTACTGTTCAGAGTTATTACTCAATCAATTGACGAAAAAAGTAATTTAGAGGAAAAACATATAAAAAGCCAAAAGGAAAAAAAGCAAAAAAGAAAAAACTAAAAAAGGCCAAAAAAAGAGCAAAAATCGGTTGGAGAAATTGGGGTTGAATTTTGAACCGGGATTGGAACTATGGGAGAATGACTAATTTCCATCAAGGCAACAACACGTATGTGTAACAATCCTGTAAACTTATATATCAAGTCTCAGATACGTAGATATATAATATAGTTCCACCGACCTTTGCAATTAAGTTTATACGTAGATATATAATATAGTTCCACCGACCTTTGCAATTAAGTTTATACTAATATAAGAAAACTTTCATCACATCATTATATTTATTTATTATTTGACGATTTCATCTAATTTCTTTTATATTCTAATTGAAGAAATCTACATATTTTTTACTATTTACCCCTTCTAACTTTGATAAACATCCCCAGGACTTTTAAATAATCAAAAAAATTAAAGCATATGACGGATTACTAAGGGACCTATAAATAAAAATAAAAATAGGTTCTTGATAGATTCAGCCGAAAATCCGTTATTAATTTCAATGATCATATTAACATACTGTTGTAAAAGGATAATTTTCTAGTAGTGTAAATGTCATCTCATTACAAAAAAAGCCTCTGCGAAGTTCAAAACCGTCCTTAGGAGTTTTGTGATCGATTTTGTGATGGTGGTAAAGCTAGTCCATAAGGACCCGTTGCAGTGGTGTCGCGAATATGGTGTACCACGCTACAAAAAAAGTAAACGTTAACGAGCGAACTTAAATCATTGCTAATTTTTTATACTTAAAAAATAAAATTTATAAATAAATTTCTGACAAACTTAAATCACTAATATATCGCAGAGTTTAATTGTTATTTTTGAAAAATTTGTATTTTTTTATTTTTAATTCTAGCTACATAAATACCACCAATATGATTATTATATTTATTAATAACAAAATTACATACAATATTTGTTTTTACATATTGAAAAGAAAAAAGGAACAACTAATTGTGAGTACCGTACGTGATTGAAATCACACCCATCATCATTCCGGCGAGCTGGACAAAGTTCTTGTACCTCTATCGACAAATTGGCGAGATCTGATGAAGCTCAATGAGTTGGGCGTCCACGGCGGGATCCTACACAGGTTAAACAAATTAACGATATGTAATCATGTAAACAACTGAGTAATTACAATATTATGCATACCTGGTAGGAGTGAGGATGTATGATCTTCCAATACTAAGGCCACAATGATTCTATAAGATTGTCCACAACGCTAAAAGATGCTCTTTCCATAAATAGTCACAGTCAGCATGCCACATCAGCTTTTTACTAACTTTCATCCATCCTTCCCACAATCAATTTTTACCTCAACATCATCCTTCCCACAAACAACCATTAAAAAAACAAAGCAACACGTATTTTGGTGACGTGGGCCCCACAAAATGCATCCATGGAGCGCCCTTGGCAAAGGGCGGGCCGGTAAAGGACGGATGAGTTTGCAGTTTGCACAACGCAGCTCTTCCGAAGGGTGGCACGAGCAGGGCTAAGGACGGTGCATTGTGTATAGTCTAAGGGTAAAATGGGGATAGGTTGTGGTCCTAGGTCAAACATACAACCCTTACGAACGCATTTGGTACTCTCCGCTTATAGGATGGTCGGATTGGCATGTATTAATAAGCGGGGGTTTTTTTTTTTTTTAGAATTTGATTTTTAACAAAATTTATGTCGGAATGTCCTTCAAAATTGACTAAATCTAACGATGTATTTAGCTTTATTAAAAAAGGTAAACATAGAAGTTGAGAGATAAATCAAATTTATATGAAATTATTTATAATAATAGAACATTAAAACAAGCTGAATCTGATTATTAGAGACGCACTCGTGTAAGGTGCCGATCCCTTGACACCTCACCAATGTTTTGGAGACTGGATCGGACCTCTCGGTCCGACCGGGGATCGGTCTGGTGGCCGGTCCGGTCTGATACGGATCGTTTTTTAGTGGTCGAACCGGCCGGTTCGTCCCAAACCGCTGGTCGACCCGGGAAACCGGACCGGTTTTGGTAACTTTTTTTAATTTTTTTTATTTTAATGGGTAAAAACGGGGTGTTAAACCATAAATTAGTACGTTGGATATGCAAGTATAGTTAAATTTTATATATAACTATAAAATACATATATAAAATATATATAAATTACTTATATTTAATTACATATATAAATATAGTTAAATTATGTCCAACCGGTCCGAACACCAAACCAGTAAGACGTTCGGTTCAACGTCCGATCCGGTTCTGAAAACATTGCACGTCACCCACATCCGCGGGTTCAACTAGGTTCACTCCGTGTAAAAAGCAACATAAATTTTTGCCATAAGCCATGTCAAGATTGTTACTTCACCTTAAAAAAAATAAAATAATAAAAAAGAAAAAATGAACAACTAGTGTAGCACTCACTTATCATTTGCTCACTTTTGGAATTTGGACTGATATTATAGCATTACAAGTGGCACATTGATACTATAAATAGACAAAGCAGCAAAGAGTTGGAGCATCCATTGTGCTTCTTCCCTTCTAATTGCCTCTATAAAAACAACTAATATTTGTCTCATCATGACCTCCTTCAAAATATACACATGCCTTGTCATTCTAACAATTGTTGCTCATGAAACACTAGTGATTGATGGAAGACAAATAAAACCCATGAAGAAAGTACAACTGCCTTCAAGAGATGCAGACATTCTTCCACCAGAAAAGAAACTAACATTCCCACCACAGGTGGGGGGTCAAAGTCAACGATACGGGATGTCAAAACCCGAATCGGTCAATGACTTTCGGCCTACGGCACCAGGTAAGAGTCCAGGAGCAGGTCATTCTTTCACAGAGCATGGTTTTGATACCCAATCTGGTCCTGCAACAGAACCTGGGCACAGCCCTGGTGGTGGTCATTCTAAAGGAAACAAAGCAGCTAAGCCGAATGCTTAAATGGCGCGCCCGATGCATTTGCTAGGAGTACCGAAGATCACAGCGCCTCACGTGTTTTCTGAGTTCATGGATATACTATCATACTACGTGTTATTATGAATTTATGATCATTATAAAGTTGGTTATTTATCTTAATTAATAAATACTAGACCCAACATATTTCCTAATGTAAATACTATTTGTCAAATGAGACGTTAACTATGGGGAAGCTAGATTCATAAAATAAACATAAGAAAAGTCTAGGTCATTAAAATAAACTTTGAAAAATCAAATTCTATAAAAAAAACATTTAATATTAGTGTGGAAAAGCCGGTCATCGTGCGGCACGTGGCGTTCTTGTGGCGAAACACACTCCGAGTAGGGAGTCAACACGTGTCCTTTTGAGTGAAATTTTTTTATTAAAGTCGGTCAACGATAAAAGCCAGCCAAAGGTGGAGCGTGGGTGCAGAAAAGCCAAATGGCGATTGAGTGTGCGCGTAGATTAGTTGGCTGGCGGTGGAGTGTGGCAGTTATGGTACCGCCGATCAGAGGTGGAATTTTTTTTTTATTACAAGTACAATCATTACATTTCGTGTGGCCAGCAATCTAGCATAAACATTATTTTTCCAACGTTGTTTTCGTTGCAAAAGACATGTGTTACTCCCTGTCAACTCTCTAGCATGTTCATGGGAAGTGCGTATCAAGTTGCCACTTGGTTAGTTTTTCTGCATTAAGAATAAATGTTCATTTTGAAAATATGGTTTTTTAAAATCTTAAAATCCGATTCGGGGGATTCTTCCCCCAACTAACGAACTTTTCATGTTTACTTTTTTAGAATTTCCCTTTTTAACTCACATTAACAGTTTGATTTTTTTTTGGGTTAAACTAAAAGTGAAGCCTTAGACTAGGTTATTTGGCTGCTCTATGTGAGAGTGCATCATGTTGACAAAGTGAGATCACCAAAATAAAGTAAACTATATTCGTAAAACATTAATAGAAATTACACAAGGCACAATAGAAAAGATATGTCATTCCAAAAAGAAAAATATTTAATATATCAATCATATGGTGAGGCAAAGTGGGTCCAACAAAGCTAAGATTTAGAGCTCCAAGAGAGATATTAACTAGTAATTTATTTATTAAACAATTTAAATAGTGTGATGTGAACGTTTGTTTGAGTTTATTATAATGTTAAGTATTAGAATTTTATTGGTTTTAGAGATGAAGCCCGTAACAAATGGGGGTTACAACTTACAAGGAGGCAGCCCCTTAGCGGGGGTTCTAGGGTCGCAGCCATAGTAGCATCGTCCAAGGGGCAAAGCGCATGACTAAGGTTTTTAGCTTAAGTTTTAATTTTATTTTTTAGTAAAGGTCATTTTATTAAAAATGCATTAAAATATAATTTTTTTTAAATTTCACATGTGAAATTTAAAATGAAAATGATGAAATTTTTTGCCATTTTTTATTTCACATGGCGAGGCCTTGAAAATTATTTGATTCTTCTTTGGTACCTTCTTCTATTCTTTTGGTTCACCAATTCACACACATATATGTTTGATGTTGATTACAAACTGAGTTTTATGTGGTTGTCACATTCAGATTGAACTGTTGAATAGCTTCACTCTAAGTTTCGTCCAGACGTTTGATAATCTCAAAGTACAAATTTCTAACAACCAACTCATCATAAAACAAGAATATGACTAACACTTGTAACGACACACAAAATTAAATAGAGTGACAACACTAGTAACATTACAAGGTAGAGCACTAGGATTCATAGCAGCAACAATCCAAAAGAAGAAGAAATAATGTACGTGTTAAAGAGATCAAAATGGTTGGTGGTAGAAGATTGTTACAGTAAAAACTTAAAAATACAGAGATGTGTAAGAAGCTTGGTTTTTAAGTCCTTTGTGTTGGAGCCTTGGAGGTCGGTGAATTTTGATTATATTTTATTCTCAAGGTTCAATTTCTTTTAGAAACCAACAAGCCCAAAACATGCAGGCTTGCAGCCCACTAGCCTTTTCTAACTTTTTGTGTTAACAAAATAAGATAATCCTTGTATTCTAGATACAATTTTTATCGGGTGAGGTTTATTTAAAGACACTAAATTATTACGAGAATGACAGCAACAAACATAAACCTTCTTATTTTTTTATTAATGATTCATTTTTAATAAAAACAGTTTAGTTTATGTATGATGCATACATAGTAGAAGTATTAAAGTATTATTTCATATCTTCTTTTAATTCTTTTATGTTACTCTAGACATGTGTAGGTAATAGAACCTATGACTTGAACAGGAGTAAATTCAGTAAATAAACAAAATTTGTCCATATCTTTTGTTTTTAGTTTCAAGATTATTAAATAAATATTGCATTTCAGACATTTCTCATATTTTAAAAAGGTTAGTTTCAAGGTTATTAAATAAATATTGCATTTCAGACATTTTTCATATTTTAAAAAGGTTTAATTTACACTTGAAAATAAAAATATCGAAATATGCCTGTTTAAGGCATGGCAAACTGTCGTCTCCAGTAGCCAAGCCCACTTGTCTGATACTGTTTGGACATGACAGGTCACAGGTGGTGTAAAATATTTAAAAGGGGCCTACTAAAAAGACGCCCTCTGGGATAAATGGACGTCCTCCTTACGGGTCGTAAGGCCCTTCACGGGCCGTATGGCCTGTCGGTAGTCAAATCAGTCATTCAAAAACGTAATTCAAAAACGTAATTCAAAAACGTAACGGCCCGTGAATATGAAAACGGGTCGTATTTCTTCACGGCCCGTGAAGCTCGTAACGGCCCGTTTGGATTTCCACTTACGAGCCGTGAACTTCTTTACGGGTCCTAGTTTCACCTTTAATAATTTGACGAGATATATTATTCCTCGTTTTTCGTGTAATTTTGTATTTATTACGTTATTTGATATGACGTAATATTCCTCGATAGTCGTGTAATTTTGTATTTATTACATTATTTGATATGACGTAATATTCCTCGATATTCGTGTTAATTATGTGACGAGATGCAATATTCCATTTCAACTACTATATAAACGTTAGTTTATAAATTCATTTCATAATTCAAATTTCTACGATATAAATTCATTTCATTTTAACTACTACATAAACGCAATATTCCATTTCAAGTGCTATATTAACGTTAATATTTAACGTTACGATGTCTTTCTGGGATAGCAACTATTTATTCGGTTCGGAATCTAACTATTACCCTTAGGAGGGTTACGGTTATTACGATGAGGCTGCTTCAAACTATTTTGGACAGTTCGCGTCCAATTACGGCGGGAATGACGGGGGTGATAACGGTGGCGATAGCAGCGGGGATAATGACGGTTCTGGTTCCGGTAAAAAGGGTTTATACGACACGAATCAGGTTATAAGATATATCATATTTAATTTTACTTTCATTTTACTATCATTTAGTAATAACTAACTAAAAATATTAAATTGATTAGGTTTTCTCATCTCGTGAAGAATTAGTTGATTGGGCAACTAACGTGGGGCGAGAAAATGGGTTCGTTATTGTCACCAAACGTTCAAAAGAAATTCGAATGGTTTGGTGGTTAAAATTTGGTTGAAATGCGATCGGGGTGGTGTATATAAGGGAGCATCCACTCTAAGAAAAAGTGGCACGAAAAAAACAAACTGTCAATTTGAATTGCAGGGTAAGTACCAGATGCAGAGAGATGGGTGGATTATAGTTGTTGTGGATGATACTCATAACCATGAACCTGCTGAACACCTGGAAGGACATGCATACGCAATGAGGCTCACCGAAAATGAGCTTTCTACTGTAAAGAATCTGACCGAGCAAAATATTGACCCTCGAAACATTCTAGGCACGTTGAGGGAACAAAATCCCAATAACGTGTCTGTGTTACGAACCATATACAACGCTCGGGCAAAAATAAAAAAGTCCACCAGAATTGGTGAAACCCCAATGCAGGTTTTTTTTTCTATACTACAACAACATCAATATATTTACACCCCTCGCATTGATAAACCGACAAATACCGTCGACGGGGTTTTTTTTATACATCCCACGTCTCACACATTATGGCGTGCGTACCCACACGTGCTGATGATTGACACAACATACAAAACTAACTTGTATAAAATGCCTTTTGTTCAAATGGTTGGTGTGACATCCACCCTGAAATCTTTTTCTGTTGCTCACGCATTCATTGATTATGAGCGTGAAGCCAACTTCAGATGGGTGTTAGAGCAACTAAAAGCAACGCTGGAAGATAAGTGTATGGAGCCCCGTGTTATACTAACCGACCGAGACCTCGCTCTGATGAATGCGTCAGAAGAAGTTTTTCCGAGTGCTGTTCGATTACTTTGCAGATGGCATATTTCGGAAAATATTGCTAAACATTGTAAGGCGAGTTTTTCAAATGAAGAGTGGGGTGCTTTTCAGCATGTGTGGTCGGTACTTATTAACTCTGAAACGGAGGACATATACGCTTATAATTACGACCGGCTTTATCGCAGATTGGTGTCCAACCATTTAAGTAAGTTTTCTAGTGTTATTCTTAAAAATATATGTATATTTACATAAAAATAAGTGCATTTTTTTTAAATAGGAGTGCTGATGTACCTCAAAAATAACTGGTTGGACCTCTACAAAGAGAGATTTGTGTCGGCGTGGATAAATAGAAGTTATAACTTCGGTCAGCACACAACGAACCGAGTTGAGAGCCAACATTCGTTGTTGAAAAGTTACCTGAAAGCAACCAATAGCACCCTGGATAGATTTATTCCTTTCATTAATAATATCTTAGCTACCCAGGAAATTGCTATAAAAGAAAGTTTTACCAAAAGCAAAATCATGCTTATGGTGCAGCATAATCATGAAGTGCTTAAATTGCTGCGAGGTAACGTTTCTATTGCGGCTTTGGATATGTTAGTCGGTGGGATTAACAGGATAAATCATCTAATTATATCCAAATAATCATGTGGCTGCCTTCTTTTTACCAGCTTTGGTCTTCCGTGTGCTTGTAAATTAAACAATTACTTTCAAACAGGTGAATGTTCTTTTACATTTTTATTTTTTCATGAAAACTTTTATTATATTTTATTTAATATATTATTTTATAAGTCAATGTATCCCGCTCGATGCCATTGATGTTTTTTGGAGGAAGCTAGATTTTTCACCCGCGTATATTGTACGGGAGGTTCAAGTAGATGTACATAAAGAGATGGAGATGGTGACAAAACATTTACTTGTCCAACCCGAAAATGTGAAAAGATCTTTGATTAATATTTTCAAATCTTTCATTAATCCTTCAAAAACGGATAAAAAACCTCCTAAAGTCCAAACACATACACGGGGTCGTCCAAAAAAAGATAAGCAGAAAGAAACAATATTAGACGCCCCCAGACATAGTTCATATGTTCAACCGAGAGAAAATTTTGAAGGTCCGCCAACATATTCAAGTTCGGTGGTAAAGTCAAAACAAGGGCCTTTTCAGCGCAGTCAATCCATGTCTTCAAAATCAAGAGCCAAAGATGGATTATCTCAACAGAGTTCCAAGTTTTCATATATCCCGGGCGACGAAGATAAAAACAATTTTTTCCGGTTTAACCTCTGAATTCCATCATTCTTTTTCCCGTATATTTCAGGTGCGGATGATGTTTTAGCGGACGGCAATTGTGGTTTTCGTGCTATAGCACTCGCACTGGGATATGGTGAAAATCACTGGCGTTTTATACGTACGGAACTTATATCTGAGTTGAATGAAAACAGACATAGGTACGCTGCGATGTTTCCTGATATAAACGAAATAAGAGAATCATTAAACTGGAACGGGTTAGGTGCGGCTCCACACAAAAATTGGATGACAGTGCCACCTGCTACAATCCTTATTGCTAACAGGTTTCGAGTGGTTATAATTTTTATATCGATCGGCAACTCCGCTACTTTTTTCCCGTTCTGGTTATCTCCTCGTGATATCAGTGAACATCATATAATTTCAATTGCTTATGTTCAAGATTGTCATTTCATTAGAATTCGATTAGTGGGTGACTATCCAATGCCTGTTCCGAGCAAATATTGACATTTGTACAAAACAGAAAACGCCAATGATTGGGAGGCTATATACGGAAGTCGAATTCAAAAATATCTTGAACTAAGGCCCGTAGACCCGGTTGAACATGTAGATTTAGTATAGTTTACACATTTATCAATTCTTTCAATTCTTTGTTTATTCAATTCTTTATTGTTGTTGAATTGTAAACATGTAATCTATTATTTATTCAATTCTTTATTGTTGTTGAATTGTAAACATGTAATCAATTCTTTCGTTTTCCAAAGAAAAATGCAATAAGAAGATTATCGAATTTTTCTTCAACCTTTGAATTTTGTTTATATGAGCTGCACATTTGGTTAGCATAAAAGGTGTGTAGGAATGTTAATGATATGAGATGCATAATATATGTTGAGATTCAAGTATGTTTTTCAGTGCAACTTTTCCGACTGAGATTCAAGTATGTTTATATAATTGCAGAGCCTGGCGTCGGATTTTCTGAAGGATTATATATTTTTTTATGTGGGACGAGTAGGTTCAAGTACTGATTTTATTCTCCAAAAGATTGATTTAATATTATTCGTACAAACCACTTCCTCCACAAGCACAACCAATTGTAAACATATAATTAAACATTTAAACGTCATCCAAAATAACTCATAATATATAAACATAATTTTTTAATTTTTTTACATGAAAGGTAAATAAAACAATAAAATCCTACTATCTATGCGTCATGACCACCACCAGCATCACCACCACCAGCATCCTCCGCATCACCACCACCAGCAGCCTCCTCGTCATCACCCGCAGGTTGTCTGACAAACGGAGGCAACTCCGGCCGAGGGGGGAGGTCGATACCATGGCTAGCAGCCAAAATGCTGCACGCATCCGCCGTCCATACTAGCAAGGCCTGGGACTGGCGCAACAAATGTAGTGCCTCCGCCATAAACTCCCCTGTCGGCGGAATCTGCCGAATGATGGTCCTGGGAACAGGCGGTGGGACGGGTGGTCTGGCGTGTGGCTGGGGCTGCGGCTGCTGCGGCGGCGCCGGCTGCTCCTCCTCCTCACCAACGTCTGGCACCGGCTGCCGGATGGTCCGACCACCATCAGTGGACCATCGGAGGTCGTCGCCAAATTTGGCGGCAATCCCCATGGCCATGACGGTCTGTCGACCCAAAATCCGAGGCGGCGTGTCCGTAGTCTGCCTCGCAATTAGGGCGTCCGTAAACAACCCTAAGCGCGAGGCAATGACGGTGATGTACGAGTCGCAAACAATCGGGCTATCCATCTGCAAAACAATCAAACAATAGGCATAATTATGAATCGCATAATAGATAATACTTATTTATTAACAATTAGTATAAATATTTTTTACCTTGCCCTGAATGACGCTCAAAAAATAGGCGGCTATGCAGTGAGCTAGATTCACCCGTCTAGGTGAAAGCAAGGCCCTCAGAAAAAATAAGTCAAGGAGCGACACCTGCTCCATGCTCTGGTCTCTGCCGGCAATGGTGCCGGCAATGCACCAGTGTAGATACCGGTGCAAAGGATCCCTAATGGAGGTCGCCCTAATGGCGCCCTCCCACGGCTGGTCGGAAATGGTCGGCCTCCATCCGACCAAAGGAGCCGCCTCCGACTTGACCTCGTCAGAATAAAAACGAGGATCCTGCATCTCCTCGTGGGTGTAAAACCCAAGAGTCACCGCCCACTAGGCGAGGGTGAACTCGTACCTACCGGTCCCCAGCATAAATTGAACCGCTATGTGCTCGCGGGGGTCCTGATCCTCAGAGGCGGGAGTGAACAGAAACGTACATAAAAACTGCAACGTCAGCTCCCGGTAGCCCCTCCTCGATCCCAAATCAAACATCCGCCTCCACGGCGTCTCTCCGTCCAGCCCGATGATATCCTGGGCACGTGCTATGTCTCCGACCTCCTCTAGCACGTCCCAGTCGATAGTGCGTGTCCCCTTCAGGGGACGTCCAATCGGCTTCCACAGCTTAAGCCGTGGCTGTGTCTCCCTCGAAAAACGAAGATCAGTGTGTGGGTCCAGAAAGTCACCCTGACCCTCGGGCTCAGTCTCCGGACGTGTACGTTTGCGGGGCGGCATAATCTGCAAAAAAAAAATTTAAATTCACAAGAACAAAAAGGGTTACGGCCCGTGAAGCAGACTCACGGCCCGTAACCCTCCAAATTTTCAAAGGGTTACGGCCCGTGAAAGGAAGTCACGGCCCGTAACCCTTTGAAAATTCAAACGGTTACGGCCCGTGACACACGCTCACGGCCCGTATCCCCCAGTTTTTCAGAAATTTCAGATTTTTAAAATAAAATTTTAATATATTTACGATAAATACACAAGAATAAAATACGAATTTGCATACGTACCGTAGTAAGGAGTCGAAGGTATGAAAATGATGAAAAAACGGAGGTCATGACAGAGTAAATCGTATGTGTGTTTAGGGGGCGTAAATAAACAAATGAGCCGTGAGGTCCTATATATTATCCGGCCTCACGATCGTGACGGTCCTCAAGGCCCGTTACATATATTCCTCACGGCCCGTGAGACTTTGTAATTTTTAAAAATCACTCGTTGACACTACACGGCCCGTAATGTGAAAGTGAAACGGCCCGTGAAGGGCCTCACGGGCCGTATACTAATTTTTTATGTCTATAAATTCAACCACTTCACACAATCAATTCACACAAATTTACTCAATACCCAAACGATGAGTACTACAAGTGATCAAAATCCGTGGACGGATGAAGACGATGTCACTTTAGTAAGATCTTGTATCGAAAATTCAGGGACTATCCCTCCAAATTCAATATTTTGGAACCGTGTTTCAACTCGTTTTCATCAAATTCTCGAACGTGAATAATATCGCACCACTCGTGAACTTAGCAACAAGTGGTCTGACTTGAGAAGGAAGGTCACGACATTTCACCAGCTCTACAAAGACGTTTACGAAAATCGAAATACGTTATGGAATGATACGGATATTATGACAAGAACTCAAGAAAGATATCGGGAGAATTTTAGAATTTCTTTTAACCATTTTGCGGCTTGGATCTTTTATAAAGATCAAGAAGATTAAAAATTGTGTGTTTTATTATTGTGTGATAATAACGGTTTGTCGTTTTTAATAAAGTGTACTAATAAACGTTTATGTTTTAATAAAATATTTCATTACTGTTCTACATTACACGTCTACCATACAGTTCGTCAGCCATAAATCTTCGGAATCTAAAGCAAGCATCCTGTAAGCTAACCTCTTGCCACTCTAAAGATCTATTTTGAACCAACCTACGCAATGACATACAAATTACAACTCCCGAATCTCGACCAATATGACCGGCGTTAGGAGGCCAAACGGTTTCACCCGATACCATCAGTTCTACGATTTGTTCTTGTCCGGAGTGCTGCCAATATTGTATACGTGACAGAAAATGTAAAAAGTACGATTCGAATTGTACGAAAATCGTTCGGGCATTACGATGAATGCACCATGAATCATCACACGTATTTGGTCGGCATTCGTATGAAGAATATATACGAACTTGTAGTGAGTCCATAGAAATCTTAAAAAGATACCAATTTTCTTCGTCATCAGTCATTGGTACGTAAACCTACAAAACAATTTAATTCACGGTTATAAATTCATGATTTTTATTGTAAAACATGAAAACAGTATTACCGTATCAACTTCCCATAACGCGGGATATAGACAGTCACTCCCGTCTCCATATTCGTTACCATTAACGGACCCCGAGTATATTAAGTTAAACCACTCAAATGGGAGAATCGTCCAACGATCACTACCCGGTAACTCTTCGGTTCTACGTATTTCTTCGTATCTCCATATTGTGAATCTATTTGTCCACGCCCGAACATGCTATAAAATAACAGCTTTTTTAATTGTTAGAATTTTAAAATAAAATAAAATATACAAAAAAAACTTCAAATCATACATCTGTACCTAAAGACACGTTTCCGAGTAATTCACGCCAAAATTGTAACGGAATATCGGAATGACCTATGTAATACACTCTACATGTTTGGGAATCACCGTTACGTATAAAGTGAATAACATTCTGAGACCAGTTCCTCCAGTTCTGCCAATTATGGTTATCTATTGGATCAGGAATACTTTCCACAATATCTCGTGAGTTTGAAGAGGACTCATTTTGACGTCTTCTACTACCTCCACGAGAAGACATTTTAACTGTTTCGTTTCTCACTAACCGTATATAACAAGTCATATATATAACGGTTTATATAGAATCTTAAATCGAATCAAGGAATAACACGTCGCGTCACATAATTATAAAATTTAAAAGTGCACGCAAATCGAGGAAAGTAAATTCTCAGAAGGACAACTATGGCCCGTGACGGGCTTCACGGGCCGTTATGGATTTTGTTAACGGACCGTGGGTGTGGACATTTACGGGCCGTTTGTTCCTACACGGGCCGTGAGTGGATGTAGTTGTGAAAATTAAATTTCGAACACCTCACGGCCCGTGAGGCCCTTCACGGGCCGTGAGAAAAGTCAAAGGGCGTCCGGGTATCGCCTGACATGGTGTGTGATTAGCTGGGGCCTATCTAAAAACTAGTGTATCTTTCGTGATCCCCTTTTAAATACCCTCAAATTTTATTTTTTTCCAGATATTAATAATAATAAAAGAAAGTTGTTTTATATGTTTCTTATAGAATTGTCGAAAAGAACAACAATTCTTTGAAACTTTATATTCGCTAACATTCCCCATTGATGTTACTTTTTCTAAAATTGGTGGGATGACCGAATGAGTGAACGTAACTTTTTCTAAGTACAAGTTTAATCAGAGTATCAACGAAAACATTGAGATGCTTAACACATCTAAATCCGAAATATTAGCCATTCGCTACAGGAACTAATAAGGGGGTGTTTGTTTTTTGAAAAAACCTCTTCCCCACCTTTTCATCTGCGCGCTCGCAGACGCCGGAAGAGGTTTTTACTTCGCAGACTGTTTGTTTTCTGGAAGACGTTTCATTAAAAAACGTCTTCCTGAGCTCTTCATGGGGCAGACATGGACACTAGTCTTCAGATGAGAAGACATTTTATGAACATCTTCTCCTCTCTTCACATAAAAGATTTTTGAGCCCTAATCACACACACAACACAACCAACACCTCTCCTCTCTTCACTGTTCCCGTCGTTCTCTCCACCATCCATCGCCGCCGCCCTCCTTCCGTCCCTCCTCCGCCGCAAAACCTCCTGCCCCTCTAGCGCCGCCTCTCCTCCACCACCCTCCGGCCGCCTCTCCAATCGGGGTCTCTTCCACCCATCAGATTCTACTCTCACGAACCCCATCATCTGCTACTGTTGACAGCTCCGATTACTCTACTACTTTGATTCATCGATCAGGTATCCATCGAACCTAAATTGCTCGATCATGGTTTCTATGAATGTTGATTTGATCCAGTGACTAAACATTGTTTGATTTCTGTATGTTGGTGTTGGGTTTGGTTTTAAGTTGTTAAATATGTGAATTGAAATTTCAAAGACCAAAATAAGTCAATCAGATCTGTGTGCAAGTACCACGGTTGTTACTTATGATACACTCGTAGGGATATTAATATGGATAGTTGAATGATATAGGTTTGTAAATTGATTAACAAACAAAAGGATTAGTACTAACAAATGGACCTAATGGTGGAACGATTGTATGGTGTGTTTTATAACTGCAACTGCTTGTGTATCTGATTGGGGTTTATGAACAGGGTTTTGAATTGTATATTGATTTGTGGTTTATGAGTTGGTTTGATTGTGTTTTATGATTAATAGATATGGTTTTGAACAGGGTTTTGAATTGTAAAACTTCAACTGCAGTTGGTTTATAGATTAATAGATTGTGTTTTGAATGTTGAGTTGGTTTGATTGTGTTTTATGATTAATAGATTGGTTTTGAATTGTATACTGAGTTGGTTTATGAACAGGGTTTTGAATTATAAAACTGCAACTGCTTGTGTATGTTTTAATACCTTTCAAGAATTGTGTTTTATGAAAATTAAGAATTGCCACATCCTTTTTAAAACTGCAACTGCTTGTGTTTTATGATTAATAGATATGGGAGAGAAACATGATTATGGTTATCATGCTTGAAAGGTATTTTGTTGTGTTTTATGATTAATGTTTGAAAGGTATTTTGATTCTGCTTGTGTTTTATGATTAATAGATATAGGAGAGAAACAACAATGGTCGATTGAACAATAAAAATGCTTAAAGGCAAAGAAGGGCCGACAGTTCTTGAATGTTCCGAGAAGCTAAAGTTGGTCGGGTTAGATCCGATTGATCCTCTATTCTTGTCCGCTTTGTTCTCCTTTTAGGGAGGAGAGGACACTCCTCTAAACTACCCTGGACTACCCTGGACTATCCTGAAATCTACCAATCACACACTGTCACATCACTAGTACTCTGAGCTATCCTGAAACATTCGAAAACTGAAAATGCTACCCTGAACTACCTTGAAACTTTTTTTTAATATTAAAATAATTCAAAAGATAATTCATTTTTATTAAAAAATAATAATTACAATAATTAAAAATAAAATATTACATATTTAAAAATAAAAGATTACATAATCAAAAATAAACGTTTCGACATACGATACCTTCCTCGAAATATTTGTTCATCATATTTCGAATCGTCAACGAAATAGTCGTTCATAAGTAGCTCGTGACTCGTTACACGATCGCGTGAAACGTATCTTTTTTTAGAAGAACTACTCGCCGTATCCTCCAGGGATTTTTCAACAAGATTTTTCATAAACCATAAACTGCTATCATCTGAATCTGTTTCGTTTTCAGAAATGTATAATTCTGGATACTCGTCAGACATGGTTGATGGTGTTTGTGTAATTGTTATGTTTGTATGATTTTATTTGAGTTTGTGTAGATAATATTATTTATGTGTTTGAGTATTTATAGTGTAAAAATAATTTTTTTTTTACTTTAGTCTGCGCCCAACGGTCAAAATTTTAACGGCTATATAGTCGTTAAACCTCGGCTACACATCGGCGAGTGTAACCCGACCAAACCAACCCGGGTGGCTACCCGAGGGGGTTGGCGGCGGTGTTACCGCCCAAGTACCACATACCCGATACCCCCTTTGGGCACTGCCCCTCCTCCCTTATTAAAAAGAGGGCTTAGAAAGAAATGATCGTATATGTATTTGAAGATAAATAGTGTCAAGGGGTGTTACATAGGAGTCCTCTTTTCCTGGTTTTATTACGGAGGCTTTACACGTTGTTATTAGTGTTAACGTGTACAATTCGTATATCCGGATTTCGGCTCAACGAATTTAATATCCGAATATGAATCCAAGTTATAATAAGTATGTATTATTTAGTAGTTTTATAAACAATTATTAACCTTTATAAAAAACGGATGTTTGAATTTTGTTTTAATATCCGAAAATATCATAAATTTCTAAATATTATACATTATTAAATAATTCTAGAAAAATTTTGTGGATAATTTGGATAACCAAACTTTTTCAAAAACATTATCTGAACCTAAAATGAAATATTATCTCCAATCATATAAATTAGATATTTATAAAATTTGTAAATACACAACCTTGTAGTTCTGTAGACACGTAGTATATATCCACTGCGCCACAAGCGATGTCGTATCCCTTTTGATGAATTAAATTTGTGCATTTATGTATAATGGTAAAACCAAGTCACCCTCTAGCATCAAACCTTTGTTGAAACCATGGCATCTCACTTATCGAATCTTGAACTATTCGTACGAATAATTCTCGGTACATTCGAAAACACGCCTAAACAATTTACTAGTGTAGATGGTTTGACAATAAAATAGTTTTGGTATCAAAAGCTTATGAGCAGCTTGTCCATACCAGTTGAGACGAGCTTTTTAGGTTTTTGAACGTGAGCTTTTACCTTTTGGTACTAAAGTTTGGGTCATGTCGACAACCTATGTTGAACAAAACTCATTAGCAAAATCAAATGATGACAACAATAATAATGATTAAAACAATTGTGAAATTGGATAGCATATGTGAGTGTGTGTAGAATTGTTTTTTTACTTTATATGTGTATACAAATGTGATCTGAGCTGCTATTTATATTTAATTTTTTTAGTTAGTAGAATTTGACCATTCAACGATCGAAAACCATCCCCAACGGTCGGATGTTTTAACAAAAATGCAACCACTTACTAGCGTAAGTTCACTTTGGCTTGACCAACCCATAATACCCTCGTAAAAGAGGGGAGCGGTGTTATTGTGAATGTGAGATAAGATAGTTTTTTCCATATCCAATTAGGATTCATTAATTAAATCAAGTAGTTTATGTTATTTAAGTACAATGTGAGGTTTGTTGCGGGTACACAAAAATTATTTGTGATAATAATTGATAATTGATATTGGGGATGGATCCTAAGAAAACCAACATTTTTTAAGAAAACCATGAAAACCAAATCCATCCAATCAGATTTTTTCTTTAATTTTTCAGATTTTTTATTTAAAAGGGTATTTATGTAATTTTATACATTATATATTCTTAATTAATATGAAATCCCTACTTTTTCTCTACTATTTCGATTTTGATTAGCACTTTTATTGGAACCGATTCATGATTCTTAATTAGAATCTTCAGTTACAATAGGATATCGTTGATTGAGTGTTTTTGTGTGGATTCAATTCGAGTTTCAAGTTTCAACAGATTCATAATCGAATTCAAGAAATCCTTTAACGAAGAACGTAAGCATATTATAATGGTTTTAGTGTTAATGTGTTGATGTTGCTCTGTTTTTGTGTGGATTCAATTCGAGTTTCAAGTTTCAACAGATTCATAATCGAATTCAAGAAATCTTTTAACGAAGAACGTGAACATGTTATAATGGTTTTAGTGTTCATGTGTTGATGTTGCTCTATTTTTGTGTGGATTCAATTCGAGTTTCAAGTTTCAACAGATTCATAATCGAATTCAAGAAATCTTTTAACGAAGAACGTGAACATGTTATAATGGTTTTAGTGTTCATGTGTTGATGTTGCTCTGTTTTTCTGTAATCTTATGTTTTCAACATTTTAGGATGTTGAATTCCAATTCTAATGCAATGGCAACTTTACCTGGGATGGAAATTGAAGAATTTTCTGAAGCAACACATCCAGTGCCTGTTGATCAAATTGATAAGCTTTCAACCGGTAATAATCTCGATTTAGACTCATCGACCACAGTTGCCCCACAGAATATGAACCTTGGAGATGGACAAATATATCTTACTGGTGTTGAAAATGAAGGTAATTATTTTCCTAATATGATTTGGTATTTTTTCAAAGTTAAGCGTAATGTTTACATATATGTAAGTATCATGATGTTAATGTAACTGATGGATGTTTACGTATATGTAAGCTTACATAAGTAATCAAACGTATGAATCAAGTCTGTTGATTACATAAGTAACCATATTTGTATACTAATGAATACGTATATGTAAGCATCATGATGTTAATGTAACTGATGGATGTTTACATATATGTAAGCTTACATAAGTAACCATATGTGTATACTAATGAATACGTATGAAAGTGCAATACTGTACTGACTTTTTTTATATATCCGTATACACTATCAAGGTTCGTTATCTACCAATGTTTATGAATCTCCAAATGGAACACGATACTGGACTCCTAATGTTCCAGTTGAGTACAAGCTTGTTGTAGGAACCAAATTCGATACATGGCAAGATGTGATGAATATGTATGAAGCGTATGCTGAGAAGGCTGGTTTTTCTACTCGACTAGGTGCACTGAAAAGAAAGGATGGGGTAATTACTCACAGATATATGTTGTGTACCAAAGCTGGTAAGCCTAATGGTCAAGTTGTTGACACTTTGGAATCCACGTCAAAGTCACCTCTTCGTCGGACAAATTTCAAAGTTACTAATTGCCGAGCACGTATAAAACTTAGAGCTATTTTAGGTACATCAGCTTTTGAGTTATATGAATTTGATGAGGTTCATAACCACGGGTTAGTGAATTCAGACAATTTGGATCTGACACGAAAAAGACGGAAGTTGAATTTTGTTGACCAAGAGTATATTGCCAAATGTCGATTGGCAAATATTGGGCCAACCAAAGCTCATAGGCTACAAGTTGCATTAAAGGGTGGCCATCACATGGTGCGTGGTACAAAAACAGACTATAAAAATTTTAGTCGTGATATTACCAAGTACATTGGTAAAAGAGACGCCCAAATGTTTGTAGATACATTGAAAGAACGCAACATGTATAGAGAAAATTTCAGTTTCGAGTATGTTGCTGTTGATGGTGAGGTTAGATCATTTTTTTGGGTGGACAATGTTTCGAAGGTAAATTATGATGCTTTTGGCGATGTCTTGGCATTTGATGTAACATACCAGACAAATAAGTAAGTTTTTTTTTTCATATTCAGTAATAAATTAAACTTATTTATAAATAACTTTTTTTTTCAGGTATAATATGATTTTTGTTCCATTCACCGGTGTTGATCACCATAAAAAGTGTGTAACTTTTGGTGTCGGGTTGTTGTACGACGAGACAATTGAATCTTACACGTGGTTACTCAAATGCTTCGTTAAAGCCCATAACAACAAACAACCAATGTTAATTCTTACGGATCAGGATGCGTCTATGAAAGTAGCGGTCAATACGGTTTTTGACAAATCAATACATCGTTTGTGCATGTGGCATATCACTATGAAACTTCCATCAAAAGTATTATATTCTTATTATTTTCAATTTACTTTAATGTCTTCATTATTTTGTAAATATCGCATTCTTATATTGATATTCTTAGATAAATAGCCTTGACTTACATATATGTATGTTCTAAATATTAATCTTTACGTATAAGTAATCATCCCATTTTTTGGTAATAGGTTACTGGGAACAAGTTGAATAACACTAATTTACGTGCATCTATTCATAAGTTAGTTTGGAACGTGTACATGAAACCATCTGAGTTTGAATGTCGTTGGATTTTGCTTATGGAAGAGTACAGTTTGCAAGATCACCCTTGGTTGTCTGACATGTTCTCCATTAGAGATCAATGGGTTCCTGGTTATTTCAAAGATATACCCATGTGTTGCTTAATGAAGACTACCTCTAGGTGTGAAAGTGCTAATTCTTATTTTAAAGTCAATTCAAGTGCATCCAATACTCTTGTTCAATTCTTGTTGTGCTTTGACTCTGCGATGGATGGACAAAGGTATAACCAACGTTTGTTAGAATATAGCACTGCAACCACCGTACCAAAACATCGTACTTCTTTAGCAATCGAACGTCACGCGGCTGAGATTTACACACGCAACATTTTCTTAGAAGTCCAAAAGAAAATACATAAATGCACATCATTATGTTACATAGTAAATCATGAGATTCTGGATGGAACCTACGTTTATATGATCGCACACGAAGACAATAGGTCGGACATTATCAACGAGTTCAAGGTAAAAGCAAGTCTAAATTTATACATTTTTTTATGTTTCAATTTATTCCTGAATTGTATCCTATTAATGATTTATCCAAATTTGTTTTATTTCATAGGTAACCCTTCAATTACTTGACAACTCAGTTTCATGTTCTTGCATGGGCTACACGCGTATTGGTTATCTGTGTCGTCATGTTTTTTGTGTGTTTAGACACCATAAAATTGACAAAATTCCAGACCAATACGTGCATGTTCGATGGAGAAGAGATGTTCTACCTAAACATTTGTTTAGTATTGCCAACCGATATGGTGTGAATCAAAGTAAAAATTCAATAATTAGAAATCGTGTGATGGAAAACATGCAACAATGTGCTGATTTGATAAGACATGACACTGAGCGACTAGCATGGCTTGACAAGCATGTCGAGAAACTAAAGCAAAAAATATTTGACGACTTTCCAGTGCAGAATGCTAAAAATAGCACTGGTGTTGTAATTCAAGAGGTGGTAGGACAATCCGAACCAAAAAATATTGAAGTCAACGCTCCGCAAGGTATAAGAAACAAAGGATGTGGTACAAAACGAAGACTAATTGGTCCAGGGGAGAAGGCAAAAGTCAAGAAAAAAAGAAGCTACAGGTTGTGTAATTTTTGTCATAGTGGTAAATGATCACGATTCCAGAAACTGTCCCGAAAAGAAGAAATTGAAGGATCAGATGGACCAAGGTGTTATTTCCGAAGACGCATCGCCTACGGAAGACGAAACATTTGATTCGGACGATGGAATAAATCACGATTGCGGAGATTCAGATGCAGTTTAGTATCATTATTATTTGGAAATCACACATATAAGTTTTTGGGTTAAGATAGTTTCTTATAAGTTTGGCGTTTTAAAATTGTTTTGTAATTGAGTAACGTTTTACGCACATTTTTTAAGGATTGATTATATTTCATTGCTTTGGGTGTAAGATGACAAATGATTTGTTGGTCCATCGTTATTTATTTGTGTATAAACAGTACTCACCCCATGTTCAACATATTTGCAAAATGCTTACATATATGTACGCAACTTATATGTTAGCATCACCACATTTAAACATATATGTAACCATATAATACTTTTAAAATCATGTAACCCGATTACTCACCATATGCATCATACAAAATATTCATGAAAGCAAAACATCAATTTGTAAATCTGATATACATATATGTAAGCAGATTACATGTGACAGATGATTACATATCTGTACACACCAATTTTAACTAATATTTACAGATGATTCCATATATGTAAGCAAATTACATGTTACAAGTGTAAGTGTAAGCATATATGTTACCAATCATCTTTATACCGCTTGTATATAGTCCCAGTTATCTAGAAACAGTTTGTATTAGTTCTTTATATATAGACCCAATTAATGTAAGCATATACAGATACGTAAACAAGTTATCACCAGTGTAAGATACAAATCCCATAAGCATAGAACATTAAAACTTGTAATTAAAACATCAGATTTTATAACATCAGATCTGTTTATCATTAACTTTTCCCAAAAGAAGATTTCTTACAATTCTATTGCCTCAGCAAAACAAATCCAAAATCATAAAGATCTAATCTAATATATGTTTTCATTCACCGTCTCTTCTGCCTCCCACATTACTTTGTCGCGATATACGTTAATATCTGACATTAGAATTTTATAAGCATATTTCTTTCTCAAAGCAGCTACTTTCGTTTTCTTCCTCTTTTCATCAGTTGGAAATCCGCAGTCCCAGTTCTTCACATGATTACCCATGTACATTTCCATATGCCGCATGACGAACACTCCACAATCCACATAGTTCTTTGATGTCGCCCATCCAATTCTTAGTTTTTCTGGGTAACATGACTGGATTTGACTCCACTTTGGGTGTCCAATTGATCGCAAATAATACACAAAGATTTCTTTCTGCAAAACAGTTTAATAACACATATTAAACTTTGTTCATACTTAATCTAATAAAATCTAAATAGCTACATAAATGTAAACGATTGTTCTAACAACTAACCACTTTGAGAGCTGTTGACTTTTTATTAAAATCTGGATCATCGACAACATTAACAAAACTTTCTTTCTCGTTCATATTATCAATGATAGTGATACCTGGATATTTGAAATTAAAGCATATCAAGTAGAAATGATTTCCTTCTAGAATGGGGAACATCACAATGTCAAAGAGTTTCACATCTTCCAACTTCCCACATTCTTGAAGAAACTCTTTCCATATGGAAGAAAAGAATCTAAACCGTTCCTCAAAGGTTTCTTTACTACTTTGCACCACCCATCCTAGCTGCAATTCAATATAACAACCATTTATGTATTAATAATCCATAAAATCATTTATGATGCCTTTGTACGTTAGGTTTTTTCACTTACAAATGCTGTGGTCGCACAAAACATACGATACGGTGAACTGGGACTTCTATATTTCTCCTCATTATTCAGTACCTTTGCCCAACAATCAATAACATCGGTGTACAATTGTTGTCCAGGTTGTAAAGAAGTAAGAAGGTACTGTGTTGTACCATCCCCTGATTTTGTTCCAAATATGAATTTTCTGCATACAACAATTAATATATTTTTAAATCTACAAAACTATAAAAAGGTTAATGTATCCATATGTGTTCCTAAATGTACATAATAACAAACAAACGGAAATGCATCTAAATCTGAGTACTAAAATGGACATAATCACAAGTTTTACAATAGTGCTTACATATATGTATCCACTGGTTACATATATGTATACATCTGTGTTAAAAAATGGACATACTAATAAACAGTAACAAATGCATATCATTCTGGGTTATTAAAGGCACAAAAGCATAACTTTTTAATGAATGATTACATATATATAATCATCTGTGTTCACTGATATACATACTAACACACAACAGTATTTTCATATCAATATGTGTACTAACAGTTACATAATCATAAATTTTTAAATACTGCCTACGTATATGTATACATCTGTGTTCTTATATTCCTAAATGTACATAATAACAAACAAAAGGAAATGCATCTAAATCTGAGTACTAAAATGGACATAATCACAAGTTTTACAATAGTGCTTACATATATGTATCCACTGGTTACATATATGTATACACTGTTTTACAATAGTACTAAATCTGGTACATATATGGACATAATCACAAGTTTTACAATAGTGCTTACATATATGTATCCACTGGTTACATATATGTATACATCTGTGTTAAAAAATGGACATACTAATAAACAGTAACAAATGCATATCATTCTGGGTTATTAAAGGCACAAAAGCATAACTTTTTAATGACTGATTACATATATAATCATCTGTGTTCACTGATATACATACTAACACACAACAGTATTTTCATATCAATCTGCGTACTAACAGTTACATAATAATAAATTTTTAAATACTGCCTACGTATATGTATACATCTGTGTTCTTATATTCCTAAATGTATATAATAACAAACAAAAGGAAATGCATCTAAATCTGAGTACTAAAATGGACATAATCAAAAGTTTTACAATAGTGCTTACATATATGTATCCACTGGTTACAAATATGTATACATCTGTGTTAAAAAATGGACATACTAATAAACAGTAACAAATGCATATCATTCTGGGTTATTAAAGGCACAAAAGCATAACTTTTTAATGAATGATTACATATATATAATCATCTGTGTTCACTGATATACATACTAACAAACAACAGTATTTGCATATCAATCTGTGTACTAAAAGTCACATAATCATAATTTTTTTAATACTACCTACGTCTATGTATACATCTGTGTTCTTATATTCTTAAATGTACATAATAACAAACAAAACGAAATGCATCTAAATCTGAGTACTAAAATGGACATAATCACAAATTTTATAACAGTGCTTACATATATGTATCCAATGGTTACATATATGTATACATCTGTGTTAAAAAAACAATTAAAAATCCCTATCAATATGTTTACTAAAAGGGACATAATTATTACATTTTAAAGACTACTAACATATATGTATCCATATGTGTTCACTGATGTACATAATATCAAACAATAGACTTATATGAACGTACCCGAATGTCCTTGCAACAACTTTATCCTTTCCCACTTCGTTGTTTTGATCCGCCCTACGGTTCACAATAATATGGATTATTGAATAAAACAATTGATGCTACGTATACATTATATGAATAAACACGGTTACATTGTAATGAGTAAATACTTACTTCTCATCAACTGAACCACACATAAGAAATTTCCAGATTTTTCTTTCTTCATTTGTTACACCCTTATTAATGTCCACTGCCCTATCAACGAAGGGTGACACCAATACAGATGATGCATTCGCGACTCGCTTCCCCTTCCTCTTTTGATATTTATTCCCTTTACTTTCCTCTGCTTCCACTTGCTTTTGAACGTCTTCGTCTATTGGTTTATTATCTTCCAACTTGTCAAACTCTTGCGTAAGTCCCAAGCTAAATTTCGGGCAGTCATCTACCAATGATCTACTATATGCTTCTTTTCTAGCCTGTTTGCTTGTACATAGTCGTCTCTCTACTTCATCAGAATAAACAATGCACTCTTGAGTCCATGCACCAGGTGTTTCATATTCCTTTGATACAACATGTGGTGTTCTTATCTCATCCCCTCATTAGTTTCTTCGTTAGATTTATCACATCCTTCTTTAGAATCCCTCACTTTTATTGAAACACAATCCTTATATAACCCCTCATATTTTTTTATGAAATCATCAACTTCAACACTTTCAGGAAATCGATCCTTCGCATCCAGTAGTGCCCTCTCCAATTTAGTCTTTTCATTCAGATTGCATGAATAAATTAAATCAATCGCAGTTAGATGTCCCTGTGTAACGAAAAATTCAGATAACATCAACCAGCGAATATTAGGTTAAATTATATTACTATATGTTGATTGTTTACCATACCGTCAAAGTGTTCCTGTCAAAAACTATCAGTCCAGAATCATCATCATTGTTTTTCGTAGTTTTCTCAACTTTATTCACTTGAGAGTCAATATAATGATTTAGTTCCAAAGCAGACGGTTCTCTAATCATTCCCAAACCAAAACCACCATTTTTTATTTCCTCATCTTCACGTCTTTTGAGGTTCTCCTTGCTCCAAAACTCGATTGGGCTCATCATTCTGTCATCGTCGAACCCCGTGCATGAAACACGATCAACATAAAGAAGCTGCATATAATGTAAATTAATATTATGTTTAAATTCTACATACAACTACCATTAATCATAATGATGTTGCTGTTACCAATGTGCGTATATGTAAGTAATATAACTTTTTAATGCAGTCATGTTTTACTTATACGTAACTTATGTGTAAACATTATATCCAATAAAGTATATCAAAATACTAACGTACCGTTAATATGGTTAGCGGTCCCACAAAATGTGACTTCAAGTTGCACCTTTGCCAGTTATTTTTGCAACATCTAATGGCATCAACTATGTATGCACACCAGTCATAATCTTTCAAATCCGTGGTCATCTTAATATATTCCAAAATCCCGTATTTGCATTTTCCATTCTTACAACACTCTATCATAGTGTTGTAGAAAAGTATCAAGAAGTCCAGCCTGAAGACCATATAATTTTCATACTGATCCTCTATGATGTTCTGTACTATCTCACTTGTGCCAATACTCCTTCTTCCATAACGCTCTCTCCATATCTTGTAAATTGGATGCTCGTCGTTATGTAATTCAAGACTACTTATATATATTCCCGTGTTTGGTATTCCAATTAAATTATAAATTGCATCCTTGTCTACTGCAATTTCAGAATTGCCTACTCTTATAACCATTTTATTTGTGTCTAATTGGTCTACAACAAAATGCCCAAGTTTTGCCGGTATACCATCAACTTTGAAATCTAGAATTTTACCAAAACCCATGCTCCTTACACAATCTCTTTGTCGTTTGTTCATCTTCCTAACTGCATTATATAGTTGATGTGGTGATGAACGTGTTCGAATACCAAACCACTTGCTAACAACTTCCTCCTTAGAACCTATACCATCTCTTTCTTTATCGTTCTCACTTTCATCACTCTTAACATGTACACTCTTCTTCTTTTTTAATTTCCTTCCATCACTCTTTTCAGTTCTATCTGTTTACATATAAGTAAGCACAAAATGATGTGTTAACTATAAATATATTAATATGAGGGTACAATACTCTTAATCATAAATATATGTATAGTTCCAAATTAATACATACCTTTTCCATCATCCTTTTTTGTTTTTCTCTTACTCCCTTTCTGTTGAACATTTTTTGTTGTTCTAGTTGGTGAGGTAGTACCTGGTTAAGATCTTTTACATGTTAATTTATTAATATCTTGTTATTTACATTCATTACTATTTGTTTACATACCTTCTCTGACATTCTTTCTCTTCTTTGAACTTACTCCTGATGAAGCCTTATTGTCTTTTGATTCATCTACACATACATAACTAAGAATATAATACATGTACTATGATGTCATTGTTAAATTATACATATATATAATAATCAAAATAAAATACCATTCGTTAGGCTCATAATTTCCTGTATTCTTAACAGATTCTCCTTTACTTCTTGTATCACCTTCATCTTATCGATATCACTTAACTTTCGATTTGCCACTGTAAACGCAGAATGAAAAGAAATTTCGTTTACGTAGAACAATGTTTTTATTTAAAGTATTTAAATATACAACTTACAATAGGTGGCTTTAATTTCTTTCGTGCCAATACTTTTTTTACCGGCTCTCCCCTGTTTTGATTCAGTATCCAATCCTGTATTAACACGATTCACATCAGCAATTTTAAATTCATTTAAATACAAACACACGATAAAATAGACACTCAGTTGATTAATTGTTAAAATAACATATGATTACAATTATAAATGATATTAACCTTTCATTTCTGATCCTTCTTCATTATCTACAACAACGATAGGATCAGCTGGTGTGTTTTTAAATTTATTGAATGTATAGTGCAACGCAATTCTCCCACTTTTCCTCCTACTTCCGGATGACATCTACATGAAAGGTAGTTTTAGAATAAAACAGAAGATGATAGCAGTATTAATGGACATAATATTAATCTTTTAAAGGCTGCTTACATACAAGTAACCATTTGTGTACACATATGTACATACCAACCAACAATAACAAAACTGGGTACCAATCTCACATCTCAATACTTGATTACGAACACATACCAAAAACATTTAAAAACTGGGTATGTAAGAAACCCTAATCAAACTACTTACATTTTGATTACATATATGTACCATCCATTATTTTCAGTCTGATTACTTAATTGTCCATAATCGAATCATTTTTAAAAGTGCTTACATATATGTATCCATATGTCTACACATATGTAAATACTAACATACTAAAAGAGATACCAATAACATTTTAAAACTGGATACTTAAAAAGCCCTAAGCAAACTATTTACAGTTTGATTACATATATATACCATCAATTTTCACATTCATATTACTTAATTGTCCATAATCACAACAAATTTATATGTGCTTACATATATGTATCTATATGTGTACACATATGTTATCACTAACAAATAAACAGAGATGCCTATCAATCAAACAACTCAACACTTGCTTACATACACGTATAAATAAAATTTTAAATCTGTGCCCTAATCAAACATTTAACAGTATGCTTACAACTACGAATTCAATATCTCATACTTACGATTTAGCAAATTAACAACGACAGAAATACATATGAACAATCACATTCTGTACATCAATGTACCAAATTGTTTTTAACTCTGATTACTTAAAAACCTATACTCAAACAACATATTCGATGCTTACGTATACGTATACAGCTGTGCAGACATCAAAAAATCCCCAATTGCACAGCTTAATATTTTACATTAACCAAACGAAATAAGCCCTAGCCTTTTATTGTTCATACCATAACATAATGCGTATTACTCCTTCGGAACCCTCTAATCGATCAATCGTATCATCTAATCACAAAATTTTATACTTTTCATCGGCCGACATTGATAAAAAATACAAATTATTGTAGTTTCAAATCTTCTTAAAGCACATATACTGCATTACTCAATCTAAAATCACTCACATTGATCTACAAAACTATTTTCCATTCGATTTCTATAAACAAAAACACATACCTTTTGCATTTGTTCTTCGCCTGAAAGATTGTTCGCAAAAATCACAACTCTTCAACTATGTCGCTGCGGGAATGAAAGCAATTTTGTATCTTTTTAAATTTCTCAAGAGAATCAATCACCAATTTGGAGTGATTGAGCGAAATTAGGGGGTTTGTTATTAATCACGGTTACATACCAAATCTGTGTTTTTGTGTTGCCTAAACTACCCTTCTGCTATTAAAATCAGAATAAAGATTGTTTAATTAATTACAAATTTACCACTTTCAATATTAACCATTGATCTAAATTAATCAATGGCTAGCAAGTGGTTTTTTAAGTTTTTTTAAAAATAGTGGTTTTCTTAAGAACCACCCCCTAGATACTAATATTAATAAATTAGACATTATTTTATGATAATACATCATAGATGTTGACCTGGGCATCAAGAATCAAGATTCTTGTGATATAACGTGAAGTGCTAAATTTGACTTTGAATATCCAATTAGCACAAAGATTCTATCTATTTTTATATTCGAAATTATAATTATAATTTTTTTGAATATTCTTCAACCATATGAGTAGGATATACGTAATGTTTAGAGTAATTTACATAAAAGGACTATTATGTATATAATTATTTATATTTTTCAAACATTTATATTTACTACATACGTTAAACAACTTATATATATGATTGGTTTTATCTTTGTTTATTTAGTTTAATGGTTAATTAATTATTAATTTACGTAGTTAAGTTAAGTCACATGATTATTATATGATGGTAGATATATAAAAGCCATACAATTGGCATAATCCAAAGACAAATTTATATATTGAGAAAATATGATCTGTAAAACGTTAAGACTGACGACAAACAACTTAAACAAAATAGATTGTATCGTATAATTTATTTGTCAACAATAAATTTAATTTGTCGTTCAAAAGATAATAATAAACTTAATATATAAAAATTAGAATGCAGACCACATGAATTAACTTAGATATTTTCTAGAATCATATCATTATGAAAATCATACGATACAATAAATTACATAGAACTTTATGTGTCTTGCATTCTAATTTCTATATACTAAGTTTATTATTGATACTTAAATCATATGATACAATAAACTTTATAGAACTAACTTAAAAAAAATAATGATAAAAAAATATAAAATTTGTTTGAAGTTGTATTTGTCTTTAGTGTTTTTATTGCTTAGCTTCGAAGATAAATATCATCATCTGTAATTTATTCTAATGTTTAACTATGGTTCGGATAAAGAATGAAATACATATAAAAAAAGTTTATTTTCTCTATTCAATTTCTGATTAACATACTTTTACTTGTATACTTCTGGTTGATGTTACCTTTTTAATTTTTATCATATAAGGCTGCTATATTTTTGCCACGACAAAAAACTGTATGCATATTTTGACCTTTGAAATACATTTTATATTTAGTAAAAAAAAACCATGAATCAGATAAAGGTAATAAATTAGAGATGTATAATTTGTAAAGGAACACAATACATTGAAAAGAAATAGGTACGAGGTTTTGACATTTACAATCATAACTACACTATATTTTACTTGAATTGGTCTGTGTTTGTTTAGAGCAACTATTTTAATAAATCAAAGTTTTAAAAGTAAAACCTTTTCTATTATTTATCTATTAAATTTTATGAGATTGAGACGTTGTTAGGATATCAAGTGTTATGATGTTGGAAATTTGAGAGTATTAAAATATTATGCAAAGAACAAAATAAATTTTGAAGCAAAACTATTTTATATTATAATATATATTAATATCTAAATCAGTAACTACAGTAAAGAAATTATTTTTTTAATTCATGAAAAGTTTTGTCCCCAGAAAATCCTTGAAGACCGCCCGAAAATATCAATTTTTACTTACAACCGAACAAGATCAAAAGTCCACCAAATCGAAGTACTAAAGCCCCAAAAAATTACGAAAATAAACATTTGGTCGGTCAAATTACTAAAATAACCAGTCAAAAAAAGAAGTTTATTAAATAAAACAATCAATCCTATCGCGTTACGTGTCCATCATCGCTGGCGTGGTGATGGATTATGGGAATCCCTCACCCAGGGAAGCGTGCCGACGAGAATCAGCCATAATCCCTCGCCCACATGTCAATCACTCACTGATGTGACTTATCCCTCGCTGACTCAAGGAGGGATTATGGGAATCCCTCGCCCATAATAATATACACACACACATGCATGCATGCATGGGTGCGAGGGATTATGGCTGATCCTCGCCGGCACGCTTTTCTGAGGGAGGGATTCCCATAATCTATCGTCACGTCAGCGAGGGATGGACACGTGGCGCGATAGGATTGGTTGTTTTATTCGATATACTCCATTTTTGATCAGTTATTTTATTAATTCGATTTTATCAATTTGTATAATTTTCCTTCAAAATTTTACTCCAGAAACCACACCAAACCACCTTTTTTATACTTTATATCACTTAACTCTTTTCAACATTTGTATAATGGTATATGGAGGAGATGGTTACAGTGTAATGTGGTAGGGGAACCTATTTGAGCTCGAATCCCACTCCCTTCATTTTAGTGACTTTTTTTTTTTAATTTGTGTATCGACTTAATACAATTGTGAACAAAAGTAAAGCCGCGACAACCCACGGCATTAACCTCTAGTTTGGATTTCAAATCCTTACTATTAATTTGACCGATAACACTCACAACTTTCACTTTTATTACCAACAACAGTTCCTATGATATAATTTTCAGTTTGTTACGTTTGATTTGACTTTGATTCTGGTCACAATAATGATTATGAACGAAATGAAGAAACATATAATTTAAATTGAGCCTAAAATAAATACAAATCAAGCAAAAATTTTGAAATGTACGTCACTGGAACTGTCGTTGGTAACAAAAATGAAAATTGAGATTGTTACTAGCCAAATTAATCTTATTGATTATTATTAACCAATTAGTAATAGTTTGGATTATTAAAATCCAATTTGTCTATTCTGGTACTAAGAATTTAGGTTCAATGAGAAGCCTCCGAAGTTTATATAACCATTTCTACAACTTCAATTTTTTCAAACCACGCTTTATCATTATGATATACAACTAAAACATTTCATTCTAGAAGTTAAATACACTTATTAAAGATACCCATGTTAAAATGCGTCGTTAGTCGGTAAACATTGGTTAGATGCTTTAGTTATTGTTAAAATACAGGGATCATGTACGTGTGTGACTGTTTTCTTCTATTAAAATTACTAATGTCTCGAATCACAAATAAATTCAAATGGTTTTATACGGACATGCCAACATGAATAATGAGAATACAGGAAGTACAATATTACCTCAAAAGACATGCGGAGCTTTTAAGGGGCCCCGGCGCCCCCCCCCCCTTTCCACTCGGAAGTAAAAAAAATTTTACGTATTGAGTCCGGCCTCCCCAACATAACGATAGGAAAAAAAATTATGGGTTCGATAACCTCCGGCCGCAAACATAATACGTCAAGCTCCACTATTACAAGAAGATAAATTATTATTATACTCGGTGGCATGCAAATCAATACAAGTTACATGGCGACTCATGGCTCAAATGTTGCAAACTTATTAATCAACTTTAACATATTATATTCGGATGTAAAATATTCAATTTGATAATCCTTTATCTATTATAATTTTTATTAGTTAATGTCTTAAATTTTCTTGCAAACAAACAATACTAATCCAGTTAAAAATATGACTTTTTAATTACAAAAATTACCCGCGCTTGACATATTTATCTAGCATTCGCTTTTAATTTATTTGAAAAAAATAACATTTAGTTAGTCAAAACTAGAGACGAGAGTAGGTTACCCAAATAAACATTTACAAGTTGCTAATAAGGATAACTTTGGGTTTCAATATTCAATAATAAACAATGAGTTTATAGGTTTAATTAATAATGCTTAGTTTGTTCATGAACTAAAATAAACAATTCGTTTAGTTCTAATTAATAATGCTAACTTTGTTCATGAACTAAACTAATTAGTGATTTTACCTAAGTATATCTAGAGTAGACCAAATTAAATAAAGTAATCAAATTTTTTAATATTACCCCACCCTACATATTACAAACAATGAGTTTATAGATGCTCTATCGAATCTACATCATAACTAATTACACTGATTTTCAAAAAAAAAAAAAAAACTAATTACACTGACCCTTAATAGACGTGACTCAAATTTTTGACTTCAAACAAAGCTTCTTATTCCAACTACAAACGATTTTACTATTAAATATAACTCTCACCCCCATTACATAAGATTATCTACAATCAAAGTTTTTGGCTCCACGAGCAAAGGACATAGAAGAGAGAAGAACAAAAAGCCGCGTACACAACAAGAATTGAAGGAGGTCAAGTTCCATAAAAAGAAAAAAAAAAGTAAACAAAAAAGAATAAAGTATTATTGAAACTGTCGTTAGACACCATAATAAGTAAAATGACTCGACCTCTTACTTTGTTGATGATCTAATACTTTATTTTCCCAAATAGGCGAATAGCCACCCATCTCTTCACCTCAACCTATCTTAAGTCATAAATGGATATTAATCACAATCAACCCTATATAGTAATATCTGTTACGGCGTCGTTAACCCCAAAGCATCGTCCAAGGGCATTAACGTAACTTCACAAAAGACACATTTCTCTTTCAATTTTCCAATTTTTTCTCGTTCGTTCTTCGAGGCCATCCATTGGCTGTGTACCAGTGTGTGTAAAAAGGTGTGAGTGTGTGTGTTCTTGAGGTGCGCTTCCTTTCTAAGCGTATTTTAGCACCACCATAATCGAAAAACCCTAGAAAACCTTTATCATATGATTCATTTTGTCTATCGAAGAAGATTAATCTCTTGAAATCCCACAACGTCTTGATCATCATCGCCTCCACCACCACAGGCTTGCAGCCATGGTTTACCATCGGTAACTCCATCGTTTCTCGGTTCTTCTTCTCGTGATTCATACCTTTTTTCGTTTTCTTGTTTGCGTTAGCAGTTTCTAGAAGCAGCAGAGTCAGTTGGACTGAAGCTTCTACTGTTAATTTGACATTATGTTATCTGATGAGTGATGACCATCGGTTGTTCTACTGTTCTTCACTTAGTTTGACGACGGTCGAATTTGGGGCTTTTTTTGGTTATTAAGTTCGTAAATTTAAAACATTAAATGGAGATTTTGTTTGAAACTTCCCTAAAAAACAGGACTTATTAGTTTCCCTATTTGTTAACTGTGCAATCACCATCTTGCATTTGAATTTTGTGAATAGATTCATGTGGATATCCGTTTATTTTAACAATCATTTGAATTAATTTCAACATCATCTATCTTTGGAAGAAACCTGTTTAAGTGTTCTTCATTCCATGATTGCCAACAGTTATTTGGATTTTATTTATATAATATTGCTTTATATATTTTACTGATATTGTTTGGTTGTTATGGCCTGCACAAGTCTCATATGTTAAGTGCTTATGTTATTTGGTTCACATATGTTTATTGCAGGGGCTCTTGCCATGATGTTGAAGCATTGCATTTTAAGGTTGTTGCACTGTGTGTCGTTTTTTGGCTTACATCGTTCGGGCCATGTATCATGACTGTGACCCAGAATATAACAGGCTATGATGAGTATGGGTCCTATAAAAATGACTTAAATTCAGTTTCAGAAGATGTATTAGTTCCTGTTCAAACTTCAGTACCAAACTCAAATCTTGAAAACATCTGTAGACGTTCGGACTTGTTCTGTTTTCCTTCAACATTATCTGGTTTCTTTTCGGGGTTTCATAGCACAGAAGAAAATGTTTCGGGTTTTTCTGGGGTCAAAACAGATAATTCAGTACTTGTAGGGACAATGCAACCATCAGATGATGACATCCGGTCATCAAACAGTGCTAATTTTCAGTTATTGGATGGGAATATTGTTTCTTGCTCACTTGAGTCAAAAGTGAGTGCTCGTGTTGATGAAGATGACACATCATCTGTTATGATCAAATCTAATCATGTGAATGATTTTTCATCACAAAATGTACAGATTAGCCACCCATTACTAGACTGGGGCCAAAAATATTTACACTTTCCTTCATTAGCTTATTTGACTGTGGAAAATAGAAATAAAAGTAGTGCTTTGATTGTTTTCGAACCATACAGTACCAATACACAATTCTACCCTTGCAATTATAGTGAAATCAAGATCAAGCCTGGTGAAATTGCTTCTTTATGTTTTATGTTTTTGCCAAAATGGTTGGGTTTGTCGTCTGCTCACCTAATACTGCAAACAAGCTCAGGTGGGTTTTTGGTTCGAGCCCAAGGGTTTGCAGTTCAGCCTCCATACATGTTACAATCATCACTTGATTCAAGCCCATGGGTTATTTCACTATTCAATCCTTCTGAAAGAGTTTTGCATTTGAAAGAAGTAAGTGCTTGGATGTCGTTTTCTTCCAGAAACGTCTCTTATTTGGTTAATGGTGTTTGCAGCATGATCGAAAACACTAGTTCTTCTGAAATTAGTGAACACGAGTGGTTAGATGTCAAAGTTGGTCAGCTTGGTCAACCAGCAATGGCAATAAGGCCACAAAAGGCGTGGACTATTGGTTTGAACCACAACGAGCCAGTTTTAGAGTTAGATTTCCCATATCGTTCTCAAATAAAAGTGTTTGGTTCTTTCTGTGTCCAATTACTGAATAATGCTTCAAGACATGATTCGGATACAATAATTTTTGAAGCCAAATATGGAGGGAAATCAGGTTCTTACAATCTAGAAACCCATCTTTCGATTTCACTTGATGTTTTAATGCCTTGTGATGCCAATGGAACTGCCAGTGTCTCTCTCTTGGTGGGAAATGAAGGTCCTGACCTTCTGACTGTAGTCAAAATTAGTGCAGCGGGTGAAAACACCGACTCTTTACAGACTAAATATGTAGAAGGGTTAATATTGTTTCCTCATAGTATGACACAAGTGGGTATGATTACTTATACTCCAAATCTGCATACGAATCTGAACTGCAAATTAGTTGTACAGACAAATAGATCAAATGCTCCCAAGCTTGAGATTCCTTGCAGTAAAATTGCCAGTCTTTGTTCAGAATCACATTCTTATGAGAGATTTGGAATGCTAAATAATAACAATGCAGAATCAAGATCCAATAATGTTCATGTACATTCATCATTGGTACACAAGGTATATACACACTGACTGTTTGGATGTGCCTTTAAAGTGATAACTGTGACTCTTTTTTTAGTGTCTTGGTAAGGTTTTTATGATTACTATTTTCTTGATTACTCAGGGTCAAAATAATCTGATTTTGAGAAAAGGTAAAATGTGCTGTTAGGAAATTGATTATTTAAACCTTCAAGGGGTGGTGGTGTGGTAAGCATTTGGTTCCCTCTAGCAGAGATCTCAGGCTTGTATCCTACTTCCAATGATTTTGCCTTCAACCCCTTGAAGACCACCTACCTAACGCAAGCTGCGTTTTACTTGGTCTTATTGGTTACTAGGGTATTCGGTTGGGCCCATGAGTTTTCCGCTGACAAGTTCTCATGGGCATAAAACATTGCTTATCTAACTTCGCTTCTTTAAATTGCAGTTATCACCTTGAAAACGCACGTCTAAAACTCACTATGATCACTTTTACTTTTGCTTTTATTTTCGTTTAGTGGGATTTAGACCAACTCTGGGGAGCTGCAATGACTTAATGTTGTTGGTTTTCCATGGCATGTTTAAATGCTTAAAATCCCTCAGTTTATTATTTATAGTGTTTATGTGAAAGTAGATATTGTTGTCATGCTGCAAGATTAGTTGATTATAACAACAATATAAGCTCCCTAGAAACTTGCATTAAAAACTGCAGCTGGGACCAAATGGCACTAACGCATCAATTTACATATTTATGTTCCAATTAGTGTTTTTTGTTCTTTCCGGTTTGTGCATAGTGACGAGAAAGATGATTATGTGCCGAATCCTGTCTTAATAACCGTTTTCTCAGACACGCTATGCTTTTATTGAAGGCAATAGAAATGACGAAAGCTGATGAATTGGTACTAAGCAACTGGAGATCTCAAGGGACTGAAAATGGGATGTCTGTACTCGATGATGATGAGATGATCTTCCCAGTCGTTCTCATTGGTACTCATTGCTCTAAATGGATCAAAGTCATAAACCCAAGTGACCAACCCATTGCTATGCAGCTGCTTCTAAATTCAGGAGAAATTATCAATGAATGCCAAGAAGATGATGATTTTTTCAGACCTCGTCATCTTACACTATGGTTCTTAATAGTCACAAGACCCCTTCACGGGACGGTTTTTCAATACCATATAATGCTTTAACAGAAGCCTATGTTCATCCTCATGGGAAAACGGTTCTTGGGCCGATCGTGTTTCACCCGTCAGACCGATGTGCATGGAAAAGTTCAGCTCTTGTAAGAAACAATCTCTCAGGTGTCGAGTGGTTATCATTGCGTGGGTCTGGAGGTTCGATTTCATTGATTTTACATGACGGGTCAGATCGCTTGCATACTATTGAGCTCAAGCACAACTATGGTAAACTGTTTATGAAAGTTTTATTTGCAAAGAACACTGGAGACTTGCCCCTAAGAGTCAACAAAATTACTATCTCAGGCACAAAGTGTGAACTGGATGGGTTTGTGGTGGGTAATTGTAAAGGTTTTGCTTTGCAGCCAGGGGAGTCACAAAAGATTATAATATCATATCATTCAAAAACTTGTGCGGAAACAGTACTTCGGGATCTTGAACTGGGTATGGTTGGCGGCATACTAGTTGTACCCGTAAAAGTCAGTCTTTCTAAACTAACACTCTCGATGTGCATCCAATCACTTTTTTGGGTAAAGCTCAAGAAATTTGTCCTTGCGACTCTTGTTTCCACACTTCTAATTTTCATGGCGTATTCATATACGTGTTCAGTCATATCCGGATGTGGAAACTTGTCTGAAACAGATTCTTCAGATGTTTGCTTAAAACCAGATACCGCAAAGAAAGTGGTGGCATCTTCGATATCATCACCATCACTATCATCGACTTTGGAGTTGAAGTCTATGGCGGTTGAGTCACCAAAGCCTGCAAACAAAGTGGTGGTGTTATCAGTGTCATCACCATCATCCGCTTTGGAGTTGAAGTCTATGACAGTTGAGTCACCAAAAGCTGCAACCAAAGTGATGGCATCATCATTATCGTCACCGTCATCCCCTTTGGAGTTGAAATCCATGGTGGCTGAGTCCCCAAAACCTGAGAATCTTACTATTAAAACGGGTAAAGACAAAGCAAGACGTAGAAAGAAGAAAAGGAGTTCTGGTGTGGGGTTAACAGGCTATTTTGATGGGCTGAGTAGCCATAGCAGCAACTCGACACCTTCATCACCATTATCTCCAGTTAAATGTATCACGCCAAACAGATCTCCTGAGCTATCTCCTAATCAAAGCGTTCGGGCTAGAAGCCCGTTTAATCATGGTGGCTCTAATACTGTTCTTCCTGTCAAAGAGCGGCCTTCTACACCACCCAAAACCACCACTGTGTTTCCGTGGGCTTTTGGGGCCCAAAGCTTTGCAGTTAAGCCCGAACAAGATTCAGGAAGTGATGCTAAATTCGAGTATAACATATGGGATTACCACCTTCAACTACGTGATCAAGGTCTCTTTGAGGTGGGCTCAGTTATGCCCACCATTGCTAAAGATGACAGCTTTGATAGCTTTTTTGAAGTTAGCCCTCAGGAGCTATTTACAATATCTCAAGCCCGAACTGTAAGTTTTAAACAAAATGATTAATGAAAAAGTTGCCTAGTTAATCTATCTTGTTTGTGTTTCTTTTGATTTCGTGTAACTAATTAAAAAGAAAGGTAATTACACTATTTACACAGCTACAATATGCGCCAAAGGGGTAATAGGAACACTTTCCATGTTATATTATTATTCTATATAGTTTTAAAAACATAAATCACAAAATATCATGTCTTTATTTTATTTTCATGTATGTTAAAGCATTTTATCTCCTGGGGTAGAGGAAATGTTTGCTCTTATCCCACTACCCATAGAATTGTTTGCTAGCAGCTATGGTAAGGTCAGTCTGAACCTGCTTCACTTAATCCAAGTCAATGAACAAATCATAGAGGGTCCATTGAAGATGACATTGATTCCCTTACAGCTGCTTGTTGCATTAAATATGTGTTTATTCTATCATCTGATTAATTGCGTAAATGGCGCCATACAATTTGTTAGATTATATGTAGCTTTCGTGTTTTAATGCCAGCCCTGCAACGCGTCATCTTATTTTGCACACGAATATGAGATAAGGTTGAGTTTCACCTCCATGAAATGATTCAACGTAATCTTAGTAGTATGTTTAATGCCAATGTTGCTGAAAATTTTCGTGTATCTTTATTATGTTACCCCACAAAAAAGATGAAAATGCCAAATTTCATATCCATGAAAACGACCCAACTCAACCAACCAGCTTCACCGATCAATTATTACTTGTCCTTAATCATTTTGTCTTATCCTTTTGGTGTTCTTGAACAAGCCAACGAATGATAACGACGTGTAATCCCTAATCAACAGAAGTTGTACATTGCATCGTGACATAAAGTGTCTGGTTACTGCTCATAACTTGTGTTTAGTTTTGGAAGAAGCTGTTTTTATGTTCTTCCTTGTTGAAATGATAGATGTCTAGACTGCTTTGTTGACTTGTACCCTTTGCAATGTATCATCGGTGGAGTTTGCATATAAAGTGTCAGGTCGTCAGCTGTGTTGAGTTATGAACGGTGGTGGTCTACTTTTCTTCCTAATGCATTTTAATCCGGCTGTGTTTATGCTTTGCCGGCTTGTACGTTGTGAAGCTAGGTTTGTACATTGCCCAGAATTTGCTGATTTTAGCTTGAGACTTCATTATGGGCTTGGGACCATAAGAGAAAACACAGCCCTATAGACTATGACTTATCATCATAAATAATAAATAGGCATGTTCATTCTTATTATAACGGACCCCCAACCTCATATGCCTTATTTGGGATTGAGATGGAATTTTGTAAATACTAATTGATTATATATTGAATTGTTTAATCATTTTTTTCTAATATTTTGATCATCTGGAATGTTATGTTTTTAGCTATTTTCAACCAGAATCAACATAGGGCTAAGCTGCAATATTGGTTTAATCCTTACCAACCTGATCTTGTCGCCTTTGAAACTTAACCAGTTGAGAGGGATGAACCCGCACCACATGTTATAGCCTTCGAACCGAAAGCCCTAACAAGAGATGGTGGGTCTCTAAAAGCATATTAACCGAGCTAGCTTTAAAAGCATAAAAATGCATACATTTGGTCCTTGCACCCTCCTCATTTCTGCTTTTTCCTACACTTTTAAAGTAAATAATAATTACTTTAAATTCAATGCATCTCAAGATTAAATATATTTTTTTCTAAAATTAGTAAAAAAGTATACTTTTTTTCAAACACCAGGAAAAACATTATTAAAAACCATTAACAAGAAACTAACATAAGGTGGTAGACATTCATATCAACGAGACACTTGACCTTCATATCATCATGCTAAAGTGTATCCACCACTATGTGTGTATTGAATCAAACTTTAAGTTAATCAAATTACTTGGATTTTGATTTTTTTGAAGTAAATTCGTACCCAACTAAAAAGCAAATTGAATTCCACGTTGAATCAAATAAATAAAATTTCAAGAACAAATAAATAATATATATAAAAAACAGTAATACATACTTTCTATAAAATATTATAAGTCATAATTCGAATTCGAATACTCATTTGTTTGGAAATCATAATTCAAATTCAATTAGGAATGTTGAAAACCGAATTCAATTGAATCCATTTCGGTTCAAATTCTAGTTTTCAAATTTGGATTAGAATAACTAACACCTTGTTCTCTTTCGTAAGTTCGTTTAAACACTTTTTTTTATAAATAAAGCATTTTTCCTTTGCATATGTAAAGGATTTAGACGAAACCAAAAATGAAGATTAGAAAAATAAATAAGGAAAAGTTGATGGGGAAGAAGGTGAGGACAATGATTTAATAGAAGGTGGGGAAGAGATGAGGGCGCATGAAAGGCATCAGTGTCAGAATCCAACACATTACACACCTCATCAATCATCACAAATCAAAAGCTTCAAAATGCGTCCTTACACCATCCTCATTTCTACTTTTTCCTACACTTTTTAAGTAAATAATAATAATAATTAGTACCCTAAATAGAATGCATCTCAAGATTAAATATATATTGTTAGGACTTGAAGAGGGTAAGTTTTTAAAATAATAACAAAGTCTTACAAATATTTAATATAGTTACTTAAAAGTTTTTTTTATCAATCTAAGGTCAATTAGTTTTCGTTAGGTGTTTTAGTCTACGCAATGTTTTATGAAGAACTAATTACATTGATAGTTCGTTTGGTTTGGTCAAATTATGATTTTAGTCTTAAGTTTTGAGAAATTGTAGATTTGGTTCCAACAATTAGATTTGGTTCCAACAATTGAAGAGAATAGAAACATACATGTGTGAAGCGTTTCTAAGAAGAATCCTTAGTTTGCAATAGTTGGTTCTGTCAAATCAGTAAGGCATATGACTCGACTCAGTTGGTTGTGCTCATATAATTGAACATATGAAACAACAATCTTTGATTATTTCTATATATAGAGAGATGTTTTTAACCACTTTTATCTTAAGTATTGATGTAGATGTAAGTTTGTAATTTGAGCACCAACGTACAAATCATTTAAATTACTTCGTGCTTTTTGTTTTTGATAAAAAAGTGTCATCGTTTATCCTTCACATTTTCTGAAAATTTGAAACATAGTTGCGATGTTTTTCCTTAATCTACACGTCTACATAAATTTTATTTTAAGCGGGGCATTACAAATATTCTGCTGCATAAGCATCGTCACAACGTTACATCGATTAGTATAGACTATAATATGCATGTCCAAAAATAATGTTGTAGTTAATAGTATATGAAATTTTTATGTTGGCGTTTTTTAAAACAAAATTTAATCTACATATATCAACCATCCATACATCTTTGAAGATTTAAACTATTAACTTTTTGCATAGATGAGAAACACTTTACCACATGATGTCCCTTATAGAGACTTGTATGGTGGTTACATAAAAAAGGCTAATTTAATATATGAAATTTGGATTAAACTCTAGTTTTATCATTTGAATTCTATATAATAAAAAAAGGTTAAAACAACAAATAGCTACTTGACAGGTTATATCATATAATAGCTATTTTAATCTTTTAAATATAAAATAACACAAAGAAATTTTTTATCTACAATACAGAATATATCAAAAGTTGTATAAAATATAAAGTAACCATGTGAGGGATTAATATTAATGTATACACTATTAACTTTTTAGGAAGAAGAATGAAAATCTTAATAAACATATTTGTATTAGGTATTTATAATGTAAAGATGCTATATTCGACAAACACTAAAATCTAGTTTTATAATATTTTATAAATAAATGTAAATATTAATAGAAAGAGATGCACGTTGGTGGTTCATGATTTGAGCCTCCGAAGTCCTTCTGCCACATTCATGTGTCTCATCCACCCCAAAAAGGTTATTACTGAGTTTATATATTAATAAACTAGCTATAGTAAACCCGTGTATTACACGGTTTGAATAAATAAAAAATTAATATAATAAATTTTATTAATTATAAAATAATATTTTAAGATATGCTATGACTGAAATTATGTATTAGAAATGACTATAAGTAATAAAACAGTGATATCAATCTTTTAAAAATTTGTTTTTAAATTTTTTAAAAAGAAATAAATATTTTATCCTAAAACAAACTGTATAAAAAGGTCATTTTTAAAAATTTTCTATTATAACTTCCATATTTAATTATTTTTGGTTTTAAAAAATTAACTTTTTAAAAATACCAATTTTAAAATATTTCGTATTTTTAAAAAAGTCTTATGCTTTAATAAATTTATTATTTTATAAAAAATATTTATTTTGAAATAACATTAATAAATAGATCTCTTTATTAATTTATTAAATCTGAAAAAATGTTAAATAATATTATTACTAATTAAGATAATTATTTAATAAGAGAGAGAGGCGGGAAAGTTTTTGTGAGAATGATTGTGGTGTTGACACGTGTCATCGTAACATACCTTTTTATTAGAGTAGGAAGATGTTTCCACTATTAGGTATAGTTTGTATTTAGTTATCTATTAAATTTTGGATTTCAAATATTAATTACCAATATATTAAACTAGGTTAGTAACATCTGTATTATACGGGTTAAATAAATAAAATATTAAATAATTAGTAATAAAAATTTATGAATTATAAATTCATGTTTGAAGATAAAATATGATTATAATCATATATAATAGTTATTTTAATTAAATAAACAAATATATTTTTTTAAACTTTTGTTTTATAAAAAAATTATGGTTTTTAAATATTTTTATAAGAAAAATGAATTTTCTTTTAAAAAATCTCGTTCTATTTTTTATTTTATAAAATTTATATTTTAAAAACTGTGTTTAATTAAAAAATAGGTTTTTATTTATTAAATTATACACTTTTAGTTTAAAATGGTATGAGTAATATTATTAGTATTTAATATTATTATTAATAATTAGTAAGAAATAAAAAAATTAGCATGATGAGACTTACAGTTATTATCTTAATTTTCTTAATTATAGATAGATAGATAGACAGCTAGATAGATAGATATTCTAGAAACTCATTTAATAAACGGATTATAGTTAGTAATAAACACGAAAGTTACAGTATAATATTTTAATGTATGATATGATTAAATTATATATACGTAATAGTTCAATAACTAAAACAATTATACTATTTTGACTTTCTTATCTAAATAGTTTTATTTTTAAACATTCATTTTAAGATTTCTTATAAAAATAGTTTTATATAAAAATCTTGTTTATTAAAAACTCTGATTTATAATTATTCTGCTTGTTTTAATAAGACCGCTGTTAGAAAATTTCACCTTTTTATAGTATTTTTTAAATAAAGGACCAATTTAAAATATATTTTGTTTCAAAAAGGTTTAGCGCTTTAGAAAATTTTTATTATATAATTTTTTATTATTTACATTTTAATAAAAAGATGTGATTTTTAATTTGCTTGATAAAATCTATTTTTAAAATGATAGTTTGATTTTAAAAAATCAAAATAAGAGATAAAAATGTAACAATTAATAAAATTATATTTTAATAAGATAAAGAAATTAGTTTAAGTATTTAAATTATAACTAGGAGTTTCTCCCGCGCGTTGCCGCGGGGAGATCAAAGGGAATGAATGAGTTTAGGAAGCCTTACTGAGAGGGTGGTCTGCAGCAACCGGCTTCAATGGGAGTTAAGTGTGACAATTTGTATTGTTTGAGAGTCTGCAATAAGGACACCATAGTAAACTTTTAATTTGATTAAATGGTTGATTTTCACAAAACATGTCATATTAATTTGAATTGGAATATAGATAGAACTGGAACACATACTCTGTATCTTCTAGGCAGGCTGTTGCAAACCTCGGTTTTCACAAAACAACGTCGAAGGTGTTTCCAGTTATGGGTGTCGTTCAACTGAAAAGAGAAACAGGAAACAAATGCGGAGAGTTATTATATAAAGTGGATAACTTTTGGACTCATGTTTAAAGGAATTACACTTACTTTTTTTATAAACCAAGAACCATAATCTTGGAGTTGATACTCCTTGTATCTAATCACAGGAATAGGGATTAATGGACAGAATCATCACTTTGATCTTACCTCAAACCTGCAACATTCACTGTAATAACACCAAAAATCACAGCAATTGTTCCAACAATAGCCTGCACCATTACATTATAAGTATTATAAATACATGAGCTCAATCTTGCATATAAATATGGCCATTTTGTAACACGGCCACACGAGATGTAATACATAACTAAAACACAATTACTAAACATAAGAAATAACCATGCAGTCGGTAGTTCCTAAATTCATAAAAATATACAACAATCCCATATATAATTATGAATTTCAAAGTAAATCCAACAATTTCTGATACTTTTTAGTTGGAAAATGTCCTTTTACCTCTAGAATTTGCAAAATAGCCTCCACATATTAAATTAATAAGAGTGAAGATATTAAATTAATAACAACTTTTATTAAATCCAACAGTTTAGAGGCCACTACGTACAAACTGATTTATTAATAAGAGTGAAGATATTAAATTAATAACAACTTTTTGTAACCACATTCAATATTCTAATCATTTTTTGAATTAGTGAAAAAAAGGACCAAAGAATAACAGTTACCTGTTTGGGCTGACCATTTCTTCCTCCAATAGTAGTAACAATAATGTGACCAGTTTCAGTGCCATTTCCATCCACGACAGTTGCCTCCATTTCCTACAAGAGGCTAGTTTTTTTTGAAAATTGCAGTAGAGATGTACCCAATGAACGTAAAAGTAAAATACAGAAAGATATCATGTTGAAGATACCAAGAGGCAACAACCTTTTCCGCCTTTTCATCCCTAATTTTCATTTCATTGATTTCCTCAGGCAGTTTGTCAACAAACATTGTATCACCATCAACCTTTTCAACTGTTGGTGGAGCCATTCCACCAGAAGCCATATGGAAGACCAACTTGAGAAAATGTACTTTGTATCACTTAAGCACCACTCACCTTAAAAAACATCTGCATCACAACAAAACCACTATGGTGCCTCATAAATGAGATCTCTATGGTGCATCTACCTCACAACAATATTATGGTACATGAGCCATGGTGCACGGTTATATTCAAGAATTGTAAATGAAAATTAGTATTTGTTTTCTTTGAGCTTTTTTGGGGTTTTGCATTATATTCCATAAAAATGTGGGTATATTATATATAAACCAAACTCATTTACTGATCGTTGTTATTATTAATTAAGAATCAACTTTATAACCGGAAATATCTAACAGATTATAAAGTTATGACTTACTACATTTAGAGTGTTGCGTAACAGTTGGACAAGGCATATGGGTTTCAGGGATTTCCCGTCCTCTGGCCTGAAAAACTGAGTGAATATTAATGCATAATCTTGACAGTTAATTGCGTAACAGGTTTCGGTTCGCAAACCGGTTTGTTGTTCACCTCTAATCCTCGAGCAGGGCCGCAGGGGTGACATGAAGAAGGTTCTTTACCTCTGCGTTGCCGATCATCTACGCAAACCAAATTTCAGAAAAAATACTGAGCTCAGTAATATAATGATAGCCATGTATTTAAACCTGGCCTTTAAAGGAAAAGTTAACACAAATTCTTTATTGTTCTTCACAATTCAATTGGTGTCTTCAACTTCGAAAAGTAAGGATACAAAGCAAATTTTCTATATAAGAAAATGGTAGATACATCGTTAAACCAAAAGGACAATGCATTATACAGGGACCCCTAATTTAGTCCACTGTGTGTTTGGGTTTTAGTTACATAAACTCACGAAAAATAAGTAAACTTTTGCAAGAGTAGTACCACACACCCAAACACGACATGTTAGGTTAAAAGGCACATCAATAACTGTCAGCAATAGCTATTAATAATGGTTTTAAATGATGATCCAAACACTATATTTTGAAAGATTTGACTTACAGGTGGTTTAGCTCTTTTGCTAGTAAGAGGAAACAGTCGGAAACGTACAATTAACAACAATATGCATTAAATCATAAGCAGTCCATACATAATAGACAGCAAGAAGCACAGAGTGAGCAGCAATATATAGTGATCAAGAAGAAGCACACAGTGTGAATGAGCAGTCAATATGATGGCAGGAATCAAATCCACCAAGAAATAGCTAAGTCATGTATAAGACATCTGAACCAGTAGATAATACAAAGGAATATCTATATTAGCGGTACACAGCAGTAGTAAAACATCCAAACTATTTATATTTATTGCATGTTCAGCTGATTTTTGAATAGCCACGTAAAGTTCTTACTTCATATTTTGCACATTAATATTTCAAAAACTCAAAGAAAATGATTTAAGGTTGATTGTAGATTGGCCCAACCCAATATTAAACCAAACCACCCATTTTCCAATCTCTGTAAAAAAAGTATGATAGGTTGAACCAAAAACTATCCCTTCTCAAAAGTCAAATTCAGAAACAATAATATCAATAGAAAAGGCTGAGAACATAACTGATATAATCAATGGAAAAGCTCGAGTGCTCGACCCTTGACGTCTTTGGGTACAGAACTGATATTAAATGATTCCTTGATAGGTTCCTATATAGGCAAACAAAAATGGAGTAAGAACAGTATGTGAGACAAGAACGCTAGCAATAAAAAAAAAACATGAGCAGCCACTTACACAGTTCTTCAAATCGTCCTTCGGTGCGTTCCTATATGGCAAAGAAAATGAAATAAAAATGGATATATGAGGCGGACAAGAACAATGGTAAAATAAAAATACTATGAGCAGTCAAGCCACTTACACAACTCTGGTGACTAAGAGGATGTCCAAGACGTCCTTATCAGTTTCAACAACTGAACCATCTCCTCTAAGAGGATGTCCATGACGTACTTTTCAGTTTCAACAACTGAGGTGGTAATTTCAACCCATACATGTCTTACCTCTAACATTAAAAGATACCATGGAGGTTAAAAGCATTGGTTATCACAACAATAAGAGCACGCCATACCTGATCCCTTACATTATTTACAGCCTACTAACAACAGAAGCTGCAGTACACTAGATTAGTAATATATTGAGAATGTGTTGAACAAAAATATATTTGTATCTAGGATTCTTCTTTATGATGATAGTAATGACATACCTGAGACTGAACCTTAAGAATCTGGTTAATGTACGAGATTATGTCTAAGAAAGCCTAAAGCAACAATTACACACCAAAACACTAAGTGACGATCCTTGATATAAAATGCTAACATTATAAAACTATTAGTGCATAAGATCTTACCATAAAGTCAAGGAATCTCTAGAAAAAAGTGAACTAATTGAAGATGTAGATGTAATGCCCTTGGTGTCTGGAGTATATCATATACCCTTTTAAGAGAATCAGCAATGAAGATGTTCCTGGAATAGACAGAATTCATGACATTCATCATATTCATCAAAATCTTATTTCCATGTATAATGTATTAATTTTATGAAATTCATCAGCATCATAAATTCTAAGGAACCAATAACATGACTCAAATACTATGCAGAAACCAATGAACTCAAACTGAAATAATCAACGAATTGAATACCTTTCAAAAGGCTCCCCACCAAAACCTGTAACCAAATAAACATGATACATAAGATAGATATACTTATTGAAATTATTTGTAACAGTCAATAAAACTTTAATTCTCATACTTACAAGAAATAACATATGTATGACATAACATTGGCACAATAATCCAATTTCAAAAGAAATCAAACATTATGAATGATGGGAAAACCTTTAGCTGTTGAAGAAATAGAACAGAAGAAGTGTGAGCTTGGAATCCATAGCTAAACTTAAACCCTCGATCCAGCAAACTAACATTCCCATCTTCACATCCCACCGTGATTTTCCCCTTCCGCTCGAACAACACTCGATTCTTCCACCGACCTCTTCAGACACCAAACGTGAGGGAAAGCGCCGGTGAAGAGGAGTGGCGGAAGGAGGGCGTCGGTGAAGAGGAGCGCGGAGGGAGGGCACCGGTTTGGATCGTCTCCATCATCGATTCATCGATTCATCGTCTTCATCATCGATTCATCGTCTTCATCATCGATTCATCGTCTTCATCATCGATTCATCGTCTTCATCATCGATTCATCGTCTTCATCATCGACCGAGGCAGATGCTGAAGTCCATGAAGATGCGTTCGGTGATGGTGGTGTCTGGTGGGGGTGTGGCGGTGGAGAGCGAGGGAAGGGAGAGGGTGGTGGTGGTACTGTAGTACTGTAGCTAAGCGTTATATCTTTAATATATATATAATATACCCTTTTAGAGGGAAAATTATTTAAGGATGTTTATAGGAATGACAAATGATAAAAAGATAAGTTTACAGAATGAAAAGTGGCAAAAGAAACCTTCTTTGATTAGATACATTAGATGTTTCCACTATTAAATATATATTTATTTGATTATTTATTAAATTTTGGATTTCAAATATTCGTTACCTACAGTATTTCCTCACTGAATATTTCACATGTTAGTAACCAAATGCTTTATCTAAGTCACTTAAATATTTACCTAACTATAAATTAACATAAGATTCAATGTTGTTCTATTGTTAAGTCTTTGCAAATTGATAAAAGGGCAAAAAATTTCATTGCATCATCTTAAATTTTTAGCCTTCAACCATCATAACTACAAAAAGCAAGATAAGTTGAATACAAATGTGAATAACTGGTGTGTGTTTTGGGAAAAAATATTTTATAGTCCAAAAGGAAGTCATTGAGTCCTTTAAAAGACGTAATACTTTATTCACTTCTATAATATTTTTTCAAGTAAAAACCATCTACTCAAAATAAGTGAATACGTAGATGTTACATATTTTCAAATTAAATTAATTGTTTTTATTTTAAATACACATAAATGCCACATAAACAAGATACGCTACAATAACATCAAATAACTAGTTTAAACATCTCATTGACAATAATAACCGGTTTGATTAGTATAATAGTGTTTCTAAAAATAATACAACGACCTATAGCTAGCTGTTTGCACTATTAAAACACACTTGTGATACACAAAGAAAAAAAGTATCATGAATCTTGTTAAACCAGTTTAAATTAAGAATTATCCCATCCATTTATATTTTGAGTTTTGATCAAAATAGTATTCAACTGCTTAAAAATAAGGGAAAACTTCACATAATAATAACCAAGATTTATGGATGTTTCAATCAGATCACTCATTTTTCTAATTGTTCCAATTAGATCACTTAATTTTAGTTTTGTGTTCTAATCCTATATATTTAACCTGATTATATGGTAAACTTGCTAAAAACATATAAGGTATTATTAAAAAAACTACCATCACTATCAATCCCTCTATCTTCATTCATTTCACTGTAGACTTCATCATCATCTTACCTCCATCTCCAGCTCCATCACCATTGTCCCTCCATCTTCACCCGTTCACCATCGACCGCCATCAACCCCGACATCTCTATTGTCCCCCATCACCATTGTCATTCCATCTCCGCCCCATCACCATCGTCCATTCATCTCCACCCCATCACCATCGCCCCTCCATCTCCGCCCCCATTACCATCGTCCCTCCATCTCCACCTCTTCATCATCGACCACCGTCAACCCCTACATCTCCAACGTCCCCCATCATCATCGTTTGTCCATCTCCACCCCATCACCATCATCCTTCCAATTCTGCCCCCATCAACATCGACCCTCCATCTCCGTTTCTTCACCATCGACCACCATCAACCCCTCCATCTCCGTCGTCACCCAATCACCATCGAACCCTCCATCTCTGTCGACCTACATCACCATCGATCACCCTCCATCCGCCATTGACATCAACCTGCGATCAACATTTTTTGTAGCGGTTTTAAAGAATTTGATTTTTAATAATTATAATTAACATTTTTGATTATTTTAAGTTTTTTAAAAATATCAACAAATATAAAAGAGTAAATTACCATTTGCGTCCCTAATGTTTTCTCATCTTAACCACTTGTATCCCTGCAGTTTCAAAGTCTCGATTTGCCCCCTAACGTTTCATTTTGTCTACGTTTGCGTCCAGGTGACTAACTCCGTTAAATTGTCCAGTTAACTATTTATAAAATTACAAAATTACCCTTAACTAATATGAATTTAACAAAAAAAACTCACTCACCTACTCATTTAACTCTCTCTCCTCACACACACACCCCCCCATCACAACATTCCACCATGGATGACCACCATTCCCCTCACTCCACCACCACCGCCAATGTCAACACCTCCGGTGACCTCACTCACGGCGGAGCCACCTCCGAAGCCGGATGGACTGGCGGTGCTAAAGGTCCCCCTGCATCACCATCCCCCGAATCCACCACCGGCAATGTCGACACCCCATCTCAAGGTCCCCTGCATCACCATCCCCCCGCCCTCAGCCCTGCCTCCTTCTTCGAATTCCCCATCCTATTAACCAACATTAAGGTACGATTTGCTTAATTTCACCCTATTTTGATTTTATATTTGGATTATGTTTTGTATTTGAAATTGAATCTTATCGACAACAAATTCATGAGAAATTGAAGCTTATCAGATCACAAATCCGTTTCTCCGACAACAAATCCCAATACTTAACGACCGAATCATCACCACCGGAGGACAAATGAAGCTTATCGACATGCGGCGATGAGGTGGCCTTCGAAGAGGAAGCAGGCGGAGGTGGTGGTGTCTTTGAAGGCGGCGATAGTGGATTTGGGTTGCAAGGTGTGGGCGGAGAAGATGGTGACGGTCGCGGAGTGGGTGGCGGCGAAATCATGAGAGGATGAAGGGGAGAATGCGAGTGAAGTGATGGATGAAACTAGGGTTTGTGGTTGTTTGTGTTTGAAGGATTTCCAGTAGTTTTATTCTAGAGATAATGTGGGTTTGTTGTTGGTGGGTTAGAGCTTCGGTTTGATGGAGAATGAATTGATTGTTGGTTCTGATTAATCGTTGATCACCATTGAAGGAGATGAAGGAGAACAAAGGTTTACAGATGATGAAGATCAATGTTGATGGTGATGGTATGGTGAGCTTCAACGAGTTCAAACAGAGGATAAATCAGGTGGATGAGGGGTAGTTTAGTCTTTTTACAATAATTTTAACAGGAAAACTAACAGTGTTAAGTCACCTGGACTCAAATGGAAATAAAAAATAAAATGAAAAGACTCAAATGGAAATAAAATGAAACGTTAGGGGGTTGATGGCAATTTTGAAACCGCAGAGATGCAAGTGGTTAAAATGAACAAATATCAGGGATGCAAATGGTAATTTACTCAATATAAAATGATAATTTACCTGCTATTCAGGTTAAATGTATAGGATTAGAACATCAAAATAAACTTTAATGATCTAATTGGAACAAAAAAGTTTATGAGTGACCTAATTAAAACAATTTTAAAACTTGGATACTATTTTACAAAGTTACCCCTAAAAATAAATAAGCCATGACTAATTAAATACGGAAATAGATATGAATTAAAGATATTAGTTTAGAGGTTTTCAATCACTTATGTTTTTATAATATATTATATTATATCATATCACATTGCATCAGATTCTATGTTAGGCTTATCACATTACATTAGATTGTTTTTATTACATTGCATTTATAAGCATTTAATATTTAATATAACATTGTTATCATACGATAGAATCTAGAGAAAATTAGAAGAACGATGTATTTAGCAAACATGTTTTTACATCTATTGATGTAAAATGCTGATATTATTTCATACCATAAAATATACAAATCTTACCTATCTAATGTTTTATGGCGTTTCTTAATGATTAGGTCCGAGGCGTAAAAGTCAGTATGAATAGTTAATGTTTTATTTAAGAAAAGCTCGCTCGAATATTACATTATGCAACATAGTCTTATTATGAAGTAAGATAATTATGTTTCTTTTTCATATGATTAAAAGGTTTCGGTCACATAATAAACATTAACATTGTTATGTTACATATTGAGTAAGGTAGTGTTTGTTTTTTTCAAAAAGCTCTTCCCCACCTCTTCATCTGCACGCACGCAGACGCGGGAAGAGATTTTAAGAGCATAGACTGTTTGATTTTCGGAAGATATTTCATTAAAAATATATTCCTGAGGTTTGCATGAGGCAAACATGGACTAGTTAGTGTCTTCACATGACTTCAAACCTGTTCTCCCTTGAGCCCTAATCATAAAACACAACCAGCCATCATCCTCATCCTCCTCTCCTCCAGCCGCGACCTCCCTCACGCCGCCCTCTCCTCCAGCCGGCGGTCTCCTCCAGCCGCCCTCCTTCCAGCCGCCCTCCCTCCAGCCGCGACCTGCATCATTCCATTACCATCATTCGTTACCGGCAGGCCTCCGTCATCCGCGGCCTCCTTTAACCTTCGATTTCACCCTTCAACCTTCGATTTCTCAAGTAAGTGCTAAAGGTTTTTGTATTTGATGTTAGTAGAAGGTAATTTCAATTGTTTGATTCTGGTTGTGTTTGATTTCAATGGTTTTGAAAGGTTGTATGCCTGATATCATTCTGGTTATGTAACTATGCCTGATATCATTCTGGTTGTATTTGATTTCAATGGTTTTGTTTTGTTTTTTGCTGTTAAAAGGTTGAATGTGGTTATAGGGCAAGCTGTACTAAAATGCTTATTTGTTGTAGTTAATATTATAGTGCTAAAGGTTGTATTTGATGTTAGTAGAAAGTAATTTCAATTGTTTTCATGTTAGTTTATCTTTTGATGATTTTATTTATAGTGCTAAAAGTTGTTTGTTGATTAATAGAAATGGGTCGTATAACTTTGTATTATGTTTAATATTTTGTTTGATTTGTAAAAAATGTTTGTTGTTTGTTGATTAATAGAAATGGGAGAGAAACAACAATAGTCGATTGAGCAACAAAAATGCTTAATAGAGACTTGCATAGAAGAGGTAAACAAGTTGGGTAGAAAAGGATTGTGTATGTACAAAGAGTCATGGAATAACTTAGGAAGAGTCACGAGATGAAATTCCTGAGCAGTTAATGCAGAATATCGAATAAACGATTAAAATAAAATGTATTGTATGATTTTATGAATATTATTATAGTTTTTGTGACTTTTATTTATGTTAAAATGTATTTGTATGACTTTTATTTATATTTTAATGTTAAAATATTTTTTAAAGTTTAAAAAATAGGTTTACTTTAATTACAGAATATTTTAACAGTTCGCATATGTTAAAAAAATAAATAGTCTTTTTCTTGCATATTACAGACTTTTGGTTCACCTCTTTTACTGCAAATGTCTGCAGATGTGGTTCGCAGACTGGATACATTTTTATGTAAAAAAACAAACAACACTTAAGTTAACCATTTAAAACAATAATAATAATAACTAATTATTCTTGCCTTAAAAATAGCAAGAAGAGACAGAGGAGGGCTATGTTATATTGTTATGTATATATTTAACCAATGTTGTAGTTTTTACGTTACAGAGCTTCTCTGTCTCTGTCCATGGCGGTGGCCTACACACAAACACACACTCTTGCATCGAACCTCACGACACTCTCGTCCTTTTCCTCATCTCTCTCTGAAATCTGACTGAATTTGTTGCTTTTTTACTCCAACACACATCACACCCCACACACACCATATCTATATCTATATCTATATCTATATCTATATCTCTATCTATCTCTACATCTTCAACTTCAACCCCATGGATATTATTATATCTCCCCATGTTTTTCCCAACCTTTTCCCGCTCCTTACCCCCTTAAAAAACGATCTTTCTCTCACCCTTTTCGATTTTGATTATATCACTCACCATTGCTCTTCATCACCATGAACATCTTTCTTCCTGTTGTAAGTTGTTTTCTGGTATTTAATTCGATCTATCCCTGTTTTTAATGTTAACCCTTTTGAATTTATTTGAGATTTTGGGGGAATTGAATGTTTATTTTTTTCATCTTTCGATCTCTTGATGAATCTTGATGAAACATTCGTCTTTCTGGTATATTGTTCCAGTGTAGGTGTTTGTGAAAATGTCCAAGTGAAATGTTCCTGATTTTTATACAAATCTCACATGGGTGTCTTTAATTTATGTCTTTTAATAATATTTTCTAAGATGATAATCTGTGTTGCCGGCTGACAGTCTGAATTCATTACAGATCAAATTTTGACCACCATAAGATTTGAATTTGCAAAATTGAACAAGATGGAAATGCAGCGATGCAAATCAAAACCTGCTGGAAAACCCATTCTCAATCGACGGCTTTCGAGAAGGGAAAGAAAGCTTGCATTGCTTGAAGATGTATGTCATTCATCTCTTTCTTTACACACACACACACACACTGTTGTTTCTTGATTGAAGATTCACTGATTTGAATCCTTTTTGGGATCAATTGATATCAGGTGGATAAGCTGAAGAAGAAGCTAAGACAAGAAGAAAATGTACACAGAGCACTGGAAAGAGCTTTCAGTAGACGTTTAGGAACTTTACCTCATCTTCCTCCTTGTCTCCCTCCACAGGTTTCAAATGTCTACAAATCTTGCTTGAATTCATCGTTTATCGAATTGTTTAATACGCTTTTGACACAAATTCTGTAAAATTTGACAGACTTTGGAGCTACTAGCTGAAGTTGCTGTTCTGGAAGAAGAAGTTGTGCGATTAGAGGAAGAAGTTGTTAGCTTTAGGCAGGGTTTGTATCAAGAAGCTGCTTATTTATCATCCAGAATTAATGCTAATTCGGATAGTAACTCATTAGAACAGTCTGTGAAAACGATTAATGGTGATGGATCAATATCATCAATGTCCCCTATTGAAGTCCACTCAGAACCATCCAAATTATCACAACAGAAACCTCTGAATTTGCTCTCGAGAAGTGCTTCGAGTAGATTATCCGACTCTCATCGAATTGGGACTGATTTTTCGAATAGGCTGGTGGACAAGAAACCTGCAGATTTAGTGAAATATGATTCTGCAAATAGTGATGATGGTGTTTTAGGTAAAGAAAATCGATCATCTTCTAATTCCAATACCAAAATTAAGAATTCTCCTGAAAGGATAGCCAATGAAGTTCAAAATTTAGTGAAAAGACCTCAAATCAAGTTTGAAACTGCTGGAAAAGGCACCCCTCCCAAACCACAGGTACCATATAATATTCTCTTGACTTTAGAAAGTCAAAATTATGCAATTTAAATCATGGTTTTGGTTATGCTTAGTGTGATGGGACCTATAATTAGTAATCTTTGATGAACTGGGCCACAAGAAAAGAGATTAACGATTTAAATTCTGACTTTTGGCTTAATCATTATCAAATTAAAATTTCTTTTGTTATAAAATTGTAGTTATCAATTATTATTATAGAAATCGTGATGATTCTGATGCGCAAAGGCACAAATGGATCTGTTTGACCTGAAAATCAACTTTTTGAAGCTAAATGATCTGACTTGCGATTGCATAATTACAGAATAGGTCAGTGGACCAGGAGAAGGCTCAAGAAAGTTGTTCAAGTTCATCTTCAGGAGATAGAGTTTTAGAAGCTGAAAGTGAATGCAACAAAATTTCTGAAAATGTGTTAAAATGCTTGATTGGAATATTTTTAAGATTAAGCAAACTGAAAACAAAAACCATGGACGCAGAGGCGTTTTCTAATTTAATGTCCTTGGATTTAACTGGTGGTGATCAAGGGCCTGCTTTTAGGGATCCTTATGGTGTCTGTTTAAAATCAAAGAGGAGAGATATTGGCCCTTATAAGGACCTTTTTGCAATCGAAGCTGGATCAATTGATTTTAAAAAGAAAACAAATGCATCCCTCTTGATTCGTCGTCTCAAGTGAGTTTGATCATATCTATTGATGCAAGTTCTTTGTTATTAGAAAATACCAACTACTTCATGAATCATGAATTATGTGCTGCTTTAATGTTTAGGCTCCTCCTTGAGAAGCTGGCCTCTGTCAGCTTAGAGGGTTTGACACATCAGCAAAAGCTCGCCTTTTGGATAAATACTTACAATATTTGTATGATGAATGTAAGTATATTTTCTTCTAATTCCTTTTGTATGTACATATATATGGTTAGCGTCAACGTTATATATTTTTCCAAGTATTACAATGGCTAGATGATATGACAGGCATATTTAGAGCATGGAATACCTGAGAGTCCTGAAATGATGCCAACACTAATGCAAAAGGTGACCAATTCAACTCCTTTCCATAATCCCATCCTTCCATTTTCACTTTTAACAGGATTATTACAGTAATTGCAAATTTGATATGTATTCGTGAAAACAACTAAGTCAATGTCTTCCATCAGGCAACAATAAATGCAGGTGGATATTTGCTAAACGCGCTCACAATTGAGCATTTTATCTTGAGGCTTCCAAATTGCTTAAAACTTGTAAGTTGTAGTTCCACTTATTAGTGATCAAACTTTTCTGCTGTCTGATCATATAAACTCCATTCTTTTTCAGTCATGTCCACAATCTCCTGAAGAAAATGGAACTCAAATTCGTGCCAAATTCGGCTTGGAGTGGTCTGAGCCATTGGTCACATTTGCACTATGCAGTGGCAGCTGGTCTTCTCCTGCGGTATTTTTCCACTCTTTTACACACCTTTATATCTATAAATCTTTTCGACCGCATATTTATTTGCTTGGCTGATATAGGCATCCCCTTGTGTTTACGCAAGTTAAATTTTCTGACTAAAAATTCCCATATATAGGTGAGAGTGTACACAGCAGCACAAGTGGAGAACGAGTTAGAAACAGCAAAGAGAGATTACCTTCAAGCAGCGTTTGGCATAACCAAAACAAGCAAACTATTAATACCAAACATGTTAGATTGTTATATGCTAGATTTTGGAAAGGATCTGGAAGCGTTAGTGGATTGGGTTTGCCTGCAATTACCTGGTGAACTAAGGAAGCAAGCAGTAACATGCCTTGAGAAAAGAGGAAGAGACCCAATTTCTAAGAAAGTTCAAATAATGGCTTATGATTACAGGTTCAGATACCTCATACAAAGATAAAGGTTTTGTTTTTACAATGAAGATATGTTTGAAGAACGATTTCGTCCCATAAACGTCAAGGTACATCCAATTCAAATTTAGGAATTTGATGTTTTGTTGGATCTTTTTGCTGCAAAGAGTTTGATTGGAATGTAGAGTGGCAGGTTTGTATAGAGTACATATTAAGAACAATATACAGAGAAAGAGGTGAGATTTTTATTCTCACAAATTGGGATCATAAGATCATTAAAGTTGGTACTGTTTTGAGGGTGGTATAAGATTAATTTACTTTATTTGGAATTCGAGGCTTTGGTTATATAACTTTGCTTTTGAAAGCTGTTTATGTATGGTAGGTAAACTGTTTCAAAAAATAAACCTCAGTTGTAGGTGAAGATATCATTTTGGGCGATCAATGTACCTAGTCTGTTATTGATATGAAGCTGATACAAGAATTGCCGAAGTTACAAGTCTATAAAATATAGACAAAAACCACATAAAGGCAAAAGTTGATTTAGTCAAACAACTTAATTGGAAGCATATACTCTTGTAAGTAAGTGACTCTAGCGTGCTTCATTTGTAATTCTTCATGTTTGAATCCACAATTAACATGAATGTACTAAAGGCACATCAAACAACGGTATGCAATCCCATTGTAAGGTACTCCACGAAACGACATATGAATCTAGTTCGATAGGTAGCCGGGTGCACCAAACATGGAAAACAAAGTCGCAACTATCACAATCTCATAAGCATTTCTAAAATGACATTTTGGTAATTGGTCTTGAACATCCATTGCATTTTGGTGTATGGGTCAAACGGTTATAAATCAGATCATCTTGAATCACTGTGATGGTTGGTTAGTGGACTTGTCATCTGGTGGTTATAACGAACCAATGTGCCCTTTCGAGTGGTATTTACTAGTGATGGTTCAATGGTAGATACCAACGAACCACTGTGATGGTTCAGTTTATGTTTGTATATATGCAGTGTTTGATTAAATGTGTTGGAGAATGGATTTAAAGTCGAGGGACTGATTCTGTCATTACTTCATAGTATGTCTCTTAGAGTGATTAATGTCTTGTTAATAACTTTAAGGACTAGTTATGTTAGTTTTAATACTTGAAGGTTAAAGTTGTCTAATGGTTGTTAGAAGTTAGTTACTATAACCGATTGTGTATATAAATAAGTAGTGAGTTGTATTGAGAAGAATAATCTTCTTCTTTAGGGTGCAAACATCTTCTTCATAGAAATCAAATTCGTTGAATTGTTCTTGATCGTTTGAGTGAGTTGAATTGATAATCAACAATTGGTATCAGAGCTGGTTTTCGGCTCCCGCTTGAAGAAAAAGATCCTAACTCAAACACTAGGTGAGTTCAATTAGATCTGTGCGAAGATCACAATGGTCTCAACGAAGTTCGAATTGGAGAAGTTCGATGGAAGAAACGACTTCGGCCTGTGGAGATTGAAGATGAGGGCATTGCTGGTCTATCAGGGGGTGGTCGATGCTCTGAAGGGCGGTGATGCGACCATACCAGCAGGGAGCACTGATAAAGAGAAGAAAGAAATTGAGAGTCGGTGGAAGGACATGATGGAGAAGGCCCACAGCGCAATAATCTTGAGCCTAGGAGACCGGGTGTTGAGGGAATTGTCTAAGGAGACCACTGCGGCTGGTATATGGTCGAAGCTAGAGAGTTTGTATATGACAAAGTCTCTAGCAAATCGGCTATATTTGAAAAAGAGATTATACACTTTTCATATGACAGCCGGGAAGACGATGGAGGATCATGTTGATGAGTTCAACAAATTAATGTTGGACTTAGGCAACATTGAAGTGACCTTGGAGGATGAAGATCAAGCTGTTATATTCTTGACATCACTGCCACACTCATACGAGCGTTTTGTGGACACCCTCATGTATGGGAGAGATACTCTCACCATGGAGGAAGTCTTGTCTGCAGTGAATTCAAGGGAACTCAAGAAAAGATCCGAGAGTCAAGAGGAGTCAAGCAGCAGTGGGTTAATGGTCAGGGGAAGATCCAATAAAAGAAGCTTCAAGGGTAAGAGTCAACACAGATCAAAATCAAGGTTCAAAAGAAAGTGCTACATTTGCCAATCTGAAAAGCACTTAAAAAGGGACTGCCCTGAGAGGAGAAATAAGAAAGGTGATGGGGGTAGTTTCCAAAGTCAAGGCAGCTTATCACCGGATAATTCCACTGATGGGTATGAAAGCTCAGATGTATTAATAGCGTACAAAGGGATTGAAAGTGAGTCATGGATCTTAGACTCCGGGTGTTCATACCACATGACACCAAATAAGGAACTTTTCAAGGAGCTCAAGATTGAAGATCTTGGAGAAGTGAAGTTGGGTGATGACAGAACCTGCACTATACAAGGTCAGGGTATGATCAACTTGAGCTTGAACAATGGCACTACCATGGAACTACACAATGTCAGGTACATTCTCCAGTTAACCAAGAATTTAATCTCATTAGTAACATTTGAAAGAGATGGATGCAGTGTAAGTTTGAAAAATGGTAAAGCTAAGGTAGTAAAGGGGTCTATGGTGATGATGTCAGGGTCAAGAACTGGCAATAACTTGTATGTTCTGGATGGTCAAGTAAATGTCACTGATGCTCCTATGCAAGAAAGTAATAAGTCTAGCCCTGCTAGACTATGGCATAGGAGACTAGGACATATAAGTTGCCAGGGATTAACTGAACTTAAGAAACAAGGAGTACTTAAGGGCTTAAGTGAATGTCATTTTGGATTTTGTGAGCACTGTGTGATGGGCAAATCTCACAGGGTTAAGTTCACAAAGGGAAAACAATACATAAAAGGTATCTTAGACTATGTGCATGCTGATTTGTGGGGGCCTACACAAACAGCCTCATTAGGGGGAGGTCACTATTTTCTGTCCATTATAGATGACTACTCTAGAAGGTTATGGGTGTTTATATTGAAACATAAACATGAGACCTTTAACAAGTTCAAAGAATGGAAGGTGATGGTAGAGACTCAAACATGAAAAGGGTGAAAAGGTTAAGGACTGACAATGGACTGGAGTTTTGTAATTCTGAGTTTACTAGGTTATGCAATGACCAAGGAATGGCAAGACATCTCACTGTGCCAGGCACACCCCAACAGGATGGGCTAGTAGAAAGAATGAATAGAACCCTACTAGATAAAGTAAGGTGTATGCTTCATGAATCATGCCTACCCAAACGGTTTTGGGCAGAAGCATTGTCTACCTCAGCCTATCTGATAAACAGGTCACCCTCATCAGCCATTGGAATGTTGTCACCTATGGAAAAGTGGACAGGTGTAAAAACAAGTTACAGTGATCTTAAGGTATTTGGGTCACTGGCATATGCACATGGTAAGCAAGATAAACTTGAACCTAGAGCAGTCAAGTGTGTGTTCTTGGGATACCCTGATCAGGTCAAAGGGTATAGACTGTGGCCATTAGGAAAGGAAGGATCAAAGGTATTCATCAGCAGAGATGTGATTTTCAATGAAGATGTTAGTTTTAAAGATATCACAAAGGGATCAAGTGAATGGAATATGATCAATACAATTGATCATGGTGGTCAAATTGAGGTGGAGAATGATGGGAATGTAACAACTCCCAATTCTGTGACATCTGAAAGAGCCAATTCAGATGGTAATTCTGATGGCAATGCCGAAGGAATTACTAACAGACTTCCAGATCTAGTCCCTATAGCTTAGCTAGGGATAGAACTAGAAGACAAATACATCCACCTGCAAGGTACAGGACATATAATAATGAAGATCTGTCAGCCTTTGTGTTCATGGCTGCACAACAAGATAGTTGCATAGAACCTTTGTCATTCAGAGAAGCTGTCCAAGCAGTAGATAAAGAGAAATGGATAGAGGCTATGGAAGATGAAATGAACTCCCTATATAAGAATGAAACTTGGGAGTTAGTAGACAAACCACCAGGGCAGAAAACAATAGATTGTAAGTGGTTGTATAAGCTAAAGGATGGAGTGCAAGGTGAATCCCCTAGATATAAGGCTAGATTAGTGGCTAAGGGGTTCACACAGAAAGCAGGAGTAGACTATAATGAGATATTCTCACATGTGGTAAAGCATTCATCAATCAGAGTGATCCTTGCAATTATAGCTCACTTTGATTATGAGTTGGAGCAATTAGATGTAAAGACAGCTTTTCTTCATGGGTCATTGGGTGAAACCATCTACATGAAACAACCTCCAGGGTTTGAAGAGATAGGCCAGGAGGAGAAGGTTTGTCTTCTCAAAAGATCATTATATGGTCTAAAACAATCTCCTAGGCAATGGTACCTGAGGTTTGATGACTACATTTTAAGTCATGGGTTTAAAAGGAGCTGTTATGATAATTGTGTATACTTTAAGGAGTATTCAGCTGGTGAGTTTGTGTATCTCTTGTTGTATGTTGATGATATGCTTGTGGCTTGCAAAAGTAAGGTGGAGGTTCAAGTTACAAAGCAGCTGTTAATGAATGAATTTAACATGAAAGAGCTGGGAAATGCCAAGAAAATCTTAGGCATGGAGATTCATAGAGACAGGAAATTAAGGCTGTTGAAGTTATCTCAGGAAGGGTATGTGAAGAAAGTCTTGTGTAGTTTTGGTATGGAGACTTGCAAACCAGTCATTACTCCAATAGCTCAACATTTTAAGTTGTCTGCTAGAGATTCTCCTACTACTGAGGAAGAGATGCATCGGATGTATAAGATACCTTATGCTAATGCTGTGGGGTGTTTGATGTATTTGATGGTCTGCACAAGACCAGATATTGCATATGTTGTGAGCATTGTAAGTAGGTATCTCTCTTGTCCAGGCAAGTTACATTGGCAAGCTGTGAAATGGATTTTGAGATACTTAAATGGTACTCGGAAGATTGGATTAATGTTCGGAAGAAAAGCCAGTAATGACTGTAATATACTGGGGTATGTTGATAGTGATTATGCAAAGGACTTGGATAATGGGAGATCCATGACTGGTTATGTTTTTACTTTGATGGGAAGTGTGGTTAGTTGGAAGGCAACACTGCAATCAACTGTAGCCTTATCTACCACTGAGGCTGAGTTTGTTGCACTTACTGAAGCTGTAAAAGAGTCAATGTGGTTAAGGGGAATGATTACAGAGCTGGGAATTCACTTACATAGTAATGTAGTCATGTGTGATAACAGGGGTGCTGTTCAATTAGCCAAGAATCAAGTGCATAGTGAAAGAACTAAACATGTCCGGGTTAAGTTGTTTTTCATAAGGGACATTGTAAAGTCTAAAGAGGTGAATATTGTTGAAGTAGATACTCTTGAGAATGCAGCAGATATGCTTACTAAAGCATTGCCAGGTCCCAAGTTTGAGTTTTGTTTAGAAATTCTTCATATTGAGTGATTTAAATCCAAGGTGGAGATTGTTGGAGAATGGATTTAAAGTCGAGGGACTGATTCTGTCATTACTTCATAGTATGTTTCTTAGAGTGATTAATGTCTTGTTAATAACTCTAAGGACTAGTTATGTTAGTTTTAATACTTGAAGGTTAAAGTTGTCTAATGGTTGTTAGAAGTTAGTTACTATAACCGATTGTGTATATAAATAAGTAGTGAGTTGTATTGAGAAGAATAATCTTCTTCTTTAGGGTGCAAACATCTTCTTCATAGAAATCAAATTCGTTAAATTGTTCTTGATCGTTTGAGTGAGTTGAATTGATAATCAACAAAATGAAATTGCTTTCATGATAGAGAGCATTCATCTTTAAGCAATAAGCGACAGACTACAATTATTATTCATATACAATGCATGTAGCCGCAAGAGTAAGTACAAACTAAAACAATAGTACTCTTCAAACACAGCCTGACTTATCATTCTTTCATCTTAAAGTACAAATCATTTGAGAGTAATACAAGCATCACCTATTGCTACATGTCGTCAACAACCTTCCAATGACTTATTGAATACTTTGGTAAATAAGCGATCATGGGAATGACGAGCAAAGTTACAATGTAAGCACTTCCAGATCATATAGGATTGCAATTTGCATCCGCAATGTTCACATAAACCATCATTTGCTGTCCCCGGATCAAATAACACAGGATGTTGGTGAAACCATAGTTCTTCTACGGCCCCAAACTTGATGTTCATAAACTTATAAACACCTCCTGAATGAAAAGAATTAACATCATGTTCAGACTGAAGTATTAATGGTGCACACACGGTATGTACCTACTGCGCACACTCTATGAAATGATTGAACCACTTTCTAGGATTAAGATTCTGCTCACAAAGTTCACAAAAGTATTGACTTTTGTGGTCCTCAATGGGGGAAGAACTCAACTTTAGGAAGTGCTTGTCAAACTTATGCCTAATTGTTTTATGTAAAACCGTAAAAGCAATGCACATCGGTAATGCAAATAGAAATCACAAGCACCACATTTGAAAAAACTCACCAACTCATCAATACTCTTACGACATGCGCGGCATTCTATTGTGGATTGGGTTTTGATGAAGCATCTACTCTTGTGAGTAAGTGATTGCGTGTGCTTCATGTGTAATTTCTTCAGGTATGAATACACAGTTAACATCAATGTTGTAGTAATCACACCAATAGCAACAGTATTGAAACCCGTTGCAATGTAATCCACATATATGACATTTGAATTCAGTCTTGCATGTAGTGCTCTCGAGCTTAAGCTTATGGTGTGGGTGGCCGACATGGTGTAGTTCTTTGGGTAGACGAGTGCACCAATCATGGAGAACAAAGTCACAACTATGATTATTATCTCTAGAGCATTTGTAAAACAGTACTTTTGTAATTGGTCTCAAACATCCATTTTGCATAATAGTTTAATCCTCTTCATTGGGTCGTGAAGCGACACTGAGTTGGTTCTCGAGGTGCTTCTTGTGGTTGTATCACTATTTGTTTCATCATGTATTAGGACTAATGGATGTTCATGACTAAAATGTAAGAGATGGCCTTTCTCATCTCTAACTTGCTCACAAGTCTCATCTTCAAGTTGACGTGATAGGAATCACAGGATGTATGATTCATCAGAAATTGGAAAGTGAACAAGGTTGGGATGATCAGCATCATTATAGTTTTTTCTTTGTTTCCTAATCCTGATACATACAGATTTCACATAGTGTGATTACACTATGTGAAATCTTCCGGTTTATTCAAAACAATGATTTTTTGTGTCAAGAAATGAAAAAAGTACATAAAAATAAGATGGTCCTATACGTACACTAACAATGTACTAACCACACACTAAATAAACGGGGTGTATATCTCATATGGGTCGTATAGATCATACAGGATGATTAAGGTGTCATACAAACTGCATGTTATACAAACTAACAATATGGGGTCATAATGTTATATAGGGCTCTATAAGTTGTTTTTCTTACAAATTATATTATGGTCATATGGTGTGTTTGGCTGACACACAAGTGACTAATATGACAACGCATACCACTGACAAAGACCCTTCTTCGTCATTTATAGGGCCAATATAGAGACATGGATGGTGTATATATAGTAGAACCTAAAAAAATAAATTTAAAGATTTACGGGGTAAGAGGATGGACATGGAGGGGTCTATCCTTTGTATTGCGCAATACGGGTGAACGTAGTACATGCATTTGTTGCACTTGTAATTCAAATAATCATCTTCAATATTCATACTAGAGATCCTGCATTCAAAATCATATAATCGTTCACGAAACGAATACGAAAGGGTGAGCAAGTGAAGGTGGCTAAATTGTTGAGTTGAAGTAATAACTTTATCGGAAGGGAAAGGCAGTCAGAATTGATTGAGAAGTTAAAACAAGTGATACAGTGATAGAAACGCCCTTCGTGGTTCTTTCCACATGCATAACACTTGTTCAAACCAGGTCCGACGCTAACGGAGATTAATGGGTGTGGACGGCCTGGGTGATAGATCGTATTTTGCTTCACACATGTGGAGCAGAATAGATCGATTGCGTAGTTACATGTTGACCAATGTTAACAAATGCCATATCGACAATCTTTGAGGCAAGCATGACACTTTTGATCATTTGTTGTCTTTTTAAGGATGAGAGTATGAGAAGGGTGGCCTTGGAATTGTAAGGTTGTTGCGATTTCTTCACAAAATTTATGGAGCGAGTAATCACATGATGACATGCTGCACTAGTAGTAATAACGGTGGTACGTGCCGGTCAATTCGCCAGGCACGCCTTAATTTTACATACTCAAAGTTTTGCGCCGTACGTGATCAAAACATTGTCTTCATAATCGTCGTCATCTTCTTCATAATCTCGATGCATCAACTGCAAATCTATGAGCATGAGTGGATGCTGATGTTGAAGCTCTTCTATGCTTAGCTCCATGACGTCCATTTCCGTGTTTCTCTCTTTCACTTGATTATGCAAGATATTTGATTACTTCCAAATGTAGCATACAATCAAAATAAAAGAAATATAATGTAATTTTTGAACTCATTTATAAAAATAAACTTGGTACCATGGAAGAAGATTAAGAGCAAGTAAGTGTGTACCTCGGTTGTTGATGGTGTTGTTATAGTACATGAGACTTGGAGGGCTGTTTGTAGGGCTGGCAATTTTAGACACGAACACGAATACACGACACGAACCTACACGGTCTTAACAGGTATTGGGTATGCCCTTAACAGGTTTCGTGTACGAAACAGGTAGACACGAATATACCTGTTAAATTTCGTGTCTAAACAGGTATTTTACCTTTTTACATGTTAGTACCTGTTAGTACCTGATACATATTTTTAAAAAAAATATAAATAATATAACATTAAAAACCCTAACCCTAAGTCCCTAACTTCACATCTTCATTCTTCACATTCATCAAACAGCGAACACCGGCTTTGGTGTGAGAGATTTGGTGTGAATTACTCTGCTCCCTTATCGGTCTTATCATGTATTATCATGTCTTATCGTGTATTTATGTGTTATTAATGTTTCTTATCGTGTCTTATCGTGTCTTATCGTGTATACCTGGTATTAACAGGTTCGTGTTCAGGTTTGGAAACAGGTGCACGATAAGTTATCGTATCGTGTACAGGTATATAGGTTTCGTGTTCGTGTCGTTAACAGTTCGTGTCTTAACAGGTTCGTGTCTTAACAGGTACAGGTATACCTGTTATGCCAGCCCTAGCTGTTTGTTTGGGTCTGACCAACCCTAGTCAGATGGGCATGTCTGACTCGGTCAGAGGTCGGACGTTTGGTTGGTTACCTCTTACAGGAGAAGAGGTCTGACCGAACCACTTATTCGGTCAGACAATACCGTGGATCTGACTCGAGTCAGACGTGGAGGGCGACGGTGGTGAAGTGGCGAGGGCTGATCTGCAACGACGGAGAGGGGTTCTCCGGCGGTGAAGAAGCAGCCGGTGTGGTCAGAGAGATAAGATGAAGGATCTGGTCGGCGACGAAGAGTGGTCTGGTCGACGGTGCCGCCGGCGGTGGCGACGGTGGAGGAGGGTTGTGGAGGAGGATGGTGTGTAAAGTGGGGAAGATGGGGAAGATGAAGTGATAAAATGAGAAGATATTAGTGGCTTTTATTCAAGACCACTCCCTCTCTCAAAAAAACTTTAATCGTGGCTTTTATTTTTTTCTTTTCCAACCAAACAGACTTATTGGTTCAGATCTTTTACTGATTCAGATCTCGTACTGGTTCAGCCTCTTATTGATTCAACACTTATTCATTCAGAAGTTGTCACCTGAGTTTATTAGTTGGATAAATAGGCGGTGAAGAACAACTTATTTGGAATTAGTAGATATGGCTAAGAAGCAAAGCTAAGAATGAGTATCATGTTTGTCTAATATTCAGGTAAGGGGTTATACTTTTGAACAATATTTAATTAGATACATAAGTAATGATGCTTTGTTTGTATTTAGATAAAGAAAAATGTCTTAATTATGATAAATGTATTTCCTGAACAACTGAATTTAAATGTGTTCGTACATTATACTTCAAGTTGTTTTAATTTGAACATATTTCCATAGAATACTATAAAGTGGATAAAAATTGCAATACTATAGGAGGAGCTACCTCTTATACAACAAAACCTCGTGAAAAACCAATATTTGAGTTTGTACACAATAAATCCAATCGATACTTAGATTTTATACCAGAAATAACAACTAAAACATACATTCATCGTACACAAAACACACCCGAAAAGCACGACGTTTCCCTGAACTCTGGCCTTCATGTAGCACTAGTGCAGAATAATCAAACCGAACACTGTATATGCCCAAAAATGTACTAAAATGACATGGAAAAAAGATCAACCGAAAGGTGATGGAACAGGAGCAGGTCCAGCAAGTGCATCAGATCTCTTAATACTGCCCATACCACAAATAATGCAACCGGGTGAAGCGAGTGCAGAGAACTTGGCCCCACAAAGATCACAAACATCGTACCCGATGGTTGACAAACGGCTAAGAGTGGCAGCACAGAACTGGGATGGATCTTCAAACGGGTCAATGGATTTGTTAGTTAAACCCCTTTGGACGCATATGTCAATCAAGCTTCTTAACTCGTCTTGCTTGCCTGGAGGTGCTTTTGACAAAAGCAGCTCAAGCATCTGTTTGGCATATCCGTAGTTTTGCACATCCATATTTCTCTTTATGGCTGTTCGTATGCAGTTTATTCTGTGTTTGGCTTGAAGAGGTAATGAACCAAGATGACGTGACAATCTTGCCATCTCGTCCTTTGCACTGATGGCACTTGGACCTTGAACCTTTTGCAGTCGACCGATTTCCTATCAGATATCAGGATACAGAACATATTATTATATCTTTCAATTTTTGAAATTTTGTTTTTGATTCAGATTTTTTTTTAATGATAGCCGCACCTGAAGTAGAGTGACTGCAATTTTGTATTGAGCACAAATGGTGGCCTGTGCCTTTATGTCTGCACCACGGGAGTTATCCTTTGCTAATGCAAGGAAAGCTTCGTCAAAACAAGATAATGCATCTGGTAATTGATTCTGCTCAAGATGGACAAGTCCAGTTTTGAAACAAACTGAAGCAGCAGCCCCACGAGGAACCTAATAAAACAAATTCAGTTTTATAGAAATGGATAAAAAGCAAATACCATAGAAGAATCTAAATGGGAAAACTTTAAGAAGTTATTTACCTGTCCTGGACGTACAGATGTTGGAGGGGGTGGTTCAGAAGGTTTTGCTGTAGTAACAGATCCTGGACTTTCAAGAGAGCTCAGGTCCAGAGGCTGGGTCGAGACTGGAACATTTGCCGACTGGAAATTAGGATGTGGCATAGCAACTACAGGTTGACTCACTGATTGTGGTGGAACGCCACCATCAGGAAGTCCAAATGACTCGGTAGTAATGGGCTGCATGGGTACTTGAGGAATAGGAGTTCCACTGATATTAGGTGCAGATGATGTCATTTGATTTGGTGACACCTTATTGGGTTCAACCCCTTGAGAAGTTTGATCATATCTAGAGAGGTAAGTGCCAGGAGGGGGCAATGCTGCTGCCACCTGGAGAGACGGTATCGTATTCTGAAAGAAGTCTTCAGGTATGGGCCGGGGCCCAACTGCGGCTCCTGTGGGCATAGGACCAGTCGGGAATACAGGTCCTGTTTGGGTGAACGAGCTGGTTCCGAAAGGATCAACTGGGGCAGAGACTGTGGGAACAGTGGTAGAAACAGCAGGTTGAGAGGTATTCAAGCTGAGTTCTTGGAATTGATTGGTGAGTGATTTAGTCCTATGGATTGGAGCACCCAATGCATCACCAAGTTTGAACTTTTGAGTCGCTTCCTTAATTTTATCAACATCAACAGTAGCATTAGCAGCAGGTTTATCTTTAATCCTAATTCTCAACTTTTTAGTTTTAGAAATACCCTCCTCATCACTACTGCTACCATCTCCAGCATTACCATATAATGATTTTTTAAATTCTTCCTCAGCTTTCGCCTGTTCATCTGCTGCGCTCGAATTTGATGAGACCTTAGTAAGAGATTCAAGATTCATCAATGAATCACCACCACTAGTAGATGGCAGCTGGTTGGAAGTGGAAGCAGCAAAAGATGCTTGACTTGGTCCACCATTTGACTTAACATCTGTACCTTCAGATTTATAAGCTTTTACTAAACTGTTATCACTAACTTCAACAATATTACCCCTTCCTCTAATTAACCCAAGGTAGACACCAATATGGTCAGTAGATAATGATGGGATGCTGCCATCATCGGTTCTCATATATGGCATGACCTCAGCAGCTAATTCCCATTGAGGTATACTCTTTGTAGTGGAGGGTGTTTTGATTTCCCAGTTTCCACCACCCCATTCAGGTCCTTTAGGAACCATACTTTCAGCAGCAAAATTGGCAAAAATGCCTTGTGTCCACCCAGTGGAACGCACTCTTAGTATTCTTTCACAATAACGCCTTAATTCTGAGTCAGCATTCTCTTCCTCCAATCTCTGAGCAAGGCGACGCATTGCACTAGGGTTGAGGTGGCAAATAAATAGGTCAAGCAGGCTTTCATAGTCAGATATTACTTCAAATGTCTCTTTTGCGCTGTCAAACTGACCATATCTGTAATTTTCATATTTCCATTCACATGTTAAGAAAATTTACCAAAGAAACAGTTATTATAAAGATCAAGTGTTAGCAGCATACTTGATACATGCATATCCCAGTTCTCTAAAGCGGTGGAACAAGTGTGACGTTGGAGGGCATTGTGGATAATCTCTAGATCTCAAAAACTCATCTTTCAGAACAGATAAAGCAGTTGAAAATCGTCGAGCTTTAATAGCATAAGATCCCCGCAGCACCTAGTTTAATCACCAAAAATATAAAAAAAGATGATTGTGTAGAAAAGGTGACATTTGATTGTAATAAGGCTTAAATTGCCCACACGTTGTGCCGAGAAGAAATTCTCATATCATTTGGGTTTGACAGTCTATTATGTTCTATTCAAAATACTTATCGGCCCACTTCTTTTAGTTATACCCCTTTGAGGGTAATTCGGATCAACCGCAAACCTGACTGATCCAATATTAAACTAGTTGCCTAATTAGGGTAATCGATTTAATACTTATTCCATTCTGTTAAAAAAAAGCTTATCAACCCACTCTTTTAGTTATACCCCTTTCGTGGGGTAAGTGTTTGTGTGATGCCATAACTCAGGTAAACCCAAAACCTAACTGATCCAATAATAAAAAGGTCACCTAATTATTGGCAATCAGTTTCGTTTAAAGTCGGTATTTTCAGCCCTATCCCACCGAAACCCAAGTTAGAGCCTCAATAGAAAATTTTATGCTACAATTTAAATGGACCTCTTGGCCTTTTAAATAAGAATCAAGTACTTAAGCATTGATGAAATCTCATGATAAAATGTAAGAATTTAGTAAGAATTAATTATTTTTTTAATAAACCATGAGATCTTGGTCAAAGTAGAAGTGATTGAGTGCATGTGGCAACTAAAGGAAAAGGACCATGCTACCCTTAAGACAAGTATTCACTTCAAAATTAGTTAGCTAATTAATATATAGGGAGCTATAATATAGAATTCACCTGAGTAAACTGAGGCCCTGATTGGGATAATGATACAGCAAGATCACCACACACTGGAGCAGCAGTAGCAAGGATATCAAGAGATCTTGGAGTAATCCGTAAGCTGTCAAACCTTGATGTTATTTGGTATAATATCTCTGAGAGGTCAAGCTTCTGTTCAAAATTCTGTTGCATGGTTCCATAACCAATAAGAAGAGGTTCGAGAAGTCCTACAAGGCAGTGCTTTATCTCTATACCCTTCTTTTGTCTTGGGTTAATTTCAGTTGGGTTTGCAAGCAACAATCGATCATTCAATGTCCCAACCAGCACTGAATATGGTGCCATGTCATTTCAACGGTTCATATCAGATATAGATTACACATGAACTGAAAACCTATAATTTGTGTAGTCAAGATCTCACCTGCATTAGGCATACTGCTGGAAAGAATGGTCCTTACTTTCCCATCCCACCCCAGCACACTGATGGCAGTGGTGGTGGAGAACATAAGTGCTGGCCCAACCCAAAGAAGAGATCTAAAGTGATATTAAGTTAAGTATCCAAATAAATTAACAGTAACTTTGCAGAATAAATAAAAGTAAATATGCCGAGTCGAAGGATATTGAAGGAAGTCCTTTATCAAATTTCATAGAACTGCTTGCGAGAATATCTAGATCAGCAGAAACAATAAGTACTCTGTGTGTAGTTAATATTCCAGCAACAGAGCCCCTAAGAGTTTCTTGCCAGTGAACCTGAAAAGATATTAACAAAATAAAAGGTCAAAATAAGTATTTATAATGTGGAACCTTTATGGAAAGTTAAGATACCAACCTGCAACACAATCTCATTTGTTTTTAACTTGATTGATTTTTCCCTTCACCTTTTGTTGACATGTTAGGACCATCGGAAGTAGAAATGCTGTATCCATGAACAAGCTTTGCCATGCCAATTTTGTCCCCAAAACAAGCAAACATCAAAGTTGATTCTACATTACATTTAACTTGATCAGAAAGTGAAATTAACTACAACCAGTATCAAAATACCAATAAACTATTGTTTATTGCTAACCTACTGGAGTAGAAAAAATGCGATCAACTTCACTTTCAAAGGTAAATTGCAGTGGACCCTTGATTGAGGAAACATCAAGATCTTCATATTGTTTTTGGTCATCTATCATATTCTTTTCAGCAGCCGGTTTTGAAGAACCTCCGGGCAATGTATATACAGAAAGTTCGATCTTATCCTCATCAAGAATTGCAAATTGACCGTCATTTAGGCCAATAAATGCAGCATCTCGACCTGAAAATTTTAAAGTATATGACTCTAAAAGAATAAAAAATATGAATTTAGGCAGAACTTAAAAGTTAACTGACCCTTGATCGTATTGGCTTTACTGTTTGATGACTGAGAGCTAGTGTTTTCCCAGTAAAGAACCACTTCACTAGATGCACCATTGAACTCATATACTATAAGAAACAAGTGTTGCTTTCTACTGTGAAGGAGGTACTTCCCGTGAAACTCAACATGTCCAGGCATCTGAAAGTAGATAACTTTCACCTCAGCATAACAGTTCATCCATATAATTATTCATGCCAAAGTTGTGAAAAAAGGAAAGAAATGCCATGATACCGATGCAAAAAGCTTCTTGTAGACAGTTTCAGCTCCAGTAGATAGATTGTATGCCATTAGGTTTACACCTTCTATATAGAAAGCCCTAGTAGGGTAATGAAGTACTCGATTCTCTTTACTAAAAAAGTTCAGCTCCAAATGAATTGGCTGTCCAAGTCATCCATTGCAATCAGAAACATTTTATAAAACTTGACAAACATGGGTGTATAAGTCATTGGTAAACAAGATTACCTGGCAAACTGGAATGTCTTTAAGATAATTTTTAGTATCTAAGATGGTGATGAGAGGTAGGCGAGATATTGGGGCACTTTTCGCATGTCCTTCCATAAAGTGCTGTAAAACAAGACAAACCTAAATTCTGAGTTTTAAGTCAAATTTAGTACTTTAAAATAGCAAATTGGTAAGAAAATTGTTCAAATGTTCACCAACACATTCTATTGACGTTTGAAGTCAGCACAATTTATTACAAATGTTGCTCTAGCCGTAATTTGCTATGAAGTTTAAAGCAATGAGGAAAATGTTCTCCACTAGTTCAGAATCCACATACAACTTTATAAGTGAACAAGTATACCTTTTAATCCCTAAGATAGAAATTTAGATCTTTGTTGGGACAGATTACGTTCAGTGAATAGTTAACAAGTAAAGAACGTAAACATACACTGAATAGAAAAGCCTTGCGTGCAATGTCTGAAATTGTAAGCTGACTGGGCCTGGCAAACAAGATTTTGGTAGCAAGACAGAAAATTAGATTTAAAATCTAGTTTTGCTTCAAAACCCAACTAAGCACACAAATAAAATAATATTGAATTTGCCCATAATACTTTATACTTCAAATGAGTACATCCAGTTAACAGAAAGCTTACCCTTTCACGTGGTGCTCTTGCAACTGGGCTTGAAGTTGATGTTCTGCTAAAATACCTGATGACCCGAGGGCTTGAAGTTTCTCCTTCAATGCAGATGCTGTCAAAATAACGTGCAAATCAGTATAAAAAGTGACTACAAGAATCTAGTATAAAGTAAGTGCTTGTAAAAAGACGTTAAAGTGTTTGCAAGAGAGTTTAGTGATGACATTTAAAGCAGATGTCATTCAGCCGTTCTCTTTTTATTTCTTTCATTTAACATTCTGTGGAGATATCCAAATTTAAAGTTAAAAAATAATTACTCTTAAAGAAAACATTTTAGTCCATTCTCCTGTCCTTGACTTGGGACATTTGTATCTTTTGTGAAGAAGCTGTGTATGGGAATGCACAACTTTTGTAACATTATACAGTATAAAGTTTCAAGAATTTTTTCCCGTAAATGTGACCAGAATTACTTACACAAAATAATAACACATGTTACATGAATCATTTTCCCTTGATCCCAATCAATATTAGCTAATAGTAAACAATTAATAGCAAAGTTATGCGTACAAGCCTAAACTAAATGTCCTGCCATGGTGAATAAAAATATGGTCTCAGGTTCGATCCGTGGAAACGGCCTCCCCACAATCTTCCCTTAAAGAGCATCTTTGCAACCAGGTACGCCCTTTTACCAATTAAATCATTTGTTCTATGTACAGCAACCTATTAGTAATAGTTTGCAATGAAAACCTGAAGATTTTGGAAAGTGATGCAACTAAAAAAGGTTAAACATGTCCATTGTTGACATAAATAACAAACATTCTTCCACAATAAGAACCAAAGCTACATTAACCTGAAGATCCCCTTGCACTTTGCAGAACTGCAAAAAGTTGTTTTCTTCCTTCTCTAGTGTAGGCAGCTTTATTCCTTGCACTGTCACTACCAGTCATATTCTGCTATAAAAAACAACCACTTACTTCTAAACATATAAACTATCTATTCAGATAGATCATAGATCGATATCAAAGGCGACACTTAACTGCAAACATCAAGGCTGCTAAATTTAATCTTGGATGAACTTCAAGACTTCTAATTTTTGGTAGAGGATAAACAGTTTCACCGCCTTGCTGGGATAAAATGCGTGGGATATCAATTTGCTCAATTGCTGAAGAACAATACAAAAAATAGAAACATTACCGGTATATGATTAAACCCATTACATTTTAATTGAAGATATGAAGTGGAAATAACTATATAACCTCACTAACCTGCAGGCTCAAAAAAGTTAGACTGCACCTGCGGCCTATTAGAATTTACTACAACTCGTGTTTTCCAAACTTGGAGAGTCCCATCCTTGGATAAGGTAGCAAGTATTCTCAATATTGGAAGCCATGCAACCGATATAATTGGTTGAGAACCCACTTGTGTACTGCAAATCGCAAAGGTGTAAATGAAACTGAAATGTAAACCTTCGCTAATACACACACACTGGGGTGGGGGGAGAGCTTACATTCCAATCATGATAGGTCTCTCAGTTGATACATCCCAAGCAAGAAGGGTGCCACGTCTATCACCAACAAAAATCCATTCCAGGTTGGATGGAAAGCAAATGCACCAGCACCAATAAGCTTAATGGTATTATCAACTATATGTAGACCAGACATAAGATTAATCACTTGAAATTTGAAAATAAATGTTGCCTACAGAAGGTAATATTCCATACACTAAAAAGTATAGATATAAATTATTTAGCTCAAATCTTACGTTGTAAGGTGTAGAGAACAGCGTATGTATGAATGTTATAAGCACGAATTAGACCGTCTGCATAGCCAACGTACTGAAATCGAGAAGTTAAATTGATATGAATTTGTTACCCATGCGAAAGGGAAAAAATGCACTTTGCGGAAATAACTGAAAATAGATTAAAATAATTACCAGTACAGCAAGGCGGGGATGGCAGGCAAGATTGACAATTGGTTTCTTCAGATCTGTCTTTATTTTTGTTGGGGCTCTTCCCCCTTCAACAGTTCCAACAACTGCATACAGCAAATTTATAAGTTGATTTAAATAAATTACTCTGGCGGCTTTTGACAAAACTGCTTATTCTAGCGTGAATCTTGAGAAACTGTGAAGATGCTTTAACATTCACTATTCAGGAAATGAAATGAATCCTCTCTATATGTACCCCTCTTTCATTGTTACAATGGGTCGACAGCAAATCAATATCATTCTCATATCAGAAGATTAAATGCAGATTAAAGAACTATACTTACACTCATTAGAAAGGTCTGTTGCAAATCAAAAGCCACCGTGTCACCGACCCTATTTCAAATTGACCCCTCAAGTTTTAAAAGCTTCAAGTTTACTCTTTGTAATATATATAGTATACACTTTTAACCCATTAAAATTTTTACTAAATTGATTTTTCTTCAATAAGTTTCTTTCATTAACTATCTTTATTAAAAAAAAAAGATTTGTAGTTGTGTTTAATTTTTTTTCCTTGACGCCACGCTAAATTTAGTTAGTAATGGAGTTGTATTCAAAATAGGATATTTTTGGGCATCGTAGATTATAGCAACTATCAATAAGGTGTTGGTGGATGGCACCATGAAAATGAGATTGATACTGACCAAAGAACATACCGTTATATAACTTTTTTCTATCTTATGGTTCGATCACCAGAACCAAGTCACCGCAACTTCATACGTTTCTTTTATGTACTTAACCACGTTAATGTCACTGCCGCAACACATGTAACAAGGTTCGCAAACTCGCCACGTCTCATGGCTTAATTTCTAGTATACTTTTACAATCAAAGTTTTTAGTCACATTTATATACCCGTATAATATACAAACTGATTTGACCACAAGTTGCATCATACCCTTTTACTTATGTGTGTAGAGAACCTAACATCTGGTTATAATTATAAACTCTTAAGGTAGGTCCTTAAGTCATTTTTAATTTGCTGAAAGCTCCTAACATAAATCAACACAACCCAGACAAAGTAGAATAACTGCAAATTGACCACTCTAAATAATTGTTTGACGGGTTGCTAATAAACATAAATTCTCAGGCTAATCGCTTATGCAAAATAGTAAATCACTTTATAAAAAACTATAAGAAGCAAAATAAAATGGTAAGCAATCCTTGCACATATTTTCAGCATTAAGCGTACATTTTTGTGTTTTAAGCATAAATTTTACATATTACTACTAATTCATCAAGCATTTTAGCAGCTTTGACTAAAACATTGTACAATGGTGTGTATCATTAACCCATTAAGATCTAAAATTATTGGTGTTAGTAAATCAGACAAAGTCTGATTAATTGTTAAAAATCAACACTACCAAACTTTTATATCCATGATAGGATTATTCATATACTTCTGAATTGAAGATTATGATTGATATACTTCTGAATTGAAGAATATGATTGATCTTGCTAAAATATCCATGATCATGTTCTCTCCCTAAACACATAAAGACATGCATTTGGACATGCATATACAATTTTAATCGAAAGAGGATATGACTTAATTGTGCAGGATCAATAAATAGATGGAAGCAAAAAATGAATAAACCTGTTACGCTCATCCTGCGATGGAAACCAAAAAACACTACTGGTTGGAGAGGAGTAAGGGCCAGATAGACTTCTGTGTCGATAGTAATGCGTTCCATCTTCTTTTCAGGAGAATGCAACACCCAAGTTTGCTCTGTATCAAAATCACATGATCTAATTGTACAATCCTGCAATAATGAATAAGATATTAAATACAAAAGAATACCAACACATGAGAAAAAAATCATATGTGATCCCATTGCTAATCTCCCATAAAATAGTTGAGTATCAGTGGGTGCATCGACTAGCACTACCCATTTTCAGAAAAACGAAAAGGTGGTGCATCGACTAGGATTCAAGAGCCATTTCCAAAACACTCAAAAGTTCAATCGTTATGCATCCATCAACAAAAATTTTAGTAGAAATGGAAAAAACTGCATAGATCTGAAACATCATGAACAAGGGAGGAAAGAAACTAACCTCAAGTATAGCTACAACTGCATGCCCACTAGTGGGACTATAAGACATTCGAACCACAGGAGCACCAATGTTGATTGAAGATATCTTGCTACCAGTGCAAGCATCAAACTCTGCATATGTATATAAACATAAACATTTAATACCAGCATTACTACTTCTGTACCAACACTTCAAAATTTCATCTTCCTTCCTAAATCTAGTGGCATATATAACATTTTCCCTCACAAATTACATCATCTCGCAAAACTAGCACATCAGAGAGGCACCCTCACGAAGATCTATTTTGCTAACAGGTTGATTCCTACTTCTAACTGACAATAGAATTAACTATACCGATTATGTAGGTTCCAGCAGCAACAGCCACCAAAGCTTGAGTAGGATGAAACGTGGCAGCGTGAGGCTGGAAGGGTTTCGAACTCCGGCCAACATGCCGCAGATCCAGATGTTGCACAGTCGTCCACTCCATTGATCTTCCGATTCTTGATCCTCCGAACAGATTTCAACAGTCTACATAGATGAAATTAGAAAGAGTGATGAAAAATTTAGCGATCTGATCAGTTTACAATCGATTTTTGAAAAATTCAATGGAAGAATAGAAACGTGAATACATCAACCTTAGCGATTTTAATCAGATCGGTAAGAAGAAGTTGACATTGTGTGCGATTTGAAGAAATTGCTTACCTGTAAACTGACTATGGAGGATGGAAGCTCATATGACGAAGACGGGGGAGAGAAACGGAACGAGAAACGATGAACGATGACGGACGGAAAAAGTGGTGTCTGTGTGATTAAACGGAGAATAACTATTACGGGCCAACCCGGTTTATTTTCTATAGCGATTTTTAGAATAAAAGTCCGACCAGATTAACGCCTCGTTTTTTGAAGACTAATTACAACGGTGGTCCCTGTGGTTGGGTCTGATTTCACTTTTGGTCTCTAACTCTTAGGAATTACAAGGTTAGTCCAATTTTTGCACGAACGTAACATGATTGGTCCCTGCGTTGGATGGACGTTAAATTTGACTGTTAAATATGCGTAAATGACATAAATACCCTTGGTCTTGGCTAGCCATACCTTATCTTCTTCACCCATTACCGCTTCCGCCCTCTGCAACCCAATCGCCACCATGTCCCGGCAAGTAGCTCACCGCCTCCTCACCCGATCCACCACCACTTACTCCGCCTCCGCCGCTGCCACCATCCGCCGCCCTTACTCCACCGAGGTATCCACCGACGCTTCCGCCGGCGACAGCGCTTTCGCGGAGGCATGGAAGAAGGTCGCCCCAACATGGATCCGCCCAAGACCCTGATCCAGTTCATGGAGCCACTCGACCACCACATCTTGGCTAGCCATACCACCACCGCCGGCTAGGCATAACACTACCACCACATCACCGTCGGCTAGGCATAACACCACCACCACATCACCGCCTAGCTCTACCATCACCAAATCACGACCTAACCCTGCCAGAAACCACACTATTTTTCCGGTCGACGCCAACTCGACAACTTCACCGACTCATTTTTCCGGTCATCTCCGGCATAAGAAGATGAATCCGGCAGCACACCAGACAACCACCACAGTATACCATAGTACTCTGGTTTGCTATTCCTGGAGCGTGGTCGACGAGGGTGGATGGGTGCGGTGTTCGCCGGCGATGGTGATGGCTGAAGGTGGTGGTGGGTGGGGTGGGGAAGACAATGGGGTGAGTTTTTAATGTATTTAGTTTTTGTCTTTTAGTGGGTAGTGTCTTTTAATTTATTTGTTTTTTTAATATAAGGGTATTTTAGGTATTTTATAAATATTAACAGTCAAAGTTAACGTCCATCCAACGCAGGGACCAACCATGTTATGTTCGTGCAAAGTATTGGACTAAACTTGTAATTTCTAAGAGTTAGGGACCAAAAGTGAAATCAGACCCAACCACAGGGACCACCCGTGTAATTAAGTCTTTTTTGAACGACAATTAAATAAGGGTTAGGCTAAACAAACACACTTTTCTTTTCTTTTTTTGTCACTGAGTTGTATTTTGACTTGCATTTGCATGTGGTATTTAGAGGCTGTTTGTTAATATCTGAATGATTAAGTGCTGAACCAATAAGAGGTCTGAACATTAAGTATTGACTCATTAAGAGGTCTGAACCATTAAGAGCTAGTATATCGCTTAACTATTCAACATAAATGTCTGATCAATTCAGATAAGAGGTCTTAATCATTCAGCATTAGACCTCTTAATCATTCAGCATTAGACCTCTTAACCATTCAGCATTAGTATAATACTTAACCATTCAGAGGCAAATGTCTTAATCATTCAGACATTTGCTCGCGAAACAAACAATCTGAATCATTAAGTGCATTCAGACATCTGAACTATTAAGAGGCTGATTAAGAAGCTGTCAAACAGTCCCTTAGACTTGATCTATGTTAATTCTTTGATTCCTGGTTAATAGTGAATCATAGCAACTATAGCGTTAGTGTTTTCAACTATACGAGTTAAATTTAGTTTTGTTTATTGAGGTTTCAAAAAGTAATAAATGTTTACTAAAATATTAAAAAAAATCAATTTACTTTCAAAACCGTCATTTTATTTCAATGTATGTGCAAAAGTTTTATCTTTCATTTTAATTGCAATCAATCAAATTTTCCCTTCAAATGTTAAAATTTTTGGATTAAAACGTTTAGAGAAAAATAAATATTTTTCCTAACCGTTGGCGGAAAAATCAAATTTAACCCTTTATATATTATTTCCATGTCCTTAAACAGCTGAAATTTAAAAAACCTTAGCAAAAATTGAATTGATTTATGAATAATCTAAATGTTTTCAGTTGCTTTTATACTTTTAAGTTAGTTTTGTTTAAAAATAATATTATGTCAACAATAAATGTTTCTTAAGTATGTTTAGTATTGATGCTTCAATAATCATATTAGCTATTCAACCATACCCCTACTCGTTTACTTGTCAAACCAATCAGAACTCAAAATTGGTTTTCGAATCACATCATAATTAATATAAAACTAGTGGTATCCACCATGCCAATGCACGTGTTACGGACCAGGCTTAGAAAAAGCTTTCGGTTCCAGCTACTAATCGTAAAAGCCTACCACGCCAAAGTAATTGATGCCATTGTTGTTTATCATCACAAGTCGATACTAAACTATATGGTAAAAAAGCAGCGAAAGAAACACGAGTTCATGTCTCAGATGAACACAACATCATTTTCATTAACCTGAAATAGACGTGGCGTCACTGTAACTGTGTTTCTTAACCATAATTAATAAAACATTTCTCCCGACAGCAAAATCAGGGCAACAAGCAGCTCAACTTAAGCATCATCGGTACAACAACATGGCCAACGGAAGCATCAACTCATATAAGCTTCGCCTCGGTCTCAAATGTGCTATGGCCACTTATCAAAGAAAAAACTCTAAACAGATCCACCCAACAAATAAATTCCCCAAATTGATCTAGGAATGAATACCAAGATAAACACCAAGCCAACAGTCTCATATGAGAATATCCTAACATTCGACGTTACGAGTTACCAAACAAGAAAGGCTCAAATGAGATAATCCTCCTCATCATCAGCATAACTAATCACCCAACCACAAAGTCTCAAATACATCACATAAGAACACCAATTCAGATAAACCCAAAAGAGATCACCATTAGACTAAAGACGGATCTAAAAACCCTAATACTTCAATCGACAAAAAAGAGCAAATAAGCAGGAAGAGGGGCATCGTCAACACCCTGATTAGTGAGAAAACCACCAACTCTACCTCAACCGTAAACGAGAGGCCAAACAGCGGCTATCTCCAAGGCATCCGCCACCATCATGGTGGCCGACAACCATCAGCATTACAACAACCATCTCCGGATCTACTAGAAACGGGACGCGTAGGGTGGTCGGAACCGAAGACCCCGCAAACAAGGATCTGTCGGAGCACCCCCCCAAACAAGAATCAAAGAAACACCATACAAATCGGGATCCGCCAGATGGCCACCACGTCCGCTTCGTTTATGTAGCTTAGTAACGGACAGCCGGCGGCCCATGTTGGCGAGAGCTCCGCCCCCTCATACCCTCCTCTCTCTCTCTCTCCAAATGAGAATTGAAAAGGACGAAGGTTAAACTTAATAAAATTCGTAACAAAATATTATACTCTCGCACAAAGCCAACATCTTACTATTAATTTCATGCCTTTTTAAACATATAGAAGAATTTGAAGGAAAAAAAATATAAGCTATAAACAGGTAATCTATAAATTTACAATCCCTCTCTAGACTACGTAATTTGAAGCTTTATAACTTATAGCTATTATCATCCAAACCATTTAACATGTCACGGGCGTTTACTTTTTAAAGCTCTAAGCTAATGCTATATCTTGATGGCCAAAAAAATGCTATTGAGCTCTGATGTCCAACACTCCCGATCCAGCAAAGCATCGAACCCTCTCTCCTTCACTTGACATCAACAGTTCAAATTCGACAAATCTGGTGACCTAATTGGTTCAAGTTTACCCATTCGTCAACTAGATTATAGAGTAATCCTGTTTAAAATTAAAGTAGGTTTAAAGAGAGCTAAAGTGTATTCAAATGCTTTCAAACTTTTACCATTCAAGGGAAAAATATCATTTTAATGTTTTTCTAATTATATAACACAGAATTATATATACAATGAAAGTTCAAGAAGAAAATGTCATTTGATAACTACAATGTATTTCAAAAGACAGTTGTATCTGAACTTCCATATACCAGAAACCCATACCAGTGAAGAGATGATCCCCTTACAATAGTCAACCGAACCTATGCCTAGGAACATGTTCATAGTCATAATGATTGTGACCATGTGGTTGAGAAAAAAACATGATTAACTCTTGGTTCTCCATCGTTGTAAAGACCGTAACCCGAAAACCCAAAAGGCGGTAACGATGTTCTGTCATAAGAGAAGGATGACGATGATGATGCCCCGTGAAAGGTCGGTCGTGTTGAAGTTTTAGATTTTCTCTTTTGAGCTTTAAGGTCAGCTGCACCCTGTCTCTTGGCAGACTTGTCTTTATGGATTCGAGTCTGCTGTTTTCTTTGAGATAGTCCTCCGCTGGATAACTTTTGACGCTTCCGACCTGAACAAACTAGTAATTGAGTTTCTAAACTGTCGAACTTAGCATTTCATATATGCTTTTTTATACCTTGATCATTATAAGAAGCAGTTTTAGTCTGCCTTAGTCTTCGTTTATGCCTAGCTGCATCCCCTCGAGTGTTTTCTCTCCAAGAACCTTTGATCTTTCTGCTTCATTCTTCCAAGGCTAAAACCATAATCAAATATAGAAATATATCTTACAGAAAAAGAATACAGACATCATATCATTACATTTTAACAGCATCATATGTTTATTTACCTGTCTGTATGTCCCAAACCTGTAGAGGTTGCGACCTTTCACTAGCAAAGTGGAAAGTGGAGGGAGGTTTTTATACGGTTTGCTCCACAAGACTTCAACCTTCAAGAGAAATAAGCCGTAACAAAACTAAGCCAGAAATATCCCTGATACACAGAAGTAATAATGGTGATTTATCTGCCTCACAGTGAATGTATGCTGTTGTTTTGATGTACCGTAACTTTCTTTAACTATCCTCCCAGCAACGGTTCTTTTCCCCCCGATTTGTCCTTGCTTCTTGTGTACTTTTTGTCTGAACAACACAACATCTCCTTTGCATGCATCACCTATGCAATAGATGAAACGTTTTGTTTCAAAAAGATTTGGGACAAATTTCAGGATGGTAGTAATAAATAAGGAAAAAAGACGAGTACTTACCAGTGCAGTTGATGGAAATGATGACCTGGGATAAAGTGATTCGCCCCTTCCATCTTTTAACCTGACATTTGAGAGGATTAAAAAAAGGCCAGTCCGATTTTAAAGATGACAAACTCTCCAAACACCATGTCTCCTAGTTCATGTCTTGAATTGTGTTGCACATTTGATACATAACGGTTAGAAAGAACAAATAAATAAACTTGATAATAACCAAACAGTAGTTGCTTCAAGTACAAAATTAAATTTATATTTTCATACAAACTCAGAAAAGAAGAAACAAGTTCTACAAGATGTAAATGCCCATCTCTGGCATGCCTAAATAAGTGTGGCCTTTTGCAATTTTAGAAAGAAACAAATATGATGGCAGAAGTCCAAAAGAATATGGGTAGATCTCATCATGAAACAATCACCTCTCATCACATTTTCTGAATATGGGTGGTTTCCCTTGGTTCGACCAAGTAGTGAACGTATAAGATTCTTGTGTAAAATAGACCAATATGTCTGGCATCACCCATTGCATGATATATAGAAACTGAAACACACCTGATGTATCAAAGATTATGATAGAGCGTCCCACTAACTTTATTATAACAGCATGCTAATTTCAAGAATGTTTTCCCTTGTATTGCTGATTATACTCCACTCAAAAGCAAAAGTCAATTTGTTAACACTAGATTAAAAAAAATTCATAACACAACGTTCTAGCCTCACATATGTAAAACGCCACTCTCTTATAGAGACAGAACAAAGAAGTGTCCAATCTCTTTAGATGACCAAGTGACCAACTAAAAAGAATGATGCAATAATCTATTCAGAATTAAGGGACCCTTCTATATCGTAATTTCAGTTTCTATAAAATAAGAAAACTCATGATAGCCCGGTAAGAATCTAGAGAAGAACCAAAACCAAGTCAGTTAAGCTACAAAAATTCAACATAGAGCATCATAAAAAGTATCTGCAGATAGGTTATAGTACTTGATCACTGGAACTGCTACTAAGAGAACTCATAAGATTGAATCCTAGCATCATACTTTTAGAAATGTAACCCTTTAAGGACAGAACAAACAAGTGCCCTATCTCTTCAGGATAGCAGCCAGTAATCATAGAAATTTAAAATAAAAATAAAAATAAAATTCTACACATAACACCACAAAGAAACTTTTCACAGATAGGTGCAACCGTGTAAGTACATTATGATATCAATTGATAACTAACCTCCTATGCTCTTTAATTCGCTGTATGCACTCCTCCTTGGTACCAGATAACCTCAACTGATGCTTCCGCAAGTAATCTTTACACTCTGCAAGACTTAACTCCAGTAAACCATTACTTCCTGAAAGACAAAAATCGTGTCAATGAACACTGTGCCCTAAAAATGTACTTGAGTTTCTTTCTTTAGATTTTCATTTCCCAAATCTCTCTACTTTCCATGCGCACGTGCAAGGGAGAATCACTGCTAAAATGAAATACATGAGAAAAAAAAAAAGAAAAGGATTCGTACCTTGATGAAGACGAACTCCATTGTCGTCGCGATCATTTGCACATTCTCCTTCATCCGAATCCTCAACGTCATTTTCTTCCTCGTCTTCAAACTCCGGATCATCGGATTCGCTATAATCGCTGTCGTCTTCTGATCCTATGTCTTCTTCTTCTTCTTCTTCATCGGAGTGTCCTTCGTCATCGCCGTCGTCGTCGGAGGAGGAGATTAATATGACGGAGGGTTTCATAACTGGCTACCACTATGACAATCAACCGCTGTACACAAATTTAGGGGAAATATAAAGGAGTTGCTGGTTAGAGAGCGTGTACGTCACGCGAACAAGTACACCACTCAGGCACGGCCTGATGGACTTCTTTATTAACGCTGTGTTACGAGTTTAATCGCCGCCGAAAGAAAAGAAATGAAACATTTTTTTTTCTCTTCTTTTTCTTTTCTTTTTAATTCTTTTTTTTGTTTTCTTTTTTTTTTCTTTGTTCTCTTTTTTTTTTCTCTCCATTTTCTTTTATTTTAGAAGAATTGTTTTTAGCCTTTTTTTTTTCTTCAATTCTCTTTCTTTTCCTTCCTTAAATAAACTCGGAAACATGAATTTCTAAAATTCTTTCATTTCCTTCCATTAAAAAAAACTCTGAAACAAAACTATTTCTTCTTTCCTTCCATTTCTTTTCTTTTCTCTCCTTAAACCGGACTAGGGAACACAACGTAAATTTCTCAAAGAATCCTTATTCATATTAAATGACACAAATAGTCTCTTTAAGTACATTAGCAGTGAAAAGACAGAAATAACATTAGATTTAATAAAAAACTAACGTTTGTTAGTATTAATACCTTAACTCGTTATAAAATTAAAAACACAATATCCAAACATGTTAAAAAAACTCTTAATACCGAACCTATTAATTGGATAAACCACATGAACCATTAATGTAAATAACTTCTATTTTAGAAGTTGGAAAAGAAAAGAAACAAAACAAACAAACAAACCCAGTATATCCCACTTAATAGCAGGGTCTGAGGGGTAGGTGATGACAAGTCTTTCCTCTAGCCTGGAAAAGAAAAGAAAATGAATCTATTAAAAACATAGCGTTAACCCAACTTCAATAACTTGTTCATTTGAGCTTTGATGGTTTATATGTTATGATACATTACTTCAATTTTAAACGATATTCAGACCGAAATGTTGATAAATATAAGCAAATCACAATCATATATATTATTTTATAACATTTAAGCACAAAGTTACAAAAGAAAATTAATTCTTATGATTAGGCCTGATTTCACTTTTGGTTATCAACTCTTCAAAATTAAAATGTGATCCAATAGTTGGCACAAACGTAACAAATTTAGTCCCTAAAGTGAATGGACGTTAATTATTGTTGTTAAATACGTATAAAATCACAAAAATACCCTTAGTACTAAACTAAAAATTAAAAATTAAACTTCGTCACACCACCAAAAAGTCTCTTCTTCACCGTCTCCTACCACCATCAAAGACTCCACCTTCAACAACCACCACCGCCACCGCCACCTTCAACAACCACCACCACTTCAACCTTCAACCACCACCACCACCACCTTCAGCCTTCCACCACCACCACCACCGCCTTCAACCTTCACCACCGTCACTACCAAGAAGTCACCGGCTAAGAAACACCCATCATCATCATCCCCGATATTGCCTTTACACCTGTGACCTGCCAACACCGCCATCACACTTCGTTTTCCGATCAACCCCCTAGAAACTCAACACCACTGCACCTATTTGAAAGATCTCGCCGACTACTCGACTAGAGCCCACGATTCAACCCCCCCCCCCCCCACCACCACCCACAAACAAACTTGAATAAGTCAGATCTAAGATTAAATTAGTGGTGGTGACTGATGGCTTATGTAGGCGGCGATGGTTGTTGTTTCAGACTGCGTTTCGACCGAAATAAAACGGAAAGAAGGGTGGCGGGCGATTTTTTGGTGGTGAGGTCACTTCATTTTCTAAAGGGAAAGACAATGGTGATGGTGACGATCGGAAAATGATGGTGATGGCCGACGGGTTTGTAGGGGTGGTGGTTACTCGGTGGTTTAATGTAGTGGTGTGGGTTGTTAGAGTTGTCGGAGGTTTTGAAAAGGATGGGTACATTAAGTTTAGGTTTTTTATTTTGTTTTGTTTTCATTTGTGGGGTAATATTGTTCTATTTGAAAAACTTAACAAAAAAGTTAAAGCCCATCATGAGCTATTGGTGTTATGTTTCTGTTAACTATTTGACTAACCTTGAAATTTTAAAAGTTGATAGCTAAAACTAAAATCAGACGGAACCACATAGGTAATTAAGTCAATAATAAATGATGGGCTTAGTGTTAACTATAGTCTATAGGGCTACTGATAAAAATTTTAGAAGTTAAGAACAAAAACAGTAATATGAGAAAACCACAAGGGGATAGCCGGATAGGTATAATTTTTTTCGAGATATGTAGCTCCTAATATTGAGTCTAAAGTCTAAACTCCAAAACTAGGAAATAATGAAATATAGGCCCTTTGTAGAGCAAACGGAAATTATCATAAGACCAAGGAAGTGTTTATTTATTGTGGTGTATACAAGGTATAAACACCTCGCAACCACAAGCTCACATCAGATATTCGAAAGATGATAAAAACATGAAAACAGTTGATGGTTCTTGTGAACTCCTTGGGCCAAGAAACATCTTTTGCTGTTCATTCTGAGCGAATAAAAACATAAAGCAATAACAGTAATATCATGTCATTGTGGTTGCTGATAGCAAAGTGCCGTTAACAATAATAGAACAAGCAACTGGTTGTGATCATAATAACCAGATGGCTGAATGAAGCCATGATTAGGTCCCCATTGTCCATAACCTGGCAACCCAAAAGGTGGCTGATTAGGTTGAAACCAAGCATGTGGCTGATTAGATGGCGAGCCGATAGGTGGATGGTTAGGCATGAAAGTTCTGTCATGTGGAAAGGAAAATGATGATTCTCGTAGTTGATGATCATGATATAACCAGCTCTTTGGGTGTGGATTCAAGCTTGGGTGTGTGCGCGTGTTCAGGTTGTGTGTGTGTCCATGTTTGGGTCTGCGCCTGTGTTTGGGTTTATGTTTTGGTGTTTATCTGGGTTCAGGTTTTGGCATGTGTTCAGATTTGGATTCTGTTTCAGGTCCAAGGTAGTGCTCGGTAACGGGTTCAGGTTAGTGCTAAGACTGAGGTTTTGATTCGTGTTCAGGTTTGGATCCAAGTGAAAGGTCTTTTTTGATTTTTTCAGTTTTGTCTTTTGAAGTTGTACAGCCTTGGTCTTGTGACCTGTTTTAGTCTCCTTTACAGGGGTTGCACTTGCATTTTTCTTCTTGAAAGCTTTCTTTTTGACTATTTGAGTTGCCTGTTTACTTGAAGATGGTCCGTTTACAGGGGCTGCACTTGCACTTTTCTTCTTGAAAGCCTTCTTTTTAGCAATTTGAGTTGGCTGCTTACTTGAAGATGGTCCGTTTACAGGGGTTGCACTTGCACTTTTCTTCTTAAAAGCCTTCTTTTTAGCTATTTGACTTGGCTGCTTACTTGAAGGCGGTCCGTTTACAGGGGTCTCACTTGCATTTTTCTTCTTGAAAGCCTTCTTTTTAGCTATTTGAGTTGGCTGTTTACTTGAAGATGGTCCATTTACCGGGGTTGCACTTGCACTTTTCTTCTTCAAAGCCTTCTTTTTAGCTAGTTGACTTGGCTGCTTACTTGAAGATGGTCCGCTTACAGGGGTTGCACTTGCACTTTTCTTCTTCAAACCCTTCTTTTTAGCTATTTGACTTGGCTGTTTACTTGAAGATGGTCCGTTTACAGGGGTTGCGCTTTTCTTCTTGGAAGCCTTCTTCTTAGCTATTTGAGTTGGCTGTTTACTTGAAGATGGTCTGTCATGGGATACTTTTTGACGTTTCGTGCCTGATTACAGTCGCAGGCAAAAACAAACATATAGAATATGTACTACAGCTTAGAACCAAAAAAAGCTAATCATCTACTTGAAAATTTTGTAATACAGTTGTATGAAGAATGTCGATCATACCTTTATTTTTATTCAAAGCAAAATCTTTCTTTTTTAATTTCAGTTTGGCTGCCACGTGTTTCCCTACAGACATTCTTGATCTGTTTGCTTCATTCTTCCAAGGCTAAAAACCATAACAGAAAAAATATAAGATACCTGAGAAGTAGCAGCATTTACAAAAACAAGATTATATCAATATATCATGACCATTACATATATACCCGTGGAAACCTTGTATGATATCAAATTTACCCAGCCAATAAAAATTATTATTAGACATACCCCTCTAAAATAATTAAAAGTTCATATTAACCCATTTCATTAAATACAATTATAATATGGCCATTACATTCTTCGTTTTTTTTTCCTATGCTCTAAACTGTCATATCTAAATAGTTTTAAAAGAAGGCTATAAATATCATAAAGTTGAAGACGGGTATATTTGATATTATACTTTTTGTTGAGAGGAATACTTATGAAATTATCCTTGTCAGTATTTACCCGTCTGAATGTCCCAAACTTGTAGAGAGACCGATTTCTCACTAGCAAAGTAGAACGTCGATGGCGGTTTATGGAGGGTGTGGTCCATAACACTTTGATCTTTAAGTAAAAAGGTAACATGAATTAAACTGGAATAGGACATGGTTATGCCAAAAAATCATGCAAGTAAAATTTTGATTTCTGACTAACCAAAAATTTTTGTTTATCTCTTGATTCACATTTGCGCACTTTAACTATCCTCCCAGCAACAGTTCTTTTCTTCTCCACCTTTTTTCCTCCCACAAAGACGAGTTGTTTAAACAACACAATATCCTTTTCGCGCGCATCACCTGCATTTGAAGAAACATGATGCTTCAAAACATTAATGACCAAATTTCTGATGGAAAAAAAGAAAAAGAAAACGAGAGAACTATTACCAGTGCAGTTGATGGAAAATGATGATTTGGGAAAACGTAATTTGAACGATTCATTTGTTGACCTGGAAATCATGGGACAAATTTATATCACCAAGATCATTACTGAAAGTAAAAAAACAACCAAATAATTTTTATGTCTGACTATCGTATACACTTGTCAAATATTTATTCGTCATATGATATATTAATTTTGATACAGATGTTTAATCTACATAGTTAAAACATCATGAAAAAAGAGCTCTATGTATAAAAAGATTCAAGATTCGTTTCAAAGCAAGTGCATCCAGAATCAATGTTGTCCTTTGGATATGAACATGGCATACACAGAGAAATTTTTTAGTACAAAATATTTATTATTGCTAAATTCTTGTAATCCATTCAGGGTCAGAAAACCTAGATCCACCACAGCATCCAACCTTCAAATAGTGTGATATACATAGAGATGATAAAAACATCAAACTTATTACTTTGTTGTCATGTACACTCTGTCAGTCAAGAACTAGGGTTGAAATTTCCTTATACAACATTAAACTGACACAAAATCAACAGATTTTTCATTTTTGGTTGGGCAGCCAACCCCGCCGTTCAATAAAAAGGCCATGCCTAGTCTGACATGTCTAACTTGTTTAATAAATGAGTTGTTTCGAGTTGTACAAATACAAATTACAAGTTCAACCGGGTTACAACTTCAACAACCTGTTTGTGGCCAGTTTAACCCGCTTACAACTTGATTACAATTTATTTACAATCCAACAGTCCGTTTGCCACTCTATTAAATCTGTGTAAACGGATTACACTGGTTGTGCTATGGTTACATGGTATTAAACATGTCACTATATCAAGGCTGGGGTTGATGTCTTTGACATAAATAAATATAAGGTTCGTATTTGGGTCCATATCATCACCATTTAACCTGCCGAACCCAAACCTGTCAATATGGCATCATTGCCGCTCCTACAGAACACATATCCTTTACACAGTGTTAAAAGGTCTGCCAAATAAATACCTTTCAACGGGGGTTCAGAGTTCTGATGATGATGATCAGGTGGCTGAGAGAAGGCCTGATTAGATCCTTCTTGTCCACTGTTGCGATGACTGTAGTCCGTAAAACCAAAAGGCAGCAAAGTTTTGTCATATGAATATGGCATCATTGCTGCTCCTACAGAACACATATCCTTTACACAGTATTAAAAAGTCAGCCAGATAAATACCTTTGAACGGGTGGTTCAGAGTTCTGATGATGGTGATCAGGTGGCCGAGAGCCCAGATTAGATCCTTCTTGTCCACTGTTGCGATGACTGTAGTCCGTAAAACCAAAAGGCAGCAAAGTTCTGTCATATGAATATGGCATCATTGTCACTCCTACAGAACACATATCCTTTACACAGTATTATAAGGTCAGCCGAATAAATACCTTTGAACGGGTGGTTCAGAGTTCTGATGATGGTGATCAGGTGGCTGAGAGAAGGCCTGATTAGATCCTTCTTGTCCACTGTTCCGATGACTGTAGTCCGCAAAACCAAAAGGCAACAAAGTTCTGTCATGTGACAATGACAATGATGCTTCTTGTAGGTGATGGTCAGGATAAATGGAACTGTTTGGATCTGAGTGATAAGTCAGTTGTAATGACCTTTTTAATTCCATGTTTTGAAACCAAACAGCCTGATTGTAAACGGAATTATCATAAGATCGTCCACTATGGGACAGCTTATGACGCTTTGTACCTGATTATAAAAAGAGGCAAGACAAAAAGAATGAGAATGTCTTCCAGCTGGCAATTGAAACAAGCTAATTACCGACTTTTCAGACTTGTGCTCTTGCAAATGCCAATCATACCTTTATTGTCCCCAGATGCAATTTCCCTCAGTTTGCGTTTATACCTAGCTGCTTTCCCTCGCTCATGTTTCTCTTTAAGAACTTCTGATCTTTCTGCCTCACTCTTCCAAGGCTACAACCAGTATAAAAATATAAGATACCGGAGAAACATCACTGTTTGCAACTTTGCATAATCCGTAACTACCTGTCTAAATGTCCCATATCTGTAGAGATTCCGACCTTTTACTAGCAAAATGGAAAGTGGATTGAGTTTTTTGGACCGTTCACTCCACAATACTTCAACCTTGAAAAAAAAAACGTAACATCAATCAACTTAGAGCATTCACATCCCATTCTGTAAAAATATGTGAGTAGAGTTTTTAAATTATATGGTATGGTTTTGGGTGGTTCTGAGTGGAGGAGAGAGAAAATGTTACTGTTCATCTGTAAATTTGAAGATTCACTGTTCAACCCTTATAAATTTTTTAATATTTTTAAAAGTGGTTGTGAGTGAAGGAGAGAGAAAAGATAATAATAAAGGTATTGAAAAATATTATTTAATTGAAAGGAGAGAGAAAAAGTAGTTGCTTTTAGTGTAAGTATAAGGATAAAAATAAAGAATGGGATGTGAATGCTCTTAGTACACTAAATATGGCATGCTTAGAGTACACTAAATATGGTTTCAAACTATCTTTGTCAGCCTAACCGAGAATGTATGTTGTTGTGTTGATGCACTGTAACTTTCTTTAAGTATCCTCCCGGCAATAGTTCTTCTCTCAAATATTTCTGTTGGCTGTTGTACATGTTTTGTTTGAATAACACAACATCTCCTCTGCATGCATCACCTGCATAGGAAGAAACATTTTACTTACAAACATTGACAAACAATCTTCTCAAGAGAACATAAAGAAGGACAAAAGGAGGAATCATACCGGTACAGTTGATGGTAAATGATGATCTGGGAAAAAATGATTCGCCCCCTCCATCTCTTAACCTGTTTAAAAGATTAAGGAAAGACTTGTGTATTGTAAAGATTAAAACCCTCCAAACACGGTATCTCATAGTTTGAGGCTAGATTTGTGTTACTATAGGATATACAAAAACATCTTAACTAAATCGTTAGGTACAACTTTTTTCACCAAAAGAACAAAAAATGCTAAAGAGTACATATATTATGAGACTTAATCCGGGATGGCTTAACAAGAAATGAGTAGCAACAAACATTTTAACAAGCAATGGTGATCCTATTGAAAAGCACATTAGACAAAACATATACAAAACGCCTTTGTTTCATAGACAATGACAAAAAGTCTCACTGAATTATCCTAAAACACAATTTCAAAAATGTTTTATCCTCCCTCACAAACTAAATTTGTTAATCAAAGAAAAATGTTTAAAAATACATTATCATATCATTTCTGAAGTGTCATGCTTTTTAAAGACAAAACAGAGAAGTGACCAATCTCTTTAAAAAATCAGTAGCAATCAGGGAAGATATGAGAGTTGACCGTATAGAACAATAACGCTAATTGCAATAAGGTTCTACTGATGTATCATAGGGATCAGTTTTAAAGTTTTATCAAAGAAAAACTCATATTAAACCGCTAGCATCAAAAAATCATAAATTCAACTCTTGCTATGTGTGGGACAAAGAGTCATCAATATCTTTCAGGATAGCAGAGTTAATGAACAGTGGAATTAAATAATATGAAATACAGGGCCACAAAGAAAACTATCTGCAATTAGGCGGAACTAGTTTATGACTGCAACTGATAACTAACCTCCCAGGCCCTTTTAGAGACAAAACAAAGAAGTGGCCAATCTCTTACAGAAGAATGGCTAGCAATCAGAGTTATGAGCCAGGTGGTCAAAGGAACTAAGCAGACTCAAAGCGCAAAGGCCTTTTGTGTCGCCTAGGCACAAAGCACCCAAAAAAAGTAATGCACACCCAAAAAAGAAAAGAAAAAAGCACCATTAAGAAATTTTAAAAAAAATACAAAATAGACATAGAAAGTTAAAAAAGAATATAAAATCTGATAATAAACAAATTATTAATCTAATAAAAAAATTTATATTCGACTTTCTATTAATTCTTTACGGTTTTTAGACAAATTCTGCTAGTAACTGTCTACTTTGCAAACTACACGCTAGAGTCAGCAAGCACAGTTAGCAGTAATCATATCCCATTAACCTTTTCACTCCAATAAAATGTAAACAAAATTAACAACAAAAGCCTATTCAATGTTTGTTCTTTCTACCATCCGGTTTTACTGCATCAACTGTAGGTAATTCTACTTCATTCCTCCACCACATGCAGATTCCATGCACATTGTCCACTCTTTTCTATCTATAGGTGGCAAAATGGACGGGTTGGATTGGGTTGTTGATGGGTCAAGATGGGTTTGGATTAGGATGGGTTTAGGTCAGAATGAGTTGATTAAAAAAAGGTCATGATGGATACGGATCAGGATGGGCAAGATGGGTACGGATCAAGATGGATAGGGTAAAACACTTTTCAATGAAATAGGTGCAATAAATTAGTAACAACGAGCTTCCAAAAGCAATACTCAGCACAACTTGATTCTAATTTATGCCTTAATTCTAGATTTACTTGCCAACTCCAATAATCTTTAATTCAGCAATTAATATAGTAATCTCGCTCTTCTTCGTACCCTTTGCTAATTCAAATCACAACACACCATGTGTTATTTGTTTGAAGCAATCGAAGCTACCTTGGGTTTCCATTACTATCATAGGCAAGTGTTTCATCACCTCTTTGTACTTGATCTTCATCATTTCCATCAATTCTAACACCACTTCCACCGATTCCGGTAACCCCTACAATCCAACCCAAATTGCAAATTTATAGAAGCAACAAGTATCTCAATTAGGTAAGCTCGATGGAATCAGTGGGTTCCAGTCAAACCGAGGGGCAATCACGATAAAAGCGATGGTTCCTTTGACAATTTACAAACTATCTGTAACGGCGGTAGGTTCCTTTGGCGGCGGTGGTCTGCGATTAGTCGATGTCGCTGGTGGATAGTAGAAATGAATGAACAAAATTTGAAGACTGTGAACTAAGAGACCTAGGTTATTGAGAAGAAAGAAAACACCACCCATCCTGACCCTTACATTATTTCACTTAATCCATCCTCACCCATAGGCATTTTCCTTCAGCCCACCCAGCCAATTTTTGACCCACTGTTGAGTTGGTCTTAAGGCCCAAATTAACTTGACATGGCATAAGAATTGCCCAAAATGACTCAAACTTAATACATGGGTCTCTTTTGCCAGGCCTACTTCTACCCCACTCTCATCCTCCATCGTAGGTAGTATAAATAGGTGTAGATCCAAAATCTAAAACAAATAAAAAAATCTCTTGAACTCACCAAGCGACTTGCTATTGAGGCTTCTAGGTTGCACCTCACCTAAGCGACTTACGCGCTTCTAACTACATCGGTTATGAGAATTCAAATCAGTACTTTTGGATTTATCATGGAAAAACTCATTCTAGCATTAAAAATTCAAAAAAAAAATCAATGTTTGCTATGAGGAAAACAAAGAGTCTCAAATATCTTGCAGAATAGACTTGCATACTTGATAGTTGATAAACAATGGAATTAAGCCACAGAGAAAAACTATATACAAATAGGCAGAACTACAATTGATAGCTCGCGTCCAATGCTCATTTTATAGACAAAACAAAGAAGTGGTTTCAGAAGATCAGCTAGCAATCATAAGAGTCATGAGGAGTCAACAATTGGTAGTACTCTAGTACTTTACAGTAAAAATCAGTACTAGAAGCTATATCAGTGGAAACCAAAAAAAAATGTAGCATCAACAACTCAAAAAGGTGAACTCTTTCTGCAAGTAGAACAAAGAGTGTCCAGTATCAGTCAGGATAGCAGAGTTGACAATGGAAATAAAACAATTCAAAATACAGAACCACAAAAAAAACTAATCATAAATAGATGCAATGAGTTTATAACTACAACAATAACAACCTTCCATGTGTCTCTTTAGATAGAAAAAAAAAGAGAGTTGCCAATGTCTTTCAGAACATAAGCTAGTAATCATGAGAGTTATAATAATTCAACAAAAAGAAGTATTCTATCCCTTTACAATAAAAAATCAGCCTTGGAAATTTACCAAGAAAAAACTTGTAAAATACGTTCTTTCATCAAAAATTCAAAAGAGACAACTCTATCTATGAGTAGAACAAAGAGTGCCCAGTTTCATTCAGGAAAGCAGAGTTGATGAACAGTAGAGCTAAGATAATTTGAAACAAGGGACCACACCAAAAAAAAAAAAAACTGTTCACCAATAGGTAACTAGATTAGAACTGCAACTGATGACTAACCTTCCATGCTCTTTTTAGTGACAGAACAAAGAATTAGTTAATCTCTTTCAAAAGATCAGCTAGTAATCAAAGGAGTTACATAAAATCAACATATAGGACTATTCTATTACTTTACCACCATAGGTAACAATACTATAAGTTTTATCAAAGAAAAGCTCATAAAAAATTTCTAGCATCAAAAACTCAAAAATACCAACTCTTTCTATAAGTAGAACAAAGAGTGCTAGCATCATTCAGGATAGCAGAGTTAATAAACAATGGAGCTAAGATAATTTGAAATATGAACTACAAATAAAACTATACGCAAATAGGCGCAACTTGTTTATGACTGCAACTGATAACAGACTTTCCATGCTCTTTTCAGAGATAGAACAAAGAAGTGGCCAATCTCTTTCAGAAGATCAGCTAGCAATGAGAAGACTTGTGAGAATGGAACTCAACATATAGAGCCATAACATCTAACTGCGAAAAGGTTCTAGTAATTTATCAAAGAAATCAGTAGTAAAAGTTCTATCAAGAAAAAGACTCAAGACATAGCCTCAAGAATTCAAAAATGTCAACTCTTGCTATGAGTAGAACAGAGAGTTCCCAATATATTTATGAACGGCAGAGTTGGTAAACAGTGAAAATAAAATAATTATATTTCCGGGACCACAAAAAAAACTATTCACAATGAGGTGCAATAGTTAATGACAGTAACTGATACTAACCTCTCATGCTCTTTGATGCGCTGTATGCACTCCTCCTTGGTCCCAGATACCCTCATTCCATGCTTCCGCAAGTATGTTTTACACTCTAAAAGACTTGGATCCTGTAAATCATTAGCTCCTGGAAAGCTAGAATGATGTCAACAAATGTTATGTGCCCTATAAGCGTTTTGTTTCTTTCTTATGTTTTTTTCCCAGAATTCTCTTTCCTTTTTTTTCAGAAACAAGGTTCTTGAAAAGAGTTCAAACTCAAACACAAAAGAAGATGAGAAAATGAGAAGAGGGAAAGAATGTAAGGGATTTAACAATGGAAACTGTCATCTCTTCTTTTCTTTCTGATCTCATAGAGAAAACAGCTCCCAAATCTGTGATATCTTCACAGGTAGGTGAAAGGCTTTACAGACAGATCAGACCTATTTTTTGTCATTAGCCAAATGCCCATCATCTATTGACTGCTTTCTTTAGTTGAAATGTTGAATCAACTAAAACATACCCTCTTATCTTAGTATAACAGTAAACTGCGTATGAAGATTCAATCTACATGGACTGTACTCATTCATGGCTATAACAAACTTACGACACGAAACAAAAAAACATCCATTGTGGCAACATAAAGAACTTCAACTATTGCAAATAATCTTAGAACATGTCAACAATTCCAAAACCCTAAAAATGATACTCCCACACAACCACAAGCATACACAATCTCAAGCTTATATTTGTCCAACCTTCTCCTTTCAATACGCAATCTAAAGAGCACACCACCCACTTACCCTGCCTGTTAACTATATTATTGCACTTTCCAATTTCGCCCAAATAACTACAGCCATAAATAACACTGTTAAAGATGTAGATAAACTTATGTTACCCTTGAATCAAATTTCAACTAGATTAAACTGTAACGCTTTGAATAGAATCAAAGGAATATCGACTTGAGCAGTCTCAAACAATAAAAGTGTAGTTGACTTTCGGCTTATAAGTTAACTATCAACCATTGAGGATCAAACTCCTTATAGATACTAATGTGCTTAATCACATAAACTATCACTAAAACTGCCAATCTACATCCGTTCCACAATGAAGATCAAAATAAACAAATACGAATGTGCGGACTCGTTTCAAAACTAAACCAGTCATGTGTAATCAATTAAAACAAATGACGAACAAGGATCCAAACCTTGATTAGAAGGATGAGATCTGTGACGGCGTTCGTCGCAACTATCAATACATCCATCAAAGGTTCTTCGGTCACCGTCGTCTTCGTCGTCGTCGGAGATTATGATTACGTCAGGCTTGACCACCGTCATCGTAATCCACCGTTACAAGCAAGATTAGAGGATGCTTTGTACGATAAAAGGAGATTCAAAACATACAAATTTAGGAGAATTATTATTATCATACGGGCGAATATATAGTCCAGTCAGGTACGGGCCTAATGGGCCGTGAAGTAAATCTAGATTCATGATGGATGAGATCTTCCTTTAGAAAAATAAAATCTCCAGACAGTTGACACATAACGATAGATTTTGCGATCATTTCTCTTACTATTTTTAAATCTTTATAATGTTATTAATTAAATAATTAGAGATGTGAAAGTCGAAAATTCAGTAAATAACGATATATTTATCATATATTTATCGTGTGAATGTTTGATTGAAATTTGAGTCTCATATATAATATCACAACTCGTCATGATTTAGTCCACATTGTATAAATATGTATGTTGGGTCTTGAATGAAATAAACAGAAAAAAGTTAGCAAGCAAAATTATCTTTTTGCGTGTGTTTTTGGTAAGTGTTTATTGGGCCGGAACCAACAAAAATGATTACAAACCAAAATTTGAAGGTAATTGTTTGTGAATATGACAGATATCTTACAAACGACGCAAAAGGTTGTTTATAACGATATCATAAAGATAAAATCATAAGGAAGTCATAACAATAGAACAAACTTTACTTGAATGTTGATCAAAGATAAATAAAGACTTTAGTAAACATGGAATAAAGACTCTTAACAGAGGTTGAGACAGTGAATGAGAAGAAATAAATACCATAAAACTCTCTCGATAAGTATCAGGGTTTTTCAATAGGAAAGACGTGTAAAGCATCCAGTGAGAAGAAAGATAAACCGAGAGATGGAAAGACAGCATGAGATTTCAATACAAGAAATCATAGTGTTGGAGATTATTAGGTTCAAGTTAGTTTGTTGTGAGAGTTTTAATTTATTTTTAAATGATTGTTTCTTGGGACTAGTTACATCTAATGTTTATTACCACTAAAATGGTGCAGATACGAGTTCCACAAGTACCTTTCTTAGATTCCAGTTCTTAAACCCATCTAAAATGCAATTGTAATTTATTTTAAATTTTAGTAATTTGTTCTCTTTATTGATTCTTGATAAAAGTTATATTCAATCATTTTTAAGAAACATATACCATCAATTTAAGAGTTAACAAAATTTTTTAATTAAATTAGAACGTTTTAAAGATAGTTTAATATATAGAATTCAGTTTAGTGCCATTTTTTTATATTTTACAAGTTATAAGACTTTAATATACAAAATAAAGAATAAAGAGACATGGTTAAGAAAAATTTAATATTAACCCTATTTTTAATAGAAGTTTATAAAAACAACACATTTGATAAATCTCTTTTTCAGAATCGTTATTGAGCTATATATGTTACTAGATTAGAGCCCATGTATTATATCGGTGAAATAAATAAAACATATCAAAACTATTAGTTGTATGATATTTTATTTTCTAGATATTATTAGCTATTGGTGAAATAAAAATATAATGAATATTTAAAAGTTATAACAAATAATAAAATTAAAAATTATTACTCTATATTTAAAGATAAAATATGTCTAAAATCATATAAGTTAGTATGTATAATAAATTATTAAAATAAGAATATTTATAATTTTGATGTTTAATATTTTAGTTTACTTATTTAAAATAATTATCATTTTATATGAGAGAGACAATAAACACACATAAATTATTACCATGTTTGTTTTAACATATTTTAATTAAAAAAATCAAATTGATTGTTTTTATAATTTTCATACTTATTATGAGAGAGCCGAGACAAGGATTTTTTTAATATGCTATAATGATGATATGTGTCATTTGATATTTTAGAATTACGAAACGTGTCTCAAAAAAACCTTTTTTTATTATATGTTATAGATTAACGAGGGATATGTTTGTCCATATGTTAGTAGCAACTTATCCTGGGTCAACACATTTAAATATTAAGTTTCTTTTTAACAGTATACAAACTTTCAGTGGACAAAGTACAAGTTAGTGTAAACGAGTTGCTTAAGATCTAAACCATAAAGCACACACACACCCCACCAAATTACCTAAAACCATCATTCATATCCTATCATCATCCTTTGTCCCTGGTGCAAAGAGGCTGTCACTTGCACCCATAGTTGATTAGAACATGAAGCATCTGTGACGACGACTACTACAATACAGTACAAATACAAGGGCAATCGCATACATGTTCTTGTTTTTTCTAGTCAGAAAATTGATGTATAAACGGACGTATTTCCCACCTTTTAACTTTAAATCGAAACACAAATTCGACTGGACCATCTTTACACCATGCAGAACCACATAAACAGGTGTCATTGAGGTTTGTTAGCAAGGGCCCGACTCGAGACACCATGCAATAATTTCACAAAGCCAAGGAAACTGAGCTTTCCATCGGTATGTCTAATCCAGTCATGAAGGACCGCGTGAACTGGGACCGATGGGCTGAGACCAAGTTCCTGGAGAAATCAATAAAAAACATTAAGTGTAAATAAAATCTTGACTCTTGAGAGTTAGGTTTTAGAAAAAAAGTGAGTTTAACTTACAGAAGCTAGTTCTTCAATCATGATGGCTCGGTTGCCATCTTTTTCGAAGAGTTCATAGGCACAACGAGCATGTTGTTCCCATCTATCAAGAGCCTCAAGCTGATAAATGTTTATGGCAGCTGCACAAAATTCCTCAAAATCCATCCTTCGGTATTGAAGCGCACTAAGCTGCAATAAATAAATAAATAAGCGTAAATAACGTGAGTAAAGTGGTGTATATTTGATACAGAAGCGATTTCATATATAACCCTTAAACTTGTATGATATCACAGAATACCCATATAATATGGAAAGGGTATAAGTGTCACAAATCGGATGATGGGTATGTTTGATGCTATTATTTTTCATTGGGTAATATGATACTATACCAAGTTTTAAGGGGATATATGAGATTGTCCCCTTTAATAAATATACTTATCAAATGGCATACCGATGCTAGGAAATCATGGACTCGTGACTCCTTCATGGCATCCGTAGCATGTTTCATCAACGCCTGTGACAGTTCATGAACAAACTCAATGCTAATTTTATACTAATTTTGATAATAAAACACTTACAGGAGTAGGTTTTCATATAGTTATATAAGTTAGCATAAGATATAATATTAAATTGCTTGGTCACTCACTGCTTTCATATTTTCCATGTTTATGGATCCGCTTTTGCTTGGTTCCAACAAAGAAAACTGCTCCTTCAAATAATACAGCTCGTCTACTGTCAACGTCTTCGATAACGCCTGCAAGTTAGCAAAGAAACAATAACTACATTAAACAACCAGTTGGTTTAAAAGACAATCTTGAACATGAACTAATAATAATAATTCACCAAAACCCACCCGTAAAGCAGCTTTACGAAGAGCAGAAGAACGCATATAACTCTTCATGAGTCTCAATATAGATATATCAAGAGGCACTTTCACTTCACTAGCATTATTTCTAATCCATGGATGACCTGCTCCATATTATATCATATCATACCATAATCAACACGATATCACAAATTAACCGTCTTTTTAGCGAGGAAAAATAAGCAAACTGAAGACACTTACTCAGAGCTTGAGCAGCCGTCAATCTTTTCCTAGGATCCTTATTTAATAAACGTTTGACAAAATCTTTTGCCTCGGATGATAGGGTGGGCCAAGGTACTTCATCAAAACTTGGATCGGCTTTCAAAACAGCCCGAAATATGCCGGATTCAGATCGAGCCCAGAAAGGACGGCTACCACAAAGAAGAATATATGCAATAACACCAATACTCCATACATCTGCCTCTGTACTGTATGATCTATGTAAAACTTCAGGTGCTACATAATATGCACTGCCCACAATATCATTTAGCCTTTCATCTGGAAACCATTAAAACGTAGCATCAGAGATACAAAAGAAAGAACAAGACCAATACATATATACACACATGTATGAAATGTGGAGAGTGAGAGAGGGTATACCAGGCTTCACGAAGTCTGACAAACCGAAATCTATGGCCTTAAGCGATGAATTTTCATCCTTAGACGTAAACAAGAAATTCTGATGCAATTATTAAAAATGGTTAGACAAAAATGTATAAAAGATAAAAACTTGAGTGATCTAAATCTTTAAACTGGTAAAGTTGTCACCTCTGGTTTCAAGTCCCGGTGAACAACACCTTGAAGATGACAAAACGCGACAACACTTAATATTTGTATCAATACGGCTTTAGCATCCTCTTCTGAGTATTTCCCGCCTCTGAAAAACAAGTTTCCAACTCAATTTATTAACTTACTTTGGTATGAGATCAAAGTTTTATATAACCTCAATACTCAAAACTTTGGACCAGTAGGAGGTGGCGACAGACAAGGGTCCTTTTCACCCATTGTATAATTTGAGTAAACCCAAATTGGTCTGTTCTCTAATTTCATTGACCCAAATGGACCCATATGCTAATTTGTTTTTTAACAAATCAACCCATTCTTTAAAGAGCAGGTCATGATCGCCACCTCTGCTGTCAAAAAAAATAAAAATCTTACCTTGAAAGTATTCTATCCAAGAGCTCCCCTCCTTCACATAACCTAAAACAATTAGATAAATTTAAGTTGAATAAAAATTAAATTTTATAGAAATACATTAAGAATGCAGGTTAGTCACAGGTTTAAGTTTGATAGCAGCACTTACTCCATTACAACGTAGACCTTTTCATAATCTTCGTACGCATCATAAAACTTCACTAAGTTCTTATGTCCTGTCATAGCGCTCAATATCTTTACCTCCCTTCTCACATCTTCAATGGCTATTGCTGTTGTCATCTACAAAAACATATTTAAACCCAATTTAAAAAAATTTCAGATTGCAAGCTTTCCATAAACGGGACCAGTCTTCAACAGCCAAACACAGAGATCTTATTTTACACGATCCCATTAGTTAGCAGGGTATTGACGGTCCTGTGAGTTTCCAGTATCAGGTTCTCAAAGTTTAAAACGTTACATAGATCTTGCAGACCCAAATTGATGCCACACATAGCAATTCAACAGCACAGATGATGAACAATCACTAAAAATTGCAAATTCTCATGGCTGATCAACATAATTTGAATGAAAACAATCTTTACTGATTACAGCTTCCAGACAAATTTACAGATTCAACTCCCCAAATTAGTTCAATTTACCTTAAAAAGAAATTGAATCAAGAACTCTGAAAGTTGACCACTGAAATCACAAAACCAGAGTTTAATGTGTATATATGAATATATGATCAAATCAACATCAGATCTGATCACTGCACCGCACAGATCAAACCACACACCCAATCCCACAAAACCACAAATCAATAAACGAATCAAAAGCAATTTGAACAAACCAACCTTTGACTTCGGAATAACCTTGACTGCAACTTCTTGACCCTTGAGTTCCCCTTTCTTAAACTTAGCTTTACAAGTGTATCCAAAATGCCCTCTTCCCACTTCTTCACCGAGTTCATATTTACTCCCAAAGTGCTTCGAAAACCCAAAGCTTTTATCCAACCCAGAAGCCCCTTCAACCTCTGCTCCCTCAGGTATCACCGCCTCATTCGGCTTCACCGACCCATGCCGTCGAGCCAACACCGACTTAATATGCTTCGCCGGAGACGGCGGAGGAAACGGCCGCCGGAAGAACCTCCTCGGCGTCGAATTAGAGCTCGCATTCGGCGCCGGAGACTTCGCCGGAGACGATTTCTTCGAGAACCAATTCCGACCAGGGCTCGGGCTATAAACGGAAAAAATGGGGACTTTTTACCCACATCAGTTTCAACCTTCGTTGTCACCTCTTTATCGTCATTATCATCTCTCGCCGGAATATCGACGTCGTAATGGCCGGAGAGTTTGGATCCCGTCGAGGGTTTAGAGCTGCAACCACCCATTTGGTGATTTGGGGGTTCCGCTGCAAATCACTACCCCTAAAATAGAAATTAACAGGCTTTTCAGTGAGGAGGATAAATAATTAATCTAGCTTTGATGAAGGGTGTTTGTATGATGCAACATTGTGAAAGTGATTCGATTAGATTGGATGAGATGTTTGAATTTGTTCTAGGGTTTGTTTACTGCAATTTTGTGAAATTGGTGTTGGATAAAGAGAGAGAAAGTGAGAAGGGGGGGGGGGGGGGGGGGGGGAGAGTGTGTGTGAGGATGATGGAGATCTGTAAATGGCGATAAAAGGAAAGTGTGGAGGGAGAAAGTGTGTGTGTTAACTTTCGTGGAAGTTTGTGATTTTTTTTAAATTAAATTCAACAAGATGCATGCAACTGTAACGGTACTTTGATTTAGGGACAAACGATGAAATAGATTTCGGATTTTGACTTGTATCTTCAAAATTGATATCTAGACCAAGCGTCCAAGCGTACAACATCATCACCGGTCTCTTGGCCGGTGATGGACTCATGGCGTCGTGTCAACACATCACACCCCGACGTTGTGTCACCACACCACACCCCATATCAACGTGGTCTTGATTTTAAGTTGTTCGCGGTGGTGTATTGGATTGCTTAGATAATTATTGTAATAATAATATTCATAAAAACAGTTTAAGGTGAAAAGTACATATTTAGTTTTTAATGATTTAGGTCTTAGAATCTTATTGGTTTTTAGGGACTGTAATTTATGTCCAGGACTTTAGGGTTGAATTAACAGGTCTATTTGTTTGTTTTTTATGATAAAATTGTTTTTATTAAAAAATATTAGAAATTAATTTTTATGGAATTTCACGTGTAAAAGCTGGAATAGATTTAGCTTTAACAAACAAATTTGATTTCAAATAGGTTATTATCCATAGGTAGTTTCTTGCCCCTTTCCTCGAAATACAAATTCATCAAATTTGGTCATTGCTTTTTTTCTTATGGTTTAAAAATCACACACAAAACTACTTGTTCTTGATCTAGTTTGGGTTTTATAGAAAACTAGTAAGAACTAATGATAAAGGTGGAATTGTTGAAGGGAACATGAAAGAGTCTCGGACTTAATAAAAAGATACGTAACTCAATAAGGATGAGCTTTAATATTTAAAGGTGATCAAGGATGAATTTAAGCAAAAGTCAAATATTGATTCTTTTGACATTTTTGTGTGTATTTAGTAGTTTGGTCACTAGTTCTATTATTAATCATTAGAATGCTATGTAGTTTACGCATATTGTTGAATATATATGATTTTTTTCCTTAATGTACTTTGACATCTTATCCAGCGCCGTTCACTTTTCTTCAGTTTACTTTGTGACCCGAATCATGTTTGATTTTATCAATTTAATCTGTTATGACTCATTTTTAGATTTGATCATTTTACAAGACTTTATTTATCTCTAGTTTAACACAGTAAACATTTCTCATATAAGACGGAGATATCACTTGAGTGATTCCACTCATTCATAAGTTCTCTCTTTACGTGGATGCCATATCATCCTCATTCAAAGATAAATGTCTTTTATAATTTTATTCGAAGAACTTCACTCGTTCACTATATATACAAATTTTAAACCACAATATACAACCCATCCTCTCATTCTCATCCCTTATTCATGACATCATATTCATAAACATCATATGTTTTGCTGCTCACTAAGGCAAGTGTGGTGATGTTCCATGAGCTCATTCGCGGTACCCCACTATCACGTCACCTCTCTCGTGCCGGTCACGAAGCCACTTTCATCCCTCACAAACTCTAACATGAATTAGTCTATCTTGATTTTTTGAAAATTTAGGAATTAGCTTGGTTTCGACTTCAATTTGTATAAAACCCAAGTGGAAAACAATATTTTTATTGTTTCTATTAATCACCCATTGTATAAATAATTGTAAATTGAAACTATCGTTTTCTTTTTGTTAAATTGCCATGAGACACCATTTGCGCGATTAATTAAAATGGTACTTTGGTCAATAGACGGGTCTTTTTCATCTTCGTAGACTCATAGTTGTCTTTGAGTACTTGTTGAAAGTAATTAATTGAAAAAAAGTGAAAATCAAAACAATTAAAGTAAATATATTCTATATATAATTTGTGAGTGTTGACTATTGTTTTGATTTTATACCCTTATCAAAACATTTCTCAATTTGATTGCATTTTTTAATCAACTTGAACATCTACAATGAGCCCTTTAATCGCTTTTGTTGGTTCCTTCGACTCTTTGAGGTCTAATTTTCTTTTTACCAAGTTAAACCACCAAGTATTTTTGTTTTGGATGTCCTTATTAGTTTAATTTGGTTTAATACACACGTCATTTATGAAAATTGGACCCTGAATGTTGTCTATGCCCACAATGTTATATTTAAATCAAACATTTGTGTTCTGAAATCAAAGAGACAAATAATATTTAATTTTTTTACTTTTATATTTCATTCGTCTATAGGAGATTTTTATGTTATTTTATTTTATATACTTTTGATGATGTGTCGTTTAGTTTTGCTAATGTGTGATGTATATTTTAGGTAAAACAACCATACATTCATGAAAGAAATGAAGAAGCCACAAGATATCAAACATAATATAACTCCGCTACTTTTTTTAATATTTAAAAGCTTTTATAGCTTTTTTTTATCAAACCAGTGGTTAACTTCTCAGACGTGAATTATCATTATTAACATCAAGTACTAAGTTGATTTAAAGTGTAAATCCTTTTAAGAGTGTGCTACGCTAATTATCATGAAAAGGAAAATTTTAAGATCATTTTCATGACATTTTAGAAATAAATTGTAAACCATTACAAAAGAAACGTTAGGATTACAGTTTAAATGAAAATTGAGTAGTTAATTTTTTTTTCTTATCGACTCCCTATTGCCTGCTTTACGTTTTATTTCTTCCTGCTTAACAAATATAATAATTATATTAGAAAAGATATGACAAAATAAGTAAACATGATTATTAGATTCTTGTAGTTTCACCTTTCCGATAGTTAAGATTTTTTTTAAAATAAAATAAGGAAAAATTGTTAAATAAACAAGAAAACAGGCAATGGCTTTGTAGACCAAGGTATACTTTAGCGTGTATTAATCATTTTTCCAGTTTTCCCGGTGATATTCGCACGATAGCCATTCTTAGATATAATATCTCATAATTTTGATGTACATGAAAATAATATATATCATCTGTCCTTACAAAAAAATTATATAAAACTTTTGTTTGATATTTGTTAATTATGTATCTTATATGTTATGTCTTAATTTCTTTGTGAGATCAAACGGTCAATGTATTTATTAAATTATAATTTGTCGGGTAATTTGGATTTAAGGAAATGCCTTCTTTTAATTTTAGTAAATATCTAAAATTTGTAGGAACCATTCATAAATTTTAAATAAAAACAGATTTTATTATATAAATAATGCACCTGAATATAAAACAAAAGTTACAATGATCATTACAGCTGAAAATAAACGTAAACAGAAGAACGGAAATGAAAAAGACTGAGGATCGTGTTAAACACAGGGACATTAAAATAAATTTCGAGCCTCCCAAGAAAACTCATTTTATTTTCCAGGGTACAATAGCCGACACAGTTGCTACTGTCAGGTTTGACCTAGAACCCGAATTACGTTGTAGAAGAGAAAATCAGAGATGAAAAATGTCTAGAGTCTGTTTGCTTCGGGTATTTGAGTTATTATTGATATTGTCCATTGAGGTACCCTTAGTATATATAAAGGAACTCAATTAATTCGAAAACATAACAACTCATTGAATCTTCAATGCTGATTATTCTAGTTCAATTTACTTGGTTAGAAACTGTAATTAGTTTTAGTTCATCCAATAGTCAAGGTGTAACTGAACTGTTACAGTCACAGCTGTTTCGGACCACATGGACTGAGACCATGCACCAAGGTCAATCACACATGTCTAGGCCCTCGATCCAGCCTTCAAAAATACTAAGACGGCTCTCAAACGACTCGCAGTGATGCAAAGTGCATAGTGAGCCATCAAAGCGGCACATTGCTCCTACATACCCACGCCACGTGTGTCTGTGTGCGTGCATGCGCGTGAGTTAACGGTGCTACGCACTCTCCGCGAATCGATTTAGTGTGATACTCTAGGAACAATATAATGAAGAGGCTATAAAATATAAACCAACCGACATTCTATCTTTTCTACTATGTTGGACAACTTCCCACACCATTAATTCATCATGCAATCCTAATTTAGGAGCATTGATATCACATTCAACACATAATTTATTGAATAAAGATTAATATACCAACAACAATGTAATTAAATACACGATAACATGAACATATGATATAAGGGCTCAGTCACAAGAATGATTAAAGCCATGATCGTACCAGCGATACGCTCTTAATTTTATTTACTAAACAATAAATCTTTAAAGTAATCTCTTAAAACTAAATATAAAGCATGTCTTTTAAAGTGTTCAAGGGTCTTATGTGTAGCGATGTGCCAGTGTTCTAGTTAGTCATTCTTAGAGCACCAATAACGTGTGATATGTTCATGGATAGTCACAGATGCTAGTGTTCATAGCAAGAAGGACGAGTGCGGATATGTGCTCATGAACGTTCGTGGCTAGCCCTTCCATATTTTTTAATGATTTTCTATTATTATAGCATATGCAAAAGAGAAATTGTAGGTTATGAGAAAAATTATTTGACTCATAAAATAATGTATGTACTTTTATTGCATAGTGCCATTATGAGACCGGTAAGTGGTTTATGCTTGAGTCATAAATAGCCATAGGCTTCCGATAAATGTCTTGTTTAACTCCGACAAAATTATTCGACTGATAACTAAGAGAAAATAATCGTATAACTCGGAATTTATTGAGTTGATGAATTAAGTATTAAGTGACAAACATTGATGATGTTTGTCGAGCTTTAGCTGCACAAATCATTTCTAATGGAAAATTTAAAAACATCGATCACGCGTATAAGGTGCAAATGAATTGAGCCGAGCTCGAGCTCGTCTAGGTTTGAGCTCGGGTCTGCGATCAACTCATTGATTATATATGTATACACGTATAATGGTACTGTTTATATATTATTTAAACACTTTTTGTCACAATTGTATACACGATAATTATATATTTAATAAATTAAATAAAAATTATTTAGATAAAAGTTTGTTCAGGCTCGCGAGCCGGTTAAAGCTCGAGCCCGTTAAACCTAGACTTGATTCAGGCTTTTAACAAGTCGATTTCAAGTACCTCAAAAACCTGTTTTACTCGGTTGCACTCTTAATCATATTATTACCTATCCTGGATGCCTATCTCACACAACAATTGCCGGTCAAAATCGCTCTTCTCACCACCCTCTAGCACAATTCGTGTGACCCCATTATTGCACACCAAATGGGGCACCCAAAAATGTCCAAGGACGCCACATGCTGTTAAAAGTTGTAATAGGAAAATCATGTCACAAGTAACTAAGATCTTTGTGATATTCTTCTCCAATCCGTAATTTGTCGCAATATTTCACCGCAGTTTTTGTGGCTAATTTGTGGCGGAAAATTCTTTCACAAAACACAAAATTAGCGTGGATACTTGTGTCCAAAATTTCTATACCAAAAAAATTTACAGTTCTTTTCTATCACAAGATAAGTAATAAACATATAACATGTACAAAGTATTTGAGATTATGATAAAGACACCTTTTTGATTATTAGTATTTTACATCAATACAGTTTCTATTTTTTATATCAATATTCAATACATGGTTGTATTAATGTGAGATTAAATAAATGTAATTAGGATATTTGACGGTCAACGACGACTATGTGGTCCAAGCTGTACGGTGGATGTCCATGTGGATTGCCTGTGTGGATCCTTTTTTCAATGCCTTTAAATCTCTTCGTACCATAATTAATCTAATAATATTGTACCTATTAATTTATATTTAGTGGAGATTTTTAAAATTATTTTAGATTTGCTTGGAGAAGGGAAAAAGGATATCTCAATAATTATTTGCTAAAATCGAAGAAAAACGCGCGGATTTGATTGGGTTATATCAATGTAAGTAAAGATCAAATGTTAACAACGATGCATAAGCTTAGTTTAAACGGATATTTTGATAAGTTGTTGATCTCAGTCAATGAGTCCTAGACCAACTAGTTTATGGGGAGACATCCTATGATTTTTCAAAGTAGAGGTTATGGGTTGGAGTAAAGGTTATGGGTTGGAGTCTCACTAGGTGCAATATGCTCCAAGTGGACCAAGAGTTTTACCACAGTGGGTCTTTGGGTGGTGGGTTTCTTTTGGAATGGCGGGCGAGCCGGGTAACCAACGTTGTCTGTGTTTGCGGGCGTGGGTGGCCTTTCACCAATGAGTTTACCCGGGTGACCGGGCATAAAAATTATTCATTCGCCGTTCAAAAAAAATTATGTTTGGCTTACAATGAAGTCTTGAAATTTTACTTTGTATGATGAAACGTTAATGTGGTAAGTGTATTGTTTATGTAGCAACTAAATATTAGACCCTTAGTTACACATTCCTTTATGGCAGCATGTTTGTTTAAAAATAAGAGAAGGATGTAGGGTTGTTAAATGTAAGATGTATGTAGTATGTACCCATTTTGAACTCGATATGAATTTGAAAATTTTATACCGATCTAACAATCATGTTAGACGCATAAACTTAAAGAAGACACATAAACTTAAAGAAGACACATACATAATTTAAAAGAGACACAACCCTTTTAACGTAAAAACTATAAAATTTCATGTTTAAGTATTACCACTCTAAATTCATAAACCAACACTAGATAACATTAATGTTATAAAAGAATTGCTCCCAAATACATAATGTGCCACTCATACTCTTCCAAATTTATGCTTTGACATAAAACACATCTTACAAATTTATAAAAACAACAATGTTCACTATAGAATACTTGAAATCAAATTTGGATAATCTGAGAGTCGTGAATATTACTTTTAGATCAAAATTATTCGGGTATTCTGTGGTTCACCCGAATAAATCAATTAGATATAACTCAGATGAGATCAATAATTAGTATATTTTGTTGTGTGACATGAACCAGAAGAAATAACAGAATGGTCAATATGTTTCGAGATCAATATTTGTAAGGAAGGGGATAAAACTACCGGATGCAATTTTCATATCAAAATATTACACTTTTTACCCTCAAGTTTCACATGTGAAATTTCGGTAAAATCAAATTTTTGTAGTTTTTAATAAGGTAATGTTTACCAAAATAAAAAAATGCCAAGCTAACCTGGCAACTCGACCCCAGCTAGAGGCTACCGCCCCTTGAACTTCGCTTCCAGGGGCGCTACCCCTGGAACCCCGCCAAAGGGTTGTTTCCCTCTTGGAACCCCCATTTGTTAGAGGCTTCGCCCCTAATAAGATTTTCAATTTCGAAGATGACAATAAACTCAAACAAGTGTGCACTATGCATCTTCTGACTTGTTTGATGGATATTATGATCAAATTGATTGTTAGTCAATCCAATTACACTAAAACAACTGTAACATTGCGTATTTGCGTTAAATAAAAAAAAATTAATTTTGTACAATACATTGATTTTTTTCAATAATTACAATAATAATAACAATAAAAAAAATATAGTAATTATATTAATAATAATAACAATAATAATAATAATAGTAATAATGAATTATAATAATAATATAATTTCTAACATGTCTTGTAATTAATAAATCTCTCACATAAAAAAAAATGATAACAATAATGAATTGCAGGGACCAAAGTGTAATTTATATAAAACTGAAACAAAATCTTATGTTTCAATTAACAACTTCTACAAACCACAAGGACCATTGTGTAAATTCCAAAAAGTACCCAACCCCACCCCCCATTTCCCTCGATCGTCTTCCCGAGTGGTCGACCAAGACCTACCAATTTGAGGCACTACGGAATTGAATAATCAAAAGGGGACTCGCACTAACGAAATTATGAACATTTAAAACACTCCTTCGGGATCAATTTCATCAAAAACAAACTCAAAACCCCATCTCGAAACCGAACACCCGTCGGACCTGCAACCTCTGTGAAATCCCATTTCCGATCAAATTTAATCAAAATTAACATAGGGTTATTGTTCCTTATCACCATACGAAGCTAACCCTAAGATTAATTTGATTATGGTTATGGTTTGAGCACCATTCGAACACCTTCTTCATCGCGGACCTGCAACTGTTCGAACACCACAAATCGAGCTTCAAAACTTGCAATTGGCAGAGGGTTTCTAGTTCCAATCATCATTCTAAGCTTACCTCAAATTTAATTCGATTATAATCAACAATTGAGCATCATTCGATTTACACATTCAACCGCGACTTGTTCTTCATCAGGTTAATCTCTAAATTGACACCATATATGAAATTACACATACACACACACTCGATTTTTCATGAGGGTCAAAAGCCCCATGATTGCAGAAGCATTTGATATCGAATTGAACTTCGATTTGGGCCTGGATCGAACCTAGGGTTCGAATGGATTTTGGGAATTGGGGTTTGATCGAGATTAAGCTTAAAACAATTTGAAGCCGGAACCTTTCGTGGCTTAGGCCTTTGGTTTGCTGGTTCCTGCGCTCCACTTCCAACAAGAGGTCCTGGTTTCGAAACCCGGCCACCTCACATATTTTTAAGCCTTCTTTTTAGGCTTTAAAAATTCAGAAAAAAATTCTAAAAATCATAAAAATATTTTTACAAACCTTAAAATTTTCTAAAACCCATATTTTTACAAACCTTAAAATTTTCTAAAACCCCTTAATTATTTTCTGAAATTATTTTTATATTTATTTCATTTATTTTTATTTGTTTTAAATAAATAAAACAAGTAATTGTATTATTCACCAATTTATAATTAGTGTATAATACATAATTATACAATAAATAAATTGAATTCAATATATATATATATATATATTATTCAATTATCGAAACAACTTTTATCTAAATAAATTACAGGTATATAATTTTACACCATCGTATACAATTTATAACATATGTATATAATTAACGTACAATATATAGTTACGTTTACTTATGTATAAATTTATTATATAAATATAATTATGTATGTAATCATACATGAAATTAGATATAATTACATGAATATATATAATTATGTATATAAATATACATATACAATTTATTAATAAATTGTATATATGTATAACTTATATGCATAAATTTTTATTAAATTCTGGACATAATCACTTTCAACAAATTCGTTTATTTCAAGACATTTCAAACCAAATAAAATTAATCAATTTAAACTACCATGGAAATCCTAATACATTCCCAAATTCCCAAATCATTATTATTCTAACTCGAGACACCGTTCCTTAGGTTAATCATAAGGAAATCGTTGGTGTCTAATCTATCACGTCCAAATTCAAACCTCATCAATCAAGTGAGTATTCATATCCCCTTTTATATCATTTCCTATTTGGGGGAAATCATGTGATACAATATATTCAATCATGATATTCTATTGTTGTTTCATTCTAAATTCAATTCAAGACAGGTTATGTTATTACTTGCAATTATGTGAACATACTATGGTAAACTGGACGACAGTAAAACCCTAATTCAATCAATCAATCCTGGTAACAATGTAAATCTACTGGTTTGGATAACCCACCCCATATGGCTTACGAGTGGTGATTGTACCAGAGGCAGGAGTTAATCTATGGTGTATGTGTGGAGTCTATTATATGCAAGTGTCAAGTCAAGGGGTTGTTATTGTGTCGGTTTATCTATATGCTTTACTATTGCAATATAAGTCTTAACGTTACCTTGTGAATTGGATTATTCTCAATCAATCAATCAATCTATATGTATACTCAAAACTATGATTACTCACCAGCTAATTCGTTAGCTGACTTTATTTTCTCACATGATTTCAGGTTAAGCAAGCTAGTGGACTTCTACTTGATCATATAAGACCTGGACTTAGTCAAAACAAAAGACAATTATTATTTGTGACTTTAACTGTTGTATTTGTATCTGCTAAATTCATGCTATCCTGTAATCTGATTTTAATATTATTTTCACTATTAGACAATCATGAGTTATGAACAATCAATCATTCCCTCGTCCGCTCCGATGATTCCGCCGTCGGTCGGGGTGTGACAACAACATTAACCTATGAACACACACGGTTGACACAAGACTAACCTTTTTAGATTATCGTTTTTGCCGGATAGGACCATGAAACTAGCTCAAACCCAACCTATAAATTCTTATATTATAGCATAATTATAATTATAAATGTACAATCCAAAAGATATAAACAAACAATCACACATTATAAAACTATTGATAGGGTTTAACAAGGGTTAGAAAACCACAAACCTTTACTCTACTCCAAGAGGTAAGAATATAACTCTTAAAAAGATATAAAAACCACTAAATCTTCACCTCTTTCTTTTATTTTCATTATTTTCATTCTAAATAAACCTTCTGCACTTTCTCTTCCTTTTCCTCTAAAAAATCTAAGAAGCATGGTATGATAATATCACAAAATACAACACTTGTTTTTTAAACATACAACATATATCATTAAACTTCTACAACCACAAAAAAATATAACGACAAGAAAAAATAAAGGAGTTATTTGTGGTAGTGATCGGAAGTGGCAAACACGGTAATTGGCCCGTGGCAAGAGGATTGACTTTTAATGGATATTCTCACATATAATGTGGTATGCAACTTAATTTGTTTGGTCTAATAATTAACACCCACTTAAAAAGAACATACTAACATCTTTAAAACTCTTATTCATTTATTTAAATAGGGTTTATGATTTTTGAATTATTTTAATAAAATCAATAAAATGAAAGTAGTACGAAAAAAATAACACTATTATTATTTTTAAATAATTAAACGACGAGCTTACACACGCTTTAAGCTACGCTTTAAACTTATTTTCAAATCTGAATGACTTGTCAATAAGAAGACTTGAATTTTCAAGATCATCCTACAAAACACATGGGTACCACTAAATTAAACCCTTTGATTTTTAAGCAAATAAAGTTACAATACTATAAACAAAAAAGGCTTGGTAATTAAAACTTCACTTCTTAAATGTAATTTTGTGTTAAAGGGATACAAGCCTTTTATTATTATTATTTTTTCACTTTGAGTTTACAGAAGGCAATATTCTTTAATTTCTAAAGTACTAATTATTATAAGACACTAATAGCATTCAAAGTGCTTTTTATTGTTTAGAAAATTTTTAGACTCTCCTAAATTATTATTATTTGAAGACAATTATATATTTGGATTTTTGTTCTCTCTCTTAAAAAAAGAGAGAAAAAAAGGACATGTTTTTCCTACATATAAATAATAAGTGGTTAAATGTGGGGTTCAATTGAAAGGAACAAGAAATGGTGGAAGGTCCACTACAAGAACAATGCCATATGATTGCATTTTCACCACCATCACCCTCCTCCCTCTCATCACATCCCGCTAAAAATTGAAGTTACAGTACACGGTGTATTAATCTAGCACATATATATATGTACTGTTTATTCATATATCATTTAATTCATTTCATAATTATTCATTTTAACTATTATAATCATGTCGTTTTCATATATATCCATGTTAATTTGCTCTTACTATCAATTTATGTCCCTTAATGGCTATGGATGTTTGTTGTCACGTTTATAGATTAATGAAATAATGTAAGTAGCATGATTACAAGTTCATATTTAAAGTTGTTTCTAAAAATTTTCAAAATATAAAATGAATACCGGGTAACGTCATATACATCAATGATATCTCTCTTATGTCTTAAAAAACTTGAAAACAAGTGCAAGCGTAAATGATGAAATTGTCGTCAACAATATGTCATTAGATAATGGAGGTAATAGTATCTAACAACAAAAATGTCGGGATCAATTATACAAATAGACACATAGTCATTGTTTTTATGATCACTTAACATTCTATGGAAAATGACCATGAATAAAAGTAAACATAAAATTGAAAACATACTATTTGAGGGTAAAAGTAATATTATTTGTGAATGTTGACGCCTTATATCTAGCCCTCCTTTTATTTAAACATCTGAATTTGACACGTACTGATGTACAATCAGATCTTACAATTTAAAAAACTTCAAAAATTAAACACAAAATAAAATGTGTTAATTTGGAAAGCTAAATAAACACATGAAACTATGAAATATAGGATATGAGTGTGTTACACTTAAAAAATGAAATCAGATTAAGCTAGAAAATTGAAGGGAAAAAAATCTAAAAGTTATTAATGGAGGCTTGTATGAACTTTTGTACGAGCCTATATAGCCCGTTATGATACTTTTAATATTCCTAATTTTGTGTGTTTAGCTCTAAAATGAATTCATCCTCATGTATGTTTTAAGTTGAAATTTTTATAGTCCTTTTAACTTAAAAGCGTGTTATTTTTTTCAGCTCTCCATCTTGGAGAAATGATAATAATTAGGAGTTTACAAGATTAGTACATCCATGTTAGAAAAATAATATCAATTAAACAAATAGGAGTTTACAAGTTTAGTTGAAACTTTAATAATTTTCTTTACCATAAAAGAACATTTAAATTTAATGATTTCCTTAAGAAATTTCTCAAAAGTGTTCACACTTTTATGATATAAAGGAAACCCCACCTTATGATTTGCGATATGCGGATATAAGAGGTCATATTCATACAGTGAGTCATGAGTGGCTTGAACGAACTGAGAAATAAGTTAAAATATAATATTGGACCTGTAAATAATATTTTTTTAGTTTATAATAAGTAATAAAATTACTAAACAAGAACATACGATTACATCAAGTAAAATATTGAAAAAAAGAAAAATATTGATAGTCTATATGATTTACAACTCGTACGCCAGTGTGAGCGAAAATTATTGCTAACTAGCGTCAAGTAGCCAATCAATGTGATCACATTCACACTCACACTCATTAAATGTGTGTAATGTTGTTTGTATAAGTGTGAGATTTAATTAAAAAAATACGCTAATATATAGTGACTAGCTTTAATAAACCCGTGTATTACACGGGATGAATAAAAAGAAATAAATAGTATAAAAATTTATTAATTATAAATTGATATTTTAAAATAAGATATGATTAAAAAAATTTATAATAAATAAATAAAATTTTTATTTTAAAATAAACGTTTAAAAATGTGATACCTAAAACTTTCCTCTATAACTCTCAATTTTAACTACTTTTTGTTTATAAAACTTTTTAAAAAGCCCATTTATAAAATATTTTGTATTTTTTTAAAAAGTTTGATGTTCTAAAAAGTTTTCTAAATTATAAAAAAAATTCTTAGAAATAACTGTAGTAAAAAATATCTCTTGTTTAATTTATTTAAAAACTATTTTAATAAAAAAATTAAATAAAATTATTAGTAATTAATGTTATTATTAAATAGGAGAGAGAAGCGGGAAAAAATTATTGAGAAACAATATGATGTTGACATGTGTTCTCCTAAATACCTTTTTATTAGAGTAGAGAGATATGTTTGATAAATAATAATAAAATACACTCTCTTACCTTCACCCCTTGATTCACAACCCATGGGCTAGGGGGCAGTGCTCCACCCCCTGAGCTGTTGAGTTGGCAACCACATCTTCCTCTAATGAATGTATAACACATGATCTTATATTAACCGTAAAACTAACAAGCCCATGACGATTTAGTACGTTTCACACTTTTTTCCAACCATAAGCTATGACATTGTCCCACAAACATCTTGTCATAAGTCATGATATTTGGATATGTTTTAGTAGGGGTGTTGGTGGTTTGAAATCGCCTGACTTTAGAGTGCATCAAGAAATGAAAAAAACTTTTAGATAAAAATACTAGACAATAGGTCTCAGTCGGTTTCAATCAAGATTGGTTACGTTTGGATGGTTCATCAATTAGATTTGTTTAGGACAAACATTTTTCAAAAAATTTGTGTTTTTCTATTAGTTGCTCATTTATGTTAACTGAATCCGCCTTACAGTTCATACTATCTAATTTGTCTTATTTATTATAAAATCATATTTCACAGTAAAAATTAAATAAATAATATTTGAAGTAGATTTCAGCGATCAAACTAATCAATGGCACTCTAAGTTCTCTACTGCCGTTCAAGAAAAAAAAACCCAATTCAATGGATGGATTGAGCAGGTAATTAATGAGGTTTGTCGATCAATAGCTTCTTGGTCTAGTAATATCTGGTATTTATCCGTATTAAATTAGTGTGCGCTTAAGTCTTATATAAGGTTACTGACAATCGTTCCGTTTTCCTCGTGTTACACATCAATGTTACATCAGCTTTTCCTAGCTTCTCTGGTTTTGTTTTTCCCGGTATTACATGGTGTCGACTCAATTTTTTCATGTTCCCCATTTCCCCCGTCTTTAGAAAAAAAGTTGAAAAGGGGGTGGCGGTACCGGTGGATCGTGATTAAAATCCACCGGCTTGTGACACCACGGACCTAGGAACAGGGGCGGAGCTTGAACATTCTTGTAGGGGGAGCGGGGGCAGAATTAAATTTTTTAGGGGGGGGCGAACTCGAGTTTTATATAAAAATTTACACTACCGGGCTAAAAATTTACACTACCGCACTAAAGTTTAACACTACCGGACTAAAGTTTAACACTACCGACGAGAAAAAGAGACCCCGGCCCCTTCAATCCTCCGCCATTGCCTAGGAACGTGATGTTCTCGGTCGGGCCTGGTTTTTCCGAGGACATCGCGGGCTATATCTGGTATCCGTCCCGGCCCCCCTAATGACCAGTAAATGAATTTAAAAACGCATGTTTGACGTTATAAGAAGCTTTTGAGTGGTATAAAGGGACATGCAATAGGTGAAGCAGCAAAGACTTTAAACCGACTTTAAAAATAAGAATAAGAATAAAGAATAGAGGATAGAGGGATCGTATCTTTCTCATTTAGTATGAAGATTGTGTGAGCATCAAAATCGTAAATTGGTTACGCCAAACTCTTATTCCAAATCCCGATACAGATGCCACGATTCCTTCTTCCTCCATGCATGTGCATGCTATGCCTTCATTCCCTTTCACCCCAACTATATATAATATAATAATAATAATAAAATAATATATGCATCTCTATATTTTATATCATAATATAAACAACCTCAATATTTGTATATCACCTTGAAAATTTTGTGACTTAGCAACGTAAAATATTTTCAGGTTAGTTTTTTAGGCGTTACTAAGCGTACGTATAAATACAAGAGAAAGGTAAGCAAGAAAGAAAGCAGAGGAGCTTGAATAATCGTGAGATGCACTGTTAGATTAAGAGAAAATAACTCATGACAATTATTAATTGGAAGAGGTTTAAATATAAAGTTTATTTTTGTTATAAAGTGTGAGAATACACAATTAGTTAAAAAAAGTCATAAAAAATTATATCTCACAATTTAAATCGAATTTCAAAAAAGTAATTCCGAGATTTTGTTTCCCTAGCCGTCCTCACTAAGAAAAAAATAAACAAAAAATTAAAAAATAATATTTTTTATTGTGTCATTTATGAAAAACAACAATGACGTCATTGTGTCATATAAAGACACAATGGAAAATTTTTTTTCCTGAAAGGACGACGAGAGGAAAAAAGAGTCCGAAGTACTTTTTTGAAATTCGATTTAAATTGTGAGATATGATTTCTTTTGTGACTTTTTAGCCCCATTGTGTCTTCTCACACTTTATAGCAAAAATACGCTTTGTATAATAACCTCACTCTTATTAATTAATAATCTATGAAGAAATAGAACTTAGTTATCACCGGTTTCCTCGTCAGTTGGGTTAGGACCGGTAGAGACCGCACCACCCCTAACTCACTTAATAGGAAACCTATTACTGAGAAAACCTTTTGGATCAACTCTAAACATTTTACTCAAAATGACTTAAATATATATATATATATATATATATATATATATATATATATAGGGGAGGGATCAAATGAAAACCTTGATTATAAATGAAAACCTTAAAAACCTCCATCCACCAATCATATTTTTTTTAAATTAATCACTTTTGTTTAATAACAAGGGTTATTTAAGTAATTTTGAACATTTTTAATTTAGGAAATTATTATATGTTTTAACTTTAAACAATATTAGATGTAAATTGAAACAGATCTTCCATAATTTACGTGAAGAACACTGTAAATTCAAACAGTGTTCGATTTCTGATTCAATTGACGATTCGCAAATCAAATATACCAAATGAATCCGATTATTGATTCAATTGTTCAAGACAATACGATTACCGATTCAATTGTCGAAGTCAATGAGGTTACTGATTCAATTGTCGAAGTCCATGCGATTACTGATTCAATTGTCGATGTCAATGTATTCGAAAATCTTGTTGATGTCGATGATACGTTGCGGGATGTGATATTAGTAGGTATTACGCATGCAGAATCAATTGTCGCAGACGATGAAAATGGTAAAGACAATGATATTCGAAATTGCCCTGTCATGGTTTGCGGTTAATGAAGAAATCGTTGTGTGTCCGCGGTTAACGAAAGTATCTTGTCGTTGTTATGGTTAGCTGCATACGTATACGTATCAAGAATTGTTAGCTGCATACATATTCGAAATTGCCCTGTGATGGTTAGCTGCATACGTATACGTATCAAGAATTTGAACAATATTTTATAAATATAGTGTGCCAATGGTTTTGTATTTTATTTGATATTTATCTATGTGTTTTGTTTTTTATTTTTTGTATTTAATTAGTTGAGAAGATGAAGATGGTAAAGACCATGATATTTGAAATTGCATTGTTTCGCTGCTTACGTATACGTACCATGAAGTTGAATAATATTTATAGATATAGTTTCACAGTTGATGTATACGTGCCAATGGTTTTGTAGTTTATTTGATATTTGTCTATGTGTTTTGTTTTTTATAGTTTTGTGTTTAATTAGTTGAGAAGATGAAGATGGTAACGATCATGATGTTATGATCTTCGTTGTTATATTGCATACGTATACGTACGGTTGGTTTTTTTGTTTTCACCATATGTATTCGTGTCAATTTTTTAGTATTGTATTTGATATATGACTATGTAGATAATATTTTTTTTGTGAAATTTATTTAGATACAACACATGATCTGATTGAAAAGGAATTTGATCATACAAGTACTCAAAACGATTCCTTATTTCTAACCGGTGTTGAGAATGAAGGTATTAAATTGATTCGTCATATTAGTTTTTTTTGGTTGATTTTTGTTGGAAATTTCTTTATATATGTTTGTTGTTTCAGATTCCATGCGCAGCACGTTATATCAGTCCCCCAATGGGTCTAGGTATTGGACTCCTAACGTATCCGATGAGCATAAGCCGGTTGTAGGAACAAGATTTGAAAGTTGGGATCACGCTGTAAGGATGTACGAGTCATATGCTGAGAAGGCCGGATTTAGTACCCGTTTAGGTATTAAAAATAAGAAGAAAGGTGTTGTAACTCATAGATACATATTGTGTAACAAGGCTGGTATTCCTACGGGGAAAGTAACTGACACTATGGATATATCCACAAAGTCCCGGGTTCGAAGAAGAAATTTTAAAGTTTGTGATTGTCGTGCTCGTTTAAAGTTAAGAGTTGTAGAAGGAACTGAAATGTTTGAAGTATACGGTTTTATTGAGGCACATAATCATGGTTTGGTGAATTTGGATAATTTAGATTTGACAAGGAAGAAGCGTAAGCTTGATTTTGTTGATAAGGAGTACATTGCTAAATGTCGTTTGGCAAATATCGGACCTTCTAAAGCACATAGATTGCAAGTTGCATTGAAGGGTGGTCATCACATGGTTAGAGGAACAAAGACTGATTACAAAAATTTTAGTAGGGATATCACTAATTATATTGGTGATAGTGATGGCCAATACTTCAAGGATAGAATGGAACACCGGATGTTATGCCAAAACAACTTCACATTTAAATTTCTAGCGGTTGGCGATGAAATTAGGAACTTATTTTGGGTAGATGATGTGTCGAAGGTGAATTATATGGCGTTTGGTGATGTGTTAGCGTTTGACGCAACGTACCAGACTAACAAGTATGTACATTATAAATGTTAATTTTATGTATATACATATTTATGCATGTTATGGGATCTGCATTTATAATGCTACATATACGTATATGCATACATACAATTTTGGTACATATACGTATCACAATACAGCATACTGGTACATATATGTAACAGAATGCTATAGTCAATATATGTACATTATAAATGTTAATTTTATGTATATACATATTTATATATATATATATATATTACATTTTTGTGTTCTTATGTAGGTATAATATGATTTTTGTTCCATTTACTAGAGTTGATCATCATAAAAAATGTGTTATTTTTGGGGCTGCGTTGTTGTACGATGAGTCGATCGAATCATACACGTGGTTGCTAAAGTGTTTTTTGGAAGCTCATAACAACAAGCAGCCAATGTTAGTTCTAACCGACCAAGACGCTGCAATGAAACAGGCTATTCATAAGGTGATGGACAATTCAATCCACAGGCTATGTATGTGGCATATCACTAATAAGCTCCCGTCCAAGGTATGTGTAAATAATATAATTTAAAACTTTTATGTGTTTTTATATTTTTATTTTTGTTAGTGAAAATGAAATATAGATTAACTTACGTATACGTATTCTGTTTATTTCCCGTATTATATATCATGTTCTTCGTGCAGATACCTCTAACTTTTATTATCATAATTAGGTGTCTGGACATATTTTGAATAACACAAATCTACGTGCATCCATTCATAAGCTTGTTTGGAATGTGTACCTAAAACCATACGATTTTGAGTCACGCTGGAAGAGTTTAATGGTAAAGCATGGTTTACAAGATCACAAATGGCTATCTTATATGTTTTCCATTAGAGATCAGTGGGTACCTGGTTATTTTATGGATATTTCAATGTGTTGTTTGATGAAAACCACATCAAGGTGCGAGAGCTCAAACTCATATTTCAAAATAAATTCTAGCCCGTCTAACACACTTGTCCAATTTCTATTAAGTTACGACAATGCTATCGATGGTCAACGATATAACCAACGTGTCCTTGAATTCAACACAACCACCACAGTTCCTAAGTACCTCACAAACTTATTAATTGAACGTCATGCTTCTGAGATATACACACGTAACATTTTTTTAGAGGTGCAAAAGGAGATGCATAAGGGCAAAACGTTATGTTATATTATCAATCGTGAGGTAATTAACGGAATATACAACTACTGCATTGCACATCAAGACAACAAAGCTGAAATTCTAAATGAATTTAAGATACGTATATGTATGTAAATGTGATTATACAAATATGGTGTCATTTATGTGAGTCTGATTAGTTTTTTTATTCGGTAAATGTTTTATTCGCAGGTCAATTTTGATTTGTCAGATAATTCTGTTACATGTTCATGCATGTCATTCACCCGTATTGGATATCTTTGCCGTCACGTGTTCTGCGTATTCAGACATCACAAGATTGAAAAAGTTCCTAATCATTACGTGCATGGAAGATGGCGTAGAGATGCGTTGCCCAAAAGGGTGTTTAGTATGGAGTATAGATATTGTGCAGATAATTCTGAAAATGCAGCTCTAAGACATCGTTTGATGGATACTATGCAACAATGTGTGGATAGGTTAAGGATGAATACGGAACGTCTCACATGGCTTGATGACCATCTGCAAAATCTAAGGTCTCAAATTTTTAGTGAATTTCCATGCGACCCTTCACATAATAACAAAGGTGTAATATTTGAGGGGGTGTTACACCAACCAGAACCCCACCAAGTCACTTTCAAACCTCCAAGTGGTATAAGGAACAAAGGTTGTGGAAAGAATAGGCGGTTGATTGGTCCTGGTGAGAAGGCGAAGTCTAAAAGTAAGAAGCCTAAAAGGTTATGTAATTTTTGCAAGAAATACGTACGTGGACACGATACTCGTAATTGTCCCGTTAAATTAAAACAACAAAACAGGAAAAGGCCTGAAAAACTTGATGAAATTGAGGATTCATCAAGTCATTTATCAGATTATAATTCGAGTGAGGATCGAAGCGAGGAGGAAGATGTCGAGGAAGGTTCAGAGCAAGAAATGGAAGAATAAGTTTGTTGAGTTTTTTTCTATTGGCATATTTATTTACTTGTTTTAAGAGTAAACAATTAATAATGTTAGTACATTTTTACATTGGTTGTTACTAATTTGGATTTATATACACATACATTACGTACGAGTGGTTGTTTTCATATACGTATATATACGTATATATTTAACAGTGATAAAGTTATTTTCATTGGGGGGGTGCATATATGCATATATAGATACATAAAAAATAGTTTCTTACTGTTACATATATGTTTAAACATAAATCACATATTTGGTACGTATATGTACTTATGAATGTGTATGCAAATATTTTTAACTTGCATTATTTTATAGTGTTTAATTGTTTCATCTTATGTTTAATAATACCTAACAAATCTGTTCTTGAACATTTTATTAACTGCGTGCATATATACCTACATACATTAACCTACAAATGGTTGTTTGCATTGAAGTACATATACGTACCAGATCATTGTTATATTGAAACATATATGTAACAGTGATATAATGTTTTTTATGGTATATACCAATACGTTTAAACGAACCGTATTTGATGCTTTTAAACACGATCGATATTATTGTGTTAATACTGAAATATATATGTACCGGTATGAAAACATTTATTGTAATGTAATGGTAGTCTTGATGTGCATATGTTGATGTTTATAAAACACTACTGATATTATTTGTTTTAAAACTGAAACATATATGTAACAGTATTAAAACATATATTGTAAGGTCATGGTAGTCCTTGGTTCAGAAATCATTGTCTGTTGTAGTTTATTAACATTATCGATAACTTGATGGTTGTTTACTTCATGGTAGTCTGGTTGATACAAATACGTATCACACGTAATAATTTGTAAGGTCATGATAGTCCAGTTGATACATATACGTATCACACGTAATATTTTTCTAATACGTTTAACTTGGTGGTTGTTTACTTCATTAATAATTATAATATATTAGTATGTCAACGAGTAATAGTAATACATCAATATAAAATCGATACATCATATAACCAACTGAATGTAATTCATTTGATTAAAACCATTCAAAAAACAGTTTTGATAATCATCCACGTCTTGAAAACATCTAAAATTAAACTGACTCTATCCAAAAAATTACATCATAATCCTAATTCAAACTATCATCTATCTTTTTTTTGTTTGATCCAACTCTTCTGCTTCCTTCAACACCTTCTCCTTATATATATTCACATCAGAAGTAAGGATCTTCACGGCGTACTTCTTCCTCATATTCCTAATTTTGTCTTCATTTTGCTCTCTTCCGATGGAAACCCACAATCCCATTTTTTGAACGACTACCCATAAACGTTTCCATGTGTCGCATAACAAATATACCACAATCTGTAGAGTTCTTTGACGTAGACCAACCGATACGTAACTTTTGAGGGTAGGCCGATTCTATTTCTCTCCATTTTGGATGCTCTACTGATTTCAAGTACGACACAAAAATATGTTTCTGCATAGTGAAAACAAATTTATGTAGGTATGCACATATACAAAAACTTTAAGTACTTAAAGAACTAAATGAACATAAACCCTTAAAGAATACATCTTACCACTTTTGACGGTGTTCCCTTCTTAATGAATTCGGCATCATCATCAAAACTGATTAGACATTGTGAATCACTCATGTTGTCGATCACTGTGATCTTCGCATACTTCATTTCAAAACAAACCAAATAAAAATGGTTTTTTTTTCCAAAATGGGGAAGAATATAATGTCAAACTGCTTTATGTCAAACACTCCTTCAAAATCTTCAACAAAACTTTCCAGATTGGTTTTAAAGTGGTTGATACGTTCTGCATCCGTTTCCTTATCGCTTTCAATTATCCACCCAAGCTGTATTTTTATTTAACAATAGGTCATTAGTTAAACACTATATATATATATATATATATATATTTATATTATATGAAATTAAAATCAATCATTAATGAAATATACTTACAAATGGAGTTACGCCAACGAACAAACGATAGGGTGAGCTCGGACATCTATCTTTTTCATCATGGTTTAGCACTTTAGCCCAACAGTCAATTACGTCATTATAAATTTGTTGTCCCGGGGTTAAGCTATTCAACTGATAGAAATTTGTTCCGACCCATTTTTTGGTTGCAAATATGAATACTAAACCATAAAACATACACATTAGTTGGTACGAACTCCATTCTTACTGTTACATATACGTTTAAACATAAATCACATTTTTTGGTACGTATATGTACTTGTTTAAAATCAGTCATTCATACGTTAATGTATGTATCTGTATGCAAATACTTTTAAATTGCATTATTTTATAGTGTTTAATTGTTTCATCTTATGTTTAATAAGACCTAACAAATCTGTTCTTGAATATTCAGTTAGCTGCGTGCATATATACCTACATACATTAACGTACAAATGGTTGTTTGCATAGAAGTACATATACGTACCAGATTCTGTTTTTAATGAAACATATATGTAACAGTTAGAAGTACATATAGTATCTTGTATTACATACTGAGGTGTTTATAAAACACTACTGATTCTAATTTTGTTTTAATTCTGAAACATATATGTACCATCATCAAAACATAATATAGGTTGCAATACAAAACATAATATTTCTGGTACGTATATGTAACATTGATAATATCTTTTTCATTGGAGGGGTGCATATACGCATATATAGATACAAAAAAAATAGTTTCTTACTGTTACATATATGTTGAAACATAAATCACAATTTTGGTACGTATATGTACTTGTATAAAATCAGCCATTCATACGTTAATGTATGTATCTGTATGCAAATACTTTTAACTTGCATTATTTTATAGTGTTTAATTGTTTCATCTTATGTTTAATAAGACCTAACAAATCTGTTCTTGAATATCCAGTTACCTGCGTGCATATATAATTACATACATTAACGTACAAATGGTTGTTTGCATAGAAGCACGTATACGTACCAGATACTGTTTTTTATTGAAACATATATGTAACAGTTAGAAGTACATATAGTATCTTGTATTACATAATGAGATGTTATAAAACACAACTGATTTTATTGTTTTAATACTGAAACATATATGTACCAGTTTGTGAACATATATTGTAACACATTGGTAGTCTTACATATGTTCACATAATTCTATGGCTATATGAAATCAAGTATGTATGAAACTTACTTAAAAGTTGTGGCAGCTTCTCTAACTTCTTCAATTGTCCTGTTATTCAAAAAAAAATATTACGTGTACGTATTAGAAAATAAATACCACAATAATTTATCATTTGTGATTAGGTACTATAAACAAAACAAAATATGTTACTTGTGCACCAATTCTCCATCGACACGTAAGTTTTTTAGCTCCTCAAATTTACTGCATACAATATAAGTATATTTATATTAGTATTCACTCTAACATTATTTTTATGCCAAAATATGGTATTACCTCTCATCAACAATTCCAGACATCAGGTAGTTCCACATCCTCATTTCTTCCTTCGACATCCCCCTTTTCATGTCAATTGGTCTATTAATGAAAGGCGATACATATTTTGTCGAAGGCTGTTTCACACGTTTCCCTTTTCCCGCAACACTTTTGTATAATTTCATGTTAATATCAACATCGTTGCAGGCCTCTTTTCCAATGTTAGATGTTTTAAACCTTTCAGATATATCCATGAACTCTTGTGTTAGACCTAAACTGTAACTTGGACACTCAGAATTGACATCTTTCAACGCCTTATCATTGTCCTTTTGAGCTGATTCGAATTCAACGATTTCTGATACATCCATAGCAAGTTGTGTCCATACTTGAGGGTCATGGATTGGTATTTTCAGATTCTTTGGTGTATGTATATCAACATTTTGGGACCCAACCTCTTCAATATCTTCTGGATATCTATATAGCTCCTGATATATCTTTTGGTACTTCTTCACCTCTTCACTTTCAGGGAATAGTTTTTTTGCTGCCCGTAGAGCATTCTCAAATTTTAATTTACCTTCCATATTAATACTCTTAATCGATTCAAGCAGTCCTAGATTCCCCTGCGGACATGAAAAGTATTTTTTTTACATTTATGCATGACATTTGATATTATGCTTTAACATTTATAAAGATACATACCTCTAGCGTTTCGTTATCAAAACCTGACGAATCATCATCGTCGTTTTCAGTTTTGCCCTTGCGCTGCGTATCGTCATCTGATTCAACTTCATACTCTTCATCATCAACATATTGCTCCGTTAACTCTCCCATACCGAACCCACCAACCCTCAAAATCTCGTGTTCCTCTCTTTTCTTTAGTTTTTCCATATTCCAAAACGCAAGTGGTGACATAGTCTTATCACAATTAAAACCCGGGCACATAACACAATCCACATACAAAAGCTGCATTTAAATATCAAGTACATATATGTATCATTATTGTATCCTTAAAGTTGTGAACAATTCAGTTATAATACTCTTGATATCACAGACATAAATGTATCATTATTGTAATAAAAGTTCAAACAATAATCATGAGTGAATAAAACGTATATGTAATAGAAGTACAAATGGTTGTTTGCATTGAAGTACATATACGTACCAGATACTGTTTTTATTGAAACATATATGTAACAGTTAGAAGTACATATAGTATCTTGTATTACATACTGAGATGTTTATAAAAACACACTGATTCTAATTTTGTTTTAATTCTGAAACATATATGTACCGTCATCAAAACACAATATAGGTTGCAATACAAAACATAATATTTCTGGTACGTATATGTAACAGTGATAAAGATCTTTTTCATTGGAGGGGTGCGTATACGCATATATAGATACAAAAAAAATAGTTTCTTACTGTTACATATATGTTGAAACATAAATCACATTTTTGGTACGTATATGTACATGTATAAAATCAGCCATTTATACGTTAATGTATGTATCTGTATGCAAATACTTTTAACTTGCATTATTGTATTTTTCCAAACAAGTACTTCATAAATAAGTTTTGATGATTTTGTACGTACCGTCAAAATAGTCAATGGTCCAACAAAATCACATGATAAGTTGCACCTCGTCCAGTTTTCTTTACACTTTTTGATGACATCTTCAATGCATCCACACCAATCATAATCTTTAAAATTTGTTTCCACAGTCATGTGCTTAACCACTTCACATAAACACCTCCCATTCTTACGACTAACAACCATTGTGTTGAAGAAAAGCACCAAAAAATCCAGCTTGAAATGAAAAGAGTCATCATAATCACCTTCCAATATCTTATCTACAATTTCGGATGGGCTTACATTAACGCCACCATAACGGGCCCTCCATTTTGAGTAATCCTCAGTCTTCCCCTTACTATCTTTGCTCAATAGGCCTATATCCCCTTTCGGAATCCCTAGTAATCTGTAGATGGCTTCTTTATCAACATTCACCTCTCCTTTAGTTGTTCTAATCTTTAACTTTCCGGGGTCAAGCATGTCCACAACATAATGTCCAAGTTTAGATGGGATACCATCCACTTTGAACCTTAATAACCTTCCAAATCCCATGCTAATCACAGCCTCTTTTTGCATCTTGTTTAACTGCGACACGGCAGTGTAAAATTGCTTTGGAGACGAACGGGTACGTATTCCAAACCATTTCCGGTGCATTGTAACCCTTTGTTTCATCTCATCCTTAATTTTGGCTTCAACAACACCTTTTTCTATCAACAAGATTATAACTTATAATTAAAATACATATCATTAATTTTCAAAACAGCAATTTCTATATAACTTATAAGGAAAATCATCGTGATATTGATTGTAATTACCTTTTCTAATCAGCTTCCTTCTCTTCATTTTTTTAATGGTCATTCTAGCTGTTTCATTCTTACCCATTGGATCTTCATTAGCTATGATCGTTTACCTGTATGAGGAAAATATTTACGTAATAAAAGATTATAATTACAACCACAACGTATCTGTATTATATAAATTTTACTTACGTCCAATAATCTTCCTTTTACATACACTTTTAAATCGTCCACCTTTAATCGATCCCTCAACCTTCTTATTACCTGAACATTTCATTTTATTCTTCATTAAAAATATATAACTTTTAGGTTGTATACGTACAGGAAATATGAATATCTATTTAATCGCTTACCATCCGATGATGTTTTGCTTTTCTCCACGTCCATTCCTTTTTCAACATTAATGACATTATGATCGACGTTTGTGGATGGCTCACCGGCTTTTTTAGCTTGTTACATACAAAAATTACATGATTTAAATAAGTGTTTACTAATATAATTATATCATATTCACTAAAATACATGCATACTTTCAACTAACTATACTCAATTCAATAGTAAAACCATACATTCATATAAAAAAAAGGATTTACCTTTATCTTGCATCATACTTTCGTTTATTTTCCGGAAATTTTCCTTCACCTCTTTTATGATATTGATTTTCTCTTTTAAAGTTTTCCTACGACTCGCCACTGTTATGCAAATATAGATCATTTTCTAGAAAATTATACAAAAGTAAAGGATATAAACATTGATTATTTAAATTTATTACTTACCATATTCGGCAGCACCACCCTTATTTACCTCGCTTTTTTCCATAGAGTCTAATGAATTTGTAACTTTATCTGACCATGGTTAAATAAAAAAATTAGTAGCTTCACTATTAATATTACTTATTTACAAAAAATCAAATTAGAAACTACCTTTTATATCAGAGCTTTGTTCCGGTGAGTCATCCAATTCAATTGGATCGTCCGCCGTGTTGTTGAATTTGTTAAAAGTGTAGATTTTTGCAATCCTTTCACTTTTTTTCCTACCTGGATAACAAATATTTTTATAATAATGTTAAATTTTACATATGATGCAAACGAATTAAAGTTTCATGTCCACACTTACTTGATGACATCTTCACCGATACAACAGTATCCTCCTCAAAACACTTACCTACATATGAATTAGTGAAACAATTTACACTCTGCAGATTTCATATCTCTATAGAACATACGTATCAGTCATTATATTAATATTATATGCTATTACAAAGTGGCATAATGTGGGATTTTAAGAATATACTACAAATGCATACATATAATGCTTAAATCAACTAATCAAAGAGATAAATCAACTAATTACATATAATGCATACATACAAGTTTGGTACATATACGTATCACAACAGAACATACTTGTACCATTGCTCACCATTTCTATACCAACACACAATTTAAATACATTATAAAGTAAAATTATGTATACATTATCTACCATTGCTAATTTACATTTATCCCATTCAATATCTACATCTTTTTTTAAACATACAAGTTTAAAACAACTAATCATGAAGATAAAATTGTGAAGTTTGGTACATATACGTATCACAATACAGCATACTGGTACATATATGCATACATACAAGTTTGGTACATATACGTATCACAATACAGCACACTGGTACATATATGTAACAGAATGCTATAGTCAATTTTAAAACAACTAATCATGAAGATAAAATTGCCACATTCAATATCTACATCTTTTTTTGGGACTGTATTTTATAATGCTACATCCTACCAGGAATCTGGGGCATTTTTAATGACATACACATTGATTCCATACATTTTTCATAACCTAATTAATCATTTTGATACATATATGTAACACCAATCTTATATATTCAATTAAATCAACTAATCACAGAGATAAAAAATCAACAACCAATATTGTTATGCATGTTATGGGATCTGCATTTATAATGCTACATCCAAATAGCTATTTGGTACATATTATTAACATTCTCATTACTTATATATATAGAATATTTTATCAATACAATTTTGGTACATATACGTAACAAACTTCAGCATACTTGTATAATTGCTCACTGATCCTATACCAACACACAATTTAAATACATTATAAACTAAATTTGTATATACATTATCTATCATTGGTCATATACATTTATCCCATTGTTTTGGTACATACAAAAGAAAATTGTACCAAGCATTCCTAAAATCATTACTGCCAACGTAAATTAACTGTCTAACACCATACATACTGTGTATTTCCAAACTAAAATGACACATACATACATCTACATACAAGAATTTTAAACCAGGTCAAAATTTAAGAGATATAGAATCGCATAATACATTCGTACATATACGTATCAAAAGCCCTAATTGAATTGAAATTGAATTTAACAACCAAAAACCTAACCCCCAACTTACACACACCTTAGAATCGATTTCTATGATTATGTATAACCCAATTTCCTTTTGATTTCCAAGTTTCGATCAATAATAAGAACACATACCTACTGGTTTTCGAAAAACAACGATTCCGAGCACAGGTGTTGCAGAATCACCAACGACGGTGTAATACCCTTCAATTTCTTCCGAATGTATGTAATTGTGACAAAGAAATCAACGATTTTGTATAGAATAGCAAGTTCTATTCTTCCAAATTTACGGCTTTCTCGTTTGAAAAGGAATAGCGATTTTAGGAGTTTTTTTAGGAAACTGAATATACTTAACTGTTTTAAAATTTTATGAAATCCCTAAATTGCCCTTTTCTTCTTTTAAATTGAATAATTAAATTATATTTATTTACATAATTGACACAAGAGTTAATAGCCATTGATCTATATGTTTAATGGTTAAGATTGAGTTTTCAAGGTTTTCAATTATAATTAGCTTTTCAATGGATCTCCCCCCTATATATATATATATATATATATAGGATGTGGTTCAAATGAGAACCCTTAGTTTTTATGAGAACTCTTTAACCCTATTTGATTCGTTGATTTGTTTTGAGATAGCTAATATCATGACATGTGTCAAATTTTGTCTTATTATAGATGGGGGCAATTTGGTCAATTAAGCAATACAAAAAAATCAGGTTGAATATGATGGTGACAAGTGTCACCACTAAAGTTTCTCTCTCCTCTTATATATTTTTTTTTTTATATAAAAACAACTTTACCCCCTTTTTATTTAAACACTCATAACTTTTTATAAATTTTTACTTTTCTATAAAAATTACACCATTAAACTCATTATATTTTTCTCTTTAATTCTACTATAGTATTGCAAAAAAAGTTTCACCTGTACGTAGTTACATCATATTACAACGTTACCATTGTTGTAACATGCAACAAAGCTATAACAAAAACAAGTTACAATGTTAATTCCCATTGTTGTAATATAAACCAATGTAAAGTAAAAAAAAACAATATTAACTAGTGTAAAACGATCTATAACACAAACGTTTTTTAAATGTAAACCACACGACATTACACCATGTCCTAATGATTTAGTACTACATATGGAACAAAACAACCCAAAATATTAACCAATGTAAATAAAAAAAGTATTACTCGTACACAGTTACATCAACTTACACTGTTATACTACTGTAACTTATAGTAAAACTGTCACGAAAACCAGAATTTAAGTCAATGTAAACTATTGTAACACAATGTAAACTATTGTAACCCAATGTAAACTATTGTAACCCAATGTAAACTAATGTAAACCAATCTGTAACTTCGATGTAAAATGGTATACTAACCCAAAATTAACCAATGTAAATAAAAATAATAATACTCGTACACAGTTACATCAAGTTACACTGTTATACTAATGTAACTTATAGTAAAACTGTCACGAAAATAAGACTGTAAACCAATGTAAACTATTGTAACCCAATGTAAACTAATGTAAACCAATGATACACAACTAGCATATGTTAAAAATATATATGTTGCACCATTTTTTCAGATCTGAAGCAAGAAATAATAATAATAAACACACCCAAGTAAACCATACAATTACTAACCAAAACCCACAAAAAAAAGTTAATGCAAACGTGTTGGAGAAGAAACAAGCTAGTACTGGTGCAAATCAACGTGATAAATTAAACCACTAAGAAAAACTATATGGTCACTAATAAATGGAATTTGTTACCAAAATATTCCTCAAACAGTGACTTAAGCATTTCATCAAACAGATAGAAGACATATTATAAACACTAATAGATCTTCTCACTTGAAACACTAGGGGGCATCTATGTGGCAGTAGCTTTGATCGGCTCAATGCAGTACGCACGAGACAACAGTGGATTGAAATCAGATCTAAAGAACAGAAGAAGCTTGCCGTTGAAGATTCAGTTGGATACAAAGGTGAAGGCGAAGATCGGAAGCTTGAAGACGAAGAAACTGCCGATTAGGGTTACCTGTGACGGCGTCAAGGCAGCAGCACCCACCGGAAAAACAGCGACGACGGCGGCGACTTCCGGTGCCAAATGTAAGGTGGGTCTTCGGATCAAGATTGGGAAGTGGACGATTTGAGGTTATGGTTTTCGATTGAAGAAACAAGGTGTGATTATCTGGATTTGATTTTAATCAACTGTTTTTGTTCAAATTTGGGGAGAAAGAAGCCATGAATGTTGTGGGTTGGTGGAGATCTGTGTGTTGTTGTTGTTGTTGTTGTTGATTTGGAGGTCAAACCCTACGCGATTTGGGGGTCAAAACCCTAGGACGACTTCTTATATACCTTCAGATCCGGTGGCGATGTTGAGGCGGTGGAGCTATGGTGGAGCAAAGGGTCGTTGGTGGTGGATTAAGGATAAGATGAAGCAGTAGCTTAGATATGAGAGATAGAGTTAGATGGGATGAGATTCAGTTGGATTGGTGTTTATGTTCTTCGAAGAGAAAACAAAAATAAAAGGTACTGATAAGGATTGAGTGTTGGACTTTAGGTCATTGTGTCAGAAAACTACAGAGCACAGAAAGACAATAAAAGACTTAAATGCCCTTCAACTCATCTCCACCTTTGATATGGCATCTAGTTTTTTATATATTAAATCAATGGTTAGATGTAGGGTTAAAGGGTTCTTGTAAAAAGAGAGGGTTCTCATATGAACTCATCTATATATATATATATATATTCTATATAATCAGTGATAGACTTAAAAAAAATTCCATAGTTATTAGGAATTTTCAATGTCGAATGCCTATCAAGAGGAGATTATTTTCAAACAAAGTAATTGGATACTTTTCTACCTGATCAAGTCGGGTCACCGAAATATTTTGGGGTTAATCTTAGACTTTTTATCTGGTTTATAAATTAATAAAGTATTTTATTTGGTTGTCTGTAACACTCGTATCTGTATGCTAGGTCCACCGGTATGCATGATGCTAGCATGTGTGTATCTATACTATATATATATTCATTTGAGATGGGCAAAAATGTAATTTTACACAATCTCTTAAAATTAAGAGATGTACATGTATTCATGTACAAGGTACAACTTTGTTAGCTTTCGATGTATATGGAACGGAGGGCAAACTCTGGTTGCTTTCGACCACTGTACAAAAGAAGAAGGTCCGAGACCTCTCTTCCCTATTGCTTTCGGAGATGCCAATTAAAAAAGAAGAAAGTCTGTTGTTTGCGATGCTGAAGACCAGAGTACCATCACCATCACCTTCTTCTATTGCGCCGCTTTCGGAGATGCTTTCGTATTCTTTCACAACAGAGTTGCTGTGAATGACCAACTCGCAGAACCCTCAAGACAAAAGAAGAAGCTTTGCAACCTTCTTTTCTTCTCGATTGGGCGGGATGGTGATTTGATAAAGCTTTAAACCCCACTTGATACTTTGAAATTTGAATTCCCATTTAGGGTTTTAACCCTGTAAGAAGAGCACGCATCTGCAACTTTCTTGCTTCGTGATTTCTCTCTTCTTATGCCCCTTCATCGCTTCATCAACGCAACTTCTATTCCTGGCGATGGATGCCTCCCGGTTTACACCTACAAAGGCAAGGAAGTGTCCGGCCGGCGCCCCTTCTCCATCTCTATGCCGACGTTGTTCTCAGGTTAGGGTTTTTTCGGTCTCATCCGGTGATCTGTACTACTGCATTTGTAAGTTGTGCTTTGGATTTAGGTAAGCCATTCCAGTTGTAAGTTGTGCTTTGGATTTAGGTAGGCTGATTTCATATCAAGATGATATGCTTCCTAATTATCTAAGCCATTCCAGTTGTAAGTTGTGCTTTGGATTTAGGTATACTTAAATGCAGTTGGCTTGTTATTGCGGGTTCATGTAAGAGGCCAAATTCATTTATTTGACGACCATCTGAAGATATTGGCAGGTTACCTCTCAGATTGAGTGAGTTAATGATGTTTTTATCTCTTTAACTATACTTTTTGAAACAAATTTCTGGATAATGTATAATAATTGAACGGGTAATGAAAACGTTGTTTTTCTTACTTATACCTGGTTCAACCTATTAGATGCTCTTTTTCAGGCCTTTTGGTATCTTGAGTGGCACCTTGATTTGTTGATATTATGGGCCTTAGCTTGTACTGGGAAGTTATCTGAAGCTCAAGACTTACTCAATGGCTTAAAGTCGAAGTTAGAAAACTCACACTTTTTTTTCTGAAATTAAGTTGTACTCGATTGTCTCACTCTAAATGTTTTGTTCCACACAGAGTTTCTACAATGAACCCGAAGAAGGGAAAAATAATGCAAAAAGGACTCACGGTTTGTTTTCAATATACTTAGCTCTGAACCTATTCTTGTAGTTTTTTTGTAGGTTATTCTTGACTTCAAACTCGGGTCAAGTCGGGTCAGTTTGAACGGGTCAAGAGCAGTTTAGTAATTCCTGTATTATTTGTAGAAGGTTGGCTGTTTGTTTGTGTTTTAGTTGGGGTCAAGGTCATGGGTTTGATATTTTGTTTATGGAGGCAAGTTGTGGGCAAGTATGTGTCTGTTTTTATTGCTTATAGTCTAGGATGCATGTAATGGTACCTATATAAGTTTGCAGGTTGGTTAATGAAAGAGTATGTTAAAACATAAATCCCTCCTGTTCATGAGCTTAGAGAGGATTATAGGGGGTCTGAACCAGCATTTTCAACATAGCAAGTGTTGTTACAAAGAATGACACATGTTATTTACACGATGATTCTTAACAGCCGTTATTATTTGGTTTTAGCTTGCAGAATCTGCATACGAGTATGGGATAGGTGATTTCACTAGAGCATTAGAGTTGCTTGGTCCGGACTTTGATGCCGAGAGCTGTAAGGCGAAGAGGGTGCAGTTTCAGGTCCCTAAGTGGTTCAGTCGGGGTTCAGCACACGTCCGAGAACACCTCGATCGAGCTAACTGGTCGTGACCGCCCCGGCTTACTTTCAGAGGTCTTTGCGATCCTGACCGACCTCAAGTGCAACGTGGTTGGTGCAGAGGTCTTTCATTAGATGATCCAGAACGATTGGCGAAAATCAAACAGCTTTTATTGTATGTTCTAAAAGGCGATCTAGACACACGTGGTGCACAGACTGCAGTGTCTGTTGGGTTAACGCATAGCGGTTGCATCAGTTAATGTATGCAGATCGTGATTATATGATCATTTATTTTTCATTTAATTAAGTTCTTAGAATGTTCTTTTACCCATATGTGTAGGGTGGAGCGGTCATCATCTCTGCCCCGAGTAAGGATGCACCCATGTTTGTTGTGGGTGTGAACGAGAAGGAATACACACCCGATGTTCACATCGTTTCAAATGCAAGCTGTACCACAAACTGTCTTGCCCCTCTGGCCAAGGTTTTTGTTCTTTAGTCGATAAATTTTATGTTTTTTCCTTAATAATTAGCCATTTATTTAATCCCATTTGTGTGATGCAGGTTATAAATGACAGGTTTGGTATTGTTGAGGGTCTTATGACCACCGTGCACTCCATTACCAGTATTTTTTTCAAAGTATTTGATTGTTTATTTGTTAGAGGTGGTATTCTGACCCAATGACCCATTTATGTATCATTAATGGGTTAAATTGGGTAATGTTTGATCTCTTAACAGGTTAAATGTTTTTTGAGTTTATTCAAATGTATAAAGAGATAAAAAGGTGTTAAAGTTGGTCTAACCTGGTCTATTTTAAGTTCCATGGGTGAATTAGGTGAATACCTGATAATGTATATTATTATTCATGGGTGTATCTTTGTTAGCCATAAAGATTGTTCTTGTATGATAATTTTGTAGGTTTTCGATTAGCATGTTATTTGGGTTCAATTGAGTAACATTGGTGCATATATTGATGTTGTGATTGTGTTATTACAGGACTCCAAAGAGGTTGAATTCTTCACTGAATATGGTGAATCAAATCGATACAAAATCTTGGAGATCATAGGGAAGGGAAGTTATGGAGTTGTTTGTTCAGCTGTTGACACACACACCGGGGAAAAGGTTGCGATCAAGAAAGTAACAAACATTTTTGAACACGCGTCTGATGCTATTCGTATCTTGCTGGAAATCAAGCTGTTAAGGCTTCTAAGGCATCTGGATATTGTTGAAATTAAACGGATCATGTTGCCACCGTCTAGACGCTCCTTTAAAGATATTTATGTAGTATTTGAACTCATGGAGTCTGATCTGCATCAAGTCATAAAGGCCAACGACGACTTGACACATGAACACCACCGTTTTTTCCTCTATCAAATGCTACGAGCTATGTAATTGTTATATGTTTCTTTTGCCTTTGGTTGTCATCTCCCACTATATTTATCATTTGTGTCTTTATCGTGTCGTTTCATTGGATGGGTTTCTTACTAGATAATTAGTTTTATTATTACGTAATGAAATAGATTATCATTGCCGCCGCATTGCGCGGGTCCCCAACTAGTTATGTATATATATATAAAGAAAATTTACCTTCGGAAAATTAAATAGGGTTTGTTTAATAAATACTTCATATCAGGAAAAATGTATAAAGCTAACTTATTGAAATCTTATAAGCTTGAATTATAAAACTCAGAAATTTACAAATTTAAGTTAACAAATTAGTGTTATTAAAATAAATGAACTGGTACAAAAAATAAATAGAATCCGGTGATAACGTGAAAACCGTAGAACGATAATTGTACGATGAATCATTGCTTGAAAAGTTTTTCATTGTATCATTTTGTTTGGTTTCGGTTCCAGGCCGGTTCAGTCCCCTCTTTGATCTATGATCACCCTAGAAGCAGGCATCTCACGTGCTAACATGAGAAAACTGATAAACTAACCCATACTTGATCGAGACCGACCAGAAACACATAAAATTAGTTTGCTCATCGCCGGGCCCCAGTTTTGTCAGGTCGTTGTTCCATGAACACCCCAAGTCTTAAGGAAACCTCCAGTTATTCATATGCTCTAACTATTAAACATGAAAAGGATATTAAAAATAATAATATCTCCGTTTGCTACCAAGTGGGAATGCAATGTGGACCAACGCATAAACAATAAAAACAACAACTCAAACATATATAATATCTTTGCGCAACTTATGGGATTAGATGCAAATCAATTCATAACATTAAATTGGGTCCAATAATTCACAGAATTTAAAGCCCATCAGGACCTAACAATTGTAAGCCGTTGGTGATGATTAAATGCTTGTAACAAGGCAAGAAATTGACATGTATGGTAAAATAAACTAACCGAAAGTTTGATCGCCACCAAAACCAGAATCTAGGCACCCGACACGTTTAAGATGACTGACAACTCCCCATGATTTGATGACCATTTGTCTTGATCTGATAAGTGTAGCCATCAGGCTGAAGAAGCGCGCTATTGACCACGCGCTCCCCTGCTAGAAGTTAAAAATATGAAGTGGAAATTATTATAAGCTTTTTGTCCAAGTGAAAAGGATGACAAGACAAACTTTTCCTTGGTCTTTACTGCCAATCGTTTGCAATGATGTTGTGCAACGTTTATAGAGCTGATTCAGACTCTCACCGCCACCCTATATGTTAAATAAAGTTAGCGCCGCTATGTGTAGATGAAGGTAGCTATGAGTTAGTTAAGCAGCCATTAGGCTGACGCGAATACAACACACAATAAACTCTTACCAGACATAAACTATGTGTAAAACAAGAAACTTATTGACCAGACACTGAAATATAATACTGGGTGCGCAGTGCGCACATCATCCCTTTTAACTGAATTACGTCCGTTTGAAAATTGAATTGGTTAACAATATCCCGACTCCTCAAAAAAAGAATATTACAAATGATCCTCTTGTGTTTGTTTTGTTGCTTTCATTTGATTGCAACCCCTCGTGTTTGTTTTAGGTATTTGTTTTGGTAGAAACTTTAACCTATTTAACTAATATATGATATGAGAGCTATAAATAGTCATATTAAACCATATAAATTCTATCAAGAGCTATAACTTTTATCGAGAGCTTACTAAAGTGTTGTTTTCACTATTCTTCTGGATCATAGAACTATTCACATATAGTTTTCACATCAAATCATTGGTTTGACATCATGTCATATCCTTAATTTGACAATGTTTTTTACTAGGAGAGCATTCACATAGTAATTTTTTCATTTTGATGTGAGTGTGTTCTAACTCTTAAATTATGGGGATGGTTGTGAGTGGTTATGAGTAAAGGATAGAGAAAATTTATAAGGATTGTACCGTGATTTCCCATATTTAGGGAAACATGATACGACCCCGATAAATTTTTTTAATATTTTTAAAAGTAGTTATGAGTAGAATAGAGAAAAAAAATAATTATAAAGATATAAAAAGTAATATTTAATTTAAAGAGATAGTAAAAAAATTAATATTTTTAACGTAAACATAAAGATGAGAATGAGTAAGCTAGTGTGAATGCTCTCAGAACTATTTATCATGAATCTAGGTTATAATGTTTAAAATATTATATTTAGAGCGGTTTATAACCTATTTCTATTAATCACATATATATGTATGTTACAAAACTTGAACTTGCAGTCACCTAAATAGAGGAAATTCATATTACCATCAAATATCATATGATGATGTTTTAAATTCCATTAATCATACTATCTTTTCACCATTCTCCTAAGTTGACTATCAGACCTTCCATAGTAACTTTTATTTAGCGTTGCTGTACGCTTCCATGTATGGTAATATTTTAGGCTTTTATGACGTCGTTTGATTTTTTATATATAAACTATTTTCTTTCTGTTTTCTTATTTTCTTTTATTCCTTATTTTTCATGCCGTAAATGGTTAGCATCATTGCCATCATTCGTGATTGTGCTAAAAAATAAACTTCAGATTTCTATCTTTTTCCAACTTGGCAAGTTCAGTGGTTAAACCTACATGTAGTATGAAGTTATGGTAATGTGAATCAAAAAACACCAACATCAACGATAACAAGACAACTGAAAAGGGCAAAGAAGTTTAAGTGCACATGAATATAGCCTGGGTCCCTTAGTCGACTAATCGAGCAATATCAACAGCGGTTAGAACTTGTTTAGAAGGTTGAATTGTGCTTAAAATGATCTAATCATAGATGCATGTCTAGTGTAGATAGCATCAGGGCTAACCCTATCAGCATAAAGAATCAACTTTAAACACATTAGCTTAGGAATATCCCAAAAATAAAATTGCGCAACATCTAAGCCGAACGTCAAAAAATGTCTTAGTGCAAATGCTTCAAGCTGATGCTCATTAGTCGGACTCGTGCCATAAATTGACCAAGCTCGAGATGGATGCTTCATTCATACTCCACAACTAAACAACTTGCCACTTATGGCTAATCACTAAACCTACTGTCATCCGCAACTTGTAATTCCTGTAAACCATATATCCTGATCACCTATTGCAATGCCTTCTCATAGTTATATACATGGCCAATTGAAAAAAAAATAACACAATGAAGAAGCGCACGATTTCATAATCTAATAAACAAGATAATAGAGAGAAGAAAAAGCATGTTTTGACTTTGGCCAGGTAGCACAGGCCTGCGCCAAAAGGGCGTAAACCATGGTTGGAATATACAATTTAAAGTTCTAATATTATGACAATACATAATGGATGCAACTCAAAATACATTGATTCTAGGGTCTTGCCTTCGGCCTAAAGCGCATTTCCAGCACCAAAACATCCATAAACCCCAAAACTCAAGATAGCTCTCATATAGAAACATCAAATATTTCCCCCGTCTGATTTAAACGAAATCACAAGTTCTTTCTCTCGATTCATTAGTTCACTTTAGACGATTGATGATCCTACACACGTGAGTTTCGTCTACTCAACAGTCAGCTAAATAGCATGCCATGATTTTTGTCTACTCAACAATTATGTCTGAATACTAGCTTGGAAATTAACCCTGCTCGAACTGGTATAACCAAAACCGAACCAGTCATCACCGGCCGGAAAAAAAAAATTGGCTCTCCAAAAACCCGTTCCTAACCTGAACAGAATCCTAGTTTTCACCTTCATTGACCCAACCCAGAACCAGATCTGAACCGAAAAGAAATATTTGTACATGGAACACATCCGCAACTTTATTTCAGCTTTTGTAGGGGTTGTATATGTAACATGTGAGCTACCATTATGACCAAAAACCATTATGACCAAAAACAAGTCCCCTGACTGATGATATATCTCAGAATACATGGGTGTTTGAAGTGCTATAGAAGAGCAAGATTTAATGAAACAAAACTATTCAAATTCTCAGGTAAAGTCATATGAAGCGCACAGTACAAAATTCATGTTTCAATTAACCTCGGTATTCATGAAAAATGTTGCATGTCAAAAGAAGAGTTTCAGAACAAAATTTAAACAAGCTTTTTATGTTCTTACTGTTGTTTCAAAGATCTCCAAAAAAGCCTAAAGAAAGAAAAAAACAAAAGGAAATTGATCAAAATATTGCAAGATCGTATGAAACACGGACAAAATGCACATGGATCGTTTTGAGCCACACCTGATGTATCTGAGTAGAACATGCTACGAGGCTAACTTGAGGTTCAAGTAATCTAGCAGGTGCGAATATGAAATCTGTTAACAAATAAGTGCAAGGTGGTTAGACATCTTTAACCCAACAGATCATGGGACCCTGTTGAATTGAAATGGAGTTGGTCAAACCTTTAATATTTGTAATCTACTTAAACATTCTTGCGAATGCTTTCTTTTCTTGTTCACGTCGATCAGCAATCTGCAACAAGTTCCAGATATAATAAGCCAAATTACCAAATAAAAAGAAACCAAGAAATAAAAAACCGAGCTAGGTGTTTGTTAATTTAAAAAAATTATTTGAAATGAAAGTGCTAGCACTCGCCTTCTTCTTTGCAGCAGCTAGTTCCTTCTTTATCCCAGCTGAGTAGCAAAAAAGAACAAAGTCAGAACATCATTGCAGAGAAAAACCTTGGTTATTTGAAGCAATCTCATTATTATTTAAAAGAATTGTCAAGTAAAGAAATGTTCCAAGCTTATCAAATGAGAAATTTAACTAACCATCATTAGGTTCCAAAACCAGTGCTTTCTTGAAACTTTCAACTGCAGAATCTATGTCATTGAGAGCCATAGTTGCCTGATTTGTAGGAATACATTACAAATAAGAAGTTAGTATAAAACTAAAAAAAACATATAAGATCAAAAAGAGTTTGTTAATAATAAATTTAAGACGCAAGTAAATGACTGCACCATACATACTGCATACATATGTTTGGGGGATATAGGCATAGAAATACTAATTACTTCAATATATTTAGATATTCAACATACATATACTGCATACATACACACATATGTGGGCATGTGTGCACACACACGCAAATACAGAATCCATTTTGATGTGAAGTTCTTAGACAAAGAAGAAAAGGACGCACGCATGAAGCTGATAATGGCTTATATTTGTAAAGCATGAACTAATACAAAATAAACCTAATAGCAATAAAATGTTTCACTTTTATGAGCCATCCATGTTCCTATATAAGCTAGTATAATTATTTATATAGTTATCTTGGATTTTGATCCAGATATTGCAAACAAATTTCAATTTCACTCCCAAACAACGACTCCTGAGTTAACTGTAACAATAAAGCGAAGGGTATTCTGCTCCACAGATCTACCAGACTTTTAAATTTCTTATTGTGGCATTTATATCTGAAAGTCTAGCATTTGCATCTAATCTACATGGCATCCACCTCAACAAATAACTCAGCTTCCACATATGTGTTCGTTGTGCTAGTACCAATGTTTATCGTCAATTTCACATGTTTGTGTATTTTCAACTAGTTCAATGTATTTTTAACTAGTTCAATGTATTTTTAACTAGTTCAAAAAACTTAATATAGTAATAATACTGTGTTTGGAGACTTTTTGTGCAAAATGAGGAACCACGTTAAATTTTTTAAGATAACAGCACATTAAATCATTAGTTCGCAAAAGTTAAATATAAAAAACCTTCCATTAAAAAAAATTTAAAAGACAAGCTGACATTATATATACTTGACCAAATATAGTACCACTGGTAGAAAAATAACCAACAAAAATATTAAAAAATAGTTGGTATGGACTTTCACAAGTTCATAAAATTATTATCAATGCTAACACAGAGCCAATCATAATGTGCAGTGAAAGCATATATGTTGACAACAAATGTTTCAGTGGCAATACAAGAATATGATGGTAAACCATGAAATGCATCCAGATTCCAGCCATCCAATACTTCACTTTTTTGATATGACGAAAAACAATGGTCGCTAACCTGGCCTTGACGATACAGAGCTTTCACATTATCATCTATTTCACGCAGTGCAAAGTCTGCATCCAATAATGCTCCTTTAAGATCTCCCAGTTTCAGTTTGCAGGCCTAATAACCATGTGTGCACATTTAAAAGGTTAAAAAATATAATCTCGAATAGGTAACAATCAAACACAAATTCAGTTATATATGAACATACGAATATACAATATTACAACCAAAAAAAAAAAGAAGAATTGCTTCTGCTTAGTGAAAAGTTTTAAACACATTTCCAATAAGAGAACTAGATATAAAGAAAAAGCTAATAAATTCATCAGGCTTTCTAGCAAACCATGATAAAATATCAAAAGACTGATGATATGCCCATTGATGTCCAAAATAAAAAGAAAGACAAGCCTTATAACATAAATACTACATATCATAAAAGGATCTCATGGCATACCAAACTATGACGGTCAAAAGCGGTCACCAAGGTAATTCAACTATAATTGAAAAGGGTTTTTCCACTTTAACCATTTGCTCTTATTTTGTAGTTTAACATCAAATTTATTAACGGACGGGATAAAGCAATTACAGCATTAAGAAAGAGACAACTTACTGAGCTGTTGGTAAATATCTGAGACTTCGTTTTCCTTAAAGCATCTGTTTTTCCTATAAAACCACAAGCACATCTAAATCAAATTACTTAGAAACACATATAACCATTCAACTCTAGTGGCCAACAAATAAGTCATTCATATCTCCTCTAGTGTTCCAATCAAACACCTTCATCAATGTCTTCCTTCTCCCAGCAGACATCCAAGTAACGGAGAGCCTTGCGATACTTTCTAAGAGCACTTTTGTAATCTTGTTTCTGCAGAACGTAATAACAATCACAAAAAACTAGTTATTTGTTGCAAGGAACCAAAAATTAAATTACTTTGCAGAAATTCAGACCTAACAACTACTAGTTCAACATGGACTACAAAAAAGATGGTCACAGAAGCACATAGAACTGTTTCCATGCAAGGTACCTTGAACTGTTCATTCCCCATGATTTTAATGGCATCTACAGCATTCATCCACCAAGAAACCTCCTCTGGCTTATTATCAAGATCAAGTGGCCAATCAGGATAAGTGTCACCATCCTTGAAAAAGTCACACACCCCATCATCTGCTCCTTCAGGGATTTCCCCACAATCTTCTATGATGACATCTAAAGTGGGTACATCATTTTCTCCTGTGGTAGTATGCTCAACTGAACGAACTACTCCCATTCCTTTGATAACCCTGCCAAACACTACATGTTTCCCATCCAAATGAGGAGTGCGAGTAGTAGTGATGAAAAACTGTGAGCCATTAGTATTAGGACCAGAATTAGCCATGGATAACATTCCTTTTCTTTCATGTTTCAACTCAAAATTTTCATCTTCAAACTTCGAGCCATAGATTGATTCTCCTCCAGTGCCATTTCGAGCAGATATATCACCACCTTGAATCATAAAACCTTTAATAACACGATGAAAGCAAGAGCCCTGCAAGAAACCACAAAATGAGCCATTTTATATAACATTCAAAACTGATGTTTATACAACAAGACAGATCTAAAATACTAAAATTAGTTCCAGTGGACTAAATATGAAACAAAGAAGTAATTGTACAATTTTGAATACATACAAAGAGTTAAGCCATCAAACATTAAGACACATGAAGGTGCTCATTTCACAAGCTCCTATCTAAGGTCAATTCTTATTTAATATCAGTCATATATATCTTCATGTCAATTAAATCATGTGCGTTTTAATCTTGAACATTCCTTAATTAAACAAATCTAAACAGAAAAACAACCGACAAAACAACAAATCTCATGATTCAAGCCTCAAAGCTCTGTATTGCTCGAAGCCACACGAATACACGATCAACAGAGTATCCACAGTCGGCTCAAACCACTAGCAGAACACATACTACACCTAAACAAGCAACACACACATAAAACGTAGAGTCAGGCACCAACAGACAAACAAACTCAAACAGAAACAAACAATCATACATAAAAACTCACAAAATTAACAAAAAGCCAGAATAACATACAGAATCGAATATACCATATCAACAACCGCACACATTCAAGCTACAACTGCGCTAAATAGAATATCATACCTTCAGATGAAGTGGAACACCGGTTTTCGGACCGATACCCTTCTCACCTGTACAAAGAGCCCTAAAATTCTCAGCGGTTTTGGGAACAACATCTTTGTAAAGCTCCACCACCAGCCTCCCTTCCATCTCCCCTCCGATGCTTATATCCAAATAGCACCTCGGATTCACCATCTTCTTCCTCTTCCTCTGCAAAAGCCTTCAAACAACACAATCAATCAAAAACCCTAAACCCCGCTTTTTATTTTCAAAGGGTGTATGGCTGATGCTAAGGTACGCAGGGTGGTACATTAACAATGTACCACCCTCCTGATGAAAAGCTGTAATCGGATGCGGTGCAGAGCAGGGGCTAGTGGTGTGTACGGATGGGGTTTGACGGTTGGATGTGATTTGACAGAGTAATCTGACGGTGGAGATGTAAAGGGTGTGAAACGACATTCGAGTGTCGGGTGGGGGTGACATTGACGTGACCCTCGTGTGATTGGTTTACGGTGTGGGTACGGGGGTATCGGGTTATTGGGCCTACATTCACATGACTCATTTCGAATTGGACTAGACCATGGGTCGACTGTTATAGGCTGATACATTGTATTTTTGTTTTGTCCTTTTTGTTGGATTTCAGTCGTTTATTTTGGTACCTTCGCTTTCAACACATGTTGAATAAGTTTACTTGAATGTAAAATCAAAATTGAGTACCAGCAAATTCAACAAAGTTGAATAGGAAAATATAGTTTTTGATTTGATGGGGTAAGTGGGTAACACCCCTCTAAACAAGTTTGAACATACTCGCACCACAATAGTTTCTATTGTGAAGCATCTTACGGGTGGAGGGGAAATTAGTAGCTCGAACACAAACTTATTACGATAGCTCCAGACGTTCGGATCATTATCGGTTCGGAATCACTAAACATAACAACAAAGATATATGTAGATGCCCGCTGTAGTGTAATACGAGGACAAGCTTAATGATTGAAGTGTAAGCATAACCCGACACTATTAGTAAGAGTTGTAACTAGTTGGTGTGTTCAAAGTCAACATGCTAAGACATAGACTAGTCACTTATAGTTGTGCAATTGTAATACCAAAATTTATGAAATACAATTAATACGAAAAATAATGACACCAAGCGGATTTTATTTGTGATCATCAGTTGAAGAACCCATTTCAACAGTACTCTGTCTTTTTCCTGTCAAATTCAACAAAATCACATACGAATTCAAGACTAGTAATGTATTTGGATCTGTATAAGAAAGATAATTTAGCAATTTAACATACGGACTGACAAGCCATGAAAACACACAAAATTAAACTTTTATATTGTTTTTCCAGCCAAACTATTCACAATGTTAGATTGTTAATTACCCTATATATGAAAATAGAAATCTCATGAACAGTAAATCGAGGGTAATTTTGGTATTTCGCATTCGCCTTGGTTATATTGTTAGTGCTTTAAAGGTGGAGGTTTCTTCCATGGGAGCCCCTCTGCGGTCGGTGGCCCTCTCTCTACCTCCGGCGATCATTGGGTCGCTGCTTTTTCCCCACATTTGCGCCGCCTCACCCTTCTGCCGGCCAAGAGACGCGTATGTCGGCGGTTGGTAGTCGATGGTATTGTTTATGGGTGGCGGCTCTGGTGGAACCGTCTATCGCCGCCGGCTTTAGATCTGTGGGCTCTGACGTCGCCGGCTGTCTGTCGACCACCTTTGGTGGCGTCTGTGTAACCCTCAGGTCCGGTTCTTCGGCGGTCTCTGATGACCGCCTTTGGTGGCGTCTGTCGGGCCGCCTTTCTGAAGATTCCCGATGATTGTTAGCAACGATCTCCCCGTCGGTGGTTTTGGTGGCAAAGGCGACGGTGGTAGTCACCGTTTGATGGGTGGTCATGGTTGTTCTATGGTCACCCTGATCTGTTCACCGACGATGCATGGTAGTGGTTAGGGTTTATTTGCCCAGATTTAAGGGTTGTCGCTTCATATTACCCTTTTCGGGTCCCAGGTGGTGGTGGTGTTGTGGTGGTAGTGTTTTGTTGATCGTGGCTTAGGGTTGGCGGTGATTCTCTACCGTCGCCTCACGCGTCTATCACCGCTTGCTTTCGCCACCGGTAAGTGGCTTTTTTGGTCGCTCCTTGGTGGCGACTGCGTTGCTGGTCACGGCGATGTGGTGGTCGTAGTTATCCCGACGTCCCTTTGTACGGATGGTAGCCACCGGACTGTTGGTCACGATGATCTTTTTCTTGTAGGTTTCACCGACAGAACCGAATGTAAGATGGTTTTTTGGGGGATTTCTTGAGCAATAAAAGCATGTATAAACCTCGATTTGCTATGTGTTGATGATGATGAGGGCAACCGCATCTGAGACTGTTGATATTGATGTTAAAGTTGGGTTGATAGTTGCTATCTGAAAACACACTATATTAATGGTTAATTATGTTTGAGATGGGTATGTTTGGTACTCCCTTGTTGTTGTTGTTGGGATAATTGTCGATGATAACGAGCCTTTGCCAACCTGAGACTAAGTTTGTATTATTGCAGTTGTTTGAAAAGTTGTTATAGTTATTTACGTTGTATCAAGGCTGTGATGAAATCAAAATGATAGCCCGTTGTTTGGCGTGACAGCATTTCTTGCCTGCAACCACGACGAGTAGCATATTCTGAGCCTAAAACGAGTTTTAAACAACTAATTTCTTATTTGTCTTGAATTCGGTCCTTACTAAATATAAAACCAGTGTACATCCCACGCGCAACGCGCGCGGATGAACAACACTAGTATATATTAGTGAATCAAATTTTCTAAAGGCTACATGACATTTTTTAGGTTGTCCACCTAGGATTTGAACACATATACTCACTACAATAAAAGTTACAAACTAGTATATAAATATAGTTTTTTAATACATGTTTATTTACTATTGTGTTAACCAAATTAACTTTTTTCTAAAAATAAATACAATGTTTCATTAAAATTATTTTAATAATAGTTACTTATATTAAAATCAAATTTAATTTCTAACTTATCATTGTTAAAATCAAAACACTTTAAACATTATATTTTTTAAAACAAACATTTTAAAACATCAAAATTCACATGTCAAACGTAATTACAATTAGTTATTATTCAATATAAAATAAAATATCTGTTTCAATATACATCACGGTTCAATGTTTTTAAATCTAGAAATATTTTACTATGTCACAATCTCATAGTCATAATTTAATGTTCATCATATCAACATGTATTACATACAAACATCTAACTAGTGTTATTATTTGTCATTATCATATTTTAAAGAATATCTGTAACATCGTATAGAGCTAGCCACATACCTTTTAGTTAATTTAATTTCATGATAGATTTTTTTTAAAATTATTTTTGACGAAATCACTCATAACGATAATAAGTGATAAGAAAATTGATGCAAATCCAATGCAAAAGCTTCGTCTCAAATCAAATCTTCTAACAAGGTACAATCTTCTCTGTGGCAATATCACGAACGGATCTTCCAGTCGTTATACCAGATCTAAGTTGCATAACTTATTAGTAAAGGGTCCTAATAAATAGACACCTACTTTTTTAAATCGACACCAATGTTCTCAGAACCGGATCGGACGTCGAACCGGACGGCTTACTGGTTTGGTGGTCGGACCGGTCGGACCGGTCGGACCGGATGGACCGGATTTAACTATATTTTAATTATATTTATATATGTAATTAAATATAAGTAATTTATATATGATTTATACATATATTTTATAGTTATATATAAACTTAACTATATTTGTATATACAAAGTACTAATTTATGGTTTAACACCCCGTTTTTACCCACTAAAATCAAAAAAAAAAAAAAAAAAAAAAAAAAAAATCAAAATCCGGTCGGACCCGAACCGGTCGGCCGGTCCAACCGCCGACTCGGTTCGAACCGGCCGGTTCAAAGCTCCAAAAACGAACCTATATCGACCGGACCGGACAGGCCTCCGATTCCCGGTTCGACCGGTCGGACCGGCCGGTCCGATCCGGTCCTAACAACATTGATCGACACCCCCTATACGCCGCGTATGGGTCCATACGCGGCGTATAGGGTCGAATGCACTGAAAACGAGGAAAATTCAGGGGGGGTGTCAGAGAGCTATACGCCCCATATAGCCCTATACGACCCCACATATAGGGCTATACGACGCGTATAGCTAATTTCGACACTCACTACGAGGAAAAATTCAGGGGTTGTCAGGGGGTTATACGCCCCGTATAGGGCTATACGACCCCCTATACGACGCGTACGGGGCTATACGACCCGTATAGAAATTTTAGGGTGTTGATTTAAAATAAAGGGTTGTCTATTTAAAACAACTCTTACTAAATCAATCATACTTTCATTTAAGTTTCAAGTCCATCTAATTATTATGTTATGTTATTAATTAATACACTAGCTTTAAATAAATAAAATATTAATATAATAAAATTTATAAAAAAATAAAATGATATTCCAAGATATGATATAAATGAAATTACGTACGCGTAAGTACTATAAGTAATAAAACAGTGATATCAACCTTTTTTAACTTTATTTTTAATTTTTTTTCGAAAATATAACATTTTGTTTTAAAACAAACTGTATAAAAATATAATTTTTTAAAATATTTCATTATCATAAATCCTAAATTAAATTATTTTTGGTTTTTAAATAATTTACTTTTTAAAAACACTAATTTTATAATATATCATATCTTTAAATTTTTTTGATATTTTAGAAAAAAATATTATTTATAAACATTTGTTTATTTAAAAATAACATTAATAAAAAATCTTTTTCTTAATTTATAAAAAATATTTTAATATAAAATATTAAATAATATTATTAGTAGTTAGGGTAATTATTTATTAGGAGAGAGAAGCGAGAAAATTTTTGATGAGGAGAATTGTGATGATAACACATGTCATACCAAGTTACTCTTTTATTATAATAGGTAGATTTGTCATGTTATATAAATCGACCGATTTATTTGAAGTAGTTTTATTAAACCACGTTTCTAAATCATCGTTTCGAATCTGTAACAACTAACAAACCCTCAACTTTCAAATCCGACGTCAAAAGATACACATTCCCACACAGAGCCCATAATCACTCATCATGCACAAATACTCATGCTCTCATGGCATCTTCATCGTCATCATCTTGTTAGTTTCAGTTCTTAAAAGTTTTGAAGATCGGATCAAGCGATATTCGTAGTTGAATCATATATAGCTCCTTGTATCTCTCCGTTAGTTACGCAGAGTTCGGCATTTATTACTGAATCGATGTATTCGCTATCATTGATTTTATTTTCTCTTTTGCAGGTGATAAGGAATTTGTTTCGGAAGAGATAAGAAGATAAAGAGTGATCTAAGGAGGTTTGATTTCAACGAAATCGAACGTAAATTCGGTGAGTGTTTCTCGTTCTTAATCGTTAGATTAAAATTGATTCCGTTTTCGTAGAAGTTCTTAATTCTTTTTACTTTTGTTCGATTTGATGATTAAGTTAACTTTTTGTATCAAAATAATCGGATCTAGAAGTCGATGCAATGCCGCTCACAGTCGTCTTCTTCAAAGGTCGATTTATGAATACAAAATCAACATAGTAATCCCTAATTTTAACCTGCCATTGTCGGTGTCGCACTTTTTCGCTGAATGTCACATTATATACGCTAGTGTTTAACCGCCTATTATTTTATATGTATAAATCATAATCATCATGAACTTTGTCAACAGGCTATCGCATATGTTCATCTATAAATTCAGTTTTACGATCAACTGCTTATTTTCATCATCATCATCCAATTTTGAATTTCAGTTTTAAAATTCAATGAACATGTGTAAATTCATGCTGATTTTGTTACGATTGTGAAGGTAGACAAGTGGAAGAAATTGAAAAGAAAAATACATTATGCGATCCTCAGGAAACCCCTGTGCTGCTTGCAAGTCACTGCGTCGTAAATGCACCAATGCCTGTGCGTTTGCACCGTACTTCCCACCCGAACAGCCTTATAAGTTCGAGGTCGTGCACAAAGTCTATGGAGCCAGCACTGTTGCAAGAATCCTCAGCGAGGTCCCTCCTTCAGAGAGAGTTGAAGCAGTTTTTTCCCTCGTATATGAGGCAGAGGCACGGCTAAAGGACCCGATTTATGGCTGTGTGGGTTATGTATCTATTCTGCAGCACAATTTAAAGCAAGTTCTGACCCAGTTAGATTTGGCCAAACAAGAACTGGCTGCTTGCATTGGACCGTCAGCGATGATGCAAGTTTTGAACCAAAGGTTGATGCCACAATCACAGAACCAGCAGCAGTCAGTGGTTCCGGTTATAGCTTCTAACTTGGGGCAGATGTCGGGTGTTCAGCAAGCAGGGACTTCTCGAGATGCTCAGCGTAACCAGCAATTACATGAGTCTTGGAGACAGAAGTTGGTTGAAGGTGCTAGAGAGCAGGACATGTTAAAGAATTTGGAGCGCAATCAACAACCACCACCACAGATGCAACAGTCGATGGGGCCAAGTTTCAATGGTTGTTTTGATGGTGCTGGACCTTCAGGTCAGCATAACCAGCAATTACATGATGCTATAGAACAGGACATGTTAAGAAATTTGGAGCACCAGCATCAACAACAGTTACAATTGCAGCATCGACATCAGCAGCAGTCGGTGGATCTATTGAGGTCTAATAGCCGTTTTGATGGTGCTGGACCTTCCGGTCAGGCAACGGATAGTGGTTTCAGGCACTTGACAAGCCCACAAGCCATGTCTCCATCTGTAGCATTTGCTGGCTCGTACGATAGTAACGTGTGTCAGATCCAACAACAGCAGATGCAGCCACAACAAGAACTGGTTCCCCAACTACAGGCACAGCAGCTCTTACAACATCAACTCATGTTCCAACAGCAAAATCAGCCATCGCAGCTGCAGCAACATCCACAACAAGAACAGCATCATCGTCTGCAGCAGCTCATACAACGTCAACTCTTGCTCCAACAACAAAATCAGTCATTGCAGCCACAGCCCCAGCCGCAACAAGAGCAGCATGATCATCTAAAGCTGCCCCAACAACAAAATCAGACATTACAGCCACAAACACAGCCAAAGCACACAATTGGTAGCAAGGAGGGTAGGAGCGTTAGGAGCATTGGTCCCTCGTGTTGATGGTGGAAATCAGCTTATCATTTTTCGTACAAATAGTTTTTCATACATATTCCTGGTCAGTTGGTCCTCCAGCGTAGGTATTTCTTTCTTGATATATTCATAATACAATTTATGTACTTGCATGCATTTTGGGCGTTCATATATTTTGAATCGAATATTTTCATGAATGATGCATATGAAGTGTCTTTCCGGTGTAAAACCCAATAAGAGGGTGAAAGAATGTGAGTATCATCTTGTTAAATTTAGCATATAATCCAAAGCCGGCTGTTAACTTAATTAACCAAATCAATCATCTTTTTAAAACCTGATATAACCAAATCGTTTATAATCAAACTGATTGGTTATGAAATTCTTAAAAACAAAATATTGGTTATAGTATCAGTTTTAGCTCATTAACCCAAACCAACCTATGTTCATCCTTGATTTCATGACTATGGGCCTTTATGTATACTTTAAAAGAACATTATGCCGATATATGATTATAAAATAGGTATATGAATAATTTTTTGTTTATTGTGAGATGTGATACTCTAGTATACCTAACAAATATTCAATTTCGTGTTTCTCGTAAGAGGTTTATACCTTAATCACATAAAAAGAAAAGAAATTACTAGACAGTGCTATTAAGGACGTTGCTTTTGAAGTATACGTCAAAGTACAGCTTTATTGCTAATTACTTTTTGCTTTGATTTGTTTATATCATTCAAAAGTAGTCATTTTGTGAGTGTATTACATTGCTTAACCATGTTAGAGAAATAACGCATATAGTCGTGAAACACACGATTCCATAGTTATTCCATTGTTGTGTAGCAACTTTTGTTCGTAAACATGTTTTATTAACCCATAAAACCATGTCAACCCATTGTTACAAAATAGCTTTGGCTCCTTGCCGAAACCCACGTCTTAAGGCATACTTAATGAAAGTAAAGATTGAGAAATGAACGTGTCAAGGGTAATGCTTATGGTGATAGCTTGTTTGGTGTTTCCAGGTAAAATCATGATCTTCTTTTGAACTATTTGCTTCGTACCAACTTGCATCCCGCAATATTTGTAAATAATCCTTTTTTGTGTTAAATTGTGAAGTTTTATGTCAAGTAATGAATATATGCCAAAGTGCCTGACTTGATGGTGTCAAAATCTGATAATGGTTGCCTCCATTCATAGAACAAAAAAGGACTATTTTCACAAAATTATCACATGCTTTGATACTACCACTTGATTTTAAACTTATATTTAGTCTCTCAAACCATAAAGAACTAAAAAAGCATGAAAATATCTGGTGAAAATAATGCAGAGCATACAAGGTTTCTGATTTTAATGAGTTTATGTATGGATAAGTGTTGTACACAATATGAGCATGCCCACTTCACATCATTAATTTAATCAAATTACACACATGTATCAAGTCATTGCCAATTAAAATGAGCTTGAAACTCACTTTCATCAATTCACAATTTTCATCAGTTAGATTCAGCAAAATGAGTTTTACAAGCTGCTTCTACCCCAAAATTTTGTTTTCAAGACACTTTAGAAACATGTTTAAAAATACAATTACATTCATCCACAATCTAAAATAATCCATTTTCTTATCAAATAAGTTACAAAGTAATTATATATATATTAAAGATATAACGCTTAGCTACAGTACTACAGTACCACCACCATCCTCTCCCTTCCCTCGCTCTCCACCGCCACACCCCACCAGACACCACCATCACCGAACGCATCTTCATGGACTTCAGCATCTGCCTCGGTCGATGATGAAGACGATGAATCGATGATGAAGACGATGAATCGATGATGAAGACGATGAATCGATGATGAAGACGATGAATCGATGATGAAGACGATGAATCGATGAATCGATGATGAAGACGATCCAAACCGGTGCCCTCCCTCCGCGCTCCTCTTCACCGGCGCCCTCCTTCCGCCACTCCTCTTCACCGGCGCTTTCCCTCACGTTTGGTGCCTGAAGAGGTCGGCGCCGTCGTTTCATCGGAAGTTTACGGTGTCCGTTCACGATTTCCGGTTTATCGGCGGAAGCCCTAACGAACCACAACCTCATCGGTGATGTTTAATCTGACCCGGATGATTAGATCTGTAACCCAACCATGGGTGTCGAGTTGTGTAATCTCTGGTGTTCCGATTATCATTAAGATCCAGGTATGCACACCAAGTGTTCGATCATTTGACAACAAGAGATTCGACTTGTATAAACACCCGTGTGACTAATTTCATCATTTTTTTGCTCTGAATTTGTTGGTTTCTGTTTGAATTTGTGATTGGTGTATGCAAAAAGGCTGCATTTTCACACACCCATGTCATTAATTTCGTCAATGTGCTTTTCTTGGTGCTGGATTTGATTGATAGCATAAGTGTCTGTTGAATTTGTGCAGAAGTACCAGCACACGTTTTTGGATGCTTTGTTTATAGGGTTATCTTCAGTTGTTTCTGTCCCTTTCTATACTGGCTTTCTTCCCTTCCGGCGCCGATGCACGAAACTGATATTCACGATCTCTCCGACGACGCCGATTACGCCGCTGCGTCTAAACAAGTAAGCAAGACTTTCATTCAACTTACGAAATCACAAGTAAACAATCATCGTATGTACATTATCACGATCGGTGCTTTTCTATGATTCGTTACGGTTAAAGTTAGTTGTAGATCGATTTGAAAGTGATTGATGTCAATTGAATTAAGCTTGATTGATTATTTGGGCGTTGAGGTTTTTGGTTTTGTTTAAATTACGCCTATTTGATCGGTTTTGTTGGTTTTTTGGGATTTGAATCGAGTTTGTAAGGTCATGGAAGTAGGATGATTTGTTTGCGTATGGAGATCTAATTTGGGAAGGTGTTTATGTGTATCCGTATTTATGTGAGACGTTAGGCGGACTCTGAACTGCGTCTAATTGGTTGTAATTTGTAATTGCTGTTGACTGTTGATTATATTTACAAATTTGTTGAAATTTGTGTGTTTTAGGGCGTGATCAAGCGTGACTGTGGATAATAGTAGTTAACAAATTAGTTCATGGTTTATACTGGTTGAAAGTGATGGTTTCTTAGTTGAGGAATAGAAGTGGGTTTAGTAAGGAACTGTGCTATTTGTTATAAAATATGTTTGTTATAGTAAAGGATGCAATGGATTTTTGCATATTGACTGTTGTTTTGAATTTGAAAATGAATGATTAGAGGTGACTTAGTCGTATTTTCTTGTGTTTGGGTTGATAATTTAGTATTCAGACAAGACCTTGAAAGCTGTATGCAGTTGTCCATCCCTTGCCCTTTGTCGGTTATTAAAGTAACTATACTGAATTTAACATTTATGTTTCTTGTAATCTACTGGAAGCTACTAAGGAAATTTTTTTAATGAGAGGAGGTAAGCTTCACCTTGGCTAAGCATGCTAGGCCTTGTATGAGAAAGTTTTCAATGAAACTTCTGATTAACTAATGCTACAAATAGGAAGAAACTGAAAACTTATAATGAGCGTGTTGTAAGGACTGCTTCTTAATTGGATGATAGTGCTATAGCCTATAGGCTGATTACAAAAATGACCTCACTTAAGATATCATGTCGTTTGTATGGTTGGATTGATCAAGAACAATATAGTCCCATAGTTCCTTATGTTTGCATTAGGTTCCCTAATCTATGTTGTTTTACAGGTAACATTTATTGTATTTGATAGTTAATACTACTATTTCTCTATGCTCTGTTGAGACATATTTGGTAATAGCTTGGTCAAGGTACGTCCACACTAATAGTTTAATCTCCTTATATTTTTCTATCACTTATTGCATTTAAGTTATAAATATTAAAAGTGATGTTTTGTAGCTGTTTTAGATGTGGTACTAATTTGGAATGCAAAATTATGCATGTCATTTTTCTGTAAAACTAAGGCGCCTTAGGGTTATATGGCTCAGATATCCGGCTGGATTTGCACAGAACATTAAAGGTTGGTTTGGCGATAACCAGCTGGATTTACGCAGAACTTTAAAGGTTTTAAAGGCGTATACATTTTATTTTGCTTGTCATGGCAGGGTGATTTCATCAATTCAGCTTTCATAGAGCCATTTGGACATACTTTGATTGAGGTATTTTATGATATTTAGCTAGAACTGGTGACATGTGCGGTTTGGGTAAACGGGTCAAATTAGGTTCGATTTATAGTCACCAGCAATTAGATCCTAAAATGTTGTTTAGGTTGTGATTTGTTAGAGTAATTGCAGACTTAAACTTGAATCTGGAATCCTAATTCCTTTTTGTTTTGCTTCAACAGAAAGAGAATATGTTTCTGTCATGTAACTCTAATGATGTTTGTTCAAGTACAAAGGTTACTGATAATGAAGAAGATATACTAAATCAGATAATCAGGAAGTTGCTTCTCTAAATAAGGAGTCCGATGGCGAAAACTATTTGTAGTCACATGTGTGGTTTTCTTCTGCGATTTAGACTTGGGTTGGAGATCAAGATTTCAAGTTAAGTGTTATGATCTATCATACAACTATCTTTCTTTAAATTAATAATTCATTCGTTATTACAATTGCTATGAGGTGTGTTTTACTGAAAAAACCAATCTCTAATGATTACAAACGTGTTGTTCTATTTGGCTATCTACTAGGGGGATGATTTGAATGATAAGTTTAAATCTTTTATAAACACTTCTTATTTATGTGTTTAGGTTGTTGTTATGATTACAACATTGTTGGATATGATGGTTTTTTATTGGGTGCTCCAGGATAGGATTCTACATGTTATATAATATTTTATTTTCGTTTTGATATAAAGTATGAAACTAAAAGAAGTTCAGCACATGTTACTGAGATTATCAAAACGAGGGACTATTGCATTTGGATATATATATATGAGATTATTAACACTACAGAAATCTTTTTCTCAGGTTAGAACATGATACATCATTCACCGAACATGTGCTTGATTATTTATAAGTTTACAAAATACTATATGTTTTAGCTTTCTATTGTTATATTTTTCACTACTATAGCACTATTATATAAAGAAATAGTTTTATGGTGTATGCAGATATGTTACTCTTGGATTCATTATATGTGGTTTTATTATATTATCATGTCTTTATATTTAGCTGAGCAGACACAACCTATCTTTGTACAACCGTGACGTCATCCATACATGTTAATATCGCTTCCATGGCGTTACAAGAGAACCCCACGGCAACGCGTGCTTATCTGGGTAACTTCATGCTATATGATAATATGCAATTTCAATGAGCTTAAAGATAAAAACTGTTTAGCATTCACATACGAAATTAATGTTGAACTTGCAGTGATCATAAAACAAAATATGGGATTCTAAATTACATTTACTGTAGAAGTCATGTTTTATTGATCTGTGTTACCTGGGATTTCAGGTACCTCTTGCATTATGTCTTGTCATGCAATGAAAACTCAGATGTGTCCTTTCAACTCGCAGCATTTGCATGTGTTTGTTTGTCTGTGGGCTTTATTGGGATAGGTATGTTTCAATATCTCATATTATTGGCCACTTTAGGTCATATTCGATCAACAGATAACTAATTGATTCCCTCGTCTTTTTTCCAGGACGAATATATCTTGGCATGCACAGTGTGGTTGATATCCTTGGTGGTCTTGTGCTTGGATTGGCAATACTTGGATTTTGGCTATGTATTCATCAACATGTTGACAATTTCGTAATATCAGACCAAAATGGTATGAATTCCTGTACTTGGTTAAATCGATGCTTTCATATTTTGCATCCAATAAACATCAGTATGCAAATGTCTGAAGCAGGACCTAAAGCACACATCTAAATAGAGGTGGCAAAATAGACAGGTTGGGTAACATGTCCACATGAGTTTAGGTCCAAATGGCTAATTTTATGATATAGATTGGGTCACCTTGGAACACTTTATGTCAGAGAAAAAAAAGGTTTAAAATAATTAGTGATCTAAATTTGATTGCAAAATTATAATATTTCAGTATGTATGATATGATTTAGGAGTTTTTTGCACCAAAAGTTCATCTTCGATCCTTGCGTGATTCCTTTTAACGCTAAATATATTCTGGTTCACCCTTTTGACCCATTAGATATAAAACATAACCTGAATCGATGGCCACTTCTATACAGGATTCTTCATTTCAAATCGGTGAAGTTGCTTAGACTAAAAGTGGTAATGTGTAATTCTTTTACTTTTTGCAGTTACATCCTTTTGGGTTGCACTTAGCTTCCTTTTGCTATTTGCCTACCCGACACCAGAGCTTCCAACTCCAAGTTTTGAGTTTCACACGGCCTTCACAGGCGTGGCATTGGGAATTGTAAGATTATAACTCTATTATATACTCCGACTTCCATAAAAACTTCCTTTTTTAATTCCCGTTACAGTGTCTCATGAAATTTTGATATTTGCATTTTGGAAAGTTTTGTTTTCCACACCTATTTGCTCATTGTGGTCAATGCAAAACAAACAACAATTTGATTTAGGTGCACAAAATATTTGTATCTATCGATGTGATTGTTGATCTATAGATTGTAAACATCATCGATCTTGGTTCATATTTTGGGTGCAAACTGATATTTCTAATTTGTTTGTGGTGAAGTACGAAATGATATACTAAATGATCTATATATTGGTAATAGTATATGGGTTCTTCTTCATATTATCAAATTGAGAATAATAATAAAACTGATACCATAAGTACAATTTCTAGGATTTTTCTGGGTGTCCTTGGATTTCGGTTAAGAATGTTGGATACAATTAGCATGAAATTAGATGCTTAATGTTCCATTTCTTGATTTTTGGGGTTGTTTTTCAGATGCCAAAATAAAAATATGATTTAATCTGTAGCAATATGAACTTAGATAGCAAATTTCTTTTTTTTTTCCGTGTAAGCGACACGCATATTGGAACTGAGAATGTCACTGATCGTGTTAATTCAACTTTGTAGCAACATGAACTTCAATACCAAAAGTTGAGCAGAGAACGAAGCTGGATACGACCCAATATGTCAAAAGCTCCTCTCCCTGCTCTCAAGGTTAATGTGAGTCACTTAAATTATTTTATCACTTTTACGAATTACGATGAAGTAGCCGTTAAGGTTATCGACGGAGTGAGAGTCGTAGCGACGGGTTTGTTTTACCTTTCTACACGCTTTAGGATTTTACATTGGAATGATAATCGTTACATTTTGTTTGACATTTGCGTTTTGATATTTGGGATCATGACGAAAGACCCCGCGCAACGCGCGGGGCAAAAAAAACTAGTTCACTATTAAGTGATGAAAACCAAACCTAACTTCCATGACTCAATTAGGTTATTTACCATGTCTCCAACCAAATTGAACCGATTATATTTTCGGCGTGTGCGTCTATTCAGCAAAGAACATGATGATGATGCTTCAAATACATGCCTGAACTCGATCAGATTCATCATCATCAGAGTATTCCTGTTGAGGATCAAGTGTCAAAACCATCTTGGAAAGATTTTCACCAATATCCTCAATTTCTTCCCTTCCAAAACCCCAACTCGTAAGCATGTTGGCACCGATCGATCCTCTTTCAATGCCAAATTTACGAATGTATCCCAATCTATTCTCCAAGAAGGGCAAGACAGCAGTGGTGGACCGCAGTCTGGCTGCCATGGGGATCGAGTGGACTTCAAGTGGCCCCCTCCTTGAAGGAGGTTCTGATGCAGTGGGGCTACTTAATAGCAGATCACCACGCCCGCTGACAAGGTTGTTAAAGATGGAAGGAAAAGGTAACGGGATTGGAAGAGGACATCGGGACACTGATAGATGTGAGAATCTTGGCCTTGTAGATGATGTGTTTTCATATTCAGTTTCAACTGCTTCTCTCACTTCAGAAACCAACACCTCTTGTTCTCCTGTATGAATTAAAGAAAGCCCAAATCACAATTTAACTAACTTCATATGTATTTTCTAGAAAAAAAACAAGCATATTCAGATTCATAGTTTCATACCAGCTCCAAGGGTTCCATGCACTATCATGGATTCAATGGCTTGCGAGTCATCTACATCATGGGCGGTTTCAGGGGTTAGTGGTTGCAGGTTCCCTAGCAAAGGTTGTTGGAACCGTCTACCTGGTATTTAAAACCCACCAAATCAGAAACAGTAAAACATTTGGGAGAAAGTGATTAAAATATGCATCAATACACACACATACACATACCAGCCATCGAAGGCGGTGGCATTGCTGCATCAAGAACAGCAACAGTATTTTGCCTGCCTTGTCCTGCTAACATTTGTATACATTCGTATAAATCCATGGCACCAGATTCGTTCGAAGATTCACCGGTGGGGCCCATTTTTCTCATACGGAAAGGTAGCGTGATAGAGTGTATTGCAGATGCATAAACCGCACTAGACTGATATGGCTTTTCGTTTTCTACGTTAAGGTATTGTGAAACCCTGCCTTTACACACAAAAACACTGAATTTTATGGGACCAGACAAATGATATGAGAAAGAACCAAAAAAGTTGGCCAAAGCACAGTAATATATAGCACCAAAATAGTGTTCTATAGGTGACAGAATTGAAAGGTCAGGCAAGTAATGTATCCACTGGTTAAGGGTCAGGTTGGGATTGGTTAACTCTAACTCATTTAACAACCAATAAATTAAAGACAATTTTAGAACACAAATTTTTTAAACTGGAGAATGATTTGTAGCATCAAGAGTACTAAACCAATTACAATGGAAATGATATGGGTCACAAGTATTAATGTTACAATCTCTCCTCAATCTATTTATTCCATATAATAGATTATTAAATTATAAGAGTATGGTTGGTAGTCATATTCGACATTTAATAACTGTGTGTAAAACTCAAAGGAAAGAACAAATAAGTATTAACAGGTCAACCAAAACAGTCTGATTCAACCCGTTTTAAATTCTTAACAAGTGTTTTAGCTTTAGCACATTTGACCTGTTTGGATATGTTGTTTTGGCCAAACAAACAGTAAAGATTACTAGTAGCACAGCTTACCTTCACTAAGGGATGGTAAGCCCACAGGAACAATCAATTTACACAAGGATGATAGTGCAGAAAACGACACTGCGTCATGAAGATTACTGGTGATGGAAAGTTTCGGCTTGCGAGGTTACTACAGGAAGTAGGGCTTCTAACGGAATATAGCAAAACAGGAACATTAGTGTACTCATCTACAATATTCTCCAAAAGAGAAGCAGCTACACCAGAAAATCCCCTGAATCGTCAACCATAAATTGAATTCCCTGCCACAACAATTTTGCAGAAAATAAAGACACCATATGCAAGATTATATCTACATGTTGTAAAATAAATTAATAATATACCTGAACATGGTCACATTCTTCAATAAAAAAACGAAGTCTCTCATTAATTTCATCCCCTTGTAAACCCTCGGATACTGTATTTCTTCCAATACCATAGTTGTTAAATTCTTTAGGATCCATCCAGAACCCATTTAGTTCGAATAAACTTTGTGGATGATAATGAACTTTTGAAAAATCTGTCCAAAAATGAACACCTTCCTCGAGAGATTTAACTACATCTGTATCCAAAATTTCACTCCCATTTATCTCCTGCCCTTCGTTATACAACCTTTGCAAGAACAGATTCTTTTTATGAGGTTCAGATGCTTGAGTTGAAACATTACCCATCCTGTACAGTACATTGCATATAGTTTTGGTTAAATTTATTGACTGCATTTACTATCTTAATTGACAAGACTGTTCTTCATATGTTAAAATTACAGATGTAGTGGTTAAAATAAGGTACGCAGAATAAAGTTTCACCATGTGGCAACACCCGATGATGGAGATGGATTGTGGTTGTACAACGTACCACGTGAACTTATAGATCCAAGAGATCCTGTAATACAGAAGCAAGTAGAAATATTATCAACAAGATTACAATGCAGCACGTACGAAAAAAAGGGCACAGCTAGAATAGTCGGATTATTTTAAGAATACTGTGAATCTATGATAATGATATTGCAAGACAACCAGCAGTCATATTTTGTTCATTTTAAAATTTGGTGATTACCTTGAAAATCAACCGAAATCAAGCGCGGCGTGTACGTAGGCATGCCCTGCGCGTTATTAAAGCATCAATGATACAATTTTCCACCACGTTTTACTAAAGATGAAAAACCTAAAGCCCTTTGGATATCAGTTTTAAAATTTACTACATGGGTCCATGTGTTGACCAAAATACATATTATAAAGCAAGACGTTAATCTGTATATCAAGTATAACTATTTTGCAGTTCTAGGTTATGCGCTTGTGTCTTAGTTTTACCTGTTGGGTCTCCCCAGTTCGGTAGAGCACATCCATATCAAGGTTTTGATTCTTAAAGACCAGGTGAGCCTGGGGGTCTTCAAGTAATCCCATCAATTCATCCTTCACCAGGCATACAACATAACGAATAAGCGTTGGATAAATAATCAACAAAAAATGTTATCTAAGTTGTATTGCCTGTATAAAGTTCTATTCAAACTATGCTCTAGAAAACATAAAAGAAAACTTTTACATAAGATGTGCTTTGCGACTCGGTGGTAAATAACTGCTAGCACATAGTAACAACATTAGTACATGACAGTTAAATAGTCAGGTTGAGTAGGGTAGTAGGTATTCAGGTTTGATGTGAGTTTTGCACTTTCACTTCTTGATATAACTTGATAATAATTGTGACCATTGATAGATAAGCCAACTAAATTTCAAATATCAACTTCTACCCACATCATGCAATTCATACAAACCAACTGAGAGTATTTTAGAAGTTTGCACCTTCTTTACACATAAAATTTGGGTTAGCAAAGCATTGTGATGATATTTTGATACAAAATTCTGGATCCAACATGCACTAACAGTTACCTCAACTCTCTTTCTCTAAATGTTTGCATACTTGACCTAATAAAAAGTCTCGTTATAAAAATGGTATTCATCTTTACTTAAATAATTCCACTGATACATACACAAACACAAACCAACATAAGCTTCAACTTAAAGATCTTGTTAATAAGCACTTAGATGATATATAACATTTTAACTTTTTCACATGTTTTTGTTCCAGAAAACAAGCTCACATCTTATAAGTGAAAGCGCAAATTTACCTGAAAGTTCCAAAAGTGAGAGCCAATGAAATTCGCATAACTCCCAACTTGAAAAGTCACAATTTCTTTCATATTTTCTCCTGTCAAAAACAGTGGAGGGTCCGGAATAATATCGGGTCAAACGAAGCATATGTGTTTGTAACTTTCCAATGCTATTTGATTGTAATGATATAAGTTGAGAACATTGATGAAATCATAGCTACTGTATACATACAATCATAGGAATTGATGATCAAAACTTATGAGGCCAAAGTCTGTAAACAATTTGTAAGCAAAGTAACTAGATGAGGGCATAAGGGATTGATTCGATTTGTAAACTATACGAGACCATAAGTAATCACGAGAGTTTGTTGAAAAATCGAAATAAAAAGTTACCTTCAAAGCTTCAACAATCAAATCAAAGTAGACGTGAGATTAGCCAAGAGATGATTAGTAGAGACACTCTGGTCGTCGGCTGGAGCCGAGGATGAAGGGTTTTGGGGAGGGGTCGATGGGGCTCAGAAGATATGCAGCCATGAGCCATGGGGGTAGGGTTTTGGCCTTTTGGGTCAAGGGTAAAAAGGTATTAGATCAGTGATTTTACATAATTAAAAAGTCTGTAGCAATAAAATCTATAACGTGCGGTGTTTGAATAAGCTTTTAAAAGAGTTTTTTGGTTTTTTTTTTTTTGAAAAGATTAAAATACCTTTTTAAAAGTTTTAATAAGTTAAAATTCTGATTTATTAAGTTTTTGAAGGGGTATTTTGGTCTTTTCACTCAAAAAACCAAAAAGCTTTTTTTAAAAGCTTATCCAAACACCTACTAATACAATAAAATAAAATTTCATCAGGTGACACCTTTTTACATCATTATTAACACCATTTTTTCATACCCTATTAACATAAAAAATAATCATATTATTAGATGTTAAAGATATCATGTATATTCTTTCTAAATTATAAACATGTTTTTACTAAAAAAGTGAAATTTCTTATTAATAAATAAATATGATTCTTTTAATATAGAGAACTTTTCTATTTGATGTTTAAGAAACAAATTATAAAATTAGAATGTTTAAAAATCATTTTTTAAAAAAAAGTTTTTTAAAAATGAAAGTTTAAAAGTATTACATATACATATTAAAGACTTTGGTCGGTGGCTACAGTGCCACCGTACCAACAAAACCCTAATCCCCATAGCCAATTTCTTATCCATCTTCACACCACCTCTCATTCTCCACCGATGCATCTCCACACCACAACCGCACGTTCACTCTGATCACCACTTCATCTCCACCGTCGTCCTCCTCCGCCTCCGGCGACCTGACGTCGGTCGTATGTCTGTCGCTGGCGTACGCCAGCACGCTGTACTTCCGATCGGCGTACAACGTGCAGGTGATCGTGGAGGATAACGAGCCGGAGGAGAAGCTGGTCGGAAGGTTCCGTCGGGAGGTTATGAAGGCCGGAGTTCATGAGGTAATCTCGATTAGGTTCTTTAACTGGTAATTTTGATTGGTGTTATTTAATTTAGGATTTGATATTTGAAACAAAGTTTGATTTTGGTGAGTGTTCTTTAGTTTAGGGTTTAATCGCTGTACTTCCGATCGGCGTACAACGTGCAGGTGATCGTGGAGGATAACGAGCCGGCTCTCCAATTTGCAGGTTTTATTTATCGATGTTATTGGTTTTGAGTTCTTGCTTTGACGAAGAATATTGTTCAGAATATTTGGTTGTTTGATGTAGATCTCTTTTGGACCAATAACGGAGGTTTTGTTTTTCATCGACTACTGTGGATTTTTTGTCATTTTACAGTTTTTTTTATTGCATTATACCTGTTGTAAATTATTTGTCTTTGGACTCTTTCATAGAGGGATAATGATAGATTAATGTTGTTTGAGTAAACACAATACTTGATTGCCAGTAGATTTGCCAAATAACTAACATTATGTCAATGTTATGTTTTAGAGTGACAATCATATTGGAACTGAGGTATTATTTATTTGATGATTGAATGTATTGCATTTCTTGGTGGTATGGTTGTTTGATGTTGAAGCTGTGATGGCAACTGAAAGCTATGCTTGCTCACCGTGCTAGCCTAGATGTTTGTTTAATTGTTTTTAAGAGAATGATTGTATTCTACAATTTATACTAAATAGTAAAAATCAGATAATCAACCATAATAAAATATGATTGATGTGGTGTTTGGATGTGATATTGTTGCTTGAAGTTGATGTAGTAACTTTTGATGGATTTGAGTGAATAGTGGTTCTATTTTTTTTTAAGTAAAGACTAAATAGATGATGGAGGTATTTAAGTACTTGCACTCTTCCTTTTGTTAATCAATTTGTTGCAGTTTTTGATAATTTTAAGTGAATTAGTATTCTCTTAATTGATCATATTCCTTTTCAACACATTTGTTTGTTACATCTCCAACATGTAACGAAGCATGTAATATTTAATGTTGGTAACACCAGTTTTCTAGCTGTTGATTCTGTTGCCAATAGATTATTTCTGATGGTTGATCATTTTATACAATTTAGTAAATCATGTGTAATCAATGTTGTTTTTAGAGATCTTGAGGGTCTCGAGTACGCTGCAGAATCCAGGGTTTAATGAGCTGGACAGACTGCGCCATAGAAGTCCAAGCCCCATGGCATCCTCTAATCTTATGTCAAATATTCCTGGGACTAGAATTAGTGGTTGGAATGGTCTTCCACCAGAGGTACATCTCACCTTTTTTAGAGTAATTATGTAGTATATTTCTTGTACCTTTTTTAGAGTAGTTGCTGTTTATAACGCACTCTACCGCATGTTTGGAGGGTTTGTTGCTGATGTAGTTGCTGCCATTGATCAGGTGTGCTTGCTTTCTCTTTTATGATCATTGTCTACAAGAACATATCGAGTGTTATCTTTAATATATTTTTACATGTGTTAACAGGCGGTTTATGATGGTGTTGACATACTGAATCACAAAGACCACATTTTTTAACCCGTTTGATGCTACACTTCTTTCAGCTGTCAAAGCTGGAATTTTGTTGCATAGGCATCTGGAAATGAAAGCCCCTTACCCAAAACCATAGTGTCTTACAGTCCATGGATTGCATCTGTAGCTGCTGCTGTTGATGATCACAGATACAAAAATCATTTGACTCTAGGAAATGGGAAGATTCTAGCTGCCATTGGTTTATCACGTAAGTTTCTGTCTTGTATAATTGGTAAAGGTGGCTAAATAAGCAGGTTGAGTAAAGGGTCAATATGTGTCGGTTCAAAGCATTTATTTTTATGGATCCAAATGGATCTCCCCACGCTAAGCCTGGAACATTTTTTGTCCAATTTTTTTACATGTGTGATAAACATTATAAAAATTATATTATTGCAATAAGAATCTACTTTTTAAAAATATGTAGCAGGTTGCATGCATTAGGAGAACTTTCGATTGACTTTCGAGTTTTGGCCCATTTGACCCGTTTCCTTTTAGCTCATTGTTTTTAATTTTATCCGTTAGACCCATTTTCTTTTTACAACTTCAACATTAACCAATAGCAACCTGTTTAAAAGTAAATGATTTAAATTATCATCCCTTGAAACAATAACCTTCAGTAAATGTTTTTCTGAATGTTGATTCTGGAGCTTCATTTCTCTTTACATGAGATGATATTTTATGGATGTTACATAGATTTGGGGATCTGACCCTATGGTTTGGCTACACGACAAGTAAGCTCTATCTCTTTTCATCAATGATTTGGAGTTTTGAATTCATTGTGTTTTGAAGGTTGTAAACTTCTGATTTATCTAACTTTTAGTATGGAATGGATAAAAAGTATTGAAAATTTTTACTATTTTCCTGGATTATAATGTATGATGATGATGATATCAAGTTGTTATTTAATATCCACCATGTGCTTTTGCTCATTGATAAAGCTTGCTTGATAACAAACCTGTAACTGATCATTTGTTTATGGTCATACTAATTTTTGATTCACATGATATTAACGATGTAAAATTAAGTTCCGGTTATAGAATTCCAATTCCTAGCTTTTTTAAGTGAATTTCCGGTCTAAAGTTTAAAGCTATAATCTTTTTTTATATATGCTAATATTTTTTATGGTATTGTATGAGTTTCATCAGAAGTTTTGTTGCTCCTGATGTACACAAGTTTTGTATTCTAATGTGTAGGTGCTAGCTTTAGTTAATTAGATAAGGTGTAACTTTTATCTTTTTAGATTGGGTATTTATACATAATTTTTGCCAGTTTTTGACCCATGTCTTTTAAAGCTAAAAATCACTTAGGTTGTGTCATGGAACATATAGTCCTAAATTATGATCTTTGACATGACTGTTGTTCAACAAATTAAGATAATAGTTGAGAATCATGAGATGTCTTCTTCAAAGGCTGTAGTAGTGGGGGGTTGAGATGGCTTCCTTTAATTTTAACATTATGCATCTAAGGGTAAATTAGTTTATATATCCTCCTTTTAATATCTCAGATTGGATCCTTTTATGCTACATTAAAGGTACTATCATGAAAAAAGGTACCAACTTTCAATGTAGAATTCATTACAAAATGAACCTGCAACTTTCATTTCAAACAATCCATGTTTGTAATAACAATCATTACAGTCCATGTTTGTAATAACAATCCACTTAGTCCATGTTAGAATTCAAACAATGCAATTCCATTTACTCATACCAAAGCATCACTTCCATTTCATACCAAAAGCATTACATTGTTAGAATTCATTACAAAATAACACACATACAAGATGAACCTGCATCTTTCAATCAAATTACTTTACAAAAAAGACATACAATCCAAAACAATGAACAAACACCAACTTCCAATCAAGTACAAATTTTTCCTATGAATTTCTTCTTTCAAAGCTGCTAGTTTCTTTTCAAGCTTTGCTTCTTTGTTCTTTGAATTTGAATTCCATTTACACAAACTGAGCTCTCACATGGGGATGAACAAGAACTGCTTGTTTGTTTTTTTGAACTTGAAGGGAATGCTTTCACATGAGGTAGTACCAATCTTGGGAAGATCCATCCATACAAAGAACTTACATTTGTTTGTCTGTCAAAAACAAGACTTTTGTTAGTAGAAGAAGCCATGAAATCGTCGGGTATAGAATAATTACCTGTTTTGGACAAGTGTAGAAGCGTCTTCCAGGATTTTGCTCGTTCGAGATGTTTTAATTGCTGCAAATCTGTCACAATTGCACAACACCATGATCGATTGAAGCTCTGATGTTCGATGAAGCTTTGATGTTCGATTGAAGCTCTGTTGTTCGATTGAAGCTCTGATTAGGGTTTGGGGTAAAGCATTGATGAATGAAGCTCTGATGTTCGATTGAAGCTCGGATGTTAGATTGAAGCTCGGATGTTCGATTGAAGCTCTGATTAGGGTTTGGGGTAAAGCATTCGATGGATGAAAGCCTGATGTTCGATTGAAGAAGAAAGGGGGGTTTTAAACCCTATTTTTTTTTGCACAAATTGACCAAAATACCCTCACGTGACTAGCACGTGGGGGAGTGATCTGTTAGAATAAACGGGCGTTTGCCTTAATACCCGAGTGCGTTATGATTTGAAGAGTTCAGATACTAAGATGTTATAAATAAGTTATACCCAAAAGTGTTACCCCTATAAACCACGGGTAACCATTTATGTAATTAACTCTTCTTTTAAGAAATGTCATGGACCATTACATGCTTCTACTACACCACTACCAAAAGGTGCTAGCACCTTAAAAGAATTTGAGAGTGTAATCCATAAACAGACTTTAATGAAGCACAAGAAAATGTGTGTCCGAATTATTAGATATTAGGTATATTAGTATGACCACACGGGCTCATTAGGTATCTAGGATTTGCATTCTTATTCTATATATTGTAATCTATTATTCACTAATATCAATGGAGTCTTTTACCCTCTAACATGGCATTAGATCCTGAGGAATCTGGTTACCTTGAGCCTATAAATGTAGTTCCTTAGATGTGATCCTTAGGATCAAGGCACTTTTTGTAGAGGAAGCATTGATGTGGGTAGTAAGTAGATAGTTAAAAGAAATTTTAAAGGTAAAGAAAGTCGGTTAGTTCAACAAACTTTTTAATTAGTGGGCGTCAAAGAAATCAAATGAGCATGTGTAAAAAGTGGGTGTAAAAAGTGTGTATCTACACGAATGACAACTATCTTCTGCTCTCGTTACTTTCTTCTCCAAAAATTCTCTTACTTCTGCAAATTCGCTGGAGCTATTCTTACAAATCACTACAAAAACGAGGAAATAAAATCATACCTAGGTAATTAAAGGGGAAGTGACAACCCTCATTCGTGAATCCAGTTATAGCCTTACACACAATAGTCTACTATACAACGACCAACAGTGGACATACACCTGTTTAAGTTCTAAAAGAACTAGTGTGTGATTGATAAACAACATTTTATTAAGCACAAAACAATGGGTGTCAAATGGTTGGTTAAGTGGAACAATACTGTACCGGAAGATGCTACATAGCAGAATGCTAAGCTTATAACTATATTTTAGGGCACATTAAAGGAGTGGCAACTCATCACGCAAAAGTGAGAACGACTCAACAGTGGACATACCTCAGAGCAGCAAAGAGCTTAAGGATTTTTGGGTCTTTAAAGGAGGCTTGTGCAAACCTATGAAGAGATGGCTAGACCCTTGACTCAAATGTTATTGCAATGGGCACTTTCTAACATTCATACACCTGTTTAAGTTCTATTCAGGTTTCTTGAAAGCTCTAATGGACACACTATTCATGTCAAGGTGGATATTCTAGAGTTCATGCTACAATTCAAAAGGTCACAAAACTGCTCTAGTGGTCAAAACTGAAGATGATGTTCAGGTTTATATCAATAATTGTCATGTGTGCCAGCAAAGCAAAAGCTTATAATGCAACTTATCCGAGGGTGTTACAAACACTTCTGATTCCCAAAGGGCTCAAGAGGATATTGCCATGGTAAGGATGTGATAAAACTTGTGTAAGTGTGACTTGAATGAAGCTAATGACTTCAAAAATCACAAGGAGTGGATCAAAACCTTTCTAGTTCCTAATATCCCCAAACACATGGTTAGAAGTTTGCCATAGGTGCTTGGAGAACTACTTGAAGGTAAATGTGTTGTGACAAGCCTAAGGAATGGATTCAATAGGTGCCTTACCGGGACTTTGGCACAATACAAGTTATAAAACTGCTGTAGAAACTACTCCTTTTGAAATCTTCTATGGGCAACCTCCTCCCTTGCATCTCATATATCCGGCAGGTAGTGGATAGGAGTTTGATAGCTAGGGAGGAAGTGACTACATTTCCTAAACCCACTTAACAGGAGCTGAAAATAACACAAAACAGTTAGCAGATCTGCATAAGACATAAAGGAATTTTGCAGTAGGTGATTGGGTGCATATGAAATTAAAACCCTATATGCAGACTTCAATTTAGCACAGTTATGGTCCTTACCGGTTTTGGAAAAAGTAAGCAGTGTGACTTGTACTTTGCACTTACCTCGCGGAGCTCCCATGTTCCATATCTCTTTGTTAAAAATATCACAGATCATTGCCTCTTTCTCCAACACCATTTTCAAACAGTGCTAGCACCTTCAAAGAACCCAAGAGGCTGAACAGGTTCTTAATAAGCACTACAAAATAGCTTACACCCAGCATCAAATAAACCCAGGCCCTACACAGACCAGCCCAGCTCATCATATTCAAGATTATAAAATTTCCTAAGAATTCAACGAGTAAAATAGTTACAAACCTGGGGAAAAAGGTGGGTTTCAGAACCATAAATCATGCATCATTAAACAATAGTCAAAATTTTAATCAGGTTCCAACATTGTATCTGTTTCCTTTTCGCTTTTATTTAATTCATCTTCTTTTCATGCAACATATATTGATATCATTTAAGTTTCAGGAAGGAAAAAACCTCACTCAATGATATCTTACATATAGTACAGTTACTCGGAACTAAATGATTTATATACAGACAACTACACCTTATATGATCCACTATTCCCCGAATCAGTTTCAGGTTCAGCATTTGGTCCATGCAAGTATTTACACATTATATTACATTTTAATTATTAATGCTATGTGCTTGCTGTCATTAACCATGAAACATAGTATGAAGAATGATCTTATAAGTGAAAATATGAAGATCAACATAAGTAATCAGAGTGGAAAGTGAAGGTTATGCTTATAAAACTAGCTAATACACCAGCATTAGTAGTATGAGTTAAGTTTACCTGGTACTTGATCTTGTTGAACACAGACTCTCGAAGAAACCACCAACAGCGAAGTCGCATGCAGAAAAACAAGCCAAAATTAACTAATCAAGTGTAAAAAATAACATAATCATTTGTGGTAAAAACTATCCCATAACTAAAATACGAAATCAAATATGTATGAAAGTTGGAATAAAAAAGAATAACAAAAGTTAAGGACACATGTAAGTTAAAAAAACTAATAAAAGTTGTTCTTGTAATCGTAATTGTAAAACTAACTTAGTGAAATAAAATTAGTCAAAATCCAAGACAGAATGTAAGCTTGAAAAATACATCATAATTAACCCAAAAAAGTTAAAATAACATAGTTACAAAAATGGAGTAGCAATGCAACAACTTATAGATTTATCATTATTCATTTCAACAATAGGACACTTGCACCTAATCAACCTGAAAGTAGATAACAGGTTGAAATGGGCTAGGATGTGTTCTCGTAGTGGTATTTCTTAAGTAGAAACCATACAAATAAAATAAGTAAATAAAACATTTTAGTCCATATCAAAGACAGAATGTAAAATTGAAACAACATATCAAATTACCAATAAAAAAGTTGAATTAAAAACTAACATAGTTACAAAAATATGTAGTGGCAATGCAAATACTTAGAGATTTACCATTTCGACAACACACTTGCACCTAATCAACCTGAAAGTACAAGCCTCAAAGTACGTGACAGGTTGAAAAGGCGAGTAGGTGTTCTCGTAATGATATTTCTATAAGTAAAAGTCATACCAATAAAATAAGGTAAATAAAAAAAATTAGTCGATCAAAGACAAATTGTAAAGTTAAAACAATATGTCAAATTACCATAAAAAAGTTGGATTAAAAACTAACATAGTTAGAAAAATATATGTATTGGCAATGCAAATACCTATAGATTTACCATCTCGACAACAACACACTTGCACCTAATCAACCTGAAAGTACAAGCCTCAAAGTACATGACAGGTTGAAAAGGGCAAGTAGGTGTTCTCGTAGTGATATTTCTATAAGTAAAAACCATACCAATAAAATAAGGTAAATAAAAAAAATTAGTCAATATCAAAGACAAATGTAAAGTTGAAACTATATATCAAAATACCAATAAAAAAGTTAGATTAAAAACTAACATAGTTAAAATATATATGTAATGGCAATGTAATACTTATAGATTTAGCATTTCGACAACAACAAAGTTGCACCTAATCAACCTGAAAGTACAAGTCTTAAAGTACATGACAGGTTGAAAAGAACGAGTAGGTGTTCTCGTAATGGTATTTTTATAATAAAACCCATACCGAACAAAAGATAGAAAAAAACGTGTAAATCCATTAGAAAAGTTATTACCTTATAAAAAGACTATCTATAAAACTTATTTTCTCAATCAGTAAAGGCGCGCGCGGGGATATATATATATGTATGTATAATTTAACAAGTTTGAAAAGACAAATTTAGAAAGTGATAATCATTTAAACAAATTTAACAAACAAGTTTGAAAAGACAAATTCAAGAGAATAGAACTTAAACTAAAAACATAAGAAAATAATTCATACCTTGATGACAAAGAATTAGAAAGTGATAACCCTAATTCTTGAATCCACTTGACACCTTACACAATAGTCCAATACCCCTGAAAGCACAATATATACATGCTATCAGACTCAAGAACTCCTTTAGATCATTAATAATCAAAGTGATATTTACCAAAAACAATGGTTAATTTTAGGGTACCTGTGGGATCTGTCGTAGGTAGAATGCGTTTCAATGTCCCTTTCTAACATCAACTCAAAAGAAGTACCAGAAGGAGTCTGAAACTAAATAGCAACAAGAATCAACAAGAGAGTTTCAAATCATCGAATTCGTTTGAAACAATAGATTATACTGAAGATGAAGAGAGAAACTGGTATACGCACCTGGTGATTTTGTGATGATTCTCGCCTAAAATCGATTGATGTTTAGCAAAGTATGGGTCTTGAACCCTAGAACAATCGATTCTCGTGAAACATGAAGAACATCTTAGCGATTCTTCAGTGGTGATTGATTTGAATAATATTGAAGAGGCGGTGTTGTTCTTCTTCGGTGATTGAATTGCTTTGTTTGCAAGGGGAACAATTTTTGTAAGATTTATACCACCAGGGGCTTTTGAAGACCGTTGGATTAAGATTCACTTTTTGATTAAGAAGATTTTTGGAAGATTTATTATGTTTTTCAAGATTTACTTTTACGTTAAAAGATTGTATTTCTAATAAATATATAATAATAATAAATAATAATAATAATTCGCTATACATCGAAATCATATAATCGATGCGACCATAACACCCTCTAATTTAAATGAGAATTTTATAAATATAACCCAAAATAACTCTCCTGTGAAAGTTATTGTTGACTTTCAGCTTATTATTATTTTTTTCTAAAGAGAATAAAATGATAGGTCCATCGTTATCAAACATTTGAGCTCATGGGTGATTTTTTTATTGTAAATTAAATACTTGTTATTAAAATAGGGTTTTAATGTATAAATCATCTAGAAGATTTGAAATTTTAAAAGTTGTAAAAGATAACTAACTCCACTAGTTTGGTACAACCAATGGTTGGGTTCATTACTGACGCTAATATTATTTGAAGAATTAATAGTATGTAAACCACTTTTAGAAAACTGAGGTATTATTAGAGATAATTTCCGACGAAAGTAATCAACGAGAGATTTGGTGATGAACCCGTCAAAAACATTTTTATTATTATCTTAAAATATTAAAAATATCATCGGTAATTCATCACAAAGTTACCCTCAATTTAACTTCTCGCCTTTGATCCATCACCAATAAATGTCCCATTAACCAATTTTAAAGTAAATTCCTGTAATATAACTGTCGCAGATCATTGATATTTTAAAACATATTTCATTACAGTCTAACTTTTTAGAAATGATTTCTAATTTTGACTAACAAAGGCTTTACAAGTTTATTCGACGTTCTACAACCCTAGCCAAACAAAAAAATTGGTGAGGCTCACATGTATATTTCCTTAATTAATCTAAGTTTTTCTCCATAATTGTAGTTTTAAAATTCTTTTAGTTTTGAATTTAAAAAAATAAAAATTTCTACTATAATAAAAGAGTAACTTGGATGACATGTTACAGTATCACAATTCTCCTCTATCAATTTTCTCGTTTCTCTCTATTATTAAATAATTACCTAATACTAATAATATTATTTAATCCTTTTATATTAAAATAGTTTTTAATGTCTTAATAAAGAGATCTTTTTATTCGTGTTACTTGTAGGAAAAAATTTATAAAATAATTTTTTTTTCTAAAACATCAACCTTTTTTAAAAGTACGAAATGTTTTAAATTGATGTTTTTAAAAAATAAAAGTCTATATAAGCAAAAATAATTAAATTAAGAGTTATAACAAGAAAGTTTAAAAATGATATTTTTTATACATTTGTGGAAAATTTGAATCATATTTATCAATATTTTTTTATAATTAAAAAAAATTAATTTCAATTTTGGATTTCAAGAGAGACGAGTTAACGATATATTTCATTCATTTTTCTGTATAAAACATAAAATGAAGTTATATGTTGATAAGAGTTTTACTATTATTAAATTATTAATAAAATATTTATGATAAAAATTTAACAAACAACTATAAAGCCCAAACTCCCTAACACAAGTCCAAACAGCTTGATCCATCTCTTTCATAGTTGTTTGACTTCAAAAAGTCAGCTGCCCAAACTTCCAAGAAGTCAAAGAGAATATTATTACTAATTCAACATCATATAGCTCAACCCGACTCATTTCCTCTTTGAGATATGTCTTACATGATATAAGAAAAGACGTTGGTCCGAAACTAGGGATAATAACTAAAATGATGCAGTCGACTAAATCTTTTCCTTTTCTCCAAAATAAGTCGTCATTCAAGGAAATTCTTGTGCAACAGTTATGGATCATATGAAGTTAGATCTAACTTTTTAATAGCATTTAACATGCATATACAGGGGAATTGAAAAAACCTTTATAGAATATTTATGCATCTTCAAATGGAATGACACGTCGGAAGCCATGACATGACTTAGTTGCAAGGTGGCGATATCATTTTTTATTAGTGATGCATGTGTATGCACGATACAATATCCTATCCTACTACTCTATAAGTTAGGTTGTACATGTCACTCTTTAGACTCATCTAATACCACATGCCATCTTGACATTTAACAATAAATATTTTTTCCCCTCAAAAGAATTCAATCTACCATTTTGTATTATTTTTTTAAATACACTTTTGTTTCCAAATATAATTCATCCAAATTAACCTGATATAAATTAAAACCCTCCCTTTTAAACTAAAAACACATATCTCTTACTTTTACTCATAGCAAACTCTATTGGTTAATTTTAAAATTATCTTTATCAAATCTTTTTTAAAAGACAAAATAAGTCATAATTCTAAGATAAATGTTCACTTTAAATTGTATAGTACCACTCAAAGGCACACCAATTATAATGTTTTATACGTTTTTTCTATAGAAACTACTATTAGTAAAAAAAAAGAATTGCTTTTAGAAATTAAAATAAATACTATTAAAAAGGTATTTAAATTAGACATTAGTATTTTCAATTATCTTTATTTCATTACCGTCTCTTTTTCTTTTTTATTTGTTACGATCAACAAAATCATTATTTTCCTATATTTAAGATGTTTTTAACTAAATTTTGAAACGTGTTCTTATTTGTTAGAAATATTTTATTTTATCTTTATAAGTGATTTCTTTAATTTATTAGACAATATTTTTTTACTGTTTCTTTTTATCCAGTTTATTATATATATTTTTATTTAGGTAGAACTCTTGAGATATAGAGCAGCTTAGAGCATTTTAGTGTGGAACTTAAAGGTTCTTTTAATTGATTTTTCATTATTCATGTTTAGTTGTATTATCATGTGAGCGTAAGTTTAATAGTAAACTCAACTAAATATGTGCATGATTATGAGTTATAATTAGTACCAAAAGACATCATGGACACTCTTTCTATGAGTCTTTTTTAGTAAATTTAGATACAATTTTTACTTACACTATCATATTTTACGTTTGTTGTCATTTACAATTGCTCGATACGAGATTAGTCGGTATTTACTGTTTTTAATTGTCATGTTAGGTTATTTAATTAAAATTTTAAACTCATGTACATATCAATGGTTTTCTCATACAATACTTTGATAAAATTTGATATCATTGTTTATTACTTATAATTTTACTCGTATGTAATTTTAATCGTACATTACAAAATATCTTTTATAATTAATAAAATTTTATTTTATTTTATTTATATTCAACCCGTGTAATACACGGATTCACTAAAAGCTAGTTAAAACACTATTATGCTCCCACTAGCCTTATTGTAAACACTCACTCGACTTGTATTCATTTTTAATAAAATCAGAACTATTTACTTTTATCTTGAAAATATCCATATACAAAATGTTCGTTCTAGCTTTACACACACTATCAATAAACTCAGAATGTACAAAACCTTGTGGTTATACTTCCTCATTTAAGTGTTCCTTAAGAAATGTCATTTTCATATTCAATTCCTATGTCACATAAATACATAATCATGATATGCACAATAAAATGAGTATAATAATCATGTAACCAATTGATAAAGATCTCATCATGTTAGGAATACTTAACACCTGGCCTGTGTTCAAACCTAAACAGAACAATCGAAAGTCTCCAAACCTAAACAGAGCAACCATGTTTCGTGATAAATAAGCTTCAACTAGCGACTTTGTCATACACAACCTATGCCTAAACATAAATATTCAACGTGTTTATACTTGACTAAATCGATCAGATTCTAGGTTAATATCATTTTAACAAATTGATTGATTAATTTCGAAGGTAGAAACATATTTTTTTATCAAGATTAATCAACATCCAAAATTACACACAAACAAAACTTCAAATCCTACAAAAATTATGTTACAGTCTAGAAGCATAAAATATAGTCTGCTTTAATATATTATCCGGCTGCTATTTCACACAATTATTATCCAACCAATGAAAACATATGTAAAACCTAAAACAAAACAACGTATTTACAACATTATTAGACAAGATCGGCATCTTAGATTTTATTCAACTTTCTTCTCCTTCTCCTCCTTCATTGGTGAGTTGACTTTGACTTTATTCTTGAGCTTCTGCAACACCTTCTCATCAATCATGCTGTATAACCTCTTGCTATGCATCTGCAGCCTCTTCCCATGCTCCCTTATCTTATAATCATACTTCAACCAAATCACAGGCACACTCATACCCACCACAGTCCCTAACAACAACAACAAACAATAACGCAACCATACATCGGTATCATCAAAATCAAAACTTAATTATAGGAATTCATACCTATGAAGACAAGAGTAAGCAGGTCCGATGAGCTACCGATGACCGAAAGCAGCCACAGGCCGACCACAGTCGCAGCGAAAACATACCATTCGCTTTGAGCACCGACTTTAAACACCCATTTCGTTGCGTCTTCTGATGATCCCCTTATCCAATTGGCCATTTCGTTGGCGGTGTTCTCGGATATCCCGATAGTCGACATGCTTGGTTGTTCTCTGCAAGATTAGTTCAGTTCACGACATCGATGTAAAGATCGACTTACAAAGTGCTAACAGTAAAAGAGAGTGAACATGTGGTGGGCTTACTTGTATATGAGTCTGTAGATGTTGGCCCATGCGAAAACAGAGGAGAAAAGGAAGATGGCGATCCATGATGCTACAGTGATGAAATTGTAACTGTAGATTTCCATCACCACCCACAACGCCGTCACGGTGGTCAATACTCCGATACTCATGGGCTTCCTCCGCCACATTATTACGTCTTTCACCGAGTAAGTGTTATCTGGTTGGATTTAAGACACTTATATATACCATACAATGGAGTCGATGAGGGTATATATATCGACATCTAAACCATTTGAACCATCCAAACAAAGCGAATTGAAAGCAAACAGATCGTTGAAACGGCTCGCTCGTAAGTAGATATTGATACATGAAAGAGCAGAAATAAACATGAAACATACCTGTTGACGTAGGGGTATGTGGTTGGGTTCTCGGACATTTTTGTAATTTATATATGATTGATGATGTTCTTCACAGACGTGTGTGTAGATTGCTATGATGTTTAGGCTGCATGCTTTCAATCCTATATTTGATATACGTTGAAGGAAACAGGTCAGATACCTGAAAAGCACACGTGTCAATGACGTACACGTGGCGCGTATGTAATGACACGTGGAGGTCATGCATGCAAACCAGCAATAGTAAGTTACTCTATCTTTTGGATTCTCTCTCTTTCAAAATCGGCATGGCTGTACGTCGGCTCTAATGTTAGCCTTGTATCAAACTACTGGAATGCGTTAAATTAATCTAAAACGGGGTTATTTTACGGCTCGATTTGAATAGATTATAAATGATAATTAGTAACAAGTCATCGTAGTGTTATATTATGAAACTAGGTTATTAGCCCGCGTATTACACGGATTAAATTATAATATATAATTCAAATATGTAAAAAAATATTTAAACTATTCGTTTTATTTTAAATCAATTATATAAAAATAAGAATTTACGATCATAAGATTTAAAGAGTTAAAGAAGGTTTAAGATAACTGATATCATAGATTCAAAATCCCTAAAATGATTGATAGTGATTGAGGTAGTTAAAAAAATAAAATAAAACAAACTTCAAGTAATAAATATAGCATGATTTGGAAAGATTTGTTAAAAGAAGTTTAGGCGGGACAATTTTTCTAAGATGAAATCTGATAATAACATGTGTCATCACATATAATCATTATTAGTATATATTAAAAGAACATGGGTCGACCACTTCAATTAAGAAAATATCGACAAACATAAAAGTGTATTTCAATTCCTTGCTACAGTGTTGTACGCATGGGTCGACCCTCTTCAGTTATGGGCCTGACATTTTATTGGGCTTAAAAAAAGAGACTAACAGCTCTTCATTGTAGGTAATGGGCTTTAATGTTAAAATCAATGTTATTTTTCAAACAATGTAATGAATCAGAGTCATCCATCATATATTATGACATAGATGACCTGATGAGGATAAATCGAATCTCATTGAGTCTCGTTCAGATGCTAACTTTGCGTTGACTAATGATTAAGATTCAATTCATCCTCCTTTAAACACATTCTTTCAGGTATTTTATAAAGTAATTACTTACAAAATTACCATATAAGCTCTAGAAGAACAAACATACTCCACATGGAACCTTTTCGATCCATTTTATTATTTAATGGACTTATATAACTTTTTTAACATGATCACAATCTGTACCTACATAATTAAGACCTATAATCTTTTAGTTAGAAATAAACACTTATCATTAGGTATCCCATAAACTTAAAGAGCACTTGTATAACTTTTTGTTTTGTTAAACAACAATTTTATCAATTAAACATAAATCACTAGCAAGATGCTAGGAACAAAACTTATATAACTATGTGAACAACATCGTTACTAATATGGACGGAAAAATGTAATTTAGTAACGGAAGTTTTGTAATTGTAACGAGCACATAAGTCAACTGTGTGGGCGCTCCTCATTGGGTGTGCAATGGTGCATGGTTGCATTCATACCCACAACCACTTCACATGGGATGTGACATTATTAACCTTTATCTTTTTTATTATTTTATATTTTATTCCTCCAACAATGAATAAAGAAGATGCGACAACCATACTCATTTATGGACCCACTTCCTTTCATTATTTTCTTATACAGAAAAAACATCTTAGAAAGCCAATAAAAAAATCAAATAAATATGTATATTAGTACAGTATATTACCATTCACTTTTTTTATACAACTTAAAAGTACAATACACCTTATTTGACTAAAGTTGTAAAAACTAAATATGGGGTCTATTTTTGTGAGCACAATCACAAACTATTACATGCTTTCTAATATCTGCATATTTGGTTGTATATATAATTTTATGTATAACAAATAGAGTACACAAGTAGTTGGGTTCTCATCATTTTCATCAAATTTTCTCATGAAATGTATGTCCATATCACGTGACAAACAATATGTTTTCTATGTACATTAACTATTAGGTTATAGGATGGGGGTGCGGTCCCGACTAGAAAACGAAAAAGTGGGTTCGATTAAGATAACACCTATCCTCCGAAGCAGGGTCGCATGTTTATTATTTAAAAAATATTACTTTATTAGATATAACCCTAATATTTTGTAAATATCATTGTTAATCATCATATTTTAGATTTACATTGTATCATGATAATAAAATAAGTTGTAATGAGTAATCCATGATCCTTTAATTTTTTTTAGAAGATCTTAGGTCTGATCCCTTATGAGTGCATCTTATGATGGTCAGCCCATAAAGATGACAAGTGTTAGCCGCATTGGTAAGTAGTGTAGAGTAAATTTTAGGGTAGAGATAATATTTGAATCACACACCTAGCTACCTCTAGTGTGTATAGTCTGCATTGTTTCTTGAGTCTTGGATGACGGCATTGCACTTGCTAGTTTATGAGACTGGTAACACTCATTTTAAATAAGTTGTGAGAGCCACCCTTTTTAATAAATAGCTACAAGTTTAGTTACAATTATGCAACAGTTTAGCGTTAGTTAAAATTTTTAATGACCGGTACTAATGGTTTCACTTTAATTTAACTCAAAAACCGTTAAAAACCAAAATGAAAATACCACTACCTAAGATATAACATTTTGTAGAACATAACTATGACATAACATATTATTATTGCATTATTTAATCCCCTTTGTCTTTTACATATCCAATAATTTTTAAATTATAGTATGATTTAGTGAAATTACATTATTCGAACAAATCCTGCAAATAATACTATTTAATAACATCCGAATCTTTTGAGGCGAATTATTTTACTCCCACCGTCTCAAGACATATGTCAACCTTTCTTTTTTAGTTTTGTCTTAAATTTTGTTCAATTTCTAAGATAATTTATTACGTTTTATATTCAACCCACATATGTACTTTATCCCTTAACTGCAGTGATCACAAATTCTAAAACTACCTGTAATTTATAAGGGTAAAAATAGAATACAACCTTTAAAGATAAAAAAGAATGATAGATTAATCATCCTCCTATTCAGTTTACTGATTCACTATTATTATATTAATTATTTTGAAGAAACATAATACCGTATAACGCTACCCTTTTAATACGTATTAATCGTAAATTCTTTATATACAAATGATGGATGATTGGATAAAAGGGGGCCCGGAGTCGACTTTGAGACGGTGGAAAGGAGGGTGACACCAATTACAAGGTGGCGTAAACAACGGAAATTTTACTTGCAAGTAATTTAAAGAAACTTCCTTTGTTTTTCTTGTATCATACACATCATCCCTTTCGAATGTGTATTGTCACTTTAGCACCTAAGTGTGTGTTACTATTTCTACATCAAATGTAATACAATACTCGATTTCTTATGATTAAAAGATGTGTCAAAAATCAAAATAGAATAGTAATTATATATAGCTAGTTTTTCATATATGTATAATTATCTATTGCTTACATTATGCAAGTTTTAATACATGCATGTGCAGGTTAAATATATGTATGAAGTTCTTTTTGATATTTGAGTTTTATGAGAGTTAGAGAGAAACAATAATTATTCTATTTAATGATTCATGATTGTTCTTTTGGTTTCACATTAATATACATTTTACCTAGATCTCTTTTATACACACCAAACCCGCACACATATGTATGTATTAAGAGTTGTATGTTATCAGGAAAGATATATTCATCTGAAAGGTTGATATTTTGGTCACTATTTGATTCAAATATATCCTATATGTATGTATGTGATAAGAAACAGAAGACTCCCCTCGACAGACAATTCTATCAGAAAATTGTCACGTTTAGTGGACCCGTTGTATTCTATTAGTGAGACTTGGTAGTTTAAACATCCATGTACATTTTAGATTTTATCATGTTATACATACATATATATGCATATGTGTGTTCCAAACAAGTTGTTTTGACATTTTATCGAGAAAAACAACAAACATGTGAGATGTGCAACTTATTAGACATACAAACCTATAACGTATTTGCGTTCTTTTTATAGAAGACACGTTTTATATGTCTATCTCACATTGGTGGAGGGGATTGACATGACAAACAAGGACGGATGACGTGGTAGCCAAACACCGGCCGCCCCCATTATCCATTTATTGCTCCTCAAACAAGAGTTTTACTCACTATGTTATAAATGAAACTTGAAACACGGAGTTATCATACTGTCTACTTTCCTCATTAAGATGGTGAGATGAATAACAATTTCTTGCTAATACTCTTGATATATTGGGTACAACACTAGAACTTATCCAACACTTGGTTGAGATAACTTCAACAATTCAACAACTTTACAAAATTATTGCTTACTATTCAATCAAATAATGCTAATAACTCCCTTGCTTTCTTATTATCTAAGATTCATAATCTTTTATGTGTAAAGGTAATTTTAGATCATTATAAATTCTCCTAATAGGATCTAAATATGTAAGTGGTTAGCTGGAATGTGGAATTTAGTTACAGTTTAACGAGAAGAAAATTGATTTGAAAGTTCACCAAAGATTAAATTAGCACAATTGAACCATAGAGAAGTCGTCATCCACCTCCTCTTACAATTAAGAGTTGTCTTTCTTTTATACTTGAGCTTATTTCCAACTTTGAAACATAAACATCTACGAAATGTTTAATCTTATTCATAAAAAAGTTCAGAAATTTTAAATATTTAAGAAATATGACGAGTCCAAAAAATAAAGCAACATTGATGTCTTCCTAAAAAGCAATGTTTCATTCATTCTATTAAAGCTTTCTTACCAATATATGATTATGTTGGAAGATTCCACTAGTAGAAGATTTACTTCAACAACTTCTTGTTAAAACTAACATGTTATGAATCTTGTATAAACTTAATAAAAAATGAGTTTTATTATAAAATTTCTGAATTTTGTATAGACTTAAAAAGTGAGTTTTATTATAAACCTTCTTTAGTAGGTTTAAAAATTCAAAAACAAATTTTATATTTGAGTGTTCATAAAAGTCTGGTATAACTCATTCTACCTTTAGTTTGAATTCATCTTAATAACCACGGGTGATTATGTTCGATTTTGATGTAAACTTGAAGATCGACTTGATGTATTTTTATAAATCTGTTACGATTGACTTACGGTCCAACCATGCACCAACCTTTTTTTTATGTCCTTCAATTTCACCTTTTCCTAATACTTGATCTTTTTTTCAGTGTTTGATCCGCTGATATCTTTTGGTGTTGAATGTTGGTATAGGCTTAGTAACTTTAGTTATTTTAATATAGAATATGAATATACAACCAATTAACTTGCATCATATATTATCAGATGTAATTATCATCAAATAAGTTTTCTCTTAAAATTATTTGGGTCACAAATTTTTATCAAATACCACTTATATAAAGAAGCCAAATTAGGGTACAAGTTTTCTTAAATTAATAACATAATTATTTGCCAAAGTAAATGATATCATAAAGCTCAATCTCGTTCAACCTTATTTCCTTTAAGGCTTTACCCTTTATGACAACCCAAGAATGCTAATAGCAAAACCATAGGGGGCACTTCTGTCTGGATCCAAACATAAAGGGTACCATTCCGAAAATACATAAATCCCTGAGATTACAGAATCTAAACAACCTTCTATAATAATTATCTTCATCATTACAAGCAATAAAGCACAGAGACACAATTATAAACATGTTTAATTATCAAACAAAACCAATGATTACTCGAAACCGCGTGAAATCCGCCGAATTGGAAAGCTGTTAACTACCTTTTTGGGGTTTTACCGTCTTCATCTAAAGTGAACCCTGAATATTGACCATAAATACTTGCAACTTCTCTCTATATATGTGCAATTACATTTATTATAGACTCCTCAGAGAGATTTGATAGCGATATCTCACATTTGTTCTTACATTTTGTTATTTTCATTGACATTGGACCAATCATTCTTGATTTTAAGCTGGTATGTACCCATTTCCTCTGTATATCAGAAGTTTCTTGACAGCAGAATGCTCTGTTTTTGTTCGTTTTATGTTAGATCTTGAACTTTGGTTTTAAATGTAGTCCCTTTTTCAAGATTTGTGCAGGTTTTCGTAGAATTTGGAATGATGATTAGGGTTTTTATGGGGTGTAAAACACTCTGTTTTTGTTAACATTTTGTGTTTTTATCAAAGTTACTGAAGAAGCTCTATACATGTATCCCATCTGCAAGATTTGCAAGATTGATGATACTCACAATGCAATGACAAATTTGATGATCAAATACTGAAATTTTGTAGGGATTTAGCTTGATTCTGGTGAAATGGAGTTGAAAATTTTGCCCATTTTGATGCTCTTCATTTTGGGTATATTGAGTGTTTCTGTGGTGAAAGCAGAGGACCCTTATAAGTATTATACTTGGACTGTTACCTATGGGACTGCTTCTCCTCTTGGTGTTCCTCAACAGGTTCTTGATTACTAAATTTGTTAATTGTTTCATACTTCTGATATTTGGTTTCATTAGTGAAACTATGTTGGTGTGCTTAATTTATGTTGTACATTTTACAGGTTATCTTGATCAATGGCCAATTTCCTGGTCCTAAACTTGATATTGTCACAAATGACAATATTATCCTCAACCTCATCAATAAACTTAATCAGCCATTTCTCTTGACCTGGTTCGTCTTTCTGTCGGCTTAACTCTAGTTATTAATTCAAAATAGAGGAGTTGGGTTGGGTGACGGGTGAAAACAGGTTGTGACCAAATTGGGTTTGGGTTAAAACGGACCGTTTTGAAAAAGGTATTAGATTCTAGTTTATGAAGTAGTTAAATTCTATATTAGGGAAGTTTGATACTTATTCTAGAAGCACTTATGAACTTATATAGTAACTTCATGTGATGTGGGTAAACCAAAATCTTTGCCTAATACTGGATATTCTTAAACATTTTATTCTTAAAGTTTGGATCTTGTTCTCATTTGTGTAGTTCATGTGTCTCTTAAGACTAATACAAGATTTAACTTGAGGATTATTAATGTTGCGGTTTTAGGAATGGGATTAAACAAAGAAAGAACTCATGGCAAGATGGGGTTTTGGGCACAAACTGTCCAATTCCTCCTAACTCCAATTTTACATACAAATTCCAACCAAAAGATCAAATTGGAGGCTACACATACTTCCCATCAACTGCAATGCATAAAGCTGCTGGTGGTTTTGGAGCTATCAATGTATATGCGAGACCGCGTATCCCTGTTCCATACGCGATTCCTGCTGGCGATTTTAATTTACTTATTGGTGACTGGTACAAGTCTAACCATAAGGTGAGAAATATTCGAAGTCAAAAGTCAAATATTGGAGTGTTCAAGTCCAAATGCCATGTTCAATTTTAGGAATTTTTAGCTCAAAATCTAGTAAATATTTTTGTTTTGTTTTATGCTAGTGTGGCTAAGAATATATTTTTGTTTAACCTAAACAAATCTTGTTGATTTTGACAATAAAACCTATACTTTTGACTATTATAAGTCAAACATGATTTTAATTTTCAGTTATTTGTTTGTCAAAATTTAAATGATTTTCATTCTTGATTGTATGAATTTATAAAAATATAAAACTTCTTTTCCGGTTTCAGGGGTTGCAGCAATATCTCGATTCAGGAAGATCGCTTACCTTTCCAGACGGTATTCTTGTGAATGGACAAACAGGAACCACATTTAGTGGTGATCAAGGTCATTCTCAACCTTTAATGTGTTTCCTAAAACTAACATGTTTTCACTACTTTTCAGATTAATTTTGAATGTCACAGTTAATTATCCTGTTGTAACACTGCTATCTGTTGGAACTTTTTTCAGGTAAAACATACATGTTCAGAATATCGAACGTGGGCTTGTCGACATCATTCAACTTCAGGATTCAGGGACACAAAATGAAACTAGTTGAGGTTGAAGGGTCGAATGTGGTCCAAAACATATACAATTCACTGGATGTGCATGTTGGTCAATCTGCTTCTGTCCTAGTTACATTAGATCAACCTCCAAAAGACTATTACATTGTTGCATCCACGCGGTTCACTAGAAAATCCTTACATCCGTGTCGGTATTACACTATACCAATTCACATACACCAGTCTCCGGCCCAATCCCTGCTGGCCCGACCTACCAAGTTCACTGGTCTATGCAACAAGCTAGAACATTAAGGTATAAACACACTCAAGTCTTCTAGTTTGCCCATTGGGCTCGGTTAGTGATGTTGATGTCCGGGTTTGTTTTACCAAAAGCCCAAGCTTTGGCCCAATCTGGTTTATGCTTATACAAGCTCAGGTTGTGGTTGATATCTGATTCTTTCTTTTTCATGTTTTTAGATGGAACTTGACCTCTAATGCAGCTAGACCAAACCCACAAGGCTCATTCCATTATGGAACCATCAAACCCACGCGGACAATCGTGTTGAGTAACGCGGCATACCTAATCAATGGGAAGAAACGGTACACTGTGAATGGTGTTTCTTACATTAATGCAGACACCCCGTTGAAGCTAGCCGATAACTTTAACATCCCTGGTGTTTATTCCACAAACACCATTCAAGCCTTCCCGAATGGCGGGGCGCCACTTTTGGCTACAGCAGTTATGCCAGCCTCACTTCATGACTTCCTTGAAATCATCTTCCAAAACAACGAGAACACCTTGCAGTCGTGGCATCTCGATGGCTATGACTTCTGGCCCGTCGGGTAAGTTTCTGTATCTAGATACAAGCTTGTCTCTCTGTATACAATGTCTACTGTTACGAGTGATTTTCGTAATGAAAACTGATGCAGGTATGGATCCGGACAATGGTCTCAAGCAAAGAGAAAGAGCTATAATTTGGTTGATGCTCTTACTAGACACACCGTGCAGGTAAAACATCACTTTAAAAAAATTTTTTTTCTTTTCTTTTCGGATGGACCAATCGGTCTGGTGATTTTTCCATCGCTAAAAGTCATTTTTCTAGTAGCGTAAGAATTTTATTTTTAAGAAGTGATTTGTTGACTTGTATTTTTGTAAATGATGCAGGTGTATCCAAACTCGTGGACCGCGATATATGTGTCTCTGGATAACCAAGGTATGTGGAACCTAAGGTCCGCGATGTGGGAACGACAGTACCTCGGTCAACAGTTCTACCTTAGGATTTATAATCCCGTTAAAAGTCTTGCAAATGAATATGACATGCCTTCGAATGCTCTTCTTTGTGGTAGAGCCGCAGGACGACACGCTTAAAAGGGTCAACCGAGCCTATTGAAAACACTTTAGGCCTTGTTTAACTGCATATCTGTATACCAATGTTAGAACGTGTTTTTTCAAGCACAATTATTCTTTTATCTTTTCGTTTGTGTTTGTTATATTTTATGTAGACACATAAATTATCGTATTGACAAGCCATGATGTTAAGATTACGGGTGTGCGTATAAACCAACTCGAGAAGAGTCGATGTGTTTGGTTATGTTTGAGGTGAATTTGGAGACTTGATGTAAAGCTTGAGCTCGGATCTAATCGTTTGATGTGTCTACATGAATGTTTTTGATGAAAGGAGGTTGTAATAACCCGACCCATACAAATAACACATAATTAAGCAAACTGACCATGATTTGAACGAGCATTTGGGCAAGTTAACCATTTAACATGTTGGGTACAAAGTATTTTAGTGTAACTATGCACTTGGCTGAATCTTGAGTTTTTTGCACTAATAAACCAACATTACTCTATATTAGATATATTGTGCTGCAATTAATAAAGTCTAAGGACTATTCTCGTCAATTTTCTAGTTGAAAGGGTGAGAAACACTAGCAATTAGTTGTTAACAAGTTGTTATAACTGATGTCATAGGCTCTTAATTCATTTTAGCTATTCACTGTAGCACGTAGTTTGGTTAGTTGGAAGTCTTCATTATAGCATGTAGTTGCTTTGTCATCCATAGACATTGAATGTATTGCCTTAATAGAAGCAGTGAAAAAAGCTTTGTGGCTTAAAGGTTTTGTATCTCAACTTGGTGTTGATGTTGGGGAGACAGTTGTTTGGTGTAAGAATCAAGGGGCGATACAGTTGTCTAAACACCAGATGTATCATGAACATACCAAACACATCAATGTAAAACTGCATTTTATTACATAGATAGTAAACTTTAAACAAGTCAAGGTAGAAGTTGTTGATACTCTTGACAATGCAACAAATATGTTTACTAAAGCATTTGGCGGTTCTAAATTTTTTAGCATTGTTTGGAGTTGCTGTGTGTTTCTCGATGTTTTTTGGTTGTTAAGTGTAATACTTCGCACAAAGTGGAGGTTGATAAATATAGTGTTGTAAATAAAGTCCAAGGACTAATTCTATCAACTTTCTAACTAAAAGGGTGAAAAGTGTAAACAATAGCAATTATTCATTAACAGGTTGTTATAACCGATGTCATAAGCTCTTAATTCAGTTTAGCTTTTGTAGACTGCATTCAAGTTCTTTCTCCCGTAATCAAGCTGGATATACATGATTCTTTGTTCTTCGTTGTAAATCAATCATTTATCATTGTGAATTCGAATATCATTTCTTAAAAGTTCTACACTTTAAGAGGGCGTTTGGTTCACGGAATTTGTTGGAATTTGAATTGTAATTCAAATGAATTGCATTTGAAATTCAATATTTTCCAAATGATTTAGAATTCAAAGGAATTGGAATCTATAAAGGCAATTTAAATTCCAAATGCATTTCCAGTGCCAAAACATTATAAAGGAATTGAAATTTATCACCCGTTGCAAACCGCCACCACCTCAATAACCACCAATTATCGCCGCTACATACCACCGACCACCGCCGCCGTCAACGTCGACAATCGACCGCGACCACCAACCGCGCCCGTTTCCGAAAACCGACCGTCGCCGCAGATCGACCACCACCAACCGATAACGCCCGTCGTCGAGACACGGTTCAGCAACGACGGTCGGTGACAACCGACGATTAGGGATGGCGGTGGTCGGCGTCGGTGGCGGTCGGTGGCGGTCGGTGGGCGGCGATGACGGCAATTGGGTCGGCGGTGGTCGGGGTCGGCGGTCGGTGACGGACGACGGCGGCGGTCGGTGACGGACGACGGCGGTCGACGGACGACGACTGTGGTCAGTGATCGGGGGCGGGCAGTGGCGTCGGCGATCGGGGACGTCACAGTCGGTTGGCGGTGGGCGACGTGGTAGGCGGCGGTCGGTGGTTGGGGCGACGGTTGGGGGCGGCGGGGGTTAGGGTTGGTGGGGGGCGTCGGCGGTCGGGGTCGTCGGTAGTGTCGGTCGGCGGTTAGTGGTGGAGGCAAGAGTCGGTGGAATTTGAAATCCTTCAATATTTGGAAGGATTTTGAAATCCTTTATTTGAAGGAATTGAGGGAATTAATTTCAGTTTCAGTTCCAATTTCTTTTTCAACCAAATACGTGAAGAATGGAATTCAAATTTCAATTCCAGCGAATTCCTACCAACCAAACACAATGACCAATGGAATTCGGATTCCAATTCCATTGAATTCCATTGAATTCCTGCATACCAAACGGCCCCTAAGTCTTTATAAGTGTGTTAAATGCATCAAACTCGTATTGTATGACTTATTTTTGTGGCGATAGACGATAGGAGTTTGATGTATGTATTCATAAAGTATGATTGTAGGTCAATAATAATCTAATATTAACTTTGTCTTTCTTGTATTACAAACTATTTTTATTATTTGAAAATATTATATCTGCATTATGAAATATATAGAAACAAAAATTGAAGCAAAATAATTGTTGCTTATGATGTCGGCATGCACGTGAAGGAGATTAAGTATCACGTGAGTTGGGGAATGGGAATATAAAGGGTTAAATTCTTTAAAACTCCAAAGTGAAAGCTCTCCTTTTGATCTGTTCTTGGGATGCACCTTCCAATTTTTGAATTATATGAAGTTGACCGACATTTTGACTTCTCTCAGCCATTTATATATATTATTAACTTACAAAACTTCAAAATGATGTATTAACCTTCGGGAAATAACGAATTAAACAGATAAGATATGCGAAAATCAAATATTAGCCACGTAAAATCCCTTATACGTATAATAAAGAGACAACATAGTGAAATAACAATGATCTATATCTTCCGTTTAGTTTATTTTTTTAACGATGCATGAGATATGACTAGAAAAACCCAGTTTGAGAATCAAGATAATGAACGTCGTTGAAAGTGGATTCTCGATCAAGCTACTTGACCCAACTAATGTCATCCTTAATTAGGGCTGAACTACAGGAAAGAAAATTAACAATCGAGTTAGAATTGCAATCTTTCTTCTTCTTACTTAAGTCAAGGATCAAGGATCAAGGATCGTGTAGTTTCGCGCTCCAAGAACCCCACCCAAGTCGTCATTAACATATATAGCATCTCAACACTTTTTCTTCACGTAGATCAAAAGGAATCCATGAAATTTGGAATAGCCTCGGGAGCTATATATATCGAGCCAGTAAAATATCCATCTCCAAGTATTCACCTCAATAACGCAACCAACTAGAATACGATCCAAAGTCTCCACATGATCAGAACAAAACAAACAAATTCATATGAACATCCAAGCATTTGCTACTATTAGGTGACACAACTCTGATATTAATTTTGTGTCTATACCAATATGATTTCATGTAACCATAGAATATTTCATATAATATGGAAGTGAGATCACAGCCAGAAAGCTAACCAAGCCATACAAAACTTCAACTGAATCTACAAGGTAGCCTTCATATAGTACATTATACAATATTTGCTTTATGTCATACTTATAACATGAGTATACTTTTCATGTTTTAAGTAGTCAATTACACAACTAATTGTAGGCTTAGGGGCTGGTTTGATTGCGCTGACTGAGTAAGAAGCTGACCCAGTAAGAGGTCTGACTGAGTCTGCATCTGACTGAAACTTGGCTGTTTGATTAATATCTGACTGATTTTGCTGAATGATAAAATAACATTATATACATACCCACTACATACACATGTACATACCCATACATACACATATACATACCCATATACATACACATCTACATACCCATATACATACATATATACATACCCATACACACATACATACCCATATACATACACATGTACATACCCATATACATACCAATACATCCCATATACATACTATATACATACCCAACTACATACACATCTACATACCCATATACATACCCATATACATACACATATATACATACCCACTACATACACATCTACATACCCATACATACATATATACATACCCATATACATATATACATACCCATCTACATACACATCTACATACCTGTTGCTACACGAATCCTAATCAAGAGATTAAGACCGAGGAGCAGTGCAAGGATGGGGTTATAACCAAGGATTCGGCCTTGACAGGATGCGGTTGGGCTTTGCTTCGACTGAGCTGGGCTCCGCTGAACAATACTTCGACTGGGCTGGGCTTCGCTGGATAATACTTCGACTGAGCTAGGCTTCGCCTAGACAATACTTCGACTGAGCTGGGCTTCGGCTGGACAATACTTCGACTGAGCAGGGTATCTGCGAGACAAAAACAACACCGTGAGCTCGCCTCGGGCAGAAAGGGTTTTTCTCCCCGAGACACACTCCGGCGTGAGAATAAGTATATGTGTGGAGAGAATTCGAAGGGTGAATTAGTAAATAGCTAAGTGGAGTGTGAGTGATCTGGGAATGAATGATCTTCCTCAGGAATGGAAGAAGTATTTATAGTGTTGGTTCATGAGGATAAACATAATTTGGTTCTATTCTTGGAAACCTGTAGTCAACCATATGGGACTGAAGTCCCTAGCCAGAGGTTTTATACCTTCCTAATGCAAAGGGTTTCTGACTGCCATTAGTGGTTTGTCTCTATAGTTGACCTGGGAATTTTGGGGCTGCTCTGAGCTTCTGCCCATGTTTTGGCCTTATTCGTTTTTTCTTGTGATTCTTTATTATCCCTTTGTAACCAATGAATGGCTTTCCTTGGTTACCAAGTTTACATGTGAAATTCATAAGTGTTGGACCCGAGGAATTTGCAAAGTTGGGGCGTTCGTGTAGTTTCATATGCCCAGCCGCGGCATTGGCTATGTCTCAGCCGCGGCTTGACTTTGATGGTGGGCCGCGCTTGCTTTGGTACATGCGTAGCAACATTTAAATGGTTTTCTTCTACATTAACTAGGTTAGGATATTATTGATCGAGCATTAAAATTAAGTGAAGGCTCGATGTGTGTGTGCCGCGGTTTTGCTATGTTCCGGCCGCGGCTTAACCTCCAACGGTGGACCGCGGCTTGGCTTGGTGACTATGGCCCGCCGCGGCTTGTCCTCTTGGCCTTTTTGGCGCGAAATCAATCTTTGCGCTTTTATTGTTTCGGGTTTTTGTTTGGTTTTTGGTGATACCCCTTCATGTCCCCCTAGTCCAATGTCATGTTATAGCCATGTCATTGGAATAATTATTGCCTTTGTTCCTTGTGTTGATGTGTCCCTTTTGTACCATCAACCTTTAAGTCATTTTTGCCTCGAGCCCCGACCCAATCTTCCATCATCAAATCATTGTCCATTACTTCCTAGAGCCACGTTTTGGGTTCTTGTCAGTCGCTTCAATTCGCAGCCCTATGGCCGCCATTCAATATGAAGGAGAAAAAAGGATTTCTGTGAGGCATGGTCAGAGTGTAGGTTCGAATCCTGCCTATTCCTCGTGCCGCGGCCCTATGGCCGCCCCTATTCCTCGAGCCGCGGCCTTATGGCCGTCCCTTGCAAACCGTGCCCCCTAGGTTTCTTTTCCTATAAATTGCCCACAATCTCTTCTCTTCATCCACTCTTTTTCTCTTTCATTTTTCCTTTGTTCAAGTTTTCTCTCATACCTCTCATCCAAGAACACAAATCTTTCTGGTAAGTTCTTTGAACACTTTTTTCATCTTTTGCGTTTGTAATGAATTGTAGGAATGATATGGGTCATCAAACATCTCTTGTTTCTCAAGATTTCTTGAATAACTTTGTGCTCCGTTATGGTATTTCCCCCGAGCTTAGCCCTACCGTTCCTCCCCGATCATCGACCGTGAGGGATGCACCGGTTGGGATGATAGCTCTCTATACCTCTTTCTTTAGTTTTTGTAATTTTCGAGTTCCGGTTAGTCACTTCTTGTGTTTGCTTCTTAGGTACTATAATATTCACTTGTCACAACTAGTCCCATTAGGTTTGGTTAAGGTATACCACTTTGAGATATCGTGTCGTGCCCTTAGCTTACAGCCAGAAACAAACCTTTTTAGAGCGTTCTACAAGTTGACTAGGGTAGGTGATTGGCTAACATTTGAGAAACGAAAGGCACCTAAACCTTCTCTAGTATTACGAACCATACCCAGCTTGAAACATTGGAAGGAGCATTTTTTCTTCATATCCGCTAGCGTTGTTCCTTTTAAGATGCATTGGCTGGAAACTAGTAGGTGCATTCGGGACCCTTTCCCTAAGCCCGATACGTTTGACATGTCCGCTTATGATCTCTTGAAAGCCGAGCCAACTCCTATTCGAAGTTATTCTGAGCACTTTCTTGTGATGGCCGGTGTTAGTCGTAATTGGGCCGACCTTGACATGATTCCGTTCATGACTTTCGAGGGAAACGTAAGTGGCTTCCTTGTCTTTTACGACTTATGTGCCTGTTTGTGTATCTAATTAATGCTCATGTGTTGCGTTTTTGTAGGTATGGGGTTATTCGATCGCATGAAGCTTTCTGCCAAGGAGGATGTTTCAGAGGAGGTTGAGGCTCTGCCTGAGGGTGGATCTCCTATATTGGAAAACAACCGCCCGCTTCGTTGTTCAACCGGTGAATCTGTGTCGTCGCCCTCCTGCAAACGAAAGAGTGTTGATGGAACTCCTCTCCCCGCAAGCCGACCTAAAATGAAACGTGGACAAGGATTGGGGGGTCCGGGACTTTAGCCGCGGGAGACACCGCCGCCTTTCTCCCCTTCCGCAGCTAACGTAGGGGAGCCCTCAGCCACGGCTGGCAAGGGGGACCCTCAGCTATAGCTGGGGCATCTTCATCTTCTGGGTTTACCGGCTCTTACTCTGACAACGACCAATCCAGTGATTCTGGTAAAGGAAAATGACCACTTCTTCCGAGGATACTAACTTGAATACTGATGAGAAATTTGTTCCTGATTGGGATTTGACCAACGGTATTACCTTTGAGACTCCAGATTCGTGTAAGGATTTCTTGTTCGCGTCTCGCACGCCTGCTGAGTTTTATCGTGGGGAGGCTCTAAAAAACAGGGAGTTGTCGAATGCCGGTTGTTTGGCTGTGGTGAATGTCTGTTTTCGTTTGCTGAGATTCATGGACGCTGGGTCGAGGGTATTAGGGAAATCCGAAATTTCAGAAACAAGTATCTAAGCTGGAAGGTGAGAATACTTCTCTTAAAGCACGCTGTGATGCTGCTGATGCTAGCAAAGAGAAACTCACACAGGATCTTGGCGTGTCCGCGAGGAGCTTTGTATTCAACAGGCAGTCGTAAAACGTCTTTCTTCCGAGTTGAAGGAGAATAAGATGACTTCTGGAGATCGTATATGCACACTTGAGCAGCAGGTCCAATTTCGTCTTATTTTAGAACTAATTCTTAAAATTCATGTAAATTGTGGTGTAAATATGTGTTATTTGAGTGGCAGGTTGCACGACTGATAGCTGAAAGGAAATGGCTTATCTCGGATGGTATGGGTTTGGCTTTTAACAAGATCCGCGACAGTGATGAGTGTCTTGACCTTCTTGCTATCATTAACGGCCTTTCTGACAAAGTGGGTTACAATGCCGGCCTATCAGATGGTGTTCTCCTTGCTGCTGAGGGTAAGAGACCTGAGGACGCTCAGAACTTTGACAGGCGTGCGCTCAAGAAGCTTCGGGTTGAGTCTGATCACTTTGACCATGCTGTCTTTCCTATGGCGGAGAAGATTGCTTCCATGCGTGATGCTGACATCGAGGAGATAAAGGCTTTCTTGGCTCCCCCGGATCCGGCTCCGGCTCCTGGTGCAGCTCCGGCTCCGGTGCGGCTGGTGTTTAGATGGTTTACTTGTATTTCCTTTTGATGTAATGTTTTCAGACTTGTATCTGACTTTTGTAGTATCTTTTGTGGTTGACACTTGGTTTTGTTAACTGTGCGTTGTTTGTACGAATGACATTTGGCTTTATCACATATGTTTTATCAACTGTACGTTGTTTGTACAAATGACATTTGGCTTTATCATGTATGTTTTTACTGAGATTCATCTCGACAAGTTTGTATCGTGGCCTAGACAAAATGGTCGGACTTACGCACGGTGTTCCCCCTCCTCTCTGGCCGCGGCTGGATGGGTCTAGGCCGCGGCTGGGGCATGTCTAAGGGCTGCGGCCGCAGCTTGAATGGGGCTTTCCCCTTGGCTGCGGCCTAGCTTGAATGTTTGAATTTCGGCCACTTTTGACGTTTGGCGTGGCTCGCGGTGACCGAGATGGCTATGGAGGCGCCGCCAACGACATTTATTGGTCGTAATCATGGTGCCGCAGCAGGGTCATGGTTCCTTCCCTGGCCGCGGCTTGGTGGTTGTAACGCTTGTAATGGCATGGCTTAGCTATGGTTGTGACTCAGCCTTTTATTTTGATGTCTTACTCGTTTGTTTACGCTACTTATAAATATGCTGGATATAATCAATCATGGTTGCGACTATTGTCATTGGTTTCAGCCGTGATTGGCAAATATGTTCACAACTTGAGGGACCTATTGGGAGTTATCTTCCCAACACTTACCCTTTCTCATACGTTAAGAGTGCGTAACTCGGGTGACGTTGATTGTTTGTCATAACATGGTATCATATTTGGGTGACATTGATTGCTTGTCATATCATGGTTATACTTGTAACATCATATTTGGTTTTTCTGTATGATTTGGTTGTGAATACTGATATCGACCATTGTTGTTTGGTAACGAGCGAAGGTCATGTACTTGGACATAATCTCTAATGGTTTCATCTGTTTGTTTTGATTTTACTTTGCCACATTGTTCAGTTGTTTGTCACGTTGGCTTTACTAATTGGCTATGATTCTACTTTACTTCTGACTTGGTTTCATGAGATTACGTGCCATAAAAGAGATTGTTATAACTGCTGGTGCTCGCGTGCACCTTATTTTAGGAAAAATGAGTTACAACATTCCTCACTATCACTTGGTTACATGTAGCATCGTCGGAGCTGAGCCCCATTCCATGTTCGCGGAATAACAATGCCATCCAACCTCCCTATCTTGTATGCCCCATTTTCTCCGACCTCGATTACTTGATAAGGGCCTTCCCAGCGGGGTCCAAGCTTTCCTTGACTTTCGACTCGGCTTGCCTCATTGTTCCTGAGGACATAGTCCCCTGGTCTGAATGACTGTTTCTTTATTCTGGAGTTGTAGTACCTTTCCACTTCTTTCTTGTGTCGTGCTTCCCCGGATGGCTGCTATCTACTAGCAGGTCGAGGTTTAGGCGAAGTTCTGAGTCGTTGTTTGCTTCTGAGGCTTGCAACACACGAGCGGAAGGCATTTCGATTTCAGCAGGTATCATGGCTTCAGATCCGTAAGTCAAGCTGAACGGGGTCTCGCCATGACTAGTCTTTGGCATCGTCCTGTGAGCCCAAAGGACGTTTGGCAACTCGTGCAACCAATTTTTGCCCTCCACTCCCAAACGTGTTTTGATTCCCTCTACAATGCTCCTGTTCACCCTTTCTACCTGGCCATTACCTTGGGGATGAGCTACCGAAGTAAATATCTGCTTGATCTTCAAGTCCTCACACCATGCCTTGAAAGCGTTTTCAGCAAACTGTCTCCCATTATCTGTCACAATAAACAGGGGTAACCCGAAACGACATACAATGTTTGTCCATACAAATTTTTTGACGTGTTGCCCAGTGATTAATGCCAATGCTTTGGCTTCTACCCATTTTGTGAAATAGTCACTGCTACCAGTAGAAACTTTACCTTTCCTGTAGCTTCCGGGAATGGACCGACAATATCCATCGCCCATTTTTGAAAAGGCCACACCGCGCTGACTGGAATCATGTCGTTTTTGGCCGGTGGCACATTGGGGCGTGTCTTTGACAGCTTTCACACCTTTGTATTTCTGAAACAACACTTCTATGCATTCCCGACCAATAATACCCTGCCCCCATTGCCTTGGCCACCACCATCCTTGGGCCTGCGTGAATTCCATATATACCTTCGTGGATTTCTCTTATAACGTAATTGGCTTCATCCGGTGTAAGGCAGCGCAGAAGCGGCCCCATGACCTGCGGTACAAGACCCCCTGGTGGAGTTCATAATGCAACGACTTTGTCTGAATGGCATGCGCTTGTCCTTTATCTTCTGGCAGGTGCCCACTTTCTAGGAACTTGAGTACTGGGCTCATCCAGCACTCTTCCACCCTGTTTTCAATAGAAGCCACTACGTCTTCTTAGATCGATGGTGTTTGTAATACCTCTACCTTGACCTCCTTAGCTAAGTGGCTGAAAGTGACTGAAGCCAATTTGCTAAGGGCGTCTGCCTTCTTGTTCTTACTCCGTGGAACGTGCAACACGTTGCACCTTCTGAAGTTACTAATTAGTGCCTTTGCTTTTTCCAAGTACAACTTCATTGCCTTTTCCTTTGCTTCGTAAGACCCGTTGATCTGATTTGCCACAAGCAGTGTGTCGACATGAGCACGAAGGTTTTGGAACCCATCTGCTTGGCTATCCTCAGACCTGTCAACAAAGCTTCATACTCGGCCTCGTTGTTAGAGCTCTTGAAAGCTAGTCTCAAAGCATAAGTCACCTCCTCTTGTCTTGGCCCAACTAGTATCATGCCTGCACCTGAACCTTCATCATTGGATGCTCCGTCTGTATGCAAGCACCATTCTTCATCATCTTGTATTATAGCCTTCTCTTTACTGCCATGACTTTCCTCTTCTGGTGGCATCTCCGTCAGGAAGTCGGCTACAACTTGACCCCGGACTGCCACCCCCGGCTTGTATTCTATCTCAAAAGCCCCGAGCTCGATTGCCCATTTCGCCAACCTCCCCGATATCTCTGGCCTTCTTAGTATCTGCTGGATGGGTTGGCTAGTCCATACTTCGATCACATGTGCCTGGAAGTACCTTCGTACCTTCTGGAAGCATGTACAGTGAAAGAGTCAGTTTCTCCATTGGAGCATACCTGGTCTCCGGGTCCTTGAGTGCTCTACTGATAAAATAAATTGGGTCTGCTCTCCATCCCTGTTCGTCATTAGTACTGCACTCACGGCTTCTTTTCCTGTAGACAAATACATAACTAGTTGCTCCTTTGGAAAAGGAGCCACTAGCATGGGTAAGTTACTTAAATATATTTTCATTTGCTGGAAAGCGTCCTCCGCTTCACTCGTCCATACAAAATTCTTCTTGTTCAGACAGTTGCGCAAGGTGGTCATGAATGGCAGCGCGCGTTCAGCGTGTTTTGACAAAAACCTGTTTAAGGCCACCAGCCACCGTTAAGTGTCTGAACTTCCTTGACTGATCTGGGTGATGGCATGTTGAGAACAGCTGCCACTTTCTCAGGGTTGGCCTCCAATCCTCTCTTCGTTACAATTACTCCAAGAAACTTCCCTTCCTCTACACCAAATGAGCACTTCTTTGGGTCCAGTTTCATGTTGATGGTTTTTAATGTTTGGAATGTTTCAGCAATATCTGCGAGCAATGCCTCTTCGTCACGACTTTTAATCACCACGTCGTCTACGTAGATCTCGATGTTCCTGCCCATCTGAGGTGAGAAAGCATCGTCCATCAGACGCTGGTATGTTGCCCCTGCATTCTTCAGTCTAAACGGCATTTTCGTGAAACAGAATATGCCGATGTCTGTGTAGAAGGCCGTCTTGTCCTCATCTTCCAGTGCCATCTGTACTTGATGATATCCTTTGTAAGCATCCAAGAAACACTTCAAGGGAAAGCTTGCCAGGGAGTCAACCTTCAAGTCGATATCTGGGAGTGGATAGCAATCCTTTGGACATGCATTGTTTAAATCTTTGAAATCGATGCACATCCTCCAGGTGCCATCACTTTTTTGACCATGACAGGGTTGGCGACTCAAGTTTGATACCGTACCTCCCTGACAATGCCTGCCTCCACTAGCTTCTTAACTCTTCTATCACGGCTTGGCTCCGTTCGGGACCCATATGTCGGCGCTTCTGGGCCACCGGTTCCTTTGACAGCCGTGTATTCAACCTGTGTTCTGCTGTGCCTCGGGGGACGCTCTTCATGTCAGAGGGTTGCCACGCAAAAACATCCAAGTTATGCTGCAGCAGATGATGGAGTCGTTCCTTGGTGGCGTCTCCCAATTGTCCTCCGATGGTAATCTTTTGGTCTGGGAAGAGGGGATTGACCACCCACTTCTCCAACATAGGACATATTGGTTCGTCTTCCCCAGCCGATGCCCCTGGGGTGATTGCCTTCACGTCTTTATGTCACACCCCAACCTTGACGGCGGAATCGTCGAGGCGTGAGAGTTACGATTGTTCACGGCCACATAACGCTATTTCCTGAAACATTTTAAAAATAAAAGGTCAACATAAAATGTTGGTGAGCATTCTATAGTTTTGAATACGTAAGTATATAAAGATGGCAATTCATGTTGTGAATTAGAGAAACAAAGTAACTAGGGATGTAAGACAGAATGCACAATCAAACCTTGACAAAGTTTTACAAGTTTTAAACGTGTACTTGGATCAACCAAGTTATAAGTATATATGATTAGCTAAGTGTACTTGGATCAACCGGCAGGCTTGTCAGGCCCATAGATCTATGACGTCGCCAGGCTAGCAATAGTTAATGATTGTACATGTATTCGACATTACATGACAGCTACAAGATTCAACTAATCGCAACACACAAGTAAATTGCCATAGGTTTACAAGAATCAACGTTTACAAGTGCAATGGTTAATAAGTAACATGTTTCACCCCAAAGTGCGAAAATATAAAAAAGGGGTATAGAAATACTCACTTGGCGATTAAGTATACATTGAATGATTAATAATTACAGGCGACGTTCCAATGAATTTGCTTACAAGGTACCTAAAATATATTTTCATAAGGTTTAAGTTTAATAATAAGATTATCGTTTTAGCGTGAACTAAGATTTTTAGGATTTTGGGGTTTTGTGTATTATATTTATTCGAAAGAAATATGTCTTTAAGTGTTTTAATCTAGAAATGAAATTCGGTTTAATATCGGATAATGTTTAAATATGTCTTGTATATATTCTTTGTAATAAATATTATTACGATAACGTATTATCCGATAATAATTTATTAATCTAAATTGATTGTGAAAATATATTTTATAATAAACTACGTTTGTAAATAATTATGAAATTATAAGATGTATAATTTCTACAATTTCCATGATTATTTCGTAATTAAAAGTGATATAGTATCCATTTTTATCAAATAATTATTTATAATATTTATAAATAATATTTTATACAGATTTTTAATGTTTTTAAACCAAATAAATTTACAGAAAATCATTTTGTAATATTAAAAATAGAAAAAGTTTATAAAATTATTTTTATAATTTTTAAGAATTTTTATGTATTTAATTAGGGATTAAAAAGTCCAAAAAAATAAGTTGGGGGTGCCCGGGGTCGAACCCGGGACCTCCTGTTTACAACACACGCACCAAACCAGTGAACCAAGGCCTCAGCCGCACTTAAACACTGTTTTTAATTTAAAAACACAGTTTCAGTAATTCCTCCAAAATCGATGAAACCTGATTCGATTGATCCCCAAATTGAAGATCAATTCAATGATGTTAATGCAGATAATCATGGGGCTTTTAATCCCCATCTAAAATCGAGCATATTGATGCTCTTAATTACCTGATTCAAGACTCGATTTGGCAAGAACAGAGGAAGAATAGGTCGCGGCTTATGGGGAAATCAAACGATGATCAAACCTTGATGAAAATCAAATTAATTGAGCACATAGCTTCGAATGAGGCTTATGATCGAAAGCCCTCTGTAAATTTCAGTGTATATGGGTCGGAGAGTGGTGTTTGATAGTGTTGCAGGTCGACAATGAAGAGGATGATCGAATTCAGTGTGTGTGTATGTTTCGATTGGAATTGCAGGTTGCATTCCATTTATAGGGCGATAAAGTTCGGTTTGATTGAATCAATTTGTGTAAAGTTGTGTTGAGTGGGTTAATTATCCGTTGAACAGCCGGGAATAGAGTTGGATCCAAGGTTGTGAGCTTTGGATACTGATTAAACGCGTTTTGGGGTGCATAGGGTTCGAATCTTGGTCGCGAACCTGTCGGGGCATTGGATTTGGGTTGAAACCGCGTATTTTTGAGTATTTTTCTCGCCGGAGAAGTGGCCGAGGTGGCCGGAACAGTGTGACCGGGGAAAACGGGGGAAATGGTTTTGGGTTTTAAAATTTTACACAAATGGTCCCTGCGGTTTCACTTTTGATATTTTATGTGTAAAACTTCCTTTAAAGTTTCAGAATTTACAAGAATCACCCCTGGACTTTTTATTATTATTATTATATTATTATCATCATCATCATCATCATCATCATCATCATCATCATCATCATCATCATCATCATCATCATCATCATCATCATCATCATCATCATCATCATCATCATCATCATCATCATCATCATCATCATCATCATCATCATCATCATCATCATCATCATCATCATCATCATCATCATCATCATCATCATCATCATCATCATCATCATTATCATCATCATCATTATTATTATTATTATTATCATTATTACTATTATTATTATTATTATTATTATTATTATTATTTTTATTATTATAAAAGATTATATGCCGTGAAATACGAGAGGTTACACTTTACATTCCCTGCTGGAGTACACGGTGACCACACCAGTCGGGTGGGGAACTTGATTGCAGCGTGTACCGTCGATATTACTGCTCCCAACATGCACAGACCCGGTCTTCCAAGTAGGATGTTTGTGGGATGAGTCTGACCGCACAACCAGGAAAGTCATGATAACTTCCCGCCATCCCATATTGTTACCTATTGTGACAGGCAGTTGTATCTGCCCCAAGGTCTGCACAACCTCCCCAGCAAAACCAGTGACCTGGTGAGTTCTAGTGTCCAGATTTCTCCTTACCTCTTCGTCAAGCTGATGCCCCGCAACAATCCTTCGTCAAGCTGATGCCCCGCAACAATCGCTGAGATCGTCAATGAGCCGTTGGCAAAACTTCCGCCATGTATTGGAGGGAACGAAATTTCTTGCGCCATCCAGGGCTCCATATGATCGGAGTGGCGCTTAAGCTTGCAGCTTGCGATCTTTGTCATGAAGATCTCTTTCCGCTTGTCTCCTGTCTGCGGTGTCTTCTTCAGTTCCCTCAGAAGATGGGCCAGCTTCCACGTTTTTATGGCCATTCGATCTGCCGTTTTAACGAGAAGCAGTCGTCTGTCATGTGCCCATTCTCCTTGTGGAACTCACAGTACTTGTAACATCTCGTATTTTACGATAGTTAAAAAATAATAACGATAATAATAATAATAATAATAATAATAATAATAATAATAATAATAATAATAATAATGTTGATAATAATAATAATATTAATACTAACAATAATAATGTTAATACTAACATAATAACTAATAATAATAATAAGAATAAAAATGAAAAAAATAAGTTTAACTATAAACCTTTTTACATAAAATAATAACAATACAAACTTCAGGGGTTGAAGTGTAAATTAATTAAACTGAATTACATTTTAAACTCAGTTGCAAATTTCCACAAACCACAGGGACCATTTTTGTAAAATTTAACCCAACCCCACCCTTTCCTTTCCACCCGCGATCGAACCCACGAGCGGCCGACCACCCACCAATTCGAGCACTACGAACCTTTAATAATTGAGTTAATCCCGCACTAATGAACTTTTAGTTGTTTATAATCTGTCTTCATGTTCGATTTCACCAAAACGAACAACAAACACACCATTCGAACCACTCGAACCCGTCGGCCTGCAACTTGTTTGAAATCCAATCCCCGAGCTGTTTTAACTTAATTGGCAAAGGTTTTTGTTTCCAGATCATCATACGAAGCTTCCCTTGAAATTAATTTGATTATAATCGTCGTTTGAAGCATCAATCGAACAAACAGTGGCCGCGATCTATTCTTGTTGGGTTCAACACCAAATCGACATCATATGGGTAATTGTTTACATCATTACACTCGAAAATACATGGGGAATCAAAGCCCCATTATCGTTTCTGTAATTGTTGATGAATTGGGGTTCGATTTGGATCTAATCGGGTATTAGGGTTCTTGAGTTTAGGGGATGCTTTCGGATTATGTTTAAAAGATTAAAAACCAATGGTAACCGTGGCTGAGAGCCTTGGTTCACTGGTCCTGCGCTTGCATTCCTTACCCGAGGTCCCGGATTCGAACCCGGGCAACCTCACATATTTTTTAAAGGCCCTTTTTGCTTTAGAAAAATTATGAAAAAAATTCTAAAAATTATAAAAATATTTCTACAAACATTAGAATTTTTTTAAAACCATTTAATTATTTTTTGAAATTTATCTTAACATTCTTTATTTAATTATTTATTTATTTTTTATTATCTTTAAGACAACTATATAATTGGTTCATATTTTTCTATAGAATTGATTTTAAATATGGTTTAACTTATTAAATCATATTTTGTTCAAATAACAAGTATAAATTATGGTTAAAACGTGTTTATTTTAGCTATTAAACTTTATTATTGTAAACGTAATTATGAATTTCTCGTAGAAATTATATGTATTTTATAGTTAAATATCACAAATTATATAAAGGATTAAATTTCCTTAAAAATTGTATAAATGATACATCCGTTATCAAACAAAGTATAAATAATCGTTTATTAACTTTATTTATAAAAATAACCCCAAACTCCTACCAAAACCCTAGTTCGCGTTAAAACGTTAAAACTTAATATAATTAAACTTAAATCTCGTCAATATATATATATTCTTAGGTATTTCGTGAAGGTTTACTTTGGAACGACGCTTGTCATTATTTCTTATTAATCATCTTATACACATATACGTCAATGTGAGTACTTCTATACCCCTTTTTCATATTTTCACTGTAACACCCGGAAGTTTGACTTTTTGGTAGGCTATGCGACTGAGCCTCAGTCGTCTGTGATTTATGCGACTGGAGGTCAACCGCATGGCTATTCGGCCGATTGAAGCTCAACCGCACGATTGGAGTTCAACCGCCCGAATGAAGTATGAGCCGCATGGAACACGTGCGATTGGGGTCCAATCGCACAGTGTTGATGCGACTGAAGGTCCAGTCGCCCCTGGACCAGATGCGACTGAGATGTGGGTATAAAAGGGGAGCAGCTCCAGTCTCCTCCCATTTTTCAGTCGGGAAGAGAGCAGGGGAGCGAAAGAGAACAGAAAGAAAAGAGGGAAAGTGCTGCCGAGATCAAGATCGATCGTGAAGCTAGCCAAAACGAAGCTCATCAACTCCTACCTGACAATGTGAGTTCTAGGACCCCTCATTTACATGTTTTCTAACGATTTTGGGGCTGGAATCACATATAAACCCTATTTTTGAAATAGTGTAAGTTTGACCCATTTGGGTAAATCTTGAGTAATGAGTTTATGGTATGATTTAGGACTAATATATGCTTGTATGAGGTCCTAGTAGGAATCCCTAAGGCTTGGGAGGGTCAAATTGGGCTGAAAATGGGTTTATGGTGACTGTGGGGACGGGGTTTCGCGACTGCAGTGTATGAAGAACTCCAGTCGCTGCCCAGTTAGGGTTATGCGACTGAAGGGCCATTCGCCGAATGAGTGTTAGTTGATGTCCAATCGCCCGACTGAGGCTCAGACGCCCGATTGAGACTCAATCGCACGATAGCTTATGCGACTGAGGGTTTCGGTCGCATGAGTTCAATCGCAGAGTAGCTCAGTCGTACGGTTAAGAGTTAGTCGCATATAGCCCAGTCGCATAGTGTCTAGTCGTACGGAAGGAAGTTGAATCGCACGTTTGAGTACCCATTCGCATGATAGCCCAATCGCATGGCCCAGTCGCATGGAGGACATGCGACTGGTGATAGTTCAGTCGCCCGAACAGGGCTGATGTGAGTAAATGTAGAAGTGTATGCATGATGTATGTATGTTAGTATGATGTTGCCATGATAGATGGTGAATACTGATGATATGTAAGTATTTATGTTCCTTATGTATATGTGTCTTATCTTTTAATATCTTTACGTGAATGAATGAACGAATGGAACGAATGTATTAAGAACGTAAAGTGAAAGATAATGAAAGAAGGAACATGATGAATGAATGCATGCATTAATGAAAGAAAGTAAGTAAGGCTTGCAAGCAAAATGAAAGGAGGTGCACACCCCTGGCAGGTGTTAGCTCAACGGTGTGCGGGTTAGCTACCCCGAAGGATGCACATCGGGGTCAGTCTTTGTGATTGACCAGAAGTATGTATGGGATCCTTGCCGCTTACCCTAGGTGACTGGATCAGCATTAGTGCACAACGTTCGTGATTGATCATCACAGGTCCAGCACCCGCATTTGTGCACAACGTTCGGGGTATAGCATATGGCATTGATCCAGAAGTAAAGTGAAAGATAAGTGGTGCATGTACCTACCCCAGGTGACTGGATCAGCATTTGTGCACAACGTTCGTGGCTAACCACCACAGGTCCAGCACCAGTAGTATGTATGATGAAAGTGGGGTATTGTGCGTGTCACCGAATGTAATGAACGTTCGAACGAAAGTAATGAAAGTATGAATGAATGTAATGAACGTTCGAACGTAAGTAATGAATGTATGAATGAAAGTAAAGTACGTACGAAAGTATGTAAAGTATGTATGTATGAAAGTAAACGAGAATGATGAAGTGTACACGAATGAAAGTAAGTAATGAATGATGAGATAATAACAATATTATCTACGTGTACGTATGATGTGTGAACACATGTATGGAAGAACAGTTAATGAGAATGAAAGTATGTTTTATTATAAAACTAGAACTCACTCAGCAACGCTGACTTTTTATGTGTTTTCCAGTTGGCAGGTAGAGTTGCTGAGGATGGCACGAGGCGACTACTTAGCTCTTTTGGGATGGCATTCACTTTTTGATTATGCAGCCACATCATGTGTTGTGGGCCCGTAATGCGCGCAACACATCATGTTGCATGCAAGTGCAAGATTTCTTGATAATCCTGATAAACATGATTATTTAAGAAATCTTGCTTATGAAAGAAAATATTTTTGAACATAATATCTTCTATATGAAGAAGAATATATTTTCTTTTTATTATTTTATTTCGGTAGAGGTCGCTGTATGACCCTATGATTGCTGTGGAATATGCATCAGCAGCAATCATAGTATAGTTAAGCAATGTAAAGAAAAGCTTGTATTTTGTAATCAAGTCAATGATGTAAAAGCTTTTATGATGAAATGAGAATGCATGTTTTATTAATTCCGCTGCGTATTTATGATCATGTATTAAATGTATGTCATACGTGCGATGAAGAACCAACCGTAAGGTGCCCGGTGAGCGGGGCCTTACAAGTTGGTATCAGAGCAAAAGTTTAAGTAAAATGGGTAAATTTTTATAATAAACCTAAACTTAAACTGAGAATGGGACAGGGAGAATGAGAATGCCATCTGAGTAGTCGCGTGCCATCAGGTATTTTTCTTAAAGATTAACTGGTATTATGTGCGCTTGTTATGTGAATGACGTGTACTGTTAGACTTAGATGCTAATGTAGTCAGGACAGGTGATGCTCGGGGTGTGAAGAGTAGAGTAAGTGGCTAATCACAACTGGCCACTGTAATTAGGGACTTACTGTACTTAACATAAACTGAGCTATTTCCTTGAATGACCGTGTTGGTGTTTGAATCTTTCAGTGTGACAGAAGATGGTCGGTGATAGATCATCTGATGCTTCCCGTGATGGTGAACGTGGTGATGAGCCGCGTATCACGCGAGGAAGACTTAGGAAAGAGAAAGTAGTTCGTGAGGAGAACGAGATTCCTCACCAGGAAGAGACGAACGAAAGCGCCAAGTTGAGAGCCTCGGTAAAAGAGGCAGTGGTTGAGGAAGTGCACCAGGTTATGCAGACGATCTTACCGTCTGTAATGACAGAGGTGATGAAAGCAGTACGTGAGGATGATAGACGAGGGAGGAATCGGTCCTCGGGTAGACAGCAACGGGCAGGGGTAGAAACAGTATTGTCTGATGATGAAGAGGAAGAAGAGGAAGAACAGGTACGGGAGACAGCCCGGGGTTGTGATTATGGGAAATTTATGAGATGCAAGCCTCCGACTTTTGATGGTTCAGGTACGGCTGCTGATGCCCACCAATGGGTGAGAGAGATGGAGGCGGTCCTTGATATCAGTGACTGCCAGGAGGATAAGAAGGTAAAGTTTGCTACCCACTCGTTTACGGGGACGGCATTGTGCTGGTGGGACAATATTGTCCAGGCCGAGGGTAGCAGGGCCATTGGAAAAATGAAGTGGTCTGAGTTGAAGAGAATGGTGATCGAGGAGTTTAGTCCTCGTCAGAGATGGACCGAGTTGAGAGAGAGTTCCTGCAGTTGGAGGCAGGGACGATGACCCATCAGCAATACACGACTAAGTTCAACGACATGGCACGGTTGGTGCCAGAGCAAGTGACGCCGGTGTCTCGCAAGATTAACCGGTATATTCAGGGGTTGCCAGCTGAAATTCGTTGGCATTTGATTTCCGCCCGACCAAGTACTTTCAGGTCGGCGGTGGATTTAGCTGGGAGGTTGTACGATGAACGAGCTGCGTTGGTGAAATCTGAGGGCAGCAAGAAGGGAAGTGATGAGAGGAAGTGGCAGGGAAAGAGGTTTGGTCGGGTGATACTTCGACAAGTAGTAAGAAGGCACGGGTTGATGATCGTCGTGTGGTCGTGACAAGTGCAGGGTCGAGAAAGTGTGGGAAGTGTGGGCGAGAGCACGGTGGTGAGTGCAGATGGGGGCTGAATGTATGTTTCAAGTGTGGAAAGCCCGGTCATATGGCGAAAGAGTGTAAAGGGATGAGGTGCTTTAACTGTGGGGAAAGTGGTCATATGAATAAAGATTGCAAGAAGCCGAGATCTGAGGGTTCCGGTGTAAAGAAGACAGGGGGGTGAAGGGTCGAAAGCGAGCGCCAGGGCATTTACGATGACGCAGGAAGAGGCTAGGACGGACCCTGATGTAGTGTCCGGTACGTTTCTAGTGAACCAAACTTTAGCCTCTGTATTATTTGATTCGGGTGCCAGTAGGAGTTTCATTTCTGCTGCTTTTTGTGCCAAATTGCCCGTTAGTAGTAGGCATGTGGATGTGCCGTTTGATGTAGAGACTGCGATAGGTAAAACCACCAGGATTTCAGAGGTAATTGAGGGTTGCGATGTAGAACTGGAGGGTCACAAATTCCCAGTTAAACCCTTTGCGATGACGTTAGGCGGTTTCGATTTGGTGCTTGGTATGGATTGGTTGGCAGATTTCGAGGCGAACATTGTGTGTCGCAAGAAGATGATCAGTTTGACAGCGCCTGACGGTAGTTCAGTGACAGTTTATGGGGATCGGGTTACTACGATTCCGAAGGTGATCTCAATGGCAGTGGCGGGGAAATGTATGAGGCGTGGATGTAACGCCTATTTATGTTATGTGAAAGATGTAGAGAAGCCAGCACCACAACTGTCTGATGTTCCGGTTGTGTGTGAGTTCCCAGACGTGTTCCCGGAAGACTTATCGGGATTGCCACCTGACAGAGAGATCGAGTTCCAGATTGATTTAGTACCAGGCGCCCAACCTGTTGCCAAGGCACCATACCGATTGGCCCTGACGGAGATGAAAGAGTTGATGGAGCAGTTACAAGAGCTGTTGGATAAGGGGTTTATTCGACCAAGTATCTCACCTTGGGGTGCTCCGGTCCTGTTTGTAAAGAAGAAGGACGGTAGTATGAGGATGTGCATCGACTACCGCGAGCTGAATAAGCTGACAGTAAAGAACAGATATCCCTTGCCGAGGATCGACGACTTGTTTGATCAACTTCAGGGTGCGAGTTGGTTTTCACGTATAGATCTTCGATCAGGCTACCATCAACTGAAGGTGAAGGAGCAGGATATCCCTAAAACAGCTTTTCGTACGCGCTACGGTCATTATGAGTTCCTCGTTATGTCATTTGGTTTGACCAACGCGCCAGCTGCTTTTATGGACCTGATGAATAGAGTGTGCCGGCCGATGTTGGATAAATCAGTGATTGTATTCATTGATGACATCTTGATTTATTCAAAGAGCGAGACTGAGCATGCCGGTCACATTCGCGAAGTTTTGGAAACGTTGAGAAGGGAGAAGTTGTATGCCAAATTCTCCAAGTGCGCATTCTGGTTGCGTGAAGTTCAATTCTTGGGTCACGTGGTAAATCCGGATGGGATTCTAGTTGATCCGGCGAAGGTGGAAGCAGTAATGCAATGGAAGTCTCCAAAGACGCCATCCGAGATCCGTAGTTTCTTGGGTTTGGCGGGCTACTACCGAAGGTTTATCCAAGACTTTTCCAAAATTGCTTCTCCACTGACAAAGTTGACCCGGAAGGATGTGAAATTTGTATGGGGTCAAGCTCAAGAGAAGGCGTTTGAAGAACTGAAGACGAGATTGACCCAAGCTCCAGTATTGGCACTACCCGATGGGAGTGAAGATTTAGTAGTTTATTCTGATGCCTCCTACTCGGGGTTGGGGTGTGTATTAATGCAGAGAGGAAAGGTGATAGCCTATGCATCCCGACAGCTGAAAGTTCATGAGGTTAATTACCCTACTCATGACTTGGAGCTAGCAGCTGTGGTTTTCGCGTTGAAGATTTGGCGGCACTATCTGTACAGGACGAAGTGCACCATCTTCACGGACCACAAAATCTTGAAGTACTTCTTCGAGCAAAAAGATCTGAATATGAGGCAACGGCGATGGTTGGAGCTTATAAAGGACTATGATTGTGAGATCCATTACCATCCGGGCAAAGCCAACGTGGTGGCGGATGCCCTTAGCCGAAAAGAGAGGCCCGAGCCAATTCGGGTAAAGGCGTATCAGCTAATCATGACTTCCGACGTAATGAAACAGGTCAAAGAGTTCCAAGATGAGGCTTTGAAAGACGAACATCTTAACTCTGAACGCATGAGAGGTCTGGTCGCAGAGTTGGGTGAGAACGCAACGGGTGTTAGAACTCGGTTTGGGCGTATGTGGATTCCTCGTCTTGGGGATCTGCGAGTGAAGATTTTGGATGAAGCTCATAAGTCTCGATACTCCATTCATCCCGGTGCTACCAAAATGTACCAAGATATGAAGAAAGATTACTGGTGGCCGGGTATGAAACGTGATGTGGTGGAGTATGTGAGTAAATGCCTCACGTGTTTGCAAGTAAAGGCAGAGCACCAGAAGCCGTACGGAAAGATTCAACCTTTGGACATCCCGGAGTGGAAGTGGGAGCACATCACCATGGATTTTATCACAAAGCTGTCACGTACCCCGAAAGGGTACGATACGATCTGGGTGATTGTGGATCGATTGACGAAGAGTGCTCACTTCTTACCGATGCGTGAGACATATTCGTCCGAGAAGTTGGCCGATCTTTTCATCAAAGAGATCGTGACTCGTCATGGTGTACCGGTGTCGATTGTGTCTGATCGCGACACCCGGTTTACATCTAAATTCTAGAAGAAATTCCACGATGCCATGGGGACGAGGTTGCATATTAGCACGGCTTATCATCCACAAACTGATGGTCAGTCGGAAAGGACCATTCAGACCTTGGAAGACATGCTTCGGGCGTGTGTTATTGATTTCGGTGGAAGTTGGGATGACCACCTACCGTTAGCTGAATTCTCGTACAACAACAGTTATCATGCCAGTATCGGCATGCCACCCTATGAAATGCTATACGGTAGAAGATGTAGGACACCCGTCTGTTGGGGTGAAATTGGTCAGAAAGAATTGGGAAGCGTCGAAGTGGTAGAGGCTACGACTGAAAAGCTCGAAAGAATTAAAGCGTATATGAAGGCGGCCAAAGACCGACAGAAGTCGTATGCCGACAAACGACACAGGCCGATTGAGTTCCAGGTGGGAGATCGTGTTATGTTGAAGGTCTCACCTTGGAAGGGGATCATTCGATTCCAGAAGCGAGGCAAGTTGAGTCCGCGATATATAGGCCCTTTCCGAATCATTGCTCGAGTAGGAGAGGTGGCCTATAGGTTAGATTTGCCAGATGAACTAAGTGGAATTCACCCGACGTTCCATGTGTCTCATCTGAGGAAGTGTTTGGCGGACGAAGACATGGTCGTTCCACTGGATGATATCGAGGTAGACGAAAAGCTCAATTACGTAGAGCAACCAGTGGCGATCATAGATCGCAAAGAGAAGAGGTTGAGAAATAAAGTGGTTCCCCTTGTGCGTGTACAGTGGCGGCACAGGAAGGGATCCGAGTCGACGTGGGAAACTGAAGAAGAAATGAGGCAGTATTACCCACGATTGTTCGAGGAATGACAGGTTTCGGGGACGAAACCTAAAATAAGGGGGTGGACTTGTAACACCCGGAAGTTTGACTTTTTGGTAGGCTATGCGACTGAGCCTCAGTCGTCTGTGATTTATGCGACTGGAGGTCAACCGCATGGCTATTCGGCCGATTGAAGCTCAACCGCACGATTGGAGTTCAACCGCCCGAATGAAGTATGAGCCGCATGGAACACGTGCGATTGGGGTCCAATCGCACAGTGTTGATGCGACTGAAGGTCCAGTCGCCCCTGGACCAGATGCGACCGAGATGTGGGTATAAAAGGGGAGCAGCTCCAGTCTCCTCCCATTTTTCAGTCGGGAAGAGAGCAGGGGAGCGAAAGAGAACAGAAAGAAAAGAGGGAAAGTGCTGCCGAGATCAAGATCGATCGTGAAGCTAGCCAAAACGAAGCTCATCAACTCCTACCTGACAATGTGAGTTCTAGGACCCCTCATTTACATGTTTTCTAACGATTTTGGGGCTGGAATCACATATAAACCCTATTTTTGAAATAGTGTAAGTTTGACCCATTTGGGTAAATCTTGAGTAATGAGTTTATGGTATGATTTAGGACTAATATATGCTTGTATGAGGTCCTAGTAGGAATCCCTAAGGCTTGGGAGGGTCAAATTGGGCTGAAAATGGGTTTATGGTGACTGTGGGGACGGGGGTTTCGCGACTGCAGTGTATGAAGAACTCCAGTCGCTGCCCAGTTAGGGTTATGCGACTGAAGGGCCATTCGGCCGAATGAGTGTTAGTTGATGTCCAATCGCCCGACTGAGGCTCAGACGCCCGATTGAGACTCAATCGCACGATAGCTGATGCGACTGAGGGTTTCGGTCGCATGAGTTCAATCGCAGAGTAGCTCAGTCGTACGGTTAAGAGTTAGTCGCATATAGCCCAGTCGCATAGTGTCTAGTCGTACGGAAGGAAGTTGAATCGCACGTTTGAGTACCCATTCGCATGATAGCCCAATCGCATGGCCCAGTCGCATGGAGGACATGCGACTGGTGATAGTTCAGTCGCCCGAACAGGGCTGATGTGAGTAAATGTAGAAGTGTATGCATGATGTATGTATGTTAGTATGATGTTGCCATGATAGATGGTGAATACTGATGATATGTAAGTATTATGTTCCTTATGTATATGTGTCTTATCTTTTAATATCTTTACGTGAATGAATGAACGAATGGAACGAATGTATTAAGAACGTAAAGTGAAAGATAATGAAAGAAGGAACATGATGAATGAATGCATGCATTAATGAAAGAAAGTAAGTAAGGCTTGCAAGCAAAATGAAAGGAGGTGCACACCCCTGGCAGGTGTTAGCTCAACGGTGTGCGGGTTAGCTACCCCGAAGGATGCACATCGGGGTCAGTCTTTGTGATTGACCAGAAGTATGTATGGGATCCTTGCCGCTTACCCTAGGTGACTGGATCAGCATTAGTGCACAACGTTCGTGATTGATCATCACAGGTCCAGCACCCGCATTTGTGCACAACGTTCGGGGTATAGCATATGGCATTGATCCAGAAGTAAAGTGAAAGATAAGTGGTGCATGTACCTACCCCAGGTGACTGGATCAGCATTTGTGCACAACGTTCGTGGCTAACCACCACAGGTCCAGCACCAGTAGTATGTATGATGAAAGTGGGGTATTGTACGTGTCACCGAATGTAATGAACGTTCGAACGAAAGTAATGAAAGTATGAATGAATGTAATGAACGTTCGAACGTAAGTAATGAATGTATGAATGAAAGTAAAGTACGTACGAAAGTATGTAAAGTATGTATGTATGAAAGTAAACGAGAATGATGAAGTGTACACGAATGAAAGTAAGTAATGAATGATGAGATAATAACAATATTATCTACGTGTACGTATGATGTGTGAACACATGTATGGAAGAACAGTTAATGAGAATGAAAGTATGTTTTATTATAAAACTAGAACTCACTCAGCAACGCTGACTTTTTATGTGTTTTCCAGTTGGCAGGTAGAGTTGCTGAGGATGGCACGAGGCGACTACTTAGCTCTTTTGGGATGGCATTCACTTTTTGATTATGCAGCCACATCATGTGTTGTGGGCCCGTAATGCGCGCAACACATCATGTTGCATGCAAGTGCAAGATTTCTTGATAATCCTGATAAACATGATTATTTAAGAAATCTTGCTTATGAAAGAAAATATATTTTTGAACATAATATCTTCTATATGAAGAAGAATATATTTCTTTTTATTATTTTATTTCGGTAGAGGTCGCTGTATGACCCTATGATTGCTGTGGAATATGCATCAGCAGCAATCATAGTATAGTTAAGCAATGTAAAGAAAAGCTTGTATTTTGTAATCAAGTCAATGATGTAAAAGCTTTTATGATGAAATGAGAATGCATGTTTTATTAATTCCGCTGCGTATTTTATGATCATGTATTAAATGTATGTCATACGTGCGATGAAGAACCAACCGTAAGGTGCCCGGTGAGCGGGGCCTTACATTCACACTTTGGGGTGAAACATGTTACTTATTAACCATTGCACTTGTAAACGTTTAATTCTTGTAAACTTATGGCAATTTACTTGTGTGTTGTGATTAGTTGAATCTTGTAGCTGCCATGTAATGTCGAATACATGTACAATCATTAACTATTGCTAGCCTGGCGATGTCATAGATCTATGGGCCTGACAAGCCTGCTTGGTTGATCCAAGTACACTTAGCTAATCGTATATACTTATAACTTGGTTGGTCCAAGTACACTTGTAAACGTTTGAGACTTGTAAAACTTTGTCAAGGTTTGATTGTGCATTCTGTCTTACATCCCTAGTTACCTTGTTCTCTAATTTACAACATGAATTGCCATCTTTTATATACTTATGTAATCAAAACTATAGAATGCTCACCAACAATATGTTGACCTTTTATTTTTACCATGTTTCAGGCAATAGCGTTATGTGGCTGTGAACAATCGTAACTCTCACGCCTCGATGATTCCGCCGTCAAGGTTGGGGTGTGACAGATTGGTATCAGAGCCCATAACTATAGGGATTTAGGTTATTAGAAATGGTGACCTAGACTATAGCGTATGCATGAACCTTATATTATTATATTCTTATGGTTTGCATGCTACATAATGCTATGCTTTTTGTGCAACTTGATGCCTTAGCATAGGATTGCCTTAGGTATGCTTAAACTTAGTTACTTGTCTCCCTAAACTTATCTTTGACTCTCCCCGAACATAAAACCTCTCAATCTTATTCTCGACGACATGTGGAATCGTATACTATTACTTATGATCTGGATCTTTAGACGTATGTCTAATCTATATCAATCTCATCAAGGTTTTGATTTCATGAACCAAAGAAATTTGTGTGACACATAGACACCTGTATTCTGGATTTCCTGGCAAAAGGCCTTCGGGCTAAGGCAAGCATATCGCATAAATCTCACTACGAGACCAGTTATGCTTACCTGGGGATTTCTGGGATGAGTGATAAACTATGGTCAACTTACACAAGTTTCTAAGGTAAATGGGTCAATTTACCTTGACGTGTCAACGATTCCAAATGGTAATGCGTTACCAAATGGAAACATCCTTTTTGTATCTTAAAAATCCTTAAATCCTTGAACTGGTTTATCACCAAAGTTTATATCCTCTCATTCTTAACCTAAATAATGTTCCTGTTAACATTGAACCCATCCTACATTTCAACTCTTATGTTTAAACGCTCAACGTGTAGCGTGTAACGGTATTGAACTCAGCGTTTCATGTAACTATTTCCATACCTTGACCAACGTGAACATGATTCCTGATATATCTAAAGATATTGGGAATCTAAACTGTATGGTCTTTAAAACTTTAAACCGTTACTTATGGTTCTAAAATCTTCTTAAGGATATGTCCCATAACTAAGAACATGCAATACTGTAGGTGGAATTCTTACATCTCGGGATACTTTGCTAATTGAATGTTAACTTTGCTAACTCAAATATTATAAGTGGTCACTCACCTCAATGATCGAATAAACTAATTATAACTTTGTTACCACTTATAAGTACGCGTGTCTTCAATAAGGCTATGACTGATCTCATGTCTTGAGAAGTCCATGTATTCCCTACGATTGTGAATCGAATGTTCACATCTCATTGTGATGTTAAATCATTTTTGACCTTGATTTCGTCTTCCCGATTTAAACCATCCAAGATTTGAACACCATCATAACAAATTCTGCTACCTTGAACTTGACCTAGAATTTTGTAAGTATGATTTTCCTTTTGGATACATTGTTGTAATTTGAAATTTTTAAAATTTCTAAGTGATATTCTTTTCCTTTCGTTGTTAAGTCGAACCTTGAACCGTCTGCACCATGGGAGATATAAGGGTTTGTAAGTCAATCTATGACTAAGAACGCTCTTATCTCCTAAACAATCCTAACTCATCAAAGCATGGGTGATTCCCTTACTTTGATGATTCTCTATTCGTTTCGATAAATGGTTTCCAATTGTGTATTTTATGAAATTTCATCCTCTGAATTGGAGTGATTACCTTACTTTGAGGATTGACTCCAAGTATTCTTTTTGGAATGACTTTTCACAAATGACATGATCTCACTAAAATAGGATTGAAACCCGTACTTTGGTGACAAATGTTAATCTTTGAAGTTTCCTTGTTATTATGAAGCTCAATCATCAAGATAGGTGTGAATTCCATACCTTGATGATAATTTCATTTTTATGGATTGTATTCTCTCAAATGAAACGATCTCATCAAAGTAGGAGTGAATTCTGGATTTTGATGAAGAAGTTCATCCTGTTATATTTTGTTTTTGTAAAACTTCATCGTTAAGATAGGAGTGATTTCCCTTACCTTAATGGTGAGTTACCTCGTCTTATTTCTGTAGATCCTCAACAATGAGTTGGGATCGAACTTTTTGATTGGTAAGTTAATGGTCATATCTTGGGAATACACCATCAAGTTAGGAGTGAAAACCACACCTTGATGACTATTCTTATTTCTTGATCTTCAACTTACCATGGTTGTAATCAAGTGACGAGAAGCATGTAGTAACTTGACGGGTGAAACAATGTTAGTGTTTTGACCTATTAAGCCAAAGCATGATCTTTGAACTTGGAAGGAGACCCGATTGTTTTAGGTTGATTTTGATTTCAAGCTTGAAGCATGTAAATTCTTAAATCAAATTATTTCCCTATTTTGACTCGATCTAGCTACATCGAACCATTTATTCCTTACTTATCAACTTTCATTTGAGTTATCATTAAAACCTAATTGCGTAATGATAGCTTCCTAAACAACCTTCCTGCCAAATAAAGACATTACTAATTTGTGTTCATGGATTCCTAGCCACACAAATGTTTCTCAGCTGTGATTATGAGTTTGATGAACCGCGTGTGCAAGCCGTACTTGGAAAGCTACTTGTGTTTCTCTTTATCAGTTATATCCTGAATTATTTAAATTTTAATCCAATCGCGAACGTTATTTTCGTTGATCAATGAAATTCTTATTATTGTATCATTTCTTGGACTATCTTTGAACTCCTCATAAAAACCTCTAGTAATAATGTCTTTCCCTCAAAACCATACTTACTCTGAAAACCCATTACAACGATTTTCCTCATACTAAAGTTAATCTTTAATCTTAACAAACCCGATACTTGTATCAACGTTACGCTAATAACACTTTGAACCCTCATTGACATGAGTAAACAAGAATCGATCACCTAGAAACCCGTTAAAGTTACTTGCTTGAGAAGCTCTTATGAATTCCATCCAAAAACATCCGAAACTTATTTCTCATAAGCCGAGTCCCGTATCGATCTAATGAATGGTGTTTCACACATGATAAAAATTTTTTTAACTGTATTGAACCGTTTGGAATACAAACGTTTATCAATTAAAATTTTAAAGGAATGACTTGCACACTATGTCAAGGACATATAAGATTATGAACAATGAAACTTAACAAACTTAAGAATCATAGTCAAACTTATTGAATTTAAATATTCCCAAGAACGTACTCGTGAACACGAAATGACATCTAAGTCTCCTCATAACCTTAAAATTTGTTTCTCATGATTAAATTTCGGGACAAAATTTCTTAAAGTAGGGGAGACTGTAACATCTCGTATTTTACGATAGTTAAAAAAATAATAACGATAATAATAATAATAATAATAATAATAATAATAATAATAATAATAATAAATAATAATAATAATAATAATGTTGATAATAATAATAATATTAATACTAACAATAATAATGTTAATACTAACATTAATAACTAATAATAATAATAAGAATAAAAATGGAAAAAATAAGTTTAACTATAAACCTTTTTACATAAAATAATAACAATACAAACTTCAGGGTTGAAGTGTAAATTAATTAAAACTGAATTACAATTTTAAACTCAGTTGCAAATTTCCACAAACCACAGGGACCATTTTTGTAAAATTTAACCCAACCCCACCCTTTCCTTTCCACCCGCGATCGAACCCACGAGCGGCCGACCACCCACAAATTCGAGCACTACGGACCTTTAATAATTGAGTTAATCCCGCACTAATGAACTTTTAGTTGTTTATAATCTGTCTTCATGTTTGATTTCACCAAAACGAACAACAAACACACCATTCGAACCACTCGAACCCGTCGGCCTGCAACTTGTTTGAAATCCAATCCCCGAGCTGTTTTAACTTAAATTGGCAAAGGTTTTTGTTTCCAGATCATCATACGAAGCTTCCCTTGAAATTAATTTGATTATAATCGTCGTTTGAAGCATCAATCGAACAAACAGTGGCCGCGATCTATTCTTGTTGGGTTCAACACCAAATCGACATCATATGGGTAATTGTTTACATCATTACACTCGAAAATACATGGGGAATCAAAGCCCCATGATCGTTTCTGTAATTGTTGATGAATTGGGGTTCGATTTGGATCTAATCGGGTATTAGGGTTCTTGAGTTTGGGGGATGCTTTCGGATTATGTTTAAAAGGATTAAAAACCAATGGTAACCGTGGCTGAGAGCCTTGGTTCACTGGTCCTGCGCTAGCATTCCTTACCCGAGGTCCCGGGTTCGAACCCGGGCAACCTCACATTTTTTTAAAGGCCCTTTTTGCTTTAGAAAAATTATGAAAAAAATTCTAAAAATTATAAAAATGTTTCTACAAACATTAGAATTTTTTTAAAACCATTTAATTATTTTTTGAAATTTATCTTAGCATTCTTTATTTAATTATTTATTTATTTTAATTATTATCTTTTAAGACAACTATATAATTGGTTCATATTTTTCTATAGAATTGATTTTAAATATGGTTTAACTTATTAAATCATATTTTATTCAAATAACAAGTATAAATTATGGTTAAAACGTGTTTATTTAGCTATTAAACTTATTATTGTAAAAGTAATTATGAATTTCTCGTAGAAATTATATGTATTTTATAGTTAAATATCACAAATTATTATAAAGGATTAAATTTCCTTAAAAATTGTATAAATGATACATCCGTTATCAAACAAAGTATAAATAATCGTTTATTAACTTTATTTATAAAAATAACCCCAAACTCCTATCAAAACCCTAGTTCGCGTTAAAACGTTAAAACTTAATATAATTAAACTTAAATCTCGTCAATAATATATATATTCTTAGGTATCTCGTGAAGGTTTACTTTGGAATGACGCTTGTCATTATTTCTTATTAATCATCTTATACACATATACGTCAATGTGAGTACTTCTATACCCCTTTTTCATATTTTCACACTTTGGGGTGAAACATGTTACTTATTAACCATTGCACTTGTAAACGTTTAATTATTGTAAACTTGTGGCAATTTACTTGTGTGTTGTGATTAGTTGAATCTTGTAGCTGCCATGTAATGTCGAATACATGTACAATCATTAACTATTGTTAGCCTGGCGACGTCATAGATCTATGGGCCTGACAAGCCTGCTTGGTTGATCCAAGTACACTTAGCTAATCGTATATACTTATAACTTGGTTGGTCCAAGCACACTTGTAAACGTTTGGCACTTGTAAAACTTTGTCAAGGTTTGATTGTGCATTCTGTCTTACATCCCTAGTTACCTTGTTCTCTAATTTACAACATGAATTGCCATCTTTTATATACTTATGTAATCAAAACTATAGAATGCTCACCAACAATATGTTGATCTTTTATTTTTAACATGTTTCAGGCAATAGCGTTATGTGGCTGTGAACAATCATAACTCTCACGCCTCGACGATTCCGCCGTCAAGGTTGGGGTGTGACAGTACTTTCTTGAGTCCCTCTTTACTCCAGGCTTTAGCGGAGCTGGCTTAGTGAAGTTGACATTCTCTGTGGCGAGAATCTCGCTTGGGGTTTTGGTTAGTGGTGGGAGCGTTACGTTAGGACCTTGTGGGTTTCTGGTTGGAGTTGCGAAACGAGGTTGGAAAGTGGGGCTTCACTGAGTGAAACGTGGTTGGAACTGTGGTTTTTCCCATGATCTTGAACCTCCCGATCTTTTCTGCTGCTCCCAGGTGGATGGCATGAGCTTCTTTGGAGTTCTATCTTTCAGCTGTTCGCAGGCCTTTTTCCATCTAACGAAGGCTTTTGCTCTTTCCAGCATTTCGTCCACCGTCTTCGGGAGATGTTCATGGAATCTTTCTACCAACTGATCGTTTCTCACACCATGAATGAAGGCCGAAATTCGAATCGTTCTCTCCAGCCCCTCTGACTTGCATGCTTTCTTTTGAGTATCTCGTGATAAAGTTCTCGATGGACTCGCCATCTTCCCTCTTGATGTTGTGTAGCTCTGTCGGGTCCTTAGCGGATAACCTTTGCTGGCTGAAGTTCCTCAGGAAATCTTCCTCTAATTTCTCAAAGCTACCTATGCTTCCGACAGGGAGGCTGTCAAACCATACCCTCGCAACACCTTTTAGGGTTTGGGCAAACATATGACACCACACGGGGATGGACCATTGCTCTACTTCAGCGGCCCCGATGAAGATTGCCAGGTGGTCATCAGGGTCTCCCAGACCGTTGTACTTGCCAACGTTGGATGGCATCTTCAGTTTCGGGGGGAAGGTGAATTCCGCTATTCTGGGTACGAACTTAGACCTGGCTCGTGTGGTGGATGGGCGGTACGGCTTACTGAAATCATCGTCTTCCACAACCTTTCCCCCCGTCCTGGTTGCATCTTGCTTTGCTTTTGCTTCATCTTCAACACTTTTCACCACCTTGCCTTGGTCACTTTCCTCCTCCTCCTGATTCTTTGGAGTGTCTTCATATTCCAAACGTGTCCGGATATCCTTCAACCGTCTTTCTCTTTCTTCCTGCTCCAACATGGAGAGGATCTGTTCCCGGTTTTTGCTAACAAAGTCCGGGGTGATGACAATGTTGTCATCATTATTTCCCCTCGGGGTGGTGCCTAATGCCGAGGTAGTGGTGTGCGGGTTTTCATCAGGGTTTGTGTTTTTATGATGAGGGGTTCCTGGACCTAAATCCATGGTGGTTGGCTTTTGGTTCGGGGGTCCCACGGATGGCGCCAAATGTTGCTACACGAATCCTAATCAAGAGATTAAGACCGAGGAGTAATGCAAGGATGGGGTTATAACCAAGGATTCGGCCTTGACAGGATGCGGTTGGGCTTTGCTTCGACTGAGCTGGGCTCCAGCTGAACAATACTTCGACTGGGCTGGGCTTCGGCAGGACAATACTTTGACTGAGCTGGGCTTCAGCTAGACAATACTTCGACTGAGCTGGGCTTTGACTAGACAATACTTCGACTGAGCAGGTATCTACGAGACAAAACAGCACCGTGAGCCTCGCCTCGGGCAGAAAGGGTTTTCTCCCCGAGACCACACTCCGGCGTGAGAATAAGTATATGTGTGGAGAGAATTCGAAAGGGTGAATTAGTGAATAGCTAAGTGGAGTGTGAGTGATCTGGGAATGAATGATCTTCCTCAGGAATGGAAGAAGTATTTATAGTGTTGGTTCATGAGGATAAGACATAATTTGGTTCTATTCTTGGAAACCTGTAGTCAACCATATGGGACTGAAGTCCCCTAGCCAGAGGTTTTATACCTTCCTAAAGCAAAGGGTTTCTGACTGCCATTAATGTGGTTTGTCTCTATAGTTGACCTGGGAATTTTGGGGCTGCTCTGAGCTTCTGCCCATGTTTTAGCCTTATTCGTTTGTCATCTTATGATTCTTTATTATCCCTTTGTAACCAATGAATGGCTTCCTTGGTTACCAAGTTTACATGTGAATTTCATAAGTGTTGGACACGAGAATTTGCAAAGTTGGGGCGTTCGTGTGGTTTCAATATGCCCAGCCGCGGCATTGGGCTATGTCTCAGCCGCGGCTTGACCTTTGATGGTGGGCCGCACTTGCTTTGGTACATGCGTAGCAACATTTAAATGGTTTTCTTCTACATTAACTAGGTTAAGATATTGTTGACCGAGTATTAAAATTAAGTGAAGGCCTGATGTGTGTGTGCCGCGGTTTTGCTATGTCCCGGCCGCGGTTTAACCTCCAACGGTGGACCGCGGCTTGGCTTGGTGACTATGGCCCGGCCGCGGCTTGTCCGTCTTGGCCTTTTTAGGCGCGAAATCAATCTTTGCGCTTTTATTGTTTCGGGTTTTGTTTGGTTTTTGGGGTGATACCCCTTCAATACCCATATACATACCCATATACATACACATATACATACCCATATACATACATATCGATTCACCAAATCGAGAGCGCAGAAGGGCCGATCGAGAGCGCAGAGGGGCTGGATTAGGGCTCGGTCGGGACTTGGGAGGGGATGAAGCCGACCGAGAGCGTGGGGGAGGGGATTCGCCAAATCGATTCCACCGAAGCCGATTCACACCAAATCGATTCACCACCGATCCACCAAATCGGTCGGCCGACTGGTTGCGGGTGTTGTTTCTTCAAGAATAGAGGCTTGCCGAGGGTCGGCCGAGGGTCGCCGAGGGTCGGTCGAGGGTCGCCGGTCGGATGGTGGCCGAGGGTCGCGCAGGGGAGGGGGGATTGGCGCAGGGGTGGGGTGGGTCAACATTATCAAAATTCAGGTCCGGGTCAGATGTTTTGACCCGGTCAGCTTGGGTTTTATGCATATCAACAGGCTAAACAGGCTGACCCGCTGACCGAGTCAGCCAGTAAGCCCGATCAGCCGGGTCAGCAAAAATCAAACAGCCCCTTACTCGTGCTAGACATCATTCACTTGCAGTTGCTTAATTCTTTGCATACTATATCATATTTCCTGTACCTTTTTCAAATGCGCTTTTCTTTTTTTAACTTTTATCCCATGCAAGCTTACCATGTGTATAGTTTATGTAACACCCGAAAGTTTGACTTCTCAGCATGTGATGCGACTGAGCTTCAGTCGCCTGTGATTTATGCGACTGAAGTTCGACCGCATGGCTATTCGGCCGATTGGAGCTCAACCGCACGATTGGAGCTCAACCGCCCGAATGAAGTATGAGCCGAATGGAACACGTGCGATTGGGGGTCCAATCGCATGGTGTTGATGCGACTGAAGGTCCAGTCGCCCCTGGACCAGATGCGACTGAGAGGTGGGTATAAAAGAGGAGCAGCTTCATTCTCCTCCCCAACACTTCACATTTTCAGTCGGGAGAGAGAGTGAGCGACCAAGAACAGAAGAGAAGAGAGGGAAAGTGCTGCCCGAGCTCCGAATCCGTCGAGAAGATAGCCAAAGTCGAAGTTCATCTACTTCTACCTGTAATGTGAGTTCTAAGACCCCTCATTTACATGTTTTTAACCGATTTTGGGGCTGGAACCACATATAAACCCTAGTTTTGTAAAAGTGTAAGTTTGACCCATTTGGGTAAATTTTGAGTAATGCGTTTATAGTAAGAAGTAGGACTTGTATATGCTTGTATGATGTCCTTGTATGAATCCCTGAGCTTTGGGAGGGTCAATTTGGGCTAAAAATGGGTTTTTGACGAGTTTGGGTGCGGGGGTTCGCGGCTGCTGTTCGTGATGAACTCCAGTCGCAGCCCAGTTAGGGTTATGCGACTGAAGGGCCATTCGGCCGAATGAGTATGAGTCGATGTCCAATCGCCCGACTTAGGCCCAGACGCCCGATTGAGTCTCAATCGCACGATAGGTGATGCGACTGAGAGTTTCGGTCGCATAAGTTCAATCGCAGAGTAGTTCAGTCGTACGGTTAAGAGTCAGTCGCATATAATCCAGTCGCATAGTGTCTAGTCGTATGGAAGGAAGTCCAATCGCACGTTTGAGTACCCATTCGCATGATAGCCCAATCGTATGGCCCAGTCGCATGGAGGACATGCGACTGGTAGTAGTTCAGTCGCCCGAACAGGGCTGATGTGAGTGAATGTAGAATTGTATGTATGATGAATGTATGTTAGTATGATGTTGTCATGGTAGATGATGACTACTGATGATATGTAAGTAATTATGTTCCTTATGTGTATGTGTCTTATCTTTTAATAACTTTACGTGAATGAATGAACGAATGTAACGAATGTATTAAGAACGTAAAGTGAAAGATAATGAAAGAAGGAACATGATGAATGAATGCATGCATTAACGAATGAATGGATGTAATAAAGGCTTGCAAGCAAATGAAGGAGGTGCACACCCCTGGCAGGTGTTAGCTCAACGGTGTGCGGGTTAGCTACCCCGAAGGATGCACATCGGGGTCAGTCTTTGTGATTGACCAGAAGTATGTATGGGATCCTTGCCGCTTACCCTAGGTGACTGGATCAGCATTAGTGCACAACGTTCGTGATTGATCATCACAGGTCCAGCACCAGCATATGTGCACAACGTTCGGGGTAAAGCATATGGCATTGATCCAGAAGTAAAGTGAAAGATAAGTGGTGCTTGTACCCACCCCAGGTGACTGGATCAGCATTTGTGCACAACGTTCGTGGCTAACCACCACAGGTCCAGCACCAGTAGTACGTATGATGAAAGGGGGTAGTGTACATGTCACCGAATGTAATGAACGTTCGAACGAAAGTAACAAATGAATGAATGAATAGAATGAAGGTTCGAACGTATGAAGTGAAAGTATGAATGAAAGTAAAGACATACGAAAGTATGTGAAGTATGTAAAGTATGTATGTATGAAAGTAAACGAGAATGAGGAAGTGTACACGAATGAAAGTAAGTAATGAATGATAAGATAATAATAATATTATCTGCGTGTACGTATGATGTGTGAACACAGGTATGAAAGAACGGTTAATAAGAATGAAAGTATGTTTTATTATAAAAACTAGAACTCACTCAGCAACGCTGACTTTTATGTGTTTTCCAGTTCGCAGGTAGTGTTGCTGAGGATGGCACGAGGCGGCTACTCAGCTCTTTTGGGAGGGCATTCTCCATTTTGTAATGCTGCAACGTCACGTGTTGCGGGCCCATAACGCACGCAACAAGTCACGTTGCCTGCCATTACGAGATTTCTTGAGGATCTGAATCAACGAGATTACTCAAGAAATCTCCTTTATATATTTTTGAATTTAATATCTTCTTTATGAAGAAAAATATATTTTCTTATTTCGGTAGAGGTCGTTGTACGACCCTATGATTGCTGAGGAATATGCATCAGCAGCAATCATAGTATAGTTAAGCCCCTATGTTTGTTGAGGATTCTCATAAAAGAGATTGCTAGGTAATCTCGGGTTTTTATGTGTCTCCCCAGCAATCATAGTAAAGTTAGGAAGTGTAAAGAAAGTTGTATTTTGTAATCGTGTCAATGATGTAATGACGATTATGAATGAATATGAATGTATATATGTTTTCTTTATTAATTCCGCTGCGTATGTTATGATCATGTATCAAAAGTATGTTTATACATTGTTTATCAAAAACATATGTAATGAAAGACCGACTGTAGGGTGCCCGGTGAGCGGGGCCTTACAAGTTGGTATCAGAGCAAAAGTTTAAGTAAAATGGGTAAATTTTCATAATAAACCTAAACTTAAACTGAGAATGGGACAGGGAGAATGAGAATGCCATCTGAGTAGTCGCGTGCCATCAGGTATTTTCTTAAAGATTAACTGGTTATTATGTGCGCATGTGATGAGAATTATGTGTACTGTTAGACTGAGATACTAATGTAGTCAGGATAGGTGATGCTCGGGGTACGAAGAGTAGAGTAAGTGGCTAATCACAACTGGCCACTGTAATTAGGGACTTATTATACTTGACATAAACTGAGCTATTTCCTTGAATGACCGTGTTGGTGTTTTAATCTTTCAGTGTGATAGAAGATGGTCGGTGATAGATCATCTGATGCTTCCCGTGATGGTGAACGTGGTGATGAGCCGCGTATCACGCGAGGAAGACTTAGGAAAGAGAAAGTAGTTCGTGAGGAGAACGAGATTCCTCACCAGGAAGAGACGAACGAAAGCGCCAAGTTGAGAGCCTCGGTAAAAGAGGCAGTGGTTGAGGAAGTGCACCAGGTTATGCAGACGATCTTACCATCTGTAATGACAGAAGTGATGAAAGCAGTACGTGAGGATGATAGACGAGGGAGGAATCGGTCCTCGGGTAGACAGCAACGGGCAGGGGTAGAAACAGTATTGTCTGATGATGAAGAGGAAGAAGAGGAAGAACAGGTACGGGAGACAGCCCGGGGTTGTGATTATGGGAAATTCATGAGGTGCAAGCCTCCAACTTTTGATGGTTCCGGTACTGCTACTGATGCTCACCAATGGGTGATGGAAATGGAAGCTGTCCTCGATATTAGTGATTGCCAGGAGGACAAGAAGGTGAAGTTTGCTACCCACTCTTTCACAGGGTTGGCTTTATGCTGGTGGAAAAATATGGTCCAAGCCGAGGGTACCAGGGCTATAGGGAAGATGAAGTGGGCTGAGTTGAAAAGGCTGGTGATCGAGGAATTCAGTCCTCGTCGGGAAATGGATAGAATAGAAAGGGAGTTCCTGCAGCTGGAGGCGGGAACGATGACCCATCAGCAGTACACGACTAAGTTTAACGAGTTGGCGCTGTTGGTGCCAGAGCAAGTGACGCCGGTGTCTCGAAAGATCAACCGGTATATTCAGGGGCTGCCGTCTGAAATTCGTTGGCATTTGATTTCCGCCCGACCGAGTACTTTCAGGTCGGCGGTAGATTTAGCTGGGAGGTTGTATGATGAACGAGCTGCTTTGGTGAAATCTGAGGGCAGTAAGAAGGGAAGTGATGAGAGGAAGTGGCAAGGAAAGAGGTTTGGTCGGGGTGATACCTCGACAAGTAGTAAGAAGGCACGGGTTGATGATCGCCGTGTGGTCGTGACAAGTGCAGGGTCGAGAAAGTGTGAAAAGTGTGGGCGAGAGCACGGTGGTGAATGCAGATGGGGGCTGAATGTATGTTTTAAGTGTGGAAGGCCCGGTCATATGGCTAAGGAGTGTAGGGCGATGAAGTGCTTTAACTGCGGGGAAAGTGGTCATATGAACAAAGATTGCAAGAAGCCGAGGCCTGGGGGTTCCGGCGGGAAGAAGGCAGTGGGTGAAGGGTCGAAGGCAAGCGCCAGAGCATTCACGATGACGCAGGAAGAGGCGAGGACGGACCCTGATATAGTGTCCGGTACGTTTCTGGTGAACCAAACTTTAGCCTCTGTATTATTTGATTCCGGTGCCAGTAGGAGTTTCATTTCTGTCGCTTTTTGTGCCAAATTGCCCGTTAGTAGTAGACGTGTGGAGGTACCGTTTGATGTAGAGACTGCTATAGGTAAAACCACCAGGATTTCTGAGGTAATTGAGGGTTGCGATGTAGAACTGGAGGGTCACAAATTCCCAGTTAAACCCTTTGTGATGACGTTAGGTGGTTTCGATTTGGTGCTTGGGATGGATTGGTTGGCAGATTTCGAGGCGAACATTGTGTGTCGCAAGAAGATGATCAGTTTGACAGCGCCTGACGGTAGTCCAGTGATAGTTTATGGGGATCGGGTTACTACGATTCCGAAGGTGATCTCAATGGCAGTGGCGGGGAAATGTATGAGGCGTGGATGTAACGCCTATTTATGTTATGTGAAAGATGTAGAGAAGCCAGCACCACAACTGTCTGATGTTCCGGTTGTGCGTGAGTTCCCAGACGTATTCCCGGAAGACTTATCGGGATTGCCACCTGACAGAGAGATCGAGTTCCAGATTGATTTAGTACCAGGCGCCCAACCTGTTGCCAAGGCACCATACCGATTGGCCCCGACAGAGATGAAAGAGTTGATGGAGCAGTTACAAGAGCTACTGGATAAGGGGTTTATTCGACCAAGTATCTCACCTTGGGGTGCTCCGGTCCTGTTTGTAAAGAAGAAGGACGGTAGTATGAGAATGTGCATCGACTACCGCGAGCTGAATAAGCTGACAGTAAAGAACAGATACCCCTTGCCGAGGATCGACGACTTGTTTGATCAACTTCAGGGTGCTAGTTGGTTTTCACGTATAGATCTTCGATCAGGCTACCATCAACTGAAGGTGAAGGAGCAGGATATCCCTAAAACAGCTTTTCGAACGCGCTACGGTCATTATGAGTTCCTCGTTATGTCCTTTGGTTTGACCAACGCACCAGCTGCTTTTATGGACCTGATGAATAGGGTGTGCCGGCCGATGTTGGATAAATCAGTGATTGTATTCATTGATGATATCCTGATTTATTCAAAGAGTGAGACTGAGCATGCCGGTCACATTCGCGAAGTTTTGGAGACGTTGAGAAGGGAGAAGTTGTATGCTAAATTCTCCAAGTGCGCATTCTGGTTGCGTGAAGTTCAATTCTTGGGTCACGTGGTAAATCCGGATGGAATTATGGTTGATCCGGCGAAAGTGGAAGCAGTGATGCAATGGAAGTCTCCGAAGACGCCGTCCGAGATCCGTAGTTTCTTGGGCTTGGCGGGCTACTACCGAAGGTTTATCCAAGACTTTTCCAAAATTGCTTCTCCACTGACGAAGTTGACCCGGAAGGATGTGAAATTTGTATGGGGTCAAGCTCAGGAGAAGGCGTTTGAAGAACTGAAGACAAGATTGACCCAAGCTCCAGTATTGGCGCTGCCCGATGGGAGTGAAGACTTAGTAGTTTATTCTGATGCCTCCTATTCGGGTTGGGATGTGTATTAATGCAGAGAGGAAAGGTGATAGCCTATGCATCCCGACAGCTAAAAGTTCATGAGGTTAATTACCCTACCCATGACCTGGAGCTAGCAGCAGTGGTCTTCGCGTTAAAGATTTGGCGGCACTATTTGTACGGGACGAAGTGCACCATCTTCACAGACCACAAAGCTTGAAGTACTTCTTCGAGCAGAAAGATCTGAATATGAGGCAGAGACGGTGGTTGGAACTAATAAAAGACTACGATTGTGAAATCCATTACCACCCGGGCAAGGCTAACGTGGTGGCTGATGCCCTTAGCCGAAAAGAGAGGCCCGAGCCGATTCGGGTGAAAGCATACCACCTAATCATGACCTCAGACATGATGAAACAAGTCAGAGAGTTCCAGGATGAAGCACTGAAAGAAGATCCTCTAAACTCTGAACGAATGAGAGGTCTGGTCGCAGAACTGGGTGAGAACACGACGGGTGTTAGGACCCGGTTTGGGCGTATGTGGATTCCTCGTCTCGGGGATCTACGAATGAAGATTATGGATGAAGCTCATAAGTCCCGATACTCCATTCATCCCGGTGCCACCAAGATGTACCAAGATATGAAGAAAGATTATTGGTGGCCGGGTATGAAACGCGATGTGGTGGAGTATGTGAGTAAATGCCTCACGTGTTTGCAAGTGAAGGCGGAGCACCAGAAGCCGTATGGAAAGATTCAACCTTTGGACATCCCGGAATGGAAGTGGGAACACATCACCATGGATTTCATCACAAAGCTGCCACGTACCCCTAAAGGGTATGATACGATCTGGGTGATTGTGGATCGATTGACGAAGAGTGCTCACTTCTTACCGATGCGGGAGACATATTCGTCCGAGAAGTTGGCTGATCTTTTCATCAAAGAAATTGTGACTCGTCACGGTGTACCGGTGTCGATTGTGTCTGATCGCGACACCCGGTTTACATCCAAATTCTGGAAGAAATTCCACGATGCTATGGGGACGAGATTGCATATTAGCACGGCTTATCATCCTCAAACTGATGGTCAGTCAGAAAGGACCATTCAGACCTTGGAGGACATGCTCCGAGCATGTGTTATTGACTTCGGGGGAAGTTGGGATGACCATCTACCGTTAGCTGAGTTCTCATACAACAACAATTATCATGCTAGCATTGGCATGCCACCTTACGAGATGTTATACGGTAGAAGATGCAGGACCCCCGTCTGTTGGGGCGAAATTGGTCAGCAAGAATTGGGAAGCGTCGAAGTGGTAGAGGCTATGACTGAAAAGCTCGAAAGAATTAAAGCGTATATGAAGGCAGCCAAAGACCGACAGAAGTCGTATGCCGACAAACGACGCAGACCAATTGAGTTCCAAGTGGGAGACCGGGTTATGTTGAAGGTCTCACCTTGGAAAGGGATCATTCGATTCCGGAAGCGGGGTAAGTTGAGTCCGCGATATATAGGCCCTTTCCGAATTGTTGCTCGAGTAGGGGAGGTGGCTTATAGGTTGGAACTGCCAGATGAACTAAGTGGAATCCACCCGACCTTCCACGTGTCTCATCTGAGGAAGTGCTTGGCGGACGAGGACATGGTCGTTCCACTGGATGATATCGAGGTAGACGAAAAGCTCAATTATGTAGAGCAACCGGTGGCGATCATAGATCGCAAAGAGAAGAGGTTGAGAAATAAAGTGGTTCCCCTTGTGCGTGTACAGTGGCGGCACAGGAAGGGATGCGAGTCGACGTGGGAAACTGAAGAAGAAATGAGGCAGCATTACCCACGATTGTTCGAAGAATGACAGGTTTCGGGGACGAAACCTAAAATAAGGGGGGTGGACTTGTAACACCCGAAAGTTTGACTTCTCAGCATGTGATGCGACTGAGCTTCAGTCGCCTGTGATTTATGCGACTGAAGTTCGACCGCATGGCTATTCGGCCGATTGGAGCTCAACCGCACGATTGGAGCTCAACCGCCCGAATGAAGTATGAGCCGAATGGAACACGTGCGATTGGGGGTCCAATCGCATGGTGTTGATGCGACTGAAGGTCCAGTCGCCCCTGGACCAGATGCGACTGAGAGGTGGGTATAAAAGAGGAGCAGCTTCATTCTCCTCCCCAACACTTCACATTTTCAGTCGGGGAGAGAGAGTGAGCGACCAAGAACAGAAGAGAAGAGAGGGAAAGTGCTGCCCGAGCTCCGAATCCGTCGAGAAGATAGCCAAAGTCGAAGTTCATCTACTTCTACCTGTAATGTGAGTTCTAAGACCCCTCATTTACATGTTTTTAACCGATTTTGGGGCTGGAACCACATATAAACCCTAGTTTTGTAAAAGTGTAAGTTTGACCCATTTGGGTAAATTTTGAGTAATGCGTTTATAGTAAGAAGTAGGACTTGTATATGCTTGTATGATGTCCTTGTATGAATCCCTGAGCTTTGGGAGGGTCAATTTGGGCTAAAATGGGTTTTTGACGAGTTTGGGTGCGGGGGTTCGCGGCTGCTGTTCGTGATGAACTCCAGTCGCAGCCCAGTTAGGGTTATGCGACTGAAGGGCCATTCGGCCGAATGAGTATGAGTCGATGTCCAATCGCCCGACTTAGGCCCAGACGCCCGATTGAGTCTCAATCGCACGATAGGTGATGCGACTGAGAGTTTCGGTCGCATAAGTTCAATCGCAGAGTAGTTCAGTCGTACGGTTAAGAGTCAGTCGCATATAATCCAGTCGCATAGTGTCTAGTCGTACGGAAGGAAGTCCAATCGCACGTTGAGTACCCATTCGCATGATAGCCCAATCGTATGGCCCAGTCGCATGGAGGACATGCGACTGGTAGTAGTTCAGTGAACAGGGCTGTGTGAGTGAATGTAGAATTGTATGTATGATGAATGTATGTTAGTATGATGTTGTCATGGTAGATGATGACTACTGATGATATGTAAGTAATTATGTTCCTTATGTGTATGTGTCTTATCTTTTAATAACTTTACGTGAATGAATGAACGAATGTAACGAATGTATTAAGAACGTAAAGTGAAAGATAATGAAAGAAGGAACATGATGAATGAATGCATGCATTAACGAATGAATGGATGTAATAAAGGCTTGCAAGCAAAATGAAGGAGGTGCACACCCCTGGCAGGTGTTAGCTCAACGGTGTGCGGGTTAGCTACCCCGAAGGATGCACATCGGGGTCAGTCTTTGTGATTGACCAGAAGTATGTATGGGATCCTTGCCGCTTACCCTAGGTGACTGGATCAGCATTAGTGCACAACGTTCGTGATTGATCATCACAGGTCCAGCACCAGCATATGTGCACAACGTTCGGGGTAAAGCATATGGCATTGATCCAGAAGTAAAGTGAAAGATAAGTGGTGCTTGTACCTATCCCAGGTGACTGGATCAGCATTTGTGCACAACGTTCGTGGCTAACCACCACAGGTCCAGCACCAGTAGTACGTATGATGAAAGGGGGTAGTGTACATGTCACCGAATGTAATGAACGTTCGAACGAAAGTAACAAATGAATGAATGAACAGAATGAAGGTTCGAACGTATGAAGTGAAAGTATGAATGAAAGTAAAGACATACGAAAGTATGTGAAGTATGTAAAGTATGTATGTATGAAAGTAAACGAGAATGAGGAAGTGTACACGAATGAAAGTAAGTAATGAATGATAAGATAATAATAATATTATCTGCGTGTACGTATGATGTGTGAACACAGGTATGAAAGAACGGTTAATAAGAATGAAAGTATGTTTTATTATAAAAACTAGAACTCACTCAGCAACGCTGACTTTTATGTGTTTTCCAGTTCGCAGGTAGTGTTGCTGAGGATGGCACGAGGCGGCTACTCAGCTCTTTTGGGAGGGCATTCTCCATTTTGTAATGCTGCAACGTCACGTGTTGCGGGCCCATAACGCACGCAACAAGTCACGTTGCCTGCCATTACGAGATTTCTTGAGGATCTGAATCAACGAGATTACTCAAGAAATCTCCTTTATATATTTTTGAATTTAATATCTTCTTTATGAAGAAAAATATATTTTCTTATTTCGGTAGAGGTCGTTGTACGACCCTATGATTGCTGAGGAATATGCATCAGCAGCAATCATAGTATAGTTAAGCCCCTATGTTTGTTGAGGATTCTCATAAAAGAGATTGCTAGGTAATCTCGGGTTTTTATGTGTCTCCCCAGCAATCATAGTAAAGTTAGGAAGTGTAAAGAAAGTTGTATTTTGTAATCGTGTCAATGATGTAATGACGATTATGAATGAATATGAATGTATATATGTTTTCTTATTAATTCCGCTGCGTATGTTATGATCATGTATCAAAAGTATGTTTATACATTGTTTATCAAAAACATATGTAATGAAAGACCGACTGTAGGGTGCCCGGTGAGCGGGGCCTTACAGTTTAAGGTGGAAAGGACACCAATATTGGGAAGTAATGATCAAGAGGAGCGTCCTTTTTTTCCCTTTAAAAAAAGAGAAGAAAATAGTTATGCAACTTGTTAACATGACTACATGAGTGATCTATGTTTTTTTAAAAACATTTTCCATCATAGATGCGCGATCATATATTAAGAACACAAGACAAGTTGTGAGTAAAATTGTAATATTTGACGTACACTCATTTATAGTTTTGTGTTTTCCTACCAAGAATAAGAATATATTCCAAATGTGATCTTTATGATTGATGTTACATATAAGAATCTTTTTATGATCTCTGCTAATTTAGAGAGAAGTCTGTATCATTATATAAAGAAGATACATGAGTAGGGTTATATTTACGTAACATTCAACTGAACCACACTATATTAATTCTTTTACTATTGTCTTTCTAAAGGTTATTTACATGCAAATTCTGAAACATGTTTAAGAAATTTTATAAAATTAGAAAGAAAAGAGAGCAACATATCCTAACATTCATTTTTTACAAATTATCTTTAATCTTCAATAACTACATGGGTTATCTTCATTAACTACATAGATTTTTCCTGCTAACCAACATTAAAAATCAGAAAATTAGATATTGAATTATTAGTGTCTGACAAAAGTCTTTCGAGGGGAGATGGTTTGAACGATGGAGGTGAAGTAGTTGGTTGATTGATGGTGGTGGCTACTTTGTAATGAGGGAATGAAGAATGAGAATCGTTGGGTATTTGTTTAATCTCGTGTGCAAATCACGTGAGGGGTTTTAATGTTTGAAACAAACGGCGTTGTACAAAGGGACACGATGGCAATTGATTAACAAATTAACATACTCAAATAGCTAAAATTAAAACACAACGACTCAACAAACAAATCTGATATTAAACCAGAAACGAAAAAACACTTTAACAAAATTTTTAACATCGAGTAGCGAAAGGAAATGAAAAAGATAACAAACTTGTCAGATAACAACAGGTGATCATATAATTAATAAAGATTTAAGCACAAAATACGAGTGAAGTCATCTGACATTTCGTTTCAAACAAATGTGAACCCATGGGTAATACAATACGAGCATACGACACTACAGTCATAGGGAAGCATTGATCCGACCCGATCCACATAAGGCTCCCATGGTTTTCGCGCCATGCTTGAACGTGCAATTAGCTTAAACCCTAACCTTCTTCTCTCCTTGATCATAATGATTGATCCGTCCTCCATTGCGCCATTCTAGGGTTTCACCGACGAATCTCACTCTCTATCACCCTCACCCATTGGGATTGTATACATCTCAATCAAAAACCCCAATTTTTTAAATCATCTTCAGCTTCTGCTGCTTGAATCTCACAGCTACTTACGATCATTAATAGCCACCATGAAGTGCGCCGTACTCGATCTGCGTTTCCTTACTGGGAGTCGCTTCTTTCTTATGCATCCTGGTGTTTCCCGCTTTATAAATTCTCCAATGGACTTGCATCTCTTCATCAACCATCATCTGCTACTCATCACTCACTCAATTTCGCAGAGTCTCACTCTGCACTGTGTTTTAAAGATTTGTAAGCGTTCTTTTACACTTCTAATTTGTTTTATTTCGATATGTATGCATAATTGATCTGCCATGATGACGCTTTGGAATCACATTGATGTGTTATGATTGGGAATTAAATGATGAATGTAACTGGGATTTGATCATGAAGATGACCCTTAACTGATTTTGAAAAATGCAGTTGTTAGATTTTGGGAGGACATAGCCTGAAAACATGAAGCAGGCCAGTTTCCTGCCATTTTATCTCGGACTATTGGCATGGGTGTGCGTCTTCTGTGTGAATGCTGAAGACCCATACAGAAATTTTAACTTTGTAGTTACATACGGTCAGATTTCGCCTCTTGGTGTTCCACAGAGGGTAGGTTCTTCACAACGTATATGATATATCGTGTTCTTGTGATGTTTAAATGATAATGATACACTTAACTTAAGGAATAAAGTCTTCTTGTGTGTGACTCTTGCAGGGCATACTTATCAATGGGATGTTTCCAGGCCCAACTATTGAGTGCGAAACTAATGACAATGTTGTTGTTACTGTTGTCAATAAGTTGGATGAACCTTTCCTCATCACATGGTATGTGGTCTGTTTAGCTGCATTTTGTTTTTGTAATGCTTTTGATACAAGCACATAATCTGTAAACTTCAAAAATGTGACACAGGAATGGGATAAAACAAAGAAAGACTTCATGGCAAGATGGAGTGTTGGGAACTAACTGTCCAATCCCACCGAAGTCACAGTGGACTTATCATATGCAAGTGAAAGATCAGATTGGAACCTTTTCCTATTTTGCTTCGCTCGGTATGCATAGGGCTGTTGGTGCTTTTGGAGGGTTTAACATCCAAGCAAGACCTGTGATTTTCGTCCCCTATCTTAAACCTGTTGCTGAGTTCACTCTACTTGTCAGTGATTGGTGGAAAGCCGATCACAAGGTTTGTAATATTTCAATTTTTCAAAGATCTTAAGTGTTTTGGAAGTTATCAACAGTTAAAGTTTCATTTTTGCAGACTTTAAGACAAAGATTGGACTCAGGGAAAGCTCTTCCTAAGCCTGATGGTCTACTTATCAATGGGAGTCCTCGTGCTACATCTTTCACTGGCAGAGCAGGTACTGAACCCCTTTTGGTAATAGTGCGCGAATTTATTATTAAATATTGAATGTGCTTCAATAACTCGATCTGACATGGGTTATTTTTTATTTTTGTTTTTGTTGGATTTCAGGTCAAAGGTACTTGTTTAGGGTATCAAATGTGGCATTGACAACTTCAATTAATTTTAGGATCCAAGGGCACACAATGACATTGGTTGAAGTAGAAGGGGCTCATACTTTGCATGAATCCTATGTATCACTTGACCTTCATGTTGGTCAATCTGCTTCTTTCTTGGTCACCCTACATTCTCCTGCAAAAGATTACTTCATTGTCGCTTCAACTAGATTTACAAAACAAATTCTTACTGCTACTGGAATTCTTCACTATGATGGCTCTAAAGCAAAAGCTTCTTTGCCATTGCCTGTTGCACCGACCTATCAGGTTCACTGGTCAATGAAACAAGCCAGAACAATGAGGTAAAATATTTTCATGATTCCTGAATTGGCGAATTTATCATAATCAGAAGCTGTATTCACCTTTCGGTTTCCTTGTAGATGGAACTTGACAGCAAATGCAGCAAGGCCCAACCCTCAAGGTGCATTTCACTATGGAACAATCCCAGTAACCAGAACGGTTGTATTAGCTAATTCAAAAGCTAAATTTGGCGGGAAGCTTCGGTATGCTGTGAATAAAGTCTCTCACGTCAACCCGCCCACCCCATTGAAGCTTGCAGACTATTTCAAAATCCCTGGAGTATTCAAACTAAACTCAATCAAACCCACACCCCCTGCTGGCCCTGTAACTCAATCCCCATCAGTAATGGGTTTTACCCTTCATGATTTCGTCGAAATTGTCTTCCAGAACAACGAGAACTCCATTCAATCATGGCATCTTGATGGTAATGACTTCTGGAGCGTCGGGTAACCATCTTCTTCTCCAACTTTTTTCCCAATATCTTGCAGTATTCAACAAGAATTGAAATACTAATCATCATGACCTGAAATTTGCAGCTTTGGTGGTGGGAAATGGAATTCCACACTTAGGAAGAGGTTCTACAATCTGAACGACGCTACAACACGATACACAGTCCAGGTACCTGCTCAATTCTTTCTTGATTCTTAAACAACAAATTGTAGTTTTTGATGAATCAATCTGTCCTATGGGACATCTGGTAGTACAGTGACGTACTCCATTTCTTAGGGGGATGTACTCCATCCTTTATGGTTTAAATCTGCAAAGCGCAGATTTTATGATTTTAAAAGTAAGTAGGTGTAGAGCATGGCGTGTAAGAAAAAGATTGATAATGGATCTTTCATTTTTGATGATTTGCAGGTTTACCCAAAATCTTGGAGCTCAATATTAGTATCTATGGACAACAAGGGTATGTGGAATCTGAGATCAGCAAACTGGCCACGGCAGTATCTGGGACAACAGTTGTATGCTAGAGTTTGGAACAATGAAAAGAGTCTTTTTACCGAATATGACATACCACAAAATGCATTGCGTTGTGGCAAGGCCAAGTAGTAAAATGCTTAGAATTGTTGTTGGAATTCAGCTTTTGTCCTCCCCTTGCTCAGTTACGAGGGTGTAACCGTGGCGTTTAGGAGAAAAATAATAATACTCATTATGATTTCGTTTGAATTGTTTATGAACTTTGTTTTAATGAAAGGATTACATGATTATTGTTTTACTTTTGAAGATGATATAAATGCTTATCATTTGCTCAATGTTCTTGTAATCCCACCGGTAAATGAAATGAATGACTTAACTGTGATCGGTTACAAAAACTGGATGACTTAATAAATAAAATATAATGTCTTAAGAGCATTCACAACCCGTGCCGTATAATCATGTGAGTGTGTTTGGTATATTATATGAAATGATTTTGAGTGGTTGTGAGTGAAGGAGAGAGAAAATGTTATTATGGATTGGTATATTTGAAGAATCACTGTACAATCCTTATAAATTTTTTAATATTTTTAAAAGTGGTTGTGAGTGAAGGAGAGAGAAAAGGTAATGAAAAAGGTATAAAATATATTATTTAATTGAAAGGAGAGAGAAGAAGTAGTGATTTTTAGTGTAATTATATGGATAAAGATAAGGAATGGACTGTGAATGCTCTAATATAAGTAAAATATAAAGTCTAAAGTGTTAAAATAACAAGTAAATAAGATTTAAAAATAAAAAAATTAGAAAAATATTGGTATGACATCTTATTCAAACCAGTTTGATTGGTAGCCGGATGGTTTATGTTTATTTTAATACACGTCCCTTAATCTTTTAAGAAGTTGAGCCCAGAAAAACTCAATGTTGTTTGTGTCAAGAAATCTGGATTTCCACACTAGTAAACCCAAACTATATATATTTAGACTCAAGAATCGAATAAAAACAATAAAAGATTACACTAGAACTAAAAAACTTTATAATCAGAACTAAACTTAGATCATCAATGTGATAGACCTAATACAGATACAATCAAACAAATAGTGTCACACCTTCAAAATTCACATGCGGAGTTTACCGCGAGCCGTGTGAACAAACCAGGATCACAGTCAATAGTTACTCGGAACGACTCTATATGCCAACTTTTAAAATAAAACAAACCAAAGTTCAAACTTTAAAACTATGCGGAAGCGTATTGTAGATAAAACAAACCCAAAATATAAAAATGTATAATATGGCAAAACATGCGCCAACCAATTGTTTAAAACCAAAATGTAAAGACAAGTAAATGCATTTATAGTCTAAGTCTCAAAATGCATGCTCGACCCGTGCAGTGCTCCTATTGACAAGCTGGATTATCGACCTGAGAATAGCATACTAAAATGTCAACACAATGGTTGGTGAGTTCAAGAGTTTGTTTTTAAACATAACAGTTTAATAATTGTGATATATATAAGCATGTGTATTGTAACAGATAGCTAGTCTATTAACAACAAATATTAACTTATAGTGATTTCACAATTGAAGCTGACTGTGATAGTTTTTGCCTCCTGCCACGACTTACCATGTCGTGACAAATGTTCATAGGACAAATTGCACCCAGTTGACCTCGAGTCACACAGGTGGGGCTCGTCAGACCTAGTAGTACTACCCAAATTTCTCCGCTATTCAATATTAACAATTCGAAAGTGTGATGACTTTATCATGGTAAACAACACTATATTAATATTATACACATCTTAAATATATAAAGCTTTAGTAAAGTTACCAGTATGCTATCTCCCCCAAAAGAGATTAAGTAAACAGTGGGGCATGAACTCACCTGATATGCGTGATAAATATCTAAGGCTTAACTCGACAAGAACAAGTGGAAAGACAACCTTCAAAGGTTACCTAGAACACACAAGTACATAAGTACATGTACACAGAAATCCCAAGGAAACTCTAAGTGGTTTACAATCAAAGAACTCAAGGTTTTATAAAGACAACATACATGTGACCTAGTTGACCCGTTTGACCCGTTGGTGACATTATGTGTTGTAAACCATTTAAACAGACATGAGCATATATCAGTGTATCCATAATACAACTAGTGTACCATATAAAGGTCAAACCATGCATAACCTACTCGTATGACCTATAACCATGAATTAGCATATATGGGTCAAAACAAATAATTTACCAATTAATCATCCATACTAACCACAACACATTCAACATGTCCATTACATACAACATATATCAAGATGATTGATTTCCAGTCCCAAACATGATGTCCTAGTCACTAATCAACATTCAATACCATACATGATCATCAAAGTGCATAAACCATACATAACCAAATAAACATTCCATACAACCTAATTAACAAGTTCTATCACGTTAGGCGTCCACAACAAGCATTCTAGCATGATCCTAATGCCATAAACATGTCCAATTCCCAATATCCAAGGTTTATTCAAAATAAAGTTTCCCTTTTGGGAAAACACATCCCAAAGTCTACTAAACATCCAATGTATTCATATTTCATCAATAACATACCATTTCAAGTTCATACTAACACCTAAACATGATCAACAACTTCCAACTATCATAATTCAACAATCATCATATATAAAGTTTCTACTTTTGGCAAGATATGAACAACAACATTCATTCTAAGGTTTCTAGCATTCATATCAACAATCTAGCACCCAATCAACATCATAAACACATCCATATCATCACTACATTAGCAATTCTACATTACATGCAAAATAAAGTTACTATTATTAGTAACCCATGAACAAAGCTTCCAATTCATCAATTTCTTGCAAGATTCATGTATTGTAGCATTCATACTATCTAATTATCATCTCAACAACATCAAACAACTATCAATTTCACATGATCAACATGAAATTCGAATTTAGGGTTCATCTTCATCAAAAATATGAACAACCAATCAAAAGTGTAGTTTTCTTGCATAACCAACGTTAAACAACATGTATACCATCAAACTAACATATTAACATCAACAATTGATCGAAATTCAGCCCCATGAACACCCAATTCGCAGCTATAGTTTCGGCCATATCAAGAATCCCACAAAAACATCAAAAACTAACCTTATAAACGTGTAATGGCTTGCAATCAATAGTTCTAACGTGTTATAGTGCTTGAAATCGATCAAATCAGCCTTCCAACACTTGTTCTTGGCTGAAAATCGTAGAAAGGAGAGGGAGAGGTGGTTGCGGCCGATGGGTGTTTGGGTGGGTGTTTAGGGTTATTTTGTTTAATTAATTTTACTAATTACCCCTTTAACCCTTATATTTAGCATTTTTATAAAAAGTAAACATTACACCCCTTTTTAAAAGTGTTTTTAACCACTTAATAACTATATAAACTAATAATAACAATTATATATTTTATCTTTATAAAACACACAACATACGAATTAACACACGCGTTTTCACGTTACGCAATAAAATTTACCGTTAACATTTAAATCGCGTAGACACATAAGCATAACATAATAATCATCTAATCAACTAGATTATTAAATTAACATTATTAATTATTATTAGATCACCAACGTTAAACGACAACTAGTGTGTGCTCATGACACGTGTATGCAAGACTTAATGGAACTAACGGAGTTTGGTAACGGAAAATTACCGGATGTCACATTATCCCCATGTTGAAAGAATTTTCGTCCCGAAAATTGCGTTACATGGTAAGAGTGTCCCATAACTGATCTACTGCATTGGCACACAGAAATTAAAATCGAGTGAGTTTTGGATGAGTTGTCACATCACAGAAATTGAAATCGAGTGAGTTTTGGATGAGTTGTCACAAATAGTTTCATCAAGATGAACATGAAGATGAAACACTGATAGAGATGATAATTAAAAGATATATGAACTACAAGAGACGGTATTATTGATGAAAGCCATCTGATGAAGAAATATAGTTTTGATCTTGAAGAATCGATGAAGAGTGTTGTTGATGTTGAGCAAATTGATGATGATTATGTGTATCAAAATGATGAAGTGCACCAACCATCCTAATCAGAACTCACCACTTTAGGCTAATAACCAGGCTGATAACCGATGACATATTATGCATCTTTATCTTATCCTCTTAGATACAAAACCCATTAAAGATGAAGAATAAGAAGCCCATAAAATGACAATCCAAGCCCGCGTACGAGAACCCAATAAACCAGTCCGACAACATTATCAGCTCTTTTAAGTTCATGAGTACTCCAAAATCCAGATAGATATGAAAGCCCAAGAGTTCATGAAAAATATTAACAATTAGAAATATAAGAAAGTAATATAAAATATATGTTTGATATTAAATTGAAACATACACATATTTCAACACCCCCTCAATTTAATAAGCAAACATATCAAATATTTGATATGTTTAAACAAACCTACAATGAAGTAAAAAAAATAAAAAACTATCAAGTGTTATTTTTTTCAACAAAACTGAATCAGAGCTTGAATATTCACTTAGAAAGCAAATATACTATCATTCCTTCCAAAAACAAACCAATTTAATGTTCAGATTCAAACAAATATAACTAAGAAATTCTTTACTTATTTTTATTAGAAAAAAATATGTAGATTGAAATAGAGGAACAGTTAATGGAAACTCATTCAACACAAATTTAATGAACAAAAGAAAAAAATTGTTCAGATTTTAACCAAGCACCATAACTTTAACTTGAAAAGAAAAGAAACATTGATGAAAATCAATAGAGAAAATAATATTTTTATTGAAACACATTTGAAACCAGTTTAACCACTTCCACCTTAGTCACATAACTATTACTAACCATTAATAAAATCAATGTCGCTGTTATGAACGAAATGTTAACAAACAAATCAAAAACAGCTTCCACAAACATATATGACTGAAACAAAGATATTTGGTGTTACAAGAACACAGAAAAACCAGTAGCAAATATAATTAAGTCTCAATAAAGAGATAAAGGCCTATAGGTGATGCACATAAACAAATAAAGCATACACCTAAGAATCATCATCTCCTTCAAAACATAGAATACATAAAAAATCGTTTTGTTTATTCTTACAATACAACTTTCTAGTATAAAGACATGAGCAAAAATGATTAAAAAAAGCATTAACGAACATATAAAGACAAACTTGGAATGTAACTTGGTGTTTAAAAAGAAGCTTACGTAGATTTAATCCAGACAAAAGATTAGCTAGTAAGAAGTAACTTATAATCATGTAACAGCAACCAAGATACAACACAAGTTATTAACTTTTAATAACTTTCTCTTAACACATTATCCAAAAAAACACTCTTAATCAAAAAACGAATATTAGACTCATCATGACAAAGAGCAAACATATCAATGCAGCAAGGCACATTACAACTTGTAGTAAAGACAACAGAATAGAACATCATACAACCATATTCCAAATCATCATAGAATTATATGATCGTAACATATACATCAAATACAAATCTGATGAAAGTCACATGACTTTAAAGACTAAGACGTCAAAAGACACACTAGAAAGAAAGAGATCAGAAAAAAACATATTCTGATCAAGACCGAAAGAATCACATGATTCTATAAGACTACTAGAGGCATATCTCTGATAAGAAAAATAAAAGTCACTTGACTTTAAGAACTAAGAACAATGTCTGAACACAAAAATTATGAAGAACTTAAAGACTGATTTGACTTGATCAAAACATTTATAACTTTACAAGAAACATATCAAGAGAGGACTTGTAAAGAACATAAAGACTAATTGATACAAGCAAGAACTTTTACAATTTCATAAAAAATTGAATCACACGATTCAAGAAATAAGTAATAATAGTGATCATAACATGAACTATATTAGACAAAAATAAAGCCAAACCAGATCTGATTGGACACAAAAATCATACGATTTGCAACCAGAAAAAAATAAATCTCTCACTAGAGAGAACATACAAGGCTGTAAAAACACTTTACAAACAATATTCGAATCACAACATTTAAGAAACATGCCTTGTAACAATGACAACCACACGCTTCTACATTAAACATGAACCAACAGCCAAGACAACTTCTAATTATATATAAAAATGACCTAATTTTGCAATTAGAAAAAACTGCATTTAACACAAGAGAGTATATAAGGCTGTCAAAGCATTCAAGAACAATCTTGAAAAATAGAACTAACCCACAAGGTTCAACAAACCATAATACAAATTTTCAATCAAAATAACCTTCTAACTAAAATAATCGAGATATGATCATGTTAATAAAACCTGATGACCACAAAACCAATCAAAAAATTCAGAAGAGACCAATCAAAAAAGTGTACTAGGTTTTAAATCGAAACATGAATTTTCCATTGGATATGCTTTTAAGATTTGGAAAATTCGTTTAACATAAACAACCTTTGCATACATAAAAAATTATTTAAAAAACTCAATAGCAAACAAACTCTGTGTTTAATTTTTTGTCTATAGGCAGTCATTATTGACTAACCAAGCGCCAAGGATTGATGATGACATCCTCCACAACCTTGGTTGAAATACTTAGTTTTCAACAAGCAGCAAATAATAACAATTAACAAGCAATTTATGCACATACATCATATCAGAGTATGATGCAAAATAAGTATGTTAAGATTTCTACAAACTGAACTTAGAAAGCACACAAAAAAATTTGAAAACCAATACATGTATGGGTGATGACAAAAAAAGAATCTCAAAGTGAAATACATCCATTTAAATCAACTATATACCAAGCATCCTTAAAATACATGAGCATACTGATAGCAAGATAAGGTTTAAGGTGCAAAATAGTGATTATAGTACATAAAGAATTATTCCACTAGAACGATTCTTCATCGGTTACCAGTTTTCTTGGAAGTGCAGCATCTACAACACATCAATTACACAACTAAATTTGAAGTTTTTCTGTTCAGCAATAAGTTTCATGAAAGCTTATTATCGGGACATAGCATGTTTCATGCAATGGCATACTTAAACAAGAACACGAACACACATAAGGAGCTTATAAAAATAGTCACTGCATTGACCTATCATTGAATTTTATAAAGTACTGTGTCATTAGTGTCTAACTGTCTATGAATAGTTCAATGCCACCATCAACAGAAAATTTTAATTTGACTGCCATATTAAGAGAATATATGAGAAGAAATGACAAGCTTGAAAGCAAGTTATAGTAAACACTTTCATATGCAATCTTAATAATATCCTAGAATGAGTGAACGTATATAAACTAGAAGCAGTCATGTTACCTATAAATAATAGTTTTAATATCCAAACCCATGCATTTTACATAATGCCTCAAGATTCATTAACATTCAGTATCATTAACTTATTTGCATTTGGATAAACTCCTAATCAGAAATGTTGCAAGTTCTAATAACAGTAATTTCACATACGAAAACATCACCCCACAAGCAACGGGCAAAGACTATATATAACTACCAAAATAGGGACAATTAGTTAACCATAGTGTAATACTCATGAAACCTCATTTTAAACACACATAAGAAGAAAAAGTGACTTACAATTGTAACTTGGAAAATTCCTGATCATCTTTTTTGTGTAGTCCTTTTGCTTTTGGGTTTTTCTCCTTAATTATGAACGCAAACATTTACTCCCATATTATGATTACCAGGAGTCCAAACTCATTGAACGGAAGCAACTAATCAAGTCATTCACAATGGATAACAACAAAGCTGGTGCAAGAACAGAACACGAAGCAGAGTATTGAGAATCAAATGACAGCCATCAAGACTTTTTGGTTGAGGGTTGAAAAAAAATTAAAACATTCTTTGACCAACGACAACTAAGTTATGATTGTTTGAGACCAAAATATAATAGTCCTAAGTCTTTAGAAGAGATTGAAACCAAGAACACACGAGATCTGACAAAGAGACTATTAGTTTCGAACCAAAATTCAATAACCCTTCACACTCGACTGCTTAGTCTGAATGAAGAGCAGAACGAAAAACACCAAGAAAGCCTTTAATCCGTTGACTAATGAGTGAAGAACATGATCATAAATTCTTCCTTTATCACAACAGCAGAAACAAGAAGGCGACACTTTGATTTTCATCATCGAGCAAATATGTTGTTCCGTACCAGTCACGCATCAAATTCTACAGACACCTATAGAGTAACCAATAGTATTTCAAATCAAGAAGAATTCCAATCATCAATAACCCAAAGTTTCAAACATAACACCAAAGGATAAGATCTAGGGTTTTAAGATAGGAGACGCCCTAATACCGAGAACGATCTAGATAAGCGACAGCGGAATAGCAAAGATATCAGAGCCTCGGCTCTGATACAATGTCAAAAAATCTGGATTTCACTCTAGTAAACCCAAACTATATACATTTAGACTCAAGAATCGAATAAGAACAATAAAAGATTACACTAGAACAAAAAAACTTTATAATCAGAACTAAACTTAGGTCATCAATGTGATAGACCTAATACAGATACAATCAAACAAATAGTTTTATCAAGATGAACATGAAGATGAAACACTGATAGAGATGATAATTAAAAAATATATGAACTACAAGAGATGGTATTATTGATGAAAGCCATCTGATGAAGAAATATAGTTTTGATCTTGAAGAATCGATGAAGAGTGTTGTTGATGTTGAGCAAATTGATGATGATAATGTGTATCAAAATGATGAAGTGCACCAACCATCCTAATCAGAACTCACCACTTCAGGCTAATAACCAGGCTGATAAGTGATAACTGATGACATATTATGCATCTTCATCTTATCCTACTAGAGCATTCACATCCCATTCCTTAACTTTATCTATATAATTACACTAAAAATTACTATTTCTTCTCTCTCCTTTCAATTAAATAATACTTTTTATACCCTTATCATTACTTCTTTCTCTCTCATTCACTCACAACCACTTTAAAAAATATTAAAAAATTTATAAGGATTGTACAGTGATTCTTCAAATATACCAATCCACAATAACATTTTCTCTCTCCTTCACTCACAACCACTCAAAATCATTTCATATAATATACCAAACACACACACATGATTATAGGACATGGGTTGTGAATGCTCTTAGATACAAAACCCATTAAAGATGAAGAATAAGAAGCCCATAAAATGGCAATCCAAGCCCACGTACGAGAACCCGATAATCCAGTCCGACAACACTATCAGCTCTTTTAAGTTCACGAGTACTCCAAAGTCCAGATAGATATGAAAGCCCAAGAGTTCATAAAAAATATTAACAATTAAAAATATAAAAAAGTAATATAAATATATGTTTGATATTAAATTGAAGAGTAAATTACCAATTGCGTCCCTGACTTTTATCTATTTTAACCGTTTGCATCCCTATAGTTTCAAAGTCTTGATTTGCATACCTGACGTTTATATTTTTAACCATTTGCATCATTAATGTTTTTATTATGTAACCATTTGAATTTAAATGACTAACAGTGTGAGTTTTTCTGTTAACTCTTTTATATAAAAGACTAAAATGCCCTTATAATAAAAAAACAAAAATGGATATCAGCACAACAACAACAACCCACCACCACTATCCAATCTTTTATGAGTTTTCCTCTAAAGCTAAGTAAACAGAACTTCACGTGCTCACTTCATAATTAACAGTTTCTTCCACATTTCATCAAACAACATGATGCTTCAATTATATATAGAAATCAAAAACAAACCCTACAAATCAATTTTGTTCAGAAACACATTTAAACGCAATTCAAGTTTACAAACGCTCGTGTTAACAAGAGTATTACCAATTGAGAAGATGATGAGAAAGCGAGGAAGACAAAAACAAAAACGACGAAGAATATAACAAGCGATCGCGGCCGTACTAGATTCGAGATCTCTCGACCCATCTCTGACTCAGAATCCTCTTCTTTCTCATACATTCATCCAATCCCCAAATAAAACCCAAATGAATTCACAAATACTAATTAAACTTGAAGATTAGCGAAACCCCCACCGATCACACTTGAAAGAAGATCAGAAACCACCAGCACCGTCGATGGCCAAATCGAGAACCGGGTGGGTGTCAAGATCCGAAAGGGGTATCCCTAAAGAAACAGCCTGTTCATGGGTCTTGGTTGAAGTGGGTATTCCGACGATGTTGTTGAGTTTCCCTTGCCGGAGAAGCTCTCCGATGCGGTCAATTGCATGTTTGGCGGTGGATCCCGTTCCCAGACCTAGGACCATGCCGGATTCGACGAACTGGACGGCTTTGTAGGCGGCGATCTTCTTGAGGTCGTCTTGGGTGAGGAGGAGCTGCGGCGGCGACGCCATTACCGCGGCGGCGGCGGTGTGTTTCTTGGAGTCGAGGTAAGCGAGTGCCATCTGAGGACGATTTAAAGGGGTTTGATTTGATATGATTTGGGGATAATGTGTGGTGAGGATTGAGGGTGATGAATTGATTGAAGATAAGATTAGGGTTCAGATGGAAGAGAGAGAACTGGAAAAGGGAGGTGTGGGCAATTTTGTCATTTCACACAAAGTTAACTGAACAATTTAACGGAGTTAGTCATTTGGATTCAAACGGGAACAAAATTAAAACGTTAGGGAGCGAATCAAGACTTTGAAACTATAGGGATGCAAATGGTTAAAATGGAAAAACGTCAGGGATGCAAATGGTAATTTACTCTAAATTGAAACATACACATATTTCAACAGTTTGGGCTGATACCAATGTAAGAGACTAAGAGGTTAGAGGCAAAGAGCCCAAAAAGAAGCCGATGTTGTTTGGGCTACTACCAATGTAAAAGATTAGAGGCAGAGGGCCCAAAAGACGATACAAATATTACAAGGTGTGATTTTCGAAGTAACAATATAACAATACGCTATAAAACAACTGTTCAACCATAACATAGGGCTTCTTTTCGTTTTCGTTTTCTAAACAATACATATGTAGCTTTACATACTTATCAATTGACGTATACACAAATATTTACTCAGCATGTGTAGAAATAATAATCTTTGGCCTACTTTTACCTAATTAAACTATGTAACAAGTTCACATCCTTAACTTCTTGCCTATCACCACACTATTAACGTGCGCTATTTGAGTTGTCTTTTGACCTTTCCACACTTCTACATATCTTTATCTTTATTTGTCTTTATTATTTTATTTTTTTCACCTTACACACCAGATGAGTTGTCTATATGATCAACATGGTATTCATATGATTCACTGAATCTTTTACACTCACTCAAGGTCATTAGATTCGTCCCTCATCGGTAAATCACAATGTTGCTTGTATTGATACAGACTCGAAGAATGTCATGAGATTTGACAGTATACTTTCACATGCCGATTTATGTTTCTTTGACAGTCTTGCTTCTTGGTCATTCAAAGGGCAACACGTTGTCCTTTTTTTTTCTAGTGTTTAAACGAACACAAGGAGTTGCTAGCATAGTGATATCATGCTAGCATGACATCAAACTTTTTTTTTTATTAAACTACACCGTCCCTTGTCATGAACCATTATTGTTTTCTTATGTGATATGATGGTCAAATTGTAGTTTATTAGGCCTTTAATCAATACATCGTCAAAGAACCAAATATGTTTGTGTATTATATGTAACATGAGTATACAAGTTTGCACACATATTTATAAATTAGAAAGCATACAACCTTAATATGTTTTTTAATGAAGGTAACCATCCAAAATGTTTACGTAGAGAAGACTTGACCCTAATTTGTATTCTAAAATATTTAACAGAATGACCCACCTCCTAACACTATGAAACCACCAACATTGTCCAGATCGGTACAAGAGGAATAAAGTTTGATTTGCTAAGGGAAATTAAATATACGATTGAAAACAAACACAACCCAGAAGCCATAATTGGTATATCTTAGACGTTCTCGAAACCGCTTAAAGGTGAATTGAAATCAATCCATGCGCTATTGTCATTTGACCTTTTATTAATATAAATACCTATAATATTTGTTTATTTTCATACAAAAAATATAATGTGATATTTAACATCATATCGTGATGAAATGATAAATAGTTAGTAATACAATACTAGTTACCTATTTGTAATGTATTACAAATATTATTAAAACGTCTTTTATAGAAAAGAAAAAAAATTGATATAAGTATATGTTATCTAGGACTCAATGTTCGTCTATTTTTGTCAAGACAAGGGCACTACTATAAACAGATTCGGTCATCAAACTATAGTAAATTCAACCACTAAAGTATATATGAACTCTTAAAGACCTCTTTAATTTACCTAAAATAACAAAATTACATTGGATAAAAAATCTTTGAAAGAAAAAAAGTACGTTTTATTTCAGAAAATATTTAGGTAAAAAATATAGTTGAATAATTATGATCAATTAACCATCATAATAAGCATATTGGTGGTAGATATATAATTATTTGCTAATATTATATTGGAAATCATATTAACAATTGTGAATTTGATCAAGAATCTTCTCTTTTCGTCCATCACCCATCCACTAAGCAGAAAAGGCAAATCAACCCTAAATATATTTGTTGAGTTAACCAAGAAGATATGCTCTCTTATCTATGTGGTTTTGCCCACTCCTTTGATTCCCAATACTATTTATTATACTCTCCTCATCAAAACAAAATAATAAAATTCTAACTAAATGTATGAAGAAAACAGACCATATTCTTCACTGCAAGCTTTTGTTTTTCTCAAAAATTCTTCATCAACAGATTTTTTTACGAATTCCCAAGTTATATTTTAATGTAAAAATCTTGTAGAAGCACTTCAAGATTATCACTAATTAACAAAAATGATTGACAGTCGTAAAACATCAAGTTAAAGATACATTACTATATTCGCCACTGCACATAGAAATGTAGAATGCATGCAATTTCTATTTCTTGTAATTTAAATTTATCATGTATCTTAACTCCATGATAGATTAACTTTTTAGACATACCAATTAACCCTTTAAAAAAAACTTTTATAAAAAAAACTTTTATTGGAGAACAAATGAGTATCACTGACGGTCTAATCCAGTAAAGACATATACAAATGAAAATCCATTGGTGATCCTCCTTCTTGTTAGTAGTGTTAGAATGTTATAAGCCAGACTTCAGAGCAGTAAAAAGACCATGTTAAGAGAGTTCATATTGCTAACCATAAAGAGCCCATAAACATTGATGCACCGAGCTAAAGGACAAAGTGAGCGCATAAGTATATATGTTATATAACTCAAAACACTCCTTAATTAAGCACACGTACATGCATAACATTAAATAACAAACCATATTCATATACCACACCCCGAATCACCACAAATAAGAGTTTACCACAAACCCTAGCTAGCTAAGGTCTTAACTATTAATAACCAAAACAAAAAAAAATGATCAAAGATAATTAATTCTTGATCTATGGGTATGCACCGTTAGCCGCGGCTAGATCGGACCACGGAAGGGTCTGGTTCCAGAACCCGGGCTCACCGCTTGCACCAACCGGAGCCGAATCCAATATGGTTGAAGTAGACGTTGAACATGAAGTGTTGGCTGCATTACTACCCAAGATCAACGGTGTAGCTTGATCATGATTGTAGTAATTCGCCGGATACGACGATCTCAGCCGTTGATAGTCTGTGTTTTGAGCTTCATGACCAGTGGTCATATTGATCACCCCTTGTTGCTGTTGTTGATCAGCATGGTGGTTTTGTTGACCCACTTGATTGATCACTTGATTGTTTCTCCACAAAGAACTGCATAGCCCTAATGATGGTGTTTGACCTAAAGGTTCGAACCCTAGGTTACCCATGTTTGATCCAACGATAAAGCCTTGATCTTTCATGCTGTTGTTCATGGTGGCTACTGAATTTGATGTGAAATTAGGGTTTGGGTTTTGGGTGGCTCTGAGTAAAGAAAGAAGATGAGAAGTTTGAGGTGGACCTGCAGACCATAACATAGGGTTGTGGTTGAACTCATGTTCGAACCCATTGATGAAAGGACTCGACTTTACAAGCTCAGATGACACCACAGCTTTGAGTTTGCCTGTGGCGGAGATGGGCTTCCCCACGGCGGTGGCGAGGGTGGTTCCTTTGTTCTTCCGGCAGCCACCGCCGATGGGGACGTTACGTAGGGCTCCACCTTTGGTCCAGTAGCGCCTGCAAGTCTTGCAGAAATGGCGAGGCTGAGTGAGGTTGTAGTTGTTGTAGTAGCAGAACTTTGTGTTGGAGGAATCACAGCGTGGGCATCTTAGCTTTTGGGTGTCGGAGGTGGGGTGGGTGGCGACGGTGGTGGGATCAGTGGTGTTGGTGGTGATGGTGGAAGAAGATGGTGAAGGTGAAGGTGAAGGCGGAGGTGAAAAGGGTTCTGAAATGGGGAGATTTCGGTTTTGATTTAGAAGTCCGGTAGAAGCTCCACCAAAGAGCTCTTGGATCATCTTTAAGGTTGTTGATTAGAGGATGAAGATAAAGAAAGAAACAAGAAACAAGAAACAAGATGAAAGAGGGAAAAAAAAACAAGAAGAAAGTTGGATTTCTTGTACTCTTTGGGATGAATATTATTAGTGTGAGTGGGAGAGAGAAAAGTGGAAACAAGAGTTGCCTTTGTTGTTTGAATGGCTTTTGGCCAAAGAATAGGGAGATCAAGAATGAGAGGTTCAGGCTTTAATAGAGTGGATGGTATGTAGATTGTACTTGGTTAAAGAAAAGTATAATTTTTTTCACAAGTTTTCTAATATATATGCTTTTACTTTCACATTTATCCAATATTTTTAATAATCAAATGCTAGACTATGAGAGTATGAGATATGTAGCACTATTCATTCGTCTTCTCCACTCTGCTCTGTCGTATGATCGACGTTACATTACATTTTATTACATTACATTTTATTTCATTTCATTCTACATCACTCAACAAGTATATAGGTCGCTCGATCCATGCTTCACGAGGGTGAAAATATAACTTTATAATAAAATTTGAAGGGCAAAGATGTATGTACAATTTGCATTTGCAAGCTGCATGAAGATGTAAACTAGTGACGAGATTAATCTTTAGATTTATTAACATCTTTTGTAGGATTTGTTATTTGGATTCTTTTAGCCGTATATTCAAAAAAAAATATTTTATTTGTAGAGTATATATATGATATTTTAAATTTAACTAGTATTACACCCCTTGCGTTGCAGCGGGGGCGTAAAACCATGATAAGTAGCACCAATTTAACGTCATCAACAGCGATCACCAACACTAGGAAAACTTGTATTAAAAACGGGAAAATAAATCTCAATGGAAAGTAAACTTAAAAACGTTGAACCCCGCATGTGAAATGTAAAACATAAAAACAATAACTAAGTCGATCTAAGACTCACGCATTGTAAAGGGGACGTCATTAAATGAGAAAAAGGTAGTTGTAAACACGTTGAAACACACACGCACGATGTGGCGTGTTAACTCGTAAAATTTGAACCGCAACGTAAAACGAAAATTTTCTAAAAGATAAAAAGGTATATGGAACCAAAATGGAAAGTAAAAATATATGGTTAAATTATAAAATATGTAAAAATATTGAGTAAAACTTAAAAGTTAAAACATTATTAAAGAAAAGAAAAAATAAAAGCGGGCACAACCCATTAATATTTATATACAAATCATAATGCGTAAATAAGTCGATAATTAGTAATCTATAGTATCTAATAAAACAAGGTTTCTTTTGCCACTTGTTATTCTTTTAACTCACTATTTTGCCGCTTGTCATTTTTCTAGACATTCACACTATTAGTTTTCCCTCCAAAAGGATATTATAGTAATTTAAATGCTAATACAAATTTCTCTCTCTTATTAAAATGAATTTTATTAATTGCTATATTTCTCTTTCTTATTTAGATTTTTTTAAATCAAACTATCTTTTTTAAAAATACATTTTATTAAAGAAATTATAAATCACATCTTTTAATTAAAGTATAAATAATAAAAAACTAAACTTTTATAAAGTATGAAATTTTCTAAAACACTAAACATTTTTAAACAAAATATTTTAAATCGTTTTGCTTTAAAAAAACTATATACATCTGAAATTTTTATAAACTGACTTACTAAAACAACAAGAATAATTACAAACCAGAGTTTTAAAAGATAAGATTTTTATTAAAAATTATTTTTTAATATCTTAAACGTATGTTAAAAATGAATATGTTTATATAAGGTGGTCAAAAATAGTATAATTGTTTTGTTGAACTATTACGTATATATAATTTTAGTTATATTTTATATTAAAATATATACTGTAACTCTTCTTGTTTATTACTAACTATAATCTGTTTAATTAATGGGTTTTAGCATACCTATCTATTTATAGAAAAACTAAAATAAACGTGAAACAATTATGAGCGTCATTATACTTATTTTATCATTTCTCTATATTATTAATAAATAATATTGAATACTAAGAATATTACTCATACCATTTTCAAATTTAAAAAATATATAATTTAATTAATTAAAAACCTATTTTTATTAAAAAAACACTTTTTAAAAACAAAAATTTTATAAACTACTGAATACAAAAACTTTAAAAAATCATTTTTCTTAAAACAAAATATTTAAATTCATAACTTTTTATATAAAAATCATAATTTTTATAAAATAAAAGTTTAAGAAAAAATACATAATTATTTATTTACTTAAAATAGGTATTTGTACGTAATTATAATCATATTTTATCTTCAAGCGTGATTTTATAATGCATAAAATTTTTTTACTAATTATTTAGTATTTTATTTATTCAATTTGTGTAATACACGGGGACTAACCTAGTATATATAATAAATAAAGCTGAGAACAATTATGAGTGTAACTATTTAAACCCAATGTACCATTATTAAGATCACAAAGATTATGTAATATACACCAAATATAATAAGCCCTTAGCATAATTATCTCAAACATAACTTTTAAATGAACGAACACATTATCGAACGTTCACAAACATAAATGAATGAACGCAGCGACAGTTATGTTCGTTCATTTAACTAAATGCGCGTGATTTTCTTGTTCTTGTTCGTTCATTTATTAAACGAACAAACATAAACAAACTTCCCGCAGAACAGTTCACGAACTGTTAGCTGAACGTTCGGTTCGTTTACGGTCTGACTCATGCCTTAACTTACGGGACCTAAAATACTCAAAGCGTTTTTTAAAACCAGGATGACATTTTACAATATGACTTGTTTAAGTAAAATCTAAATATAGTAACTATGGATTTGTGTTTATCCTTATCATCTTATTAATCCTACTTTATCCTTATTATCTTATTAATCCTACCATTTAGCCAACTTAGACGAAAGCAATATACAATGTTTTCACCAAACTTGCACTTGATAAAATACAATTCGACTAACTGATATTTATAAAATCTTGAAAGTAAATTACATAGAAACTATCAATTTAGTCCTCATGTTACCGGAAGAAGAAAAAAAAACATGCAAGATTTTATTTAACCAAAATGAAATTAACATCCAAGTTAGCATTCACCTTCTTTAGGATTCTACATGCACCAATTCACAATTTACTTTTATTGTAACTCTTAATTCTTAACTCTCAGCTCAAAGCTTTTCTTTGGCCCTAGATCATATGTTAAAAATCACGTAAACTTAATAGGTATCCTAGATTCACCACCACTTACAGAAGACAATGTTACAATTAATCAAAAGACAATAAACAAATGTCACTTTTTATATTCATTTGTTTCATGGTCGCAACCTGCCTTTGTGTTGCATGTATTTGGAGCAATTAGGGAACATATACATTATGAAACAAAAAGGCATTAATTCTTGATAACTGATTTCATATTGTCCATTTTCATATGTAATATGATAATGGCAAACACACACCATCTGATCCTATGCCTAAATATAAACTAATATCCACCATACACACCCATCAATTCCTACTCCTAAATCTACACATATATCCACAATGGCACTTGAACCCTCAATCTCATGGGGAGAGACACCACCATATACACATCCAGATACCATTAGGCTAAGATCTGCTTAACTAAAGATGTAACTCAAACCAAGTAAACCTATACCATGCTTCATACACGGAATCACATGATATCGAACGAAATTGATCAAAAATACTTTAAGCACTAAACTTACAGTGTTGCCACACTTCTCCAGCATAGTCCTGCCCCTTCTTTGTCGCATGAGCAGCCTTCTTTCCCCATTTCCCAAGCACATCCTTCACCGAATCAATCGTCTCTAAAACAACAACAGCAAAAACAGCACACAACCACAGAAACATCAAAACACCTCTAAAGCGATCAACAAACATCTAATCAAACAGATAGTTCACAAACTAAACATATTCACTTAATAACATCATTTAACAAAACAGATCACTTGCAAAACCAAATCCAACTGCAAAGTGCAAACTCACTCCTCGTAGAAGACGTCGGCACGGGAGCAGGAGTGACGTAAGGATTCGATTCACTAGGCATCGTTTCTTCAACTATTTCACTATTCCTCAATTCACGTTGCTCCATATCTCCCCAATAAAGTGAAGTTCTGCACTTTCTTCCGTACAACATCTCAAACACATCTTCAAATGATATAAGCGTTTTTGGAGGACTCCACCTCACTACTGTTTCAAACACACTCGTTATTCTGGCTTCAACTATAAGTAAAGTAAATTATTAAAATACTTATGTACCTTTAGATGATATAGAGGTGGATGATAAGTTGAACTATGTTGAGAAACCTACTACTATAGTAGACAGAAAGGTGAAAAGGCTAAGGAATAAAACTATTGAATTAGTTAAAGTGCAGTGGTCGAATAGAAAGGGATCTGATTTCACTTGAGAATCAGAAGATGAGATGAAGAGAGACTATCCCCAGTTGTTCGAATAATTGGTTTCGAGAACGAAACCTATTTAAGGGGGGGAGAGTTGTAACATCCGGGTTCTAAATCCGGACTTGTAAATTATATTATAGTTATGATTAATTAAATTAAGTTGAGTTGTTTAAGTGTTTAAGTGTTCAGTCGCATAAGTCATACGCGAATGAACTTCAGTCGCACCCTTACGTGTGATTGAGACTCAGTCGTACGAATCGTAGGCGTATGAGCTTCAGTCGCACGGTTCAGTCATACGAATGGTTCAGTCATACGAATGGTTCAGTCGTGCGACTGAAGGTGAGGCGGTTAAGTTTAGTTTATGGATAAGTAGGGCGGTGCAGGGGTTCAAGGGCAGATTTCCATCTCTATCTTCTTGACCCCTTCACACCCAAACACCCTGTTCTCACGAAATTGCCTAGGCGAAACCCCGTTTTGGTGAGTTTTGAACATCACGGATTAATCCGGAGATGTTATAAGCTGTGTGTATGATTGAATTTGATCCAATAACCTGTTTAAATCAGTAAATTGGTCTGGTTTATTTCTGAATTTAAAATCCAGGAATTCAAATCCAAGTTTTTGTGAAGTTTTGATGAAATAATGGTCCGAAACCATTGTAAACGATGTGTATAGGATCTGTTTTGAATATGGTATGATTTGGATGGTTAAAACTCAAATTTTGAGTAAGTTTGGATCAAAAAACGTTAAGAACACAGCTGCTGATTCGTTTCAGGCGAATGGGCTCAATCGCATGACCCAATCGTACGAATGAGAGTCTAATCGTGCGACTGAGTGCGAATGGAGGTTCAATCGTGCGATTGGAACCCAGTCGCCTGGTTGGAAGGCCGAATAAAGACGAGTGAACACTGGATACGAATGAGAACTCAATCGTGCGAATGAACGGCTAGTCGTACGACTGAAGGTTTAGTCGCATGGTTCATTCGCATGGGTCCAGTCGCATAATTGCTCATTCGCATAAGTGTTCAATCGCATGAGGGCCCTGTTTGAGAATAAGTTATTGAATCAGGGTTTATTGCTTTAGATATACCTTGATTAGAGGAAGGACTAGTTACCTCGTGTATGTGGATTGTGTAGATTGTCGTGAGAAAGTTGATAAGGTGAGTTCTAAGCCCTTTTTAAATGTTTGGTTTTAACATTCGGGCTAGCACACATACAATGATAAATGAATTGAATGTTTTAGTACCAAAATTATGATAGTAATGATGGATATGTTTCTAACAGTTTGTAAAGCTGTTAGAGGGAAAGTGGGGGTAATAAATGAGTACCTGAACATTGTTAATCATTACATGATGGTAATGATTGCAATGGGTCAGGTAGAGTGTAAAAGATAGTCATCTGAACATTGTTAATCATTACGTGATGGTAATGATTCCAATGGGTCAATAGGGTGTGATGATTAATGAAAATATGCTAAAACTGGTGCTAAAGGAAAGAATGTGTGAAGTGTAAATGAATGTGATAATATTGGCAATAAATAAAAGAAATGTTTTTGAACTGGTAATGTGATGTAAATCTCAACAGGCCAGTTAGGGTAAGATGCCTGGGTGTGAAACTGTACAGTTTGATAGGAGTGATGACAATCACTCAGCTTTGTGAACATCTTGTGGTGACGACCCTAGATGATTATTGGCATCCTACTGGATGAGAGATGGTAACCGGTAGTTGCTAGATGTGGGCAACCGACGTTACTGGGTATGGGAGACTGGTAGTTGCTGGATGTGGGCAACCGACGTCTCTGGGTATAGAAACTGGTAGTTGCTAGATGTGGGCAACCGACATTTCTGGGTATAGTAACCGGTAGCTGCTAGATGTGGGTAACCGACGTTACTAGGTATGGGAAACTGGTAGTTGCTGGATGTGGGCAACCGACGTTTTTGGGTATAGTAACTGGTAGTTGCTGGATGTGGGCAACCGACGTTACTAGGTATGAGAACTGGTAGTTGCTAGATGTGGGCAACCGATATTCGATAGGGCAGGGTCCAGTGGGACAAAGTAATGATAAAAGTTGATTATTGTAATATTGCCAATATGTGACTTTTGTGTGTGTAAATGTGTTGATAATGTTTTAATGAAAATTTAGAACTCACCAGTTTATCTGATGTTTTGAGTGTGTTGTGTGTGCTAGGTAAGGAGGGATCCTCTGATAATAGAGGAAAGCAAGTATGAGCTGAACGAGGACGCTATCCCGAAGTAACTGCTGGCATAGAATTAGGGCTTGTTAATACTGTAAATAGGGCGATGTATAATTAAACACAATCATATGTAAAATGTTTTAAAAAAGTTGGGTTAATATATAATAGTGTTTAAAGTCTTCCGCTGTAAATATAAAAGCTCTGATTTGTGTTTAAAATATTAATCCAACTGCGTGGCGTGCCTCCGGTGCCCTGCCGGGTTTGGGGCGTCACAACTTATGTTTCAAATGTTAACACCTAATACCCTTTTATTAACATGTTAATATATAAATAAATAAACATAAATGAACAAACATAAACGAACGTAAATGAATGAACATATATGAACAGACATAAACGAACGTTCATGATCGTAAACGAACGAACAAACCATGTGTTCATGTTTGTTCATTTAATTAAACGAACACAATTTTTTTGTTCATGTTCGTTCATTTTCTAAATAAACGAACATAAACGAACTTCCCGTCGAACAGTTCATGAACGTTCGGTTCATTTACAGGCCTAATGAGACATATAGAAGGTATAGAAAGTTTTTTAAAGGTATATATGATATTTATAAAGCTTTATAGAGGTATATATAATATTTTAACTATAAATATTATTTTAAAATGTTGTAAGGTTTATACAAAATTCTCCCTAGCTAGCTTTTAAATCCATTATATGAACAATGTAACTATGCTCTCACTTCTTTCGTATATATAACTAGCATTAATATCATTGTCTTGCGACGAGAGCGTAAAACTATGATAACACTAATGTTAAAACATTTTCTCAAAGCTGCATATTGAAGGTAAGAAAATATTAATATGTATAGTTGGTAATTTTCTAAACTCTATATCAAAGAAGAAATCTTCACAAACCAGTGGGTTAAGACGAGACCGTTGACAATTTTGAAACTTAATATTATAAAAGAGAAACCATTAAAATAATTAACATCAAACGTTGAGAAAAATAACCATCTCGCAATGAAAAAACAAAACAGTTAAAATACATCCATGTTGATAAAAATAAGCGCATATAATTTTGAACGTTATAAAATTCGTATTTAAATGTTTGAAGATAAAAAGAAATGAAATTGTAAAAAAGAGAACATTGATCAGCTTTAACAATATGAAAGTTTTGTGTTCATGACTGATAATGTACAATTTTTGTTTTAAATAAGATATAAATTAAACCGTAGTTATAAATAAACACAACAAATCTATAGTAAGAATTTTATAAAACGTTAAATTTTAAATTTTATAATAGAAAAATAAAAGTAAATAAAAAACTATGAGTGTACAAATAAACAATTACTATAAAATATTAAAACTAGATATATAACTAAACTTGAAAAGGGTATAAATGTATTTTAATATTAAGGGCTTAGTAGTAAATTAAAAAATTCTCACGTTCTTTATACAAAGCAACTACATTGACATATGTATAAAATATCGTCTAGTTATATAACACTAGCCTAATGTCCCGTGTGTTACACGGATTGAAAAAACTAAAATAATAAATATTTATAATTAAAAATTAAGAACTAATATTAATAATCTTCTAATATATAAAAATAATATATAAGAATGATATATAATGATGCGAAATTTAAAGGGTGCAAAATTTTTATTAAAACATTTTTTTGCTATATGAATGACACGTGGCAATAACTTCTTGAGATTGTGTAATGTGACAACATATAACTTAAAAGCCAATAATTTATTAAAACATAAAATTGATAAGATGTTATAACAAACTTAGCTGCAAATGTGAAGAAACATGTCAACTTAAGTTGTATTGTGATTGTATATAAAATTAAAGTATGAAAAACTAATCTCTTAACATTATATTTGAAAATTTAGATTCTGTTTACCATAATTTTGGTTTAAAATTATTGTACATATATTACAAAATAGCTTTTTATTTTCTTAAAATAAATTATGAGAAATACAAATAATGGTTTCCATTTTAACATTTATTTGAATATAAAATAAAAATGATATTAATTTAAACTTTAGAAACTTTTATTTTAATGAAACAAGTTAAGAGAAATTTTTGGAGTTTAAATGAGTGTTTAATATGATGACAAGTGCCAATATATATTTAAGAATTTGACATATGTCAAATAGTGTTTAATATGATTACAAGTGGCAAAATCATTTTCTTTTATTATATATAAAGATTTATCAGATGTTTTATGTTCGGGTTTTAAGGTTTTCATAAAACTATACTAGAATCTTGTGTGTTATATGATTTTAATAGAAAAGTATTGAATATTTACTAATGAAATTTTAGGAGCAACAAAAATATTAGTGAGAGAGAAAATATGATTAAAATTACGTATAATGAAGTACTTTAATTACAAAACAAGTTTTATTATTTTTCTAATATTTTTGTTTTACAAATGTTTTTAAAACATTTCGTTTTGACAAACCGTTTTTTTTAAATATCACATTTTATAAAAGAACTTACTGTTTAAAGCTATGTTTTTTTTATTAATTATGTTTTATAAAAATCATGTAAAAAACTGCTCTAAAAGGTTTCACCTTTTTAAAATATCACCTCCTGACTCCTGTTGCAATTACTTTTGTTCTTAAGAAAGGTTTGTTTTTTGAAAATTTTATTGCTTATAAAACTTTTATTTAAAATATATTAACTTTAAAATAATTCATATTTTTAAAAGGGTTTGTTTTTAAGAAATTTTATATTTTTTAAAAAATTAATTTTTTAACGTGTAATTTTAATCAAAAGATATAGTTTTTAATTTATTAAAAAATATGTTTATTGAAAAAATTTGGATTTTAGAAAAATCTTAACTTTTAAAATTAAAGAGAGGGAGAGAGAGAGAAATATGTAATTAATTATTTATATTTTTAAAAGGGTCCCTTTATTTAGACACCCCGGATTTTAAATCAACACCCCTGTACCCTATACGCCGCGTATGGGGCCATACGCGGCGTATACGGTTGGTTGTTGATTTGACATTTTATACCCTATACGCGGCATATGGGTCCATACACAGCGTATAGGGTGGGTTTTTGATTTGACGTTTTATACCCTATACGCGGTGTATGGAACCATACGCGGCGTATAGGCTACCATTGTCTTGGGCTCTTGGCTGAGATTAAACAACCTATACGCCGCGTACGGACCCATACGCGACGTATAGGTTATGGTGTTTATTTTTTGTGTTATTTTAACGTATATTTTTCTAAAGACTTTTGCGTATAAATTATATTTTATAACTCATTAACCGACCATGTATGTACATATATTTTTTGTGTTATTTTAACGTATATGTACGTACGTATGTATACGTACGTATGTATGTACGTACGTACGTATGTATGTATGTATGCATGTATGTATGTATGCATGCATGTATGTATGTATGCATGCATGCATGTATGTATGTATGTATCCATGCATACATGCATGTATGTATATATGTATGTATGTGTGTATGTGTGTGTGTATGTATGTATGTATGTATGTATGTATGTATGTATGTATGTATGTATGTATGTATGTATGTATGTATGTATGTATGTATGTATGTATGTATGTATGTATGTATGTATGTATGTATGTATGTATGTATGTATGTATGTATGTATGTATGTATGTATGTATGTATGTATGTATGTATGTATGTATGTATGTATGTATGTATGTATGTATGTATGTATGTATGTATGTATGTATGTATGTATGTGTGTGTATGTATGTATTTATGTATTTATGTATGTATGTATGTATGTATGTATGTATGAATGTATGTATGTACGTATGTATGTATGTATGTATATGTGTAGGTGTGTATGTATGTCTGTATGTATGTGTGTATGTATGTATGTGTGTATGTATGTATGTGTGTTGTATATGTGTAAAGATTTTTGCGTATAATTTTTGCGTATAAGTTATATTTTATAACTCATTAACCGACCATGTATGTACGTATATTTTTTGTGTTATTTTAACGTATATATACGTACGTATGTATGTACGTACGTATGTATGTACGTACGTACGTACGTATGTATGTATGCATGTATGTATGTATGCATGCATGTATGTATGCATGCATGCATGTATGTATGTATGTATCCATGCATGCATGTATGTATATATGTATGTATGTGTGTATGTGTGTAGGTATGTATGTGTGTGTGTGTATGTATGTATGTAGGTATGTATGTATGTATGTATGTATGTATGTATGTATGTATGTATGTATGTATGTATGTATGTATGTATGTATGTGTGTGTGTACGTATGTATTTATGTATGTATGTATGTACGTATGTATGTATGTATGTATGTATGTGTGTAGGTGTGTATGTATGTCTGTATGTATGTGTGTATGTGTGTGTATGTATGTGTGCATGTATGTGTGCAATGTATGTATGTGTGTTGTATATGTGTAAAGATTTTGCGTATAATTTTTGCGTATAAGTTATATTTTATAACTAGTTAACCGACCATTTTAAATATTAATTAACAAATAAACATATAAGATAAACATAAACTGATAATATAAATAACAAAGTTTTTAAAATACATAACAAAATAAAAATTACAATGCTATAAAAACTATGGCGAGTCTGGGTAATGTTGAGGCGGTGGCTACTCCGGAGGATCAATACCAGCAGCACGGGCTCGCGCAATCTCTAGCTGAACGTGCCACTCCATAAGATCCTCAACTCGATCGAGCTGACGACTCTGCTGCCATAAACTCGTAGAAATGTCCTGCATAAATGTCTCCATACGTGCAGGCAGTCTCACATCTCTATAAATATGTTGAGGGAACTGTGGCTGAGGTGGCGGCTGATGTGGCTGAGGTGGCGGCTGATCATGTGGCTGCTCGTCGGGTGGTGGCTGATCATGCGGAATATGCCCGTGCTGCTGCTGTGGATCGTCTATGCCGAGCTGCTGAACAGGTGCTGGCTGCCTGATCTCCCCGGGTCGAAGAGAGAATCGTATACCACCTGGAAACTGACGTATAATACACATGCTGAATAGCGTACGACGATCTAATCTGACCGGCTCGATCGACGGAGATACGTCAGCAAGATGCCGAGGAAGATAACCTAAAGCTCGGGGAATCACTGTGATGTACGTGCCGCCGTACACCGCTCCTATACGCGGGGCTTAAGTAGCGTATAGTTCATACTACCAGTTTTTAAATCACCCATTATAAGGCATAAAACACTACTTTAACGTTTAAATCAGTGAACGATTAACATAACAATGATATAGGAACAATAATACATACCTGGATGTAGAAGAATCGACGAACAATACGTGTAGTATAGGCTATACGAGAGAGTTTTTTTTTCAAAGTGTGTGTTAAAGTGAGAAAGGTTAAAAGATATAGTGGTCCCGAGGATCTATACGCCGCGTATGGGTCCATACGCGGCGTATAGCTTATATACTTTTTTTTAATTTTTTTGAGTTTTAATATACGACCGACCTATACGTGGCGTATGGTCCTATACGTCCCGTATAGGTAGACTGATGTGACGTAGAATGTCAGACATTAATGGCGCATTAATGGTCGATAGCTATACGCCGGGCATGTGCCGCGTATGGACCCATACACGACGTATAGGGGGTGTCGATTTAAAATAGCGGGTGTCTACCTTTTTAAAAAGATATTTATAATGATATAAGTTAAGAATATGACACATGACATAACTTGTCTGAGAGAATGACGTGAGGTGAAACTGATGTTTTTTTTATTTATAATATTACATAATGGAACTCTTTTGGGAGCAATTTGATAATTTTTTAAAAAGTTTAGGAAAATTGGTTATCATAGGTTTCAAATATAGCTAATTGGTAACTAAAGTTTCCAATTTTCAATTTGATAACCACAAGTTCATAGTTATATGTTATTTTAGTATAGCCAATTCATAATAAAAAGTAGTAATGGGATAGTTGGTATCTAGATAAAAAAGGCCGTTCACGAGCCGAGCCGAGCCGAACCGACCGAACCTTTACTCGTATTTGCCTCTTTTTCAAAACGAACCGAGCGAGCATCGAGTGAGCGGCGAGCTCTTTGAACAACCATAGATCTATCCCACATCATCAAGTTAAACAAAATTCTTAACGTCTCTTGTCTTATAAAAAGGAGACCCAAGGTAAATTACTAAATTTATTATCGTGGGTTTACTCGTTAGCCAACCAAATCTAACTAGAAGTTTAAAGTTTGGAATTCAAGTTTAAAAATGGTTGAGAGCTATCCTTATCACTGAGCTAAAAAAATAAAAATTAGTCATTTGTCTTATAAAAAATATTTAAAATATCAACTATAATTACCCGTGTGTAATGTTTCTTGTGATATTGTGCGGACAACCCCCTATAATAAAAAGATTCTGTATGTTATCAAATTAAAATTCATAATTAAGACGGGATTAAATTATTAAAATTCAAAATTCATGGTCAGTTTTACGTTGCTTTGTCAAGGGTGAAGACGAAAGACGGGATTAAATTATTAATCTTAGATCAAAATGGTAACATTACCAACGAAACACAAACGTTATATACAAAGAAGTGTTCAGAAATCTATGAGAAACTTTTGTTTGTACGTTTGCTCTTTTAAATTAATGTTTTGGAATTTGCAACTTATTGATCTTACTTTTTATTACGCTTAATAAGTAATTAATTTTAAATAACATTGTAATTGTTTAAACCACCCGTGTAATACACGGGCTCTAACCTAGTTAAAATTCATAATTAAAAAATTTGCATGAATGGACCCTAATATGAAGCGGGTCATTTACAATCATTCAAAGTTTCCGGTAAAAAGACCAAATTATTATTCACATAGTTCTTTCTGTTTTGAGAGGCAATCGTGCTCATGATTATGCTATAAAAGTGACAAGATATAGCAACAAAATTATCATTGACTGAATAAACAACAAAAGATAGAACAAAAAAGCATCATTATTTTTTGTTTGTACCTAATCAAATTTATTTTCTTTTTACAAAATTATTATTTAATTAAACCTGGGCTAGCTAGTCCTTTTGAAAAGACATGGAGAATTAGGATACCAAATGCAAAATTAATTAACCAAAAATTAACAAATGTACATTCTAATATATACTTTCATAATACTTAAAATCCATTATTAAGCCGGTTAGATTAATTTTGTTAGTGAAATTAGTGTAAGCGTTTTATATGTATATGATTCAATAACCTGTGAAATGATATATGATATAAAGAAATATTAATTCATGTACGATGGAAACAAAAATGGCTTTCATGACTAAAAAAACTTAAGTTTGAGATAAAGTTTAACTGGTATAAAAAAATCAGACACGACACAATAAGACAAGAACACGATAAGATACGAACACAATAAGTGTTAACACGAACACGACACGATAACTAATTGTGTCTTTTTTTCCAAACAAGAACACTAACCTGTTTAGAAACAGGTTACACGATAAGACATGTTAAAAGACACGTTAAAAATTCACACGTTTAGTGAAGCAAAAATTGACTGAAATCCATCAAAATCCTGAATATAACATAATCTTTAGCATGATAGTCCTTGATATTTTTTAAACAAAAGTCGATAAAAAAGTCTATTTTAACCAATAACATAGTTTAATAAGGTAATATACGGAGTACGAATAGGGCTCAGGCAGAGGCCGGATACTCAGTCGTTGGTACTGTGATAGTCGTATTCGATTGAAGCGGTTGGACAAAGGATAAGGTTTTTAAATTAACATGAAAAATAATGACATGTATCATAAATATATATAAGTGTATATATATACACACACACACACACTATTTTAATAAGCTAAAAATATAAACAGGTCTTAACATGTCTTTTACGTGTCGACCTGTTAATGACACGAAACCTGTTAAGCTCAAACACGAAACCTGTTAAGCTCAACACGAAACATGTTAACTTCGTGTCGTGTCGTGTTATGTTAACAGGTTCGTGCCAAAAATTGTCAGCCCTAGATAAAAGTAATAATTAGTTAGTGAATGATTCATTTAAATTTAATCTTGAATGAAATCTATTGGGTTTATCGTTTTTAGTTATGGCCGGTAAGGGTTAGTTGTAAATTTAAAATGTGTAACAAGTGATCTCAACCGTCAGTCTATTTAATCAATAGTTGAGATCAAATTGTAGGAAAGAAATTTGTTAGATGTGTATTTTAGATATAACCATTTCTGTTAACGTTTTCAAGTCCTTTTTTTTTTAAATATTCGTAACTTTTACATACGATATTACTTTTTATAAAGATTACACTAATAAAAGCAAACTTTTTTAATCTTTAAAAGGGTTACAATATCTTTATATAATAAGATAATAATTTTTTAATATTTTTTAACTCATAGGATTTCTATTTGTTATTATGTCTTTTGTACGTTATCCTAAAAACTATGTTTTAGAAAAACATGTTGGTGAAGTAATACTATTTATTATTTTTTAATTGTAAAACACAATAATAAGATAGCACAAAGTTTATATAATATATATAAAATAAAAAAATAACACAAAATGATCTAAAAACATAATACACAATGATGAACATGTATAACAAATGATAATTTTTTTTTGACACAATAACATGATGTATTAGATAAAATAACCCGACGTATCCAAAATGCTATCTTTTTAAAAAATAAAAATACATATGTAAAAGTTTGAATTTTTAAATTAAATATCAATTTTACAATGACACTACCTTTAGTTATATTCTTTTAGGTGTAGAATTATGTAGTAGAATAATTACACTAGTAGTATTTTTAATATTGTTAATATCATATTTAATTATATCTTGTTAATACATAATGACCAAAATGCTATCTTTTAAAAATAAAAAGATATATGTAAAGGTTTGAATTTTTAAATTAAATATCATTTTTACAATGACACTACCTTTAGTTATATTCTTTTAGGTGTAGAATTAGAATAATTACACTAGTAATATCTTTAATATTGTTTAATATCATATTTTAATTATACCATACTAAGAATTTGGGAGTATATATATTATTGTTGTGATGATTTTCCAATACGTGTGCATAAATCGTAGAGGGCATGTTAATCATTGTATTGTATTTGAGGTGGTGATTACCAGCGAATTTATGAAAGCTCGTAGTGGGCTACTAATTAAATAATTATTACACAAGAGTAAATAATATATACGTACATAGATACAATCAAAGAAGCACTCAGAGTAAGTAATATTTCCGAGAGCTCTTGGAAATTCCTAATCACATGAATGGTGGACAAGTTAAAAAAGAATCACTTCCCTCGATCATATTGATCTTCTTTTGGTGTATGTGGAAATTCCAGAACTAGGTGGTTTTTAAAGTGAAAAAGAAGAATATTTGTTCAGTGATCAAAGAAATCAAGTCATGAGGTTACTTATGGGTAAAAAATAAATCGCTTTTAAGGTCTATAAAATAGGAAGATTGATGTTCTTTTGCATTATAATTTCTATGTAATATGTCGTATAGTTGGTGATATATTGTCTTTTGATGTGGCTGTGCCAGCTTCTTGCTGGTACAGATTGAATTCATTAATAAATGTTGGTTGTTTAAAAAAATATACAATCAAAGCTAAAGATAGTTGTTAATTTATTTTAAAATTATGATAATGAAAAAAACATTATTTAGTGAATTTATTAATTAATGGTGATATTGAAGTAAAGTATTCTTCTACAGAACTAATTTTACCCTGGAAAATTCTATTTCAAAACATACTATGAATACATTCTAGTACTCGATCTACATGTATTTTAATTATTTAACTTTTCTAGTACATTTCAAAAATGAATGTAACTTATCAGATTATTTTTGCACATATGAAATAAATAACTTTCTCTAAAATATGATCACTAATAATAAACCTTCAAGTTCAAGACTGCATTTGCTTTAACAAAATAAGTGATTAGTCTTCATGCAAATTATGACAAGAAAACTATATATTTGTAACTAAATCCTTCGAAACCATTTTCCTAACTATAATTAAAGTAATAATATGACTCTTATTATCTCTTTCTTCATTCATTATTTGATTTTGTTACTTGTTTTATCTTGTAGCCAGTTAAAAAGATAAGACAAACACACATATACATACATATATATATCATCACTTTATTGTAAATTAATAAATGTACATTATAATAGATAGGGAACAATAGAATTCTTTTATTATTATTATCAAAAGGATAAGTAATTCAAACAAACATATCCAGGAAACAAAAATGTGTTTATTTAACTATTACTACTTACCTCGTATTATCTACAGATTAATTTACTTTCATCGGTAGTAGGATCTTATGAAAATCCATTAATGATGATATCATCCGTTGGTTCAAGTCTACTGGATAATTGAACGAGGATAGACTTTATGGAAACAACACTTAGTTTTTCTTCCTTTTAGATTATCAATTAGTTAACACTGAAACAACTTTTTAACTAAAAAAACATAATTTTTTTACTTAATAAACATCTATGATGAAGCGTATTTAATAAAGTAACGTGATTATAAAACATTATCTATAATTCTCATTAATTACATGATTTCCAAAACGAATGAGAAGTTGCGTAAGTTATATCCACCCAATTACATATCCTGAAAACTTGTTTAGTACCGTACATCAAGTGGGTTTATAAGCAAAATTGTGTTCATACCATAAATTATCATACGATTCATTCTTAATCTCCGGTTGTAGTGATTAACCAAGCAATAGTTTAAACAATGTTAGCTAACAAAAAGTGAGATTATACAATTTGAACTTCTTAATGATAAACCATATCAACGGTTAAAATTCTCCATTTCGTCAATTTACTAGGAGATTTTTGCATTTCATTTCACCACTTTATTACTCTCATTTCATTTCACTATGAGATTCTTATATCTCATTTCATTTCACTATGAGATTCTTACATCGTCTCATTTCAAAATATAATACACCAAAACTAACCACGATGCTATAACAGATTAACAGACAGATCATCAGTGAAACTTATTGACAAATTACTAGTTAATTAATGTTTCACGCACTAAAGTTTTACCACCCATATGTACGTGGTTTATAACATTGTTTCTACATGTTTCTTTACCTTGGTTAAAATATACATCTTTTGATGGAAAGTTATTAATATGAAGGTGGTGGTGTTGGAATAATGGTTGTTTGGAGAATGATTACAAGTAGCGGGCAAAGCACGTGTAAGTACGTGTAAAGGTTTATGATCATAAGCATACCTTCCACCCTGCGGAAATTTTGCCTTAAATTTTGCCCTAATAATTATCTCGTACCATAAATCACATAATTTTCAGAAGATTTGTAATATTTCGATGGTTTAACAACAAACTCACCTTTTAAGTTTTAACATAGATTAAGGCTTTTACTATATATATGTATGTCTGATACATGTGTAATCTTAGCATCTAAATTAAAGTTTCTCTTTATTTAGACTTATATTCATAAGTAGCTTGACAAATTACCTTATCGGTATTATTTTATAAATTATTTGAGGAGGGGACTATCTTAAAGTTTAAGATGCTTGAGACAAATTTTGTTACGTATGATACGAATGTTCTATGCAATTTTTCTAAATTTTCCTCCGTTTAATGAACTTTTCCTAATTAATATATTAATTAATTAGGAGATTAGTTAATTAAGCACATTAAATATTATCTTATTTATAATATTCTAAATTTACATTTAAATTTAAATTTTCTGTTTATATAAGTATAATTCAATACTATTTAAATTGAGTATTATCTTATTTAAATACTTGTGTGTGTGTGTGTATAAATTACGAAATATTTACATAGTTATATAACAATAGTAGTAGAATTAGTAGTAATAATACCCAAAAATAATCGGTGTTTATGCATGTCGGGTTAAATTGCATTTTTCAAAAGAGCCTCGGTCCGCACGAGCTAACCTGCTAGTCTTGAATAATATATCTTATGTGATTAGATAATAAATATGTATTTATCTTATCAAATGAATATATTTATATAAATTTGATAGATAACAACTAATCTAGATATACATATTTTCTTATGTCATAACACTACTAAAAATTTGGACATTTGTGAACGTAATTCCAATAACAAAAAGGTCGTAAATGTCCATCCGTGACCTTATTTTGCGGCCAGAGGTTATTTTGCAACAGATCAATTAGCAACCACTTTCTTTTACCGTTTTTTATTGAAATTTTGCGGACCAGAACTTATTTTCAATTTTAATGTATTTGATTTTCAGAACTTTATAACTGATTTACAACAGGACTTTTGTAATCGTTTTGCAACCGAATAATATTTATATTTTAAATTTATTTTGTTTTCATAAATTTGTGAATGATAGTACGACTGTATCACAAGTGTTAATGTGTTAAAAATGGTTGAATTAATTATCTCTTAAAACACATTTTGTAACCTTTGGGTTGTCTTATAAATCTTGGGTCTTAAAGAAATAAAAAAATAAGTTAATAAGTCAAGTTTGATCAAAGACAAAGAAAGACATAATGATTTATGAATAGATATATGGTAATCCCAATATTATTGAAGAGCACGAGTGATAGATGCAATACAAAGACAATTGCGAAAATAAAGAAAATATATATCACTTTTTTTTAAACTTCAAACACACCTTATTCTTACTTTTAAATTACACCAAACTAATTAACACTGAGTTTGAACCCGAAAACCTTTCATCAAAGAGATAAATCATCTATCAAATGAGCTAGTATCACATTAACATATACATCCCACTTGCTCGTCTCTTCCTCCAATCTCGCTTTAAGTAACATATTTAATTACTTTTTAGTCACCGTATTGAGTCGCATATTAAAATTGATTAAATCCTGAAGTGCAAATATGCACCTATATAAAACTATATCCATATTGGAATTAGTCCCAAAAGTTTATGAAATCACAAGTATAGCTCCTACTGTTTACAAACAATCAATATTGGTGGTCCGTGCAATTAACAAGGATAGTCCTAGCTGTATACTCTTTAACATTAAAATAAAAGAATAAAAAAATAAAAAAAATAAAAAATAAAAACCATTGATTGTTTGTACCGTTCACTCAAATGTAACACGGACGGCCTTTGAAAGTTATGGATGTTAAGATCTTTGTGTTAGAGTTTTTAAAATTATCATCATACACATCTACCTATTATAATAAAAGAGTAACTTGGTATGACATATGTCAGCATCACAATTCTCCTTAGCAAAATTTTTCCGCCTCTCTCTCATATTAAATAATTACCTTAATTACTAATAATATTGTTTAATATTTTTTTAGATTAAAATATTTTTTTATAAATTAAGAAAAATATTTTTTTATTAATATTATTTCTAAATAAACAAATTTTTATAAATAATATTTTTTTCTAAAATATCAAACTTTGTTAAAAATACGATATATTATAAAAATAGTGTTTTTAAAAAGTAAATTATTTAAAAACCAAAATAATTTAACTTAGGAGTTATGATAATGATATATTTAAACAAAATGATATTTTTATATGGTTTCTTTTAGAACAAAATGTTATTTTTAAAATAAAAATAAAGTTACAAAATATTGATATCATTATTTTATTACCTATAGTACTTATACGTATTTCAGTCATATTATATCTTGAAATATCATTTATTTTTCATAAGTTTTATTATATTAATATTTTATTTATTCAACCCGTGTAATACACGGGTTTTCTAAAACTAATTATAATATAAAAGAGTAAATTACACGAAAGGTTCATACGGGATGTTATTTTTTGGATTGGCTCCTAAATTTTGAAAAACTACGTGTTTGCCCAACAAAAATGCACAAATGTAACATGTTAGGTCCCCACCTTGAATGGGAGTTAACTTTTTCTGCCATTGATGACCAGGATTGAGGAATAGAATCAACAAGGAGAGTTGCGGTGGTGAAAAAAATAATATTGGTGGTCGGTGAACACGGGACGCTAATCTCCTGGTGGTTCTCGGCGGCTCACCACTTTTGGTGGTGGGAGGTGGTTTGGGGGAGGTGGTAGCTTGCCCTGAAAAAGATTAGAGAGGATGGAAGTGTGTGGTGGTTAACTTATTTTTTCTTTTTTCTAATTGTTATGTTTAATATATTAATAAGGTATTATAATATTTTAAGTTATTAATAGTAATTTGGTAAGTTTACACCTACTTAACAAAAATAGATAATACCAGTTAATAGAAAATACTTATAGACGTCCGAAATTTCGAAAAAATAATAATAATAATTAACATTCATTGTAATTAGTGAAGCCAAATATTGACAACCTATAGATTGTTACATAATCTGTAATTTAAAATGCACCTTGATATTTATGAGCAAACTTTAACAAAAAGGAGATTATACTTAAATTAATTAAATTTTACGTTATATAAATAAAAATAAATTAAACACGTAAGGAAATACATTGCTGGAATCGGCCCAAAGTACTACAATAATAGAAGATAATGGTTCGGTGGGTAAGGAAGTGTGTGATAGAGACTCGTTAGACTAATTACTTTCATTTGCAAATAGCACTGGCTTACCAACCATCCTCAATAATTCTTTAACTAGATTGATGTCAATATAATATGAGATTTATCACATGAATGAACATGTTCGGTTTACTTTTAAGTCTATTTGTTTCTCCTAAGTAACAAGAGTATCATACTAATGGTAGTCCGATTTAGAAGTTAATAAAGTATGGATTAAATAGATAAAGATAAAAAAAAAGTTAGCAATGATTTAACTTATACGAGTAAATTGTTAACCCATTTAAAGTTATTGCATGTAATATTTTAACAATAGTGTCTTAAAAAACTGGACGCTTGCGGATAAATAGGTGTAGTTGATTTTTTGACACTCAAAAATGAATTTCTTGATCATAAATATATACACATATCACATATCCCTCTATTAAAAAAGTTAAGAGCTTAAATCATATTATTTATTGCTATAGATGATTGAAAAAAAGTAAATCAGAAGTTGTTCTAAAAAATACTCACATATATTTCAACTCCTTTTTAAATTATAATTTTCAACACGTTACATCTTATAGTGACTTAGATGACATTGGACAAACCTATCTTGCTTCAATATATATAAAATAAATAAACAAAACGCCCTTATTCTTCAAATATAATAAAATTTTCATACTTTCATATTTGATATAAAATAAATAAACAAAACGCCCTTATCCTTCAAATATAATAAAATTTTCATACTTTCATATTTGAAATTGCAATCCTTGATAAGCGTAGATGATGGAAAACTAGTGACATTTGAAATATGACAGAAAATGGAATGTTTTCTAGACCTACCCCCACAAAATTCAAAAGAATGACCCTACCCTTCCCTACCCCCACTACACAAAACAATATGTTTACTATGTTATAGGTTTTAGAGAGTGGAGGGACAAAAGGGTCTTTGCCCACTGCTATCATGCAACAAGGGCAGTGATTGTTAAGTTGCAAATTTTGGTACAAACATAGGGACAAACATGCATATATTTTCTTTTATCATCCTCTATGTTAAATATAAAGTGATTTCTCATATGTTAGAAATTTATCAAATATGATTTGATATAGTTTATACATCTTGAAATGAGAACACATACTTTGACATTTCTTATGTTTTCATTTGTTTATTTAACCAGAATAGAAGTTTAAAATTAATAAAAAAATTTACGAAATATGCAATCTATATTCTACACTTATTCTACTCCTAAAGTTACAGTTTTATATATTCACTCTGCAGGATTTAAACTTATAATTTTTTTGTTAAAAAGTACATAACTATCCCCCTAGAATGTTCACTTAGGGACCTAATAACAATAATTGATTGTCATATAAATCAGTTATAGCATGATAATAAGTTATTAATAACATTTACTTTAATACTAATAAACATGAACATTTTAAATGGTTTAGATCACTTACAGATTAGATAATTAAAGTTATATTATCAGAAAAATATTTTTATTTTTACTTTCTTTTATGGATTCTTAAGGAGTCATTGTTAATTTGTCCCTAATAACATAAAGATTCTAAAGGAATTTACCGACAAACTTTCCATCAATATATCTTAAGACAAAACATGCATGACACAACTTTTTTCGCTATCATTTTTACTCTCGTGTTAACTCCTCTTTCTTGCAACCACCACCACCATCAACCCACTCCGCCCTCGAGCACTAGCTGCTACCACAATCCACACACCCCGACCGCACCACGGTTCGACAGAACCATCTCTCAGTCTTGATAGAACTGCCACACCATGTATTGAGCAACACCTAATACACAAGCGAGAGACCACATTGCGTTGCCAAGAACCAATGTACCACTTTCACCACCATTGTGACTTGTGAGTCATGATTTTTGTTTACATGTGGCTTGGAATTTTTACTTGAAATAGAACTTCAGATTTTTGTTTGAAACGTGGCTTAGACTTGTATCAATGTGCAAATATGTATGTATGTGTGTGCAATTTTAGGTTAAAGTTTGGATTTTATTTGAAATGTGACATGGGAAGTTCGTTTGAAATGTGGCAGATTTGAAATGAATGTATGTGTAGCTTTAGGTTGTTTTTTTTTTTTTTTTTTTTTTGGAAATGTGACTTGGAGTTTTTGTTTGAAATGTGACATGAGAAACTTAATTAAATATGACTTGAGCTTTTTGTTTGAATCGTGACTTGATTTGGAACTTGTATGAATGTGCAAATATGTATGTATGTGCAACTTTAGTTCAAAGTTTGGGTTATATTTGAAATATTGTGACCTGGGATATATTTTTGTTTGAAATGCAACGTGACTTTGGACTTGTATGTAAGTATGTGCAAATATGTATGTATGTGCAGCTTTAGGTTTTTAAAAGAGGTAAAAAACAAAAGATATATGTTATTGTTAGTCCATGTGTGTCTCTACCATTGAGTGATAACTTTATCAATTATCCATAGCTTTAATAACATCATGACTATCAATTGCGTGGCATAGTTACTATTCACCAACCATACAAATCAAATATTAATTCTCATAACCAAAGAATAAAACTAAGTGAAGAAAGAAACATACTAAGAATGAACATTTACCTGCGCGTAGGGTCCTTTGTTTGGTATTGTAATTTGACTAATATAAGTAGAGATATCTAAAATCATAGCATGACACTCTAGATGAGAATTTCCAAATCAAACTCAGTAGGAAAAGTATATGTATGCAAGTATAACTATTTTTATCCATTAAACCTCTAATGATCAGTCTTTTGAAATGAAATACTATCTGCCTTTGATATCTCATAATATCATACAAATACAACAATAAGTTATGACTAAAGAAAAATTAAATTTATAGAGTCATAGTTGTTTGTTATAAGATAATTAAATGAAAATTATTAATGTAAGGGAATTTTGGACGCACCGTAGTAATTTTGGAGAAAACCCGACCTAATCGTCACGGTTTGGGCTCACCGTGACCGTTAGGTCCGGTGTAGATACTAACTATCACGGTGATGCCTAACCGTGATAGTTAGGATTCAGAGAATACCTCGGGATCGGGTTAACTATTGGGGTGTAATTATTGGGGGTGTAATGAGGGTGTGTTCCGTTTTTTTAAGAGTTTGGTTTTAGAGTTTTGGTGGTGTATATGTTACGGTTTGACCAAACCGTGACATATTATGTACAATATTTAATTTTTTTAATCATACTAGTTTGTGTTTATTTTTATTTTATCTCACGGTTGAATATAATCATAACATACGAGTTTGTATTTTGTGTTTATTATTATTTTATCATATTACAAGTATTTTTTCTATGTGTACACATGCCATCCTCGGAACAATGATTTTTATATGTGTGCACATGCCGGAATGATAGTGATTATTTTACATCTTAATCCTCTTTTCTGGTCTGTTTATCACTTTAGTTTTGAAATCTTGGGACCAGTGGCTAACCGTACTAATGATTTTTATATGTAACTTTTAGTTCTGGCTGGTATGGGGGATCTTCGTAATGTCCGTGATCCGGCACTGTTTGTGAGTGGTACGAGGCATGTCCGTAATCCGGCTCTGTTTGTAAGTGGTACGGGTTCGGGGCATGTCCGTAATCTAGCTCTGTTTGTGATATGTGGCTTCTTATTCAATTCTGAAAGCTTCAGCTTTTGATAATGATATCCTGAACTTGACATTGTTTTCGAATTAACGTGTTTTTGGAACGATGAAAATAAAGTGATTTATATGTATTGAAAATCTGCGTGATGGTTGTAGCATGAAATAATAAAGTCTATTTATATTGAAAATCTGGACGAGAAATCGTCACCGTTTGACCGAACCACGACGACTCAAACACTCAGCCTCGAAACTTTTATTGGTTTCAACTCTAGATAGGTCCCCCACATGTCTCTTTATACACGGCAAGTCGTTTCCTTGGGCCCACTTCTTTCAAGAGGGATATTGGGCTTCCGCTAATTTTTTTTAGCTTTTTTATTCGCGTTTATTTTTGTTACTAATATATTTTTTTGAAAAACTTTATTATATTCTTCACATCCGCTTTATATTTTTCTAAAACATTAATTCAATCCTATCCAAAACTACACTCTACGTATGTATTACACTTGTCAAAATTTTAAATTTGGCCTTTATAATGGTGCTCCTGGAGGCATAGTGATATTATCGGTTTCTCTCTCTCTTCTTTTTCTCTTTATAATTAAATATCCCTTTAAATTTTGTATAAATATCTTCATAAATATTATTAATATGTGATTTTTTATGGTTTAACATCTAGTTAGCACAACCTAAGATACTTGAAAGAATTAGAATGTTTTAAAGTAATTAAAATATGTTAAAAATAAAATTTCCGAAGAAAAATAATTTGTAGTAAGTTTGATTTGTAGAGTTGAGAATGAAACTATTATTTAGAAAAAATTAAATTGACCAAAATAACTTTCATACCCGTCTCACCCACACACTCATCTTCTTCATCTCACCTCCCAAACCTAATTAATTCTCACACGCCTCTCCCTAAGCTAAATCGCCATCACCACTAAAGCCAGTTTTAGTTGAGGGAAAAAATTGACCTTCATTTATGTATGATCCTTCGTCAAACATAGAATCAAAGCCAATTACAAAGAAAGACGGGAAATTGGCGCAACTTTAGTTACCTCTAATCTCATGCTTAAATTTGCACATGTTTAATCAAAAAATCGACCTTTGACTTATGCTCGACCTTTATTCTCATGTTCAAATGGCACATTGGTGTTCAAATTCTATTATTCATGATTTAATTAACTTTTGCTATTCATTTTTTGTGCTTGCTTTGGAACGAAAGTAACTTCTCAAAAAAATATGTATTATAAGTTATTAAGACATTGGTGTTCAATATAAAAGAATGCGAAACACTATAGTTGGGGGGAGGGGGTATGAACATGTATTGTGAGAATTAAGAGAATGAGAGTTGCAAAGTGTCCCATTTCCTTTCATGTTGATCCAAACATTACCTTATTTTTTTTAAAACTATCGGATTTGATTTAATATTCACATGACGTCACACAAACATATATATATGTGTGTGTGTGTTATTTACAAATATCAAATTTGAAAACAAAATATGAAAATACTATATGTTTTAGAGTGATTTTTTAATTTAACACAATATTAACATTAAATTAATTAAAATATGTATCATAAATTATTAAATTAAATAAATAATAAGATTTTAGAAGTAAAAAAATTCAAAAAATTATAAAATCCAGTCCAACCACTAGTTCGGTTCGATCGGTTTTACCGGTCCGACCGTAGCCGGCCGATTCATCTGAAAATGGTTCATATACACTCAACCGAACCGAACCTATGACCAATTTTTGATCTAACAAACTGGTCTGGTCCGATTTTAAAAACATTGTAACACCCTTCCCTATATCATTCATCTATGTTCATTTGACCAAAGAATAGATGAAAAGAAAACCAAATTTTCAAAATTTAAGGTAAGTTTCTAATCATTTAGTCAAGTTCAAAGCCTAATATTTGATCTGATATTGGATTGTTATCATTAATTGGTTTGATATGGCCCTCGTTGGTCAAAAGTTTAAGGTTTTCATCTTCATCTTTGGATTGCGTTGATCAAAAGAAGTTTATTAGGTTAAGCCGAGTTTTAAACCCCTATTCTAATCTATCTTAGGGTGGTGTGTATGCTCATTACTTGTGAATTACGAATTGACATATCAAATAAGGGTAATTGTTTTGGTTGAATTAATAAAAAGTGATGACTAAGGAACCGTTATGCTCATATTTTAACCTTGATTTGAAGATCTGACATGCTAAAGAATGTATATTTTTTAAAATTTATTCGCATTTACATGAAAGTCTTTAATTTGGACATGGTTATGGGTTTTGATGATCTTTGAGTATTTGAGGATCACGATTTGGTTATGATTTTAAAGTTTTGATTGTGTTTGTTCATAAGTTAATGAAGTAAACTCTTCGTTTCCTATATAATAATGGAATTTCTTGTTTGTTGATTTTTTTGGTTATGTTTTAGATTGATTTTCGGTTTTACTTGTGATACGGACAAAGGGTTAATCTTATTAGAAAATCAAGTCAGAGATGATGTTTTTATGAGTTATTGTACGAGGATAATATATTTTGTTTATTTTTGGCATAAAATAGTATTCTAAGTATTATTATGGTCTAGACTGTATCATTTAATTTCTTCACCTGGGGTTGAAACCCAGTACTAGATGTGAATTAATGTCTAATTTTATACGGCATGTTTTTAACTTTTATTAGTTTCAATAGAGATACATTCTAAACAAGTACACACTATAGTTTAGTTAAATCTTTAAACTTTTTCCGCTTATATAAGTTTTTGTAAATAAATTAAACATTAAAAACTAACAATAATAACACAACTTAACTTATGTAAATGAAAAGACTGATGACATGTTAAGATTTTTAGCCAATCGGAACATCGTTGTAATGAAACGATCATATTTTAAGGTTACACAATGTGTTTTTTTTTAAAAAGTATTCATACACTCGTCTACTTCTACTTTTAAATTAATTACACCAAATTTATAATCTATCACATGTTAGGACTTGAATTTTGATCATTTTCAAAAACTCTTTGATTCCAACCACTAGGTCATCAACGCCGTACTAAAATCAAATTCAGTTAGTATTCGATTTGAACTTTAACTTTCAATTTAAATTATTCTGATTTAGAAATGAAAACTTAGTTATTATTCTTACTTTCTAACTACTTATTGTAAAAGGTTACATATTTGAAACAAATTATGATGATAGATGTCTATATTGATTAAATATTTTATAAATAGCTTGTTGCTTATAAGCGATTGAATTGTGAAACTATAATTTTATTTTGTGATACATAAATAAAATTTTAGGTGTGTCACATCATATTATCCTTTTTGTTTGATGAGAAGAAGTCATCACGTTTTTCTCACCGGTGACACATTAGCGTTACATTAGTTTTTTTTCTCATTTTCTCCAGTTTTCTTAAGGATTTCACCGTTCTAAGTGTCATCCTATTCTTTTTCACTTTCCTCATATCATTGAAATCAATGGTCGAAAGTAAGCATGATGGTAATGACGAAGCCTAGTGTCTGTGGGGGACAAATTTTTTCAAGCTGTGTTTGAGGTAGGACTGGTAAAACAGTTTTTATTGTGTTTAACATATTAAAGATAACACAAATATCAAACATGAAACGACTTGTTTAACTAACCTATATCTCATGCCTATAATTTTTTATAAGGTGTTGTTTGTTTTTCTGCGGCAAAATGATTGCATTCTGCGGATTACATCTGTAGGCATCTGGAGGAGAAGATGTGAACCAAACGTCTGTAGTCTGCAACAAGAAAAGTGTCTGTATTTTAACGTCTGCATACTGCTAAAATCAACTAGTGTTGGTATACGGCGGTGCTGGACGGTGGTGGTGATGTAGATGGTGGGTGGTGGTGGACGATGAGTAGTGAGGGTGGCGGACGGTGGTGGTGGTGGCAGACGGTGATGGTGGTGGAGGCGGACGGTGGTGGTGGTGGAGACGGACGGTGGTGGTGGTGGTGGCGGACGGTGGTGGTGGTGGCGGATGGTGGTGGTGGTGGTGGTGGTGGATGGTGGTGAACATGGGTGGTGGTGGGTGTCACACCCCGACCGACGGCGGAATCATCGGAGCGGACGAGGGAATGATTGATTGTTCATAACTCATGATTGTCTAATAGTGAAAATAATATTAAAATCAGATTACAGGATAACATGAATTTAACAGATACAAATACAACAGTTAAAGTCACAAATAGTAATTGTCTTTTGTTTTGACTAAGTTCAGGTCTTATATGATCAAGTAGAAGTCCACTAGCTTGCTTAACCTGAAATCATGTGAGAAAATAAAGTCAGCTAACGAATTAGCTGGTGAGTAATCACAGTTTTGAGTATACATATAGATTGATTGATTGATTGAGAATAATTCAATTCACAAGGTAACGTTAAGACTTATATTGCAATAGTAAAGCATATAGATAAACCGACACAATAACAACCCCTTGACTTGACGCTTGCATATAATAGACTCCACACATACACCATAGATTAACTCCTGCCTCTGGCACAATCACCACTCGTAAGCCATATGGGGTGGGTTATCCAAACCAGTAGATCTACATTGTTACCAGGATTGATTGATTGAATTAGGGTTTTACTGTCATCCAGTTTACCATAGTATGTTCACATAATTGCAAGTAATAACATAACCTGTCTTGAATTGAATTTAGAATGAAATAACAATAGAATATCATGATTGAATATATTGTATCACATGATTTCCCCCAAATAGGAAATGATATAAAATGGGGATATGAATACTCACTTGATTGATGAGATTGGATTTTGAACGTAATAGGTTAGACACCTACGATTTCCTTATGATTAACTGTCACACCCCAACCTTGACGGCGGAATCGTCGAGGTGTGAGGGATAAGATGGTTCACAGCCACATAACGCTATATTTAAAGGTAAATATTAATATTTTATGTTTCAACAGGAAATACAAACATGAGTCTCAAACATGAATTAAGTTCAAACATAAATCAAAACATAACATTTTATTTATTCAACTAGGTCCACGTCCTAGTTTTATTGCAAGCTTCAAAAGACCACTTTAAACTTGGGGGTTACCTGAAACATGATAAAAATAAAAGGTCAACTAAAAATAGTTGGTGAGTTTCCAAGGTTTTCATACATAATATGATAAGGTCACAAGTAGCAATTCATGTCATAGGTTATAAGCTAGTAAGGTTATAGAACACATATCGTTACAACCAAACCTCGACTTGATTACAAGTATAAAAGATTGGCTAAGTGTATTTGGTTCCCTAGTGCACAAGCATACGGCTCCTAGGAGTCGGCAATACATCGACTTTAGCACCAAATAGGCTTGTCAGGCCCAAAGATCTAAGACGTCGCCAGGCTAGCAATAGTTAATGATTGTAAACAAACTATGTATCTCATATAATCACTTACAACACATAAATAACCATGACAAGTATAAAGATGAATTGCAAGTGATTTACAAGTCTCAAATGTTTATAAGTGTAAGTTGTATAAGTATCAAGTTTCACCCCAAAGTGTGAAAACAAATAAAAAGGGGCAAGGGAAACTCACATGGCAAAATAAGTTTAAGAATGAAGATTAATAAGGTTGATAATAAACGTTGTTCCAAGATGAACGTCACAAGGCACCTAAATATATATATTATAAGATTTAGGTTAATAATAAGGTCTAACAATTAAACGCGAACTAAGGTTTCAATAAGGATTGGGTATTTGAGGTTTTATCAACAATTTATATTTAACAAGTGAATAACAGTTACATTTTTTTTGAAATAGGTGATAAGAAATATATTTACATTTTTTATGAAATATATTTTTATACAATAGTTGAAATAGAATTTTATAACCAAATAAGATTAATACGTTTTAAACAATTAATAAATAAATAAATAAATAAATAAAAATGTGTGGACCAACAACCATTTTAATTCATAAAAATATACCCAAGTACAACATTTATTAAAAGGAAAAACATATTATTTCAATTGTTTAATTCTTTTCTTCTTCTCTTTTTTTTTTTAAAAGAATATACAGAAAATGATTTGATACTTTTACAAATATTTAGATTTTATAAAATCCATGTTTATATTTGTTAAAATATTTTAGAACTTTATTTTGGGCTAAAAGCCCCTTAAAAAACTGCATGAAGGTCCCCGGGTTCGAACCCGGGACCTCATGCTCACACACACCGACATAACCATTGAACCACGGCCTCAGACGCAATAACTATCCTTTTTTAAATGATAAAAACACAACCTTTAAGATTTCCCCCAAAACCCATGAACCCTAATTCGAATTCCACCCAATTGAACCCCAATTCGAATATGTTAACGATTATAATGATGGGGCTTTTGATCCCCATGTAAAACGAGTGTTTGTGAGTATTTAATTACCAGGTTGATGATGAGTTGAGATCGAATAGAACGAAGAATAGGCCGAGATAGACTCGTATCCAAATGATGATCAAACGCTGATGAAAATCGAATTAAACTCTAGGACAGCTTAGAATGATGATGATGATGATGCAAAGCCCTCTGTTGATTTTGTTTAAAATCGTTTGTAAGGTGGGTCTCGATTATGTTGCAGATTCGCGGTGAAAGAGGTGGTCGAGCAAGGTGAATGTGTGGGTTTCAAGTGTAATTGAGATTGTCAATAGTTTAGGTGTAGTTAAATGACCGTGTACGCTCAATTGATTGGATTATTATTGGTGTTTAATGGTTTATCGGTTATACGTTTAAGAAGGTCTCGGTTATTCGATCATTGGACTTTGTAACCGAGGGTTAAACGTCTTTAATTGGTACATTCAAGTTCGAATTGGGTTCTAGAAGGGTCGGAGAACGGTTTCGGGATCAATAAAAGGCTAAGATTGATGTTTTAGGAGGCGCCGGAGCTCGGCCGGAGTTTGGCCGGAGCTCCCGCCGGAAAAACGGGTGTCAAGGGGAAAGGGGGTTGGGTTTTATTAGTTACACAAATGGTCCCTGAGGTTTCCATTATTAACATTTTATGTACAAATTTTGATATTAAAGTTTCTAAATTGGCATTAAAACCCCTTAAACTTTAATTACTTAAAGTTTTACAACATTGTTAAGTTTAGTAACTATGAAATTTATTCTTATTATTATTAACAATATTATTTTTTTATTATTATTATTATTACTATTGTTAATATTATTATATTATTATTATTATCATTATTATTATTATTATTATTATTATTATTATTATTATTATTATTATTATTATTATATTATATTATATTAATTTTTTTTTAACATTATTAATCTTCAAATTAAAGACATATTAAGAAATAAGCATAAGAAATCTATAAATTTCATAATAGGCATAAGTAGTCCTTACATGAACTTAACAAGATTAACTTTTAATTTAACGAAAATACGAGATGTTACAGTCTCCCCAACTTAAAAGAATTTCGTCCCGAAATTTAAGAAATGAAACTATACAAATAAGAACGGGTATTTCTTCTTCATGTGCTCCTCACGTTCCCAAGTAAATTCAGCGCCACGTTTATTCTCCCAACGAACCTTGACGATCGGGGTAGTGGTAGTTCTGGTCTTCTTCATAATGCGATCCATGATCTCAACAGGTTTCTCAACGAAATGCAATGACTCGTCGATCTGGATGTCTTCCAATGGAACATGCAGACTTTCATCAGCCAAGCACTTTTTCAAATTTGAGACGTGGAACACAGGATGAATCCCACTAAGGTCGGAAGGTAATTCCAGTTTGTAAGCCACTTTTCCAATCCTTTTCAGAATCTTGAAAGGACCTACAAATCTTGGGGCCAGTTTACCCTTCTTCCCAAAGCGAACGACACCCTTCCACGGTGAGACCTTAAGAAGAACCATCTCCCCAACTTGGAATTCCAACGGTTTACGTCTCTTATCAGCATAGCTCTTTTGTCGACTTCTTGCCACTTCAAGGTTCTTTCGGATGGTAGAAACTTTATCGGTCGTCTCTTGTATGAGTTCAGGCCCAGTGATAAAGTTTTCACCAATGTCGGTCCAGCAGATCGGTGAACGACATTTACGACCATAAAGTGCTTCGAATGGTGCCATCTTGATACTCGAGTGGTAACTATTGTTATACGAAAATTCCGCTAGCGGTAGATGCGTATCCCAATCACCACCAAAGTCAAGGACACAAAGGCGTAGCAAATCCTCCAAGCTTTGGATGGTTCGCTCGGTTTGACCATCAGTTTGGGGATGGTAAGCCGTGCTTAGATCCAATTGAGTACCCAAGAGTTCTTGCATAGACGACCAAAAGTGCGAAGTGAAACGAGCGTCTCGGTCGGATATGATGTAAAGAGGTACCCCATGACGACTTACAATTTCATCAACGTATATACGAGCCAACCTTGATGTCTTGTAAGTGTCACGTATGGGTATAAAATGTGCCGACTTGGTCAGTCGGTCGACGATCACCCATATGCTATCATGTCCACGAGAGGTTCGGGGTAGCTTGGTTATGAAGTCCATGGATATGTGTTCCCACTTCCACATAGGAATCTCGGGTTGCTCAAGTAATCCACTTGGACGTTGATGTTCGGCTTTAACCTTCGTACACGTGAGGCACTTAGCTACATAAGTCGCTATGTCTTTCTTCATTCCATGCCACCAATAACGACCACGCAGGTCCATGTACATCTTATCGGAGCCAGGATGAATAGAATAACGAGTTTGATGAGCTTCGTTCATGACAAGGGTACGAAGATTATCACGATTTGGAACCCAAATTCGGTTTGCGAAATACATCAACCCATTAGGTTTCGTCTCCAGCTGAGTTAGAAGGTTATGCTCCAGTTCATCTTTCATTCTTCCTTCTTGTTGAACCCTTTGTTGAGCCTCCAAGATACTAGACTTGATGTCACTATCTATTCTCAAGTTTTGTAGCAGTACAGTAGCCTCGTTGACATCTAGTCGAATTTCAGTATCGAATCCTCTCAAGGTGTCAAACCATTGTCGTCGATCGCGAATTTCTTGGAACGAGACCATCTTGCTATGAACCTTTCGACTTAGTGCATCGGCCACAACATTTGCCTTCCCAGGATGGTAACGAATGTCACAGTCATAATCACTAATCAACTCAACCCAACGACGTTGTCTCATATTGAGATCTTTTTGATTAAAAACGTGTTGAAGGCTTTTGTGATCGGTGTAGACTATACATTGCGTACCATAAAGGTAATGTCTCCAAATCTTCAAAGCAAAAACAACAGCACCAAGCTCGAGATCGTGTGTTGTGTAATTCACCTCGTGAACCTTCAGTTGTCTCGATGCATACGCTATGACCTTTCCTCGTTGCATAAGAACACAACCAAGGCCTTGTTTTGATGCATCGCAATATACGGTGAAATCATCGTTTCCATCGGGTAGGGTCAAGATAGGAGCATTGCACAGTTTGTGCTTTAATGCTTCAAAAGCTTCTTCTTGTTCGGCCCCCCACTCGAATGGTTTATTCTTTTGTGTCAAAGAGGTGAGCGGCTTCGCGATCCTTGAAAAGTTGGCGATAAATCGCCGGTAATAACCAGCAAGACCAAGGAAAGAACGAATCTCGGTTGGAGTCGTGGGAACACACCAATTCTTCACAGCTTCCACCTTTGCAGGGTCAACATGAATTCCTTGGCTATTCACCACGTGTCCTAGAAATTGAACTTCCTCGAGCCAGAAGTCACACTTCGAGAACTTCGCGTACAATTGTTCTTTCTTCAACAACTCAAGAACTTGTCGCAAATGCAGTTCATGCTCGGTGTTAGTCTTGGAGTAGATAAGTATGTCATCAGTGAAGACGATCACAAACTTATCTAGATAAGGCTTGCATACTCGGTTCATAAGATCCATGAAGACAGCAGGAGCATTAGTTAAACCAAAAGGCATCACCATAAACTCGTAGTGCCCATAACGAGTACGGAACGCGGTTTTTGGGATGTCATCATCATGGACTCGTAATTGATGATATCCAGAACGTAGATCAATCTTCGAGAATATAGCAGCTCCTTGAAGTTGATCAAACAAGTCATCGATGCGAGGAAGAGGATAACGGTTCTTGATGGTAAGCTTGTTAAGCTCACGATAGTCGATGCACATACGAAACGATCCATCTTTCTTCTTCACAAAGAGAACAGGTGCACCCCACGGCGAAGAACTTGGACGAATGAAACCCTTCTCAGTTAGCTCTTGAAGTTGACTAGAAAGTTCTTGCATTTCCGATGGTGCAAGTCGATACGGTGACTTAGCCACGGGGTTGGCTCCCGGTATCAAGTCAATTTTAAACTCAACTTCACGCACGGGAGGTTTTCACTCGGGTACGTCAGGACTAAGGTCGTCGGGAAATACTTCAGGAAAGTCTCGGACAATCGGAACGTCCTTAAGTTCTTTCCCTTTGATTTTTGTGTTGACCACGTAAGCCAAGAAGGCCATATACTTCTTGCTTAAGCACTTCCGGGCTTGAGTACAAGACATGAGTTTAAACCCTTTAGAAGATTTCTCGCCGAAAACTTTCAAAGTATCCCCAGATGGTAACGGTATACGGATGCACTTCTCGAAACAAACGATCTCGGCATGGTGTTTGGCTAACCAATCCATACCAATGATGACATCGAAGCTTCCAAGTTTCATAGGAATAAGATCAATAAGAAAATCGTGAGTGTCAAGACTTAAGATGCAATCACGGATAACAACATCCACAGTGATCGGTTCTCCATCGGCAACTTCAACGGTGAGAGGTCTTTCTAGTTTCGTATGTGGCTTAGCAAGTACGGGTTCAAACTCTAATGAAACAAAACTCTTATCGGCTCCAGAATCAAATAGGACATAGGCATAAGTCTTATTAATAAGAAACATACCTGTTCAATTTTTTTAGGTATTTAACGATACAAGTAATGTATGAAAGAATCGGATCACAAAAGTTACAAGTAAGTTAACATACCATTCACCACATCGTTGTTTGCTTGTGCTTGGTTAGCGTTGATGTTGAAAGCACGTCCTCGAGCTTGTGGAACATTACCCACCAGGCGAGGGCATTGTGGGCGGAAATGACCAGGTTCCCCACAATTGTAACAAACACGATTTGTGACCATGGCGGCGTTGTTAGGTGCACGGTGACAAGTCGCCACCCAGTGACCATATTTACCGCATAAGGTACAGATACGGCATGGTTGATTCCCCGATGATGGTATCTACACGTGTTGCACATAGGTTGAGGACCAGCATAAGCTCTAGCCCCAGGCACTTGTGCCACAGGTGCAGCGACAGGTACATGTTGCGTTTGGGGTTGTTTGGGTGCAGCCACGGCATAGTTGCGTGCCGGTGTAAACTTACGCTTCTTGTTGTTGTTGTTGTTGTGAGACGGTTCAGCTTTAGTCTCCTTAACAGCCTCAGAAGCTGTCTTTTCCACCTTCTTTGCACCCTTCACAGACATGGTGCCCGCTCGTATATGGTTCTCGGTGAGTTGGGCGGTGATTGTGATGGCTTCCTCCAAGGTTGTGGGCCTACTACCCACCACGGCATCTTGAATTTGAGGTGGTACCCCCTTGATGAATTTTCAATGTTACGGGGCACGGTGTCTACCATGTGTGGTAGAAGCATACTCAATTCATGATGTCGGGTGGAATAAGCCAAATGATTCCCACCATCCTGTTTGAGGTTCCAGAACTCCTCCTCCAGCTTTTGCAACTCGCTCCTCGGGCAAAACTTTTGGATCATGATATCCTTAAATTCTTCCCAGGGCAACGCCAAAGCAACCTCAGTTCCACGGTTTTTCTTTTCACTATTCCACCATGTTAGTGCCCGTTGTTGAAGGACACTTGCAGCATAGCGAACTTTGAACTCATCAGGGCACTCGCTAACGATAAAGGTGTTCTCCATACTTTCAAACCACTCGAGGAGTCCAGTGGCTCCTTCTTTTCCACTAAAACTAGTGGGTTTGCACGAGTTGAAGTGTTTGAAAGTGCAAGTACGGGTGTTCCCTTGTTGATTGTTGTTATTCTCTCCATGAGCACCACTATTGTTCCCATTAGTGTTGTTGTTGCTATTAGCCATTAGGGTGCTATTAAGCTCAGCAACCATGGTTGGGAGCACAGCAGCCATTTGTCGGGCTATCATTGCTGCAAGTTTTCGGTCGGAACTTCCACGCTTTCCATGATGACGAGACATGCTAGATATACAAAATGAGTTAGTTACAGGAATGAGAATAACAAAGGATAGTAGTTTAGACAAAGACAAGCTAAGGGTTGTAAGGTACACAGAATGATTCCATTTGGGTAACGCATTACCATTTGGAAACGTTGACACGTCAAGGTGAATTGACCCATTTGCCTTAGAGATATGTGTATTTTGACCATAGTTTATCACTCATCCCAGAAATCCCCAGGTAGCGTAACGGGCCCCTCAATGAGATTTATACGAATACGCTTGCCTTAGCCCGAGGGCTTTTTGCCAGGAAATCTAGAATACAGGTGTCTATGTGTCACACAATATTTCTTAGGTTCATGAAATCAAAACCTTGATGAGATTTATATAGATTAGACATAACGCCTAAAGATCCAAGTCATAAGCATAAGTATACGATTCCACGTGTCGTCGAGAATAAGATTAAGAGGTTTCATGTTCGGGGAGAGTCTAAGAGTCAAATGTAAGTTTTGGGAGACATGTAGAAATGTTTAGGCAATCCTATGCTAAGGCATCAAATTGCACATAAGGGAACATAGCATTATGTAGCATGCAAACCATATACCTTAAAAGATAGAAATATAATTCTATAAGGTTCGTGCATATGCTATAGTCTAGGTCACCATTTCTAATAACCTAATTCCCTATAGTTACGGGCTCTGATACCAATCTGTCACACACCACAACCTTGACGGCGGAATCGTCGAGGTGTGAGGGATAAGATGGTTCACAGCCACATAACGCTATATTTAAAGGTAAATATTAATATTTTAAGTTTCAACAGGAAATACAAACATGAGTCTCAAACATGAATTAAGTTCAAACATAAATCAAAACATAACATTTTATTTATTCAACTAGGTCCACGTCCTAGTTTTATTGCAAGCTTCAAAAGACCACTTTAAACTTGGGGGTTACCTGAAACATGATAAAAATAAAAGGTCAACTAAAAATAGTTGTGAGTTTCCAAGGTTTTCATACATAATATGATAAGGTCACAAGTAGCAATTCATGTCATAGGTTATAAGCTAGTAAGGTTATAGAACACATATCGTTACAACCAAACCTCGACTTGATTACAAGTATAAAGATTGGCTAAGTGTATTTGGTTCCCTAGTGCACAAGCATACGGCTCCTAGGAGTCGGCAATACATCGACTTTAGCACCAAATAGGCTTGTCAGGCCCAAAGATCTAAGACGTCGCCAGGCTAGCAATAGTTAATGATTGTAAACAAACTATGTATCTCATATAATCACTTACAACACATAAATAACCATGACAAGTATAAAAGATGAATTGCAAGTGATTTACAAGTCTCAAATGTTTATAAGTGTAAGTTGTATAAGTATCAAGTTTCACCCCAAAGTGTGAAAACAAATAAAAAGGGGCAAGGGAAACTCACATGGCAAAATAAGTTTAAGAATGAAGATTAATAAGGTTGATAATAAACGTTGTTCCAAGATGAACGTCACAAGGCACCTAAATATATATATTATAAGATTTAGGTTAATAATAAGGTCTAACAATTAAACGCGAACTAAGGTTTCAATAAGGATTGGGTATTTGAGGTTTTATCAACAATTTATATTTACAAGTGAATAACAGTTACATTTTTTTTGAAATAGGTGATAAGAAATATATTTACATTTTTTATGAAATATATTTTTATACAATAGTTGAAATAGAATTTTATAACCAAATAAGATTAATACGTTTTAAACAATTAATAAATAAATAAATAAATAAATAAAAATGTGTGGACCAACAACCATTTTAAATTCATAAAAATATACCCAAGTACAACATTTATTAAAAGGAAAACATATTATTTCAATTGTTTAATTCTTTTCTTCTTCTCTTTTTTTTTAAAAGAATATACAGAAAATGATTTGATACTTTTACAAATATTTAGATTTTATAAAATCCATGTTTATATTTGTTAAAATATTTAGAACTTTATTTGGGCTAAAAGCCCCTTAAAAAAACTGCATGAAGGTCCCCGGGTTCGAACCCGGGACCTCATGCTCACACACACACCGAAATAACCATTGAACCACGGCCTCAGACGCAATAACTATCCTTTTTTTAAATGATAAAAACACAACCTTTAAGATTTCCCCCAAAACCCATGAACCCTAATTCGAATTCCACCCAATTGAACCCCAATTCGAATATGTTAACGATTATAATGATGGGGCTTTTGATCCCCATGTAAAAACGAGTGTTTGTGAGTATTTAATTACCAGGTTGATGATGAGTTGAGATCGAACAGAACGAAGAATAGGCCGAGATAGACTCGTATCCAAATGATGATCAAACGCTGATGAAAATCGAATTAAACTCTAGGACAGCTTAGAATGATGATGATGATGCAAAGCCCTCTGTTGAATTTGTTTAAAATCGTTTGTAAGGTGGGTCTCGATTATGTTGCAGATTCGCGGTGAAAGAGGTGGTCGAGCAAGGTGAATGTGTGGGTTTCAAGTGTAATTGAGATTGTCAATAGTTTAGGTGTAGTTAAATGACCGTGTACGCTCATTGATTGGATTATTATTGGTGTTTAATGGTTTATCGGTTATACGTTTAAGAAGGTCTCGGTTATTCGATCATTGGACTTTGTAACCGAGGGTTAAACGTCTTTAATTGGTACATTCAAGTTCGAATTGGGTTCTAGAAGGGTCGGAGAACGGTTTCGGGATCAATAAAAGGCTAAGATTGATGTTTTAGGAGGCGGCCGGAGCTCGGCCGGAGTTTGGCCGGAGCTCCCGCCAGAAAAACGGGTGTCAAGGGGAAAGGGGGGTTGGGTTTTATTAGTTACACAAATGGTCCCTGAGGTTTCCATTATTAACATTTTATGTACAAATTTTGATATTAAAGTTTCTAAATTGGCATTAAAACCCCTTAAACTTTAATTACTTAAAGTTTTACAACATTGTTAAGTTTAGTAACTATGAATATTCTTATTATTATTAACAATATTATTATTATTATTATACTATTGTTAATATATTATTATTTTATTATTATTATTATTATTATATTTATTATTATTATTATATTTATTTTTTTAACATTATTAATCTTCAAATTAAAGACATATTAAGAAATAAGCATAAGAAATCTATAAATTTCATAATAGGCATAAGTAGTCCTTACATGAACTTAACAAGATTAACTTTTAATCTAACGAAAATACGAGATGTTACATTAACCTAAGGAACGGTGCCTCGAATTAGAATAATAATAATTTGAGAATTAGAAATGTATTTGGGTTTCCATTAGGGTTTTGAATGGTAGTTTAAATAAACTAATTTTATTTAGCTTGATTGTCTTGAAATAAATAAATGAATTTGAAAGTCATTGTGTTTAGAATTTGTGTATGTATCAGTATAGTAACTGTTTGATTTATTGTTAATGTGTGAGAAAAATAATTAATTTTATTAATCAATTACACGATAATTAATTATATATTTAATTATTTAATTAACACAAGACGACTTTTGTAAACAATCTGTAAAATTATAAGTACATATATTTGCAATTATTTTGAATAATTAACAATAATATAGTGTCGAATAATAATTTAATAATTAAATTATTCCAAAAGTTCACTTTTATGGAACAATTTTGTAATATTTGTAACTTTATTTATTTAAAACAATTTATAAATAGATAAAATGTTAAAATAAATTTCAGAAAAATAATTAAGGTTTTTTAAAAATTTTAATGTTTGAAAAATCATTTTTATATTTTTAGGAATTTTTTTATAATTTTTAGAGGCTTAAAACAGCCTTCAAAAAATAATGAGGTTGCCCGGTGTCGAACCCGGGACCTCTGTGTAGAATGTGGACATGGAACCGGTAGACAAGGCATACTGCCACGGTTAAAGTAGAGTTTTTAATTCTTTTAAACCATTATAACCAATACCCCAGACTCCAATTCGAACCCCAGTTCGAATCCCGTCCAATTGAACACCAAATCGACAACGATTACAGAAACGATCATAAGGCTTTGATTCCCCATGTATTTTCGAGCAAATAGGTGTGTTTAATTACCCAATTTGGTGATGAATTGAGGATGAACAGATCGACGAACAGACGCGGCAGAGAGGGGATGGATTCGAGGTGCAAATGGTGATGATAATCAAATTCCTATTGTGGGAAGCTTCAGATCACCTTCACGAACTATATCCTTCAATCAATTTCAGGTTTCGAAGCTCGAAAGAAGATGAACACCTCAGTTGCAGGTCCGACGGTTTGGTGGTGTTCGAAGGTGTGTTTGTTGATTGTTTTGGATGAAATTAAACCCAGAGGAAGTTTATAAATCGTTCAAATTTCGTTAATGCGGGTTTACTTTCGATTATACAAGTCGGTAGTGCGTTTGGTCGAGGATTTTGGCCGACAGCCATGGTGCGATCGGGAGGGAAATATGGGTTGTGGGGTTGGGTGATTTTTTTCCGAGAATTACAGAAATGGCCCCTGAGATATTGAATGGATATTAATTCTTTCCCAAAACTTAGATTTAAACTTAGGTTAAATTACATATTGGTCCCTGAAGTTTAAAGTTATTATTTCATGTAAAGTACTTATCAATTACAATTTAATGTTTTAAAAAAACTTAAATTATCATTATTATTAATATTATGATCATTAACATTATTATCATTATCATTATTATTATTATTATTATTATTATTATTATTATTATTATTATTATTATTATTATTATTGTTATTATTATTATTATTATGATTATTGTAATTATTGGCATCAACATCGACGTTCTAAACAAAATTAACGAAAATACGTGATGTCACAGTCTCCCCTGCTTTAAGAAATTTCGTCCCGAAATTTTAATCACAAGGAGGCTGAAACGAAAGATGAGTTTGGTCCTCACGTTCCCAGGTGAAGTATGGGCCACGTTTAGATTCCCAGCAGACCTTGACATTAGGTATCCGGCTACGTTTGAGTTGTTTGACTTCCCGATTCATAATCTCCACTGGTTTCTCAATAAAGTACATAGATTCATCAATCTGGACTTCGTCGAGTGAGATGTGGAGATTTTTATTGGCAAGACATTTCTTGAGGTTTAAACATGAAACGTTGGTTGTATATTGCTGAGCTCTTGGGGTAGTTCAAGCTTGTAGGCTACTTTCCCAATTCGCTCGTGTACTTTGAATAGACTTGTGTAACGAGGTGCTAGTTTCCCTTTCTTTCCACAGCGAATCACTCCCTTCCAAGGTGATACCTTAAGAAGTACGAGATCACGACATTGTATTCCATGGGCTTACGTCTTTTATCAGCATAATGCTTTTGACGATTTCTAGCAGCGACCAAGTTATCACGGATCTTATGAATTTTGTCGGTTGTTTCTTGTATCAATTCAGGACCAGTAATCTGTGATTCACCAACTTCAGACCATACAAGGCCTCAAATGTGCCATCTGTTGGTCTGGTAACTGTTATTGTAAGAGTATTCGATCAACGGAATATGAGAATCCCACGATCCACTGAAATCAATGACACAAGCCCGAAGCATATCCCCGAGGGTTTGTATCGTTATTTCAGTCTGACCGTCGGTTTGCGGATGATGGCCGTGCTAAGATTCAGTTGAGTTTCGAGAGCTGATTGAAGACTTTTCCAGAAACGAGAGATGAAGCGACCATCACGATCAGAGATAATATCTTTATTTGACAAAGATTGTTTAAGAAGACTACCATCACGTAATCAGGTTTTGATGATAACCCACAATGAAAGTCGATAGATAAGAATAAATGGTTTGATGTAGCTAGATCGAGTCAAAACATGAGAATAAAGGAAAAGAAATTGATTTAAAAATTTAAATGTTCCAAGTTGGGAATCAAATCAACCTAAAACGATCAGGTCTCCGTTCAAGTTCAGAGATCATGCTTTGGCTTGATAGGTCGAAACACTAACATTATTTCACCCTTCAAGTTACTACATGCGTCTCGTCACTTGATTACAACCATGGTAAGTTGGAGATCAAGAAATGAGAATAGTCCTCAAGGTATGGTTTTCACCCCTAACTTAATGGTGTACGCTCAAGGTATGACCACTACTTACCAATCAAAAGTTCGATCTGAGGATCTACAGAAATAAGATGAGATAACTCACCATTAAGGTAAGGGAAATCACTCCTATCTTAATGATGAATTTTTATAAAAACAAAATATAATAAGATAGACTTCCTCATCAAAATCCAGAATTCACTCCTACTTTGACGAGGTTGTTTCATTTGAGAAATACAATCCATAAAAATGATATTATCATCAAGGTATGAATTTCACGCGTATCTTGATGATTGGGCTTCATAATAACAAGAAAACAATTGAAGATTGACATTTGTCACTAAAGTACGGGTTTCAATCCTATTTTGGTGAGATCATGTCATATGTGAAATGCAAGTTCCAAAGTGAATAATTGAAGTCAGTCCTCGTGATAAGAAATCACCCTAATCCAGAGGATGAAATTTCATAAAACACATCATTGGAAAACCATTTATTAAAACGAATAAAGAATCATCACCAAAGTAAGGGAATCACCCCTGTTTTGATGAGTTAGAATCATTTAGGAGATATGAGTGTCCTTAGTCATAGGTTGACTTGCAAACTCTTGCATCTCCCACGGTGCAAACGGTTCAAAGTTCGACTTAACAACGAAAGGAAAATATCTCAATTAGAAATTTAGAAATTTTCAAATTACATCATGTAACAAAAGGAAATCATGATTACAAATCTTGAATTAAATCAGGAAGATGAAATCAAGGACAAGAATTATTCAACACCACATCATTGGTGGCTTGAGCTTGTTGAGCATTAATGTTGAAAGCACGTCCTTGAGCCGTAGGAACTGGGATGACAGTTGAGGGCATCGATTGCGAAAATGGTTCGGATCACCACATTGATAGCATGCACGACCCTGGGTAATTGCAGGAGGATGTTGGTGAACTGGTGCATTGGTCGGAGCTTTAGCAGCACTCCTGCACACGTTGAATGTATGACCCAAACGACCACAGTTTGTGCATTGACGACACTGAGTGTTAGCGGGATGATGGTAATTGCAGATGTTACACAGTGGATGGGGTCCGGCGTATGGCTTTCTCATCAGCGATTGGTTGTTTACCGCTTGTTGATGTGTTGGAGGGACTTGAGTAATTGGCACAGCAGGGGTAATCACAACAAAATTTTAAGATTGAGCCTTCCTTTTCTTGTTCCTGGAAGGCTCGGGTTGGTCGGTTTTGACGGTTTCGTTAGTAAGTTTATCGGTATTTTTCTTCGATTCTTTCCTGGTTAAAGAACCAGCCTTCACATGATTATCGGTTAACTGTGCAGCCAGCCTGATAGCATCTTCTAGTGTTGAAGGATTCCTTCCTAGCACCGTATCCTGAATCTGCAAGGGTAGACCACCAATGTATTTCTCGATGGCTCGGGAGGTAGGGGTAGCAAGATGCGGTACCAAAGGCTCAGTTCGTGGAATCGGTTAGTGTATGCGAGGTTCTCGCCACTGTCTTGGTTAATTCCCAGAACTCAGCTTCTAGTTTCCGGACTTCGTTTCTTGGGCAGAACTCTTTAGTCATGAGCTCCTTAACTTCAATCCATGTTAAGGCTAGAGCAGTTTCAGTTTCACGGGTTCGTTTCTCTCCGTTCCACCAAGTAAGTGCGCGTTTCTGAAGAACACTTGTGACATACCGGACTTTTAGATTTTCAGGGCATTCGCTGTTTAGGAATGTGTTTTCGATGCTTTCGAACCACTGTAGTAATCCAGTAGCTCCTTCAGTTTCACTGAACTTAGTGGGATTGCAAGAACTGAAGTGCTTGTAAGTACAAGTTCGGGGAGGGTTTGGTGCAGTTGGGTTTTGAACAACATTGTTGCCTTGGTTCAAATGGGTAAGTAGAGTTGGGATGACCGCAGTAACTTCCCGTGCTACAATAGCAGAAATCTTACGGCCAGAGTTTCTAGATCGTGAACGGATTCGACGAGAAGACATTCTGACATATCATTAAGATATTTTATGAATTGGATAATATGAGCTATGAAAACGACAATCGGGAATTTGGCATAATAACAATGATATGTTCCGAGTGTAATCGTTTGATTCGTAATCAAAGCGAATACGTTGACTAATCAAAGTGTTATGTCCAACACAACCTTATTGAAGACATGCGTACCTATAAGCAGATACTCATCCCGAGGGTTCCCAGGTAAGATAAACAGGTCCATCGGTTGGTTTGGATTTATGCGAATACCTTGCCTAGACAGAACACCCCGAGATACAGGCATCCCACTCTTCCAGCATTACATGTATTCAGTTGTGAGACACAGACTTTGACGAGATTTTGAAAACCACGAATAACGATTCAAAGCTCATTTTGACAACCATTTGATTTAGGCACACAATGCCTTGAATATGATTTAAGATTTGTGTGTGCATTGATAAGAATCAAGGTATAGGAAGAATCACACAAGGCATATAATCACATAATCAAGTATAAACATGTAGAGTACATATAATCCTATCTATGCATATAAAATACATGAGAGGACTCATGTGTAAAGGTACTTAGTTATAGTCTAGGTCATTCCATTTCTAATAACCTAATTCCCTATAACCATGGCTCTGATACCAATCTGTCACACCCCGACCGACGGCGGAATCATCGGAGCGGCGAGGGAATGATTGATTGTTCATAACTCATGATTGTCTAATAGTGAAAATAATATTAAAATCAGATTACAGGATAACATGAATTTAACAGATACAAATACAACAGTTAAAGTCACAAATAGTAATTGTCTTTTGTTTTGACTAAGTCCAGGTCTTATATGATCAAGTAGAAGTCCACTAGCTTGCTTAACCTGAAATCATGTGAGAAAATAAAGTCAGCTAACGAATTAGCTGGTGAGTAATCACAGTTTTGAGTATACATATAGATTGATTGATTGATTAAGAATAATTCAATTCACAAGGTAACGTTAAGACTTATATTGCAATAGTAAAGCATATAGTTAAACCGACACAATAACAACCCCTTGACTTGACGCTTGCATATAATAGACTCCACACATACACCATAGATTAACTCCTGCCTCTGGCACAATCACCACTCGTAAGCCATATGGGGTGGGTTATCCAAACCAGTAGATCTACATTGTTACCAGGATTGATTGATTGAATTAGGGTTTTACTGTCGTCCAGTTTACCATAGTATGTTCACATAATTGCAAGTAATAACATAACCTGTCTTGAATTGAATTTAAAATGAAATAACAATAGAATATCATGATTGAATATATTGTATCACATGATTTCCCCCAAATAGGAAATGATATAAAATGGGGATATGAATACTCACTTGATTGATGAGATTGGATTTTGAACGTGATAGGTTAGACACCTACGATTTCCTTATGATTAACCTAAGGAACGGTGCCTCGAATTAGAATAATAATGATTTGAGAATTAGAAATGTATTTGGGTTTCCATTAGGGTTTTGAATGGTAGTTTAAATAAACTAATTTTATTTAGCTTGATTGTCTTGAAATAAATAAATGAATTTGAAAGTCATTGTGTTTAGAATTTGTGTATGTATCAGTATAGTAACTGTTTGATTTATTGTTAATGTGTGGGAAAAATAATTAATTTATTAATCAATTACACTATAATTAATTATATTTTAATTATTTAATTAACACAAGACGACTTTTGTAAATAATCTGTAAAATTATAAAGTACATATATTTGCAATTATTTTGAATAATTAACAATAATATAGTGTCGAATAATAATTTAATAAATTAAATTATTCCAAAAGTTCAATTTTGTGGAACAAATTTTGTAATATTTGTAACTTTATTTATTTAAAACAATTATAAATAGATAAAATGTTAAAATAAATTTCAAAAATAATTAAGTTGTTTTAAAAATTTAATGTTTGAAAAATCATTTTTATAATTTTTAGGAATTTTTTTATAATTTTTAGAGGCTTAAAACAACCTTCAAAAAAATAATGGGTTGCCCGGTGTCGAACCCGGGACCTCTTGTGTAGAATGTGGACATGGAACCGGTAGACAAGGCATACTGCCGCAGTTAAAGTAGAGTTTTTAATTCTTTTAAACCATTATAACCAATACCCCAGACTCCAATTCGAACCCCAGTTCGAATCCCGTCCAATTGAACACCAAATCGACAACGATTACAGAAACGATCATAAGGCTTTGATTCCCCATGTATTTTCGAGCAAATAGGTGTGTTTAATTACCCAATTTGGTGATGAATTGAGGATGAACAGATCGACGAACAGACGCGGCAGAGGGGATGGATTCGAGGTGCAAATGGTGATGATAATCAAATTCCTCTTGTGGGAAGCTTCAGATCACCTTCACGAACTATATCCTTCAATCAATTTCAGGTTTTGAAGCTCGAAAGAAGATGAACACCTCAGTTGCAGGTCCGACGGTTTGGTGGTGTTCGAAGGTGTGTTTGTTGATTGTTTTGGATGAAATTAAACCATGAGGAAGTTTATAATCGTTCAACTTTCGTTAATGCGGTTTACTTTCGATTATACAAGTCGGTAGTGCGTTTGGTCGGATTTTGGCCGACAGCCATGGTGCGATCGGGAGGGAAATATGGGTTGTGGGGTTGGGTGATTTTTTTCCGAGAATTACAGAAATGGCCCCTGAGATATTGAATGGATATTAATTCTTTCCCAAAACTTAGATTTAAACTTAGGTTAAATTACATATTGGTCCCTGAAGTTTAAAAATTATTATTTCATGTAAAGTACTTATCAATTACTAATTTAATGTTTTAAAAAAACTTAAATTATCATTATTATTAATATTATGATCATTAACATTATTATCATTATCATTATTATTATTATTATTATTATTATTATTATTATTATTGTTATTATTATTATTATTATGATTATTGTAATTATTGGCATCAACATCGACGTTCTAAACAAAATTAACGAAAATACGTGATGTCACAGTGGGTGATGATGTTTAATCCTCTGCAGATTTTACAAGACTTTAGAAGTGGTTGTGTCAAGTTTGCACCATGCAGACCTCGCACAGACTTTTTTTTTAATTTTTTTAAAAAAAAAAAATTCTGCAGAACTTAACATTTGCGCGTGGTCTGTCAAAAGAGGTCAAAAGAGCTTTTCTGAAAAAACAAACATCCCCTAAAAACAAACACCCCCTAAATGTTTTTACGCACCCAAAATGATAAATTATGAAATACAGCCTCCTAATTTTATACTTTTAAAATTATAAAGTATTACATAATATTTTTTATTAAACATGTTTAATTATCTATACTATATATAAACATATGAGATGGGCATTTTAAGATACCATAAAATTAAGAATAATTAATTTATTTAATGCATAAATTACAACTACTTTTGAGGGTAAATAGTATTTATAACATTATTTATATATCATCTCTTACAATTAGTTTATATAACCTTACACTTTCTAATATTTACATAAAACTTTACATTATCTACCTCATAAACCAGAAAAACTGAATTTGTTTTAACATTTCAGCTAAATATTTTAAAATATCACGTTTAAAAAATTTTTGAGACTATAACTGTAACCTGTGTTTTTTTAAATGTTTTGGTGTAAACTTTTTGTTTAACCGATCCGTATTTTATGAGATACAATAAGTTAATACGTAAATGTACAAGTAGTCATGCAGAACGAATTAATTTAGTGTTTTAAATTTTAGCTTAAAAACATGTTAAAATTTTATAAAACTACAAGAATAATAAAATATTAAAAACACGTGTCGTATGTAAAATGTCGCACCGTCGCATTGCACGGGCACCGTTCTAGTTTTATAAATAGACTAGCTATAGTAACCCTGTGTTACACGGGTTGAATAAATAAAAATTAATATAACAAAATTTATTAATTATAAAATAATATTTTAAGATATAATATCACTGAAATTATTATTAGAAATGACTGCAAGTTATAAAATAGTGATATTAACTTTTTAAAACTTTATTTTTTAAAAAAAAAATAAATAAACGTTTTTTTCTAAACAAACCGTATAAAAATGTCATTTTAAAAATTTTCTTATTATAACTCTTAATTTAATTATTTTTGGTTTTAAAAAAATAACTTTTAAAAATACCAATTTTAAATATTTCGTATTTTTAAAAAAAGTCTTATGCTTTAAATAAATTTATTATTTTATAAAAAATTGTTTATTTAGAAATAACATTAATAAATAGATCTCTTTATTAATTTATTAAATCTAAAAAGTTTTAAATAGTATTATTAGTAATTAAGGTAATTATTTAATAGGAGAGAGAGACGGAAAAATTTTATGAGAATGATTGTGATTTTGACACGTGTCATTCCAGATACATTTTTATTAGAATAGGAAGATAAGAAATTACAACCCCAGTTTGAGAGCCGGAATTCCCCACTCTTCAATTCCTCGTTTCCCCTGTGGTCTTATGATGAATAATATAATTATCAAATAAACCACTATATGAATTATGAGCCCTAATTTTACTCCCACCAATTATAACACAAATCCTGCAATACTTGATTAACTTCTCCACCGCCACCCGTGGACATCATTATCACCGTAACAACCACCACCTCCTCCGTCGTCGTCGTCTTTTCCGGTGACCCAGAAAAAGAAATCTTCCATCTATATATCCGTATAGTAGTTACTTTATCTTTATCTGATGAAAGCTGTTGTACATTCTGCAGGGTCAGTGGTACACATGATCGCCGGAACCCTAATTCAAATGTTGAAGTAGTGGGGCCGTGGGAAAAAGAAAGGTGGAGGTTGATCTGACAAAAGGTGAGATCCCTGGTCCAGAGTCACCGGTGATGTACATAATCTCTAGACAAAGGTGGCATGTGGGCACACATTCATTGGATGACAGCAGCTAGCTTATATAATAAAAAGAGAATTTGAATGACAGGAGAATTTATATCTGACATTTTCACCCATGCTCATGCCCCAACCTTCTGTTCATCAAGATTAGATTTGGGTTTCATTAAAGTTCGAATCTTGATGCACGTTTGTTTAATGGCTTCCAACGATCAAGATCCTAAGATTTAGATCATGTATGAATGGATCTTGGTGATGTGGTGTGTTGAAGGATAGATCTTGATGACGTAAATTCAACTTATATATGTGAAAACTGAGTGTATGTTGTTAGTAATTAACAGATTGAATGAATAAAACCAAGTAATTTAGTAAAATAAACGCTGTCTTGATATGTATCAAGGTGCCTTATATATATAGCAACTAGGTTAGAGCCTGTGTGATACACGGGTGATTTAAACAACCAGACTTTCATTAAACATTGATTACATAATAAACATTATGAAAATTCAAACTATAAAAATAGAATTAAAATAGCATTCATACTCTCAAAACTTTCTCATAGATGTCTAAACACCTGTTTGTATACAACGTTTTGTGTCTCGCTAGTAATGTTACCAATTTGATCAAAAATGAGTAATTTTACACCGTCTGTAATCTTCACATTTGATAAAGCCACATATAACTGTCCATACGTGAAAAATGGTTCTTTTAAATATAACCAACTTTTGACAATAATTATCCTTGATTCTTGTTAATTGTCATTGTAAAATAAACAGTTAGTGGAAACTGTCTTCTTTTGAATTTAAAATGGATTATTTATTGGATGTCACGAGATTAATTCTTGTAATAAATGTTTGGCATCCAATATTACTTTCATATATTATCTCAACTTTAATAACCTGTTTCTCAAATAGAATTTGTAGGCGAGTACCATTGCAAAGACTATTTTGTTGGTCGATACTACGTAGAAGCATAACGGGAACTCCAACTTTCAATACTAACTTGTGATTTGGCAATGGGGATATTTTAAGGCCATTTAGAAAATAAGGAGAGTGCAAATTTCCTGTAACTCGGGATATTAAAATGTTCCATTTGACGTATGTTATCCGAAGTAAATACTTTATCTCATCATCAGGGAAAAGTGAAAGCAGATGATCGTTAATTTCATGAACGACCTCATTTTTTGTGCAAAAATTGCTCTCTCACGAAAGTACTCTTTGTCTTTGTAGTTCTCTAACATGGATGGGTAAACAAATTGAATCAACTTGCTAAAGGATCGATCGATTCGTTGATGAGGAGTTCATGAGGTATAGTAATAGTTGTCTCACTATCGTTATAACCACCAACATTACCCTCTCCTATATCAAGAGGCCATGTAGCAAATTGTTCAATTCCTTTAGTATCAACACCTTGTCCCTTAGCTTTTAGTCGCACATTTTTTTGTTAAAGTAACTTGCATTTATTCAAAATATATGATGAACTTAATGATACATTAATAATTTCTTGACGACTACCATTTGGAACCATATGTAAAATTTGTTGAAAATCACCACAAAAAACAATACTTTACCACCAAATGACATATCTAAAGGTACGAAAATATTTATAGTTAGTACATCATTCATTGTCCTATCCAGTGCTTCAAATGCGTGCTTATGAGTCATGGATGTTTCATCCCAAATAATCAATTTTGTTTGCTTTAATAAATGAGCAACTTCATTGTTCGGTTTTATGTAACAAACAGAATCTTTGTTTACATTTAATGGATATGGAACGTGAGTGTGGAGTATGACCACCGGTAAGCAACAAAGATCCTATTCCACTGAATGCTACATTTAATACAATCTCACCTTTAAACCTTATTGTTTGGTCAATATCTTCCGTAGAAAGATTTTACAGTTTCTTCATATCCATAAATGAAAAAACTCCTTTATTAACTTAACAGCAGTCATGATTTCACTAAAAACTAATTGTTGTTCGTCCGTTAAAGAATTCCAAAGATTTTCAAATTCAGACATCTCGTTTGCTACATCATATAATAACTCATTACTAATTAAACGATTATTTGAAGAAGACAAATAATCATTGTCCAGGTAAGGCGTACTTGTAAATGACTTAAGTGTCGAACTATTTCGTAATAAATACTTTTCAATCTCATACAACGTTAATTTTTTTTTGATTGTTTGTTAGAGACAAAGCTGGAATTTATACATAGAAATTGCAAGTAATTAGTTTCACATTCAATAAATTTAAGAAATGGTAAAATGTGTTATGAAATAAATATAATAATTATAATTAAATAAATATAAATAAACATCCAAGATAAAAACATTATAGAGGCAACTACGGTTTACTTAGTATGTTGTTTATATCATCATCAACACCATAAATGATTTGTTGTTGGTTTGCCAAATGGAAAGGCAACATGATAACCGATGGATAACGGTAATGTACATCAAAATCGAAAATTCTTCATGAAGCCTCACAAGCTGAATACATCTACAATCGTAGTATTCTTTTATTTCATCTTTATCGTTTTGTTGGTCAGGATCAGTGTTTGGATCTATAACAGCAACAGTAGCCTCCAATCTTGAACTCCATGAATAAGATGAAATGAAGAGAAATTTTTAAACATATAATGGTGAATTGTTTTTAATACGGAAAATTAAAAATAGAAGAGTGAGATTGTGGGAATAAATTTTAATCGATTATTATCATTTCAAAATATAAACTTTTCTTGGATCCTTGAATAGTTGTCTAGTTTAAATCCTGATAATTTGAACATTTATGGTATACTCTTCCTGTAAAACACTTAGGTCGTGAACAATATGATTCCATGGATGTTATTAAACTGCAAAATTTTGAAAAAGTGAGAAATAATTATAAAGTTGACAATTATGAAATAAACATAGTTTTGTATTTGACAAAATTTAAAAACATCATACCTTGTTTGATAGTTGGGAATGTAAGTCGAATGTAAAATTTACAAAGAATGTAATATTAATTTATAGTCTTTGTGAAATACATAATTATAGAATGTGCATCCCATATGATACGTAATTGTACACTTATTGATAAAAACAAAAGGAAATAATTTGAATTAATTGAATCTAATAATTGATACATATATTATAATTAGATCAATTAATAATACATCCGAGTAATATTACATACTATATAGTCTTTAAATATATGATACTTTAATAATTTGATAAATATATTATAATTAGATTAATTAATTTTTACATTTGGAAACCGATTTTGGTGAGTCAAAATTTAATAAAATAAAAATCTACTAAATTAAAGGAGTTTTAATTAGAAAACATTGTAATTTCCAGAGAAATACAGAGATAGTAGTGATTGCAAGTTAATAAAAATAAGTTTAAATGTAATTAATTGTATGATGGATAACTTATCATACTAATGTTAGATACTATATAGTCCTTAAATATTTGATACTTTGATAATTGATAAATGAGGGCGGACCTTGGAGCAACTGGTAAGGTTGCTGCTTTGTGACCTTGAGGTCATGGGTTCTAGCCGTGAAAACAGCCTCTTGCACAAAATTGTGCAAGGAAAGGTTGCGTACATCAGATCGCTTTCGAGATCGGCCCCTCCCCGGACCCTGCGCAAAGCGGGAGCTTCATGCACCAGGTACGCCCCTTTTTTTTGATAATTTGATAAATATATTATAATTGGATCAATTAATTATATAGTAAGAAATTGAAATTGGTGAATAAAAAATTTCATAAAATAAAAATCCACTAAATTAAAGGAGTTTATATTAGAAAGCAATACAGAAAAGAGAAAAATTTATAGTTTCTAACACATAATATGAAATATTAAATGGAATTTGAGGAATAATACCGTAGAAGTTGAATTAATATATAGTTAAATGGAATTTTTATGGCATAATATAAAAAGTTAAATGAAAACCATAAATTGTAATTTAAATCAGTAAGTAAATATGGTAATATATTTAAATTAAATGTCTAGTATGGTAAGCTTTTAATATATCAAAAAACTAAAAATAAAGATGGTGTAAGAATGTGTCATGTGTCAATTGGTGGTTTAAGAGAATGACATGTGGCTCCAAAAATCTTGTTTTATTAGAGTCTATAGATTGACAGAGGTTCAAATGTTCAAAATTGAAACACTTTTAAGTAGTAAGAGTAAATTACAAATTTTGTCTTTTATTAATATATGAAATTGTATGGTATGTCAATTAGTTTTAATAATTACATATAATGTCCTTTTATTAAAAGATTTGCACACATATTGTCCTTTACACTAACTATTATCTAAATGTATAGTTAACTCAGTTATGTGCCCTTCACATGAGGGCATTTTTATCATTTTTTTCACGTTTAATATATTAAAAAAATTACAAAAAATAAAAATCTTAAATGAAAATTAAAAGATATCGGACCGTTAGGTAAGTCGGTGAAACCAATCACTCTTGGTGTGTATCCATTCAACTAATCGTCAAAACTTTTAATGACAACAACCTCCAGTAACAATTACTAAAGTAATAAATCTAAGTCACAAATCATTTAGAATGTCGGAAAATCAACAATAAACATAAAAAAATACACGTAAATACTTTATAAACTACTCACAAATAATAAAAATCAATAAGAAACACAAACTTGGATATTACCTGTGATTCTTTGAATTCCTTATATAATTGCAAAAGCATGAAAATAAACCACAAGTCGTTCGTTAATCACACAACATAAGCTAGAAATTCAAAGAGCAACGAAATACAAAAGCAAATTAGAGATTTAAATCTTATCATCGTTGTTTGTTCGAGTTCAAAGGATTTAAATGGTGTATGAGATGTTGTAGATGGTGAAGATAACCGGTATTGAGCTATCAAATAGAGGGGTATGATGGATTTAATGGTATTGGACATAAGAGGAACGCGACTTCACTGACTTACCCAATGGTCTGATACCTTTTAATTTTAATTTTCATATTAAATAATTATTTTTTTTCATTTGTTTAATATATTAGATGTAAAAAGAAAATGATAAAAATGCACGTCATATGAAAGATACATAACTGAGTTAACTGTATATTTAACTGAAACTTAGTGTAAAAGACAACATGTGTGCACATATTTTAAAAAAAGAACATTGTATGTAATTATTAAAACTAAAGGACATACATGTAATTTCGTGTATTAATAAAGGACACAGTTTATAATTTACTCTTTAAGTAAAGAGCTGAGAGAACCTTATAAACAGATCTTCATTGAACTAAGTATAGTTATTTATATCATGGTTCTCACAGGTCTCTACTTAAGATTGTTTATGGTTGAACGCACTAGTATATTTTACCTTTAACCGAACATGATCAAAACATACAAAGTTACTGCATGGGTGAATTATCATACTAAACCCAAACCTTATTAGTTAAGTGATTGCAGCTTTAATTAGGGTCCATTTTGATTGAGATGTGTGAGAGAAAGATCACCAAGACATGTATCATCCGTTTTCGACCGGGTCACGAATTTACCATTTTGACCCAGCTGTCCAATCCTTTCATTACCTCCACACACATGGAAGGTTACCATAGCCATGGTCCAACTCATGGGCCAACAGATGCAGTCTAAATGAGCTAGCTTTACATCCATTGATTAAAGTTAGTGGAAATACACTTGGGAAGTTTGACTGGGTCAAACAAGTCAGAAAACCCTTGCTAGCTAAAATGTGTTCAAAGTAGTTGTGAGAATACTGATCAGCTTGGTTAACCAACTGCTGCACCAACAAGACCATAACCATGGTCCAACTCATGGGCCAACAGATACAGTCTAATATAAGCTAGCTTTACATCCCATTGATAAAGTTAGTGGGAATACACTTGGGAAGTACTTTGACTGGGTCAAACAAGTCAGAAAACCCAAAAATGCCTTATAACTCAAAAGTTATTGTGAACGAATAGATGTTTTTGTTAATCAACTGCTGCACAAAGAAAACAATAATGGCAGATATAATCAAGATTCCCAACAGACACATACACACATGAACTTAGAGTACTATCATTGCAGATATAATCAAGATTCCACCGGACACAATAATAATAAAATTAGTCTAAAGTTGCAGCCATACATATATATGATACTGTTTACTAGTTTTTACACCTGTAAATACATATCTTATAAAGTAGAATATGTTTGATATTCATATCATGTAGTCATGTAGGCATAACATGATGAGAAAGTGAAGCATGAGCATGATCATGATGATGATCATCATCATGTAGATGATAAGAATGGCAGATTCTAAACTTGTAAGGCTAAAACTATGACATCACTGAACAAAACTTAGTGGTGCTCAGATATTACATTCCTCTTGCAAAGATGGGCCCATATATAGAATTGACGAGACAACATGAGCAATCTTAGGGGGACATGTTGTCACGTGAAGTACTATATTATAACAAAAGTTTTAATCATCTGATTAAGCTTTATTAGATCATAAGAACAGAATTAAGCTTTATTAGATCATAAGAACAGAATTCCTCCAAACTTTTAAGGGATACTACAGTAATAAATATCAGATTCTTCTCTAGCAAAGGTATTAAGTTTTACTACCATGACCTCTTAAAGATTATCCACCAACACATGGTGTGGTCAGTTACGTTAATATTGATAGATTTGATGAGTTTCCCGCAACAGGTTCTCAAAATCATCAAAGAAAGCAGATTTTGTCCATCATAATAACTTCCCACACAAGAAAATATACTTTTTTATTATTGGAGAAATGAAATGGAATGCGTTTGGAGAAACTGAGCTTTCAAACCACTTGATCACCATCTGTGTCAAATTTTGAAAACGTATCGATTTGGGTATCTTGTGAATTTTGTCGTTCTCAACTTGCTCCCATCAACAACAAATCGGGCATCTGTCAGTTTCAAACATGCGATATTTTCTTATATCCATCACTCTCACACCTTTAAATGAGGATTATCCACTAACAATATAAAATTAGTACTACTATAGTCTTTGACCATATAATAAACTACCAACTTGTGTCTTGGAAGTGCATTCTATGCTAAGTCGTAGATCCCAAGTAGTTCACATAACATTTCCACTGTCGCATTCATCAGTCACTAAAGCTTTCAAGTTATTATTTATTAATAATAAGTGGGACTTGCTCAACCTACCTAATCAGTCGACTAAAAAGCAATTAAAATTGAACTTTTATTTTGATGGTGTGATTATGGCTAAGTGGGAGTTGTTATAAGCCGACATGACTATAAGAGTATAAGCTTGAAAACACATTTCAACAAGAGGATTCAAAATGAAATAGATTAACGATTAGGATTTGAAACAGACATAAGCAGACATGGTCATGGATATTAGCCATCTTCAAACTCGTTTGTTCAATTTCTTCCACTTTCATGGACATCGGTTTAATAACAAGAACAAAACATAAAATGAACCGAAGTGTAATCATCAATATTGTGTACTTCTGGACTGCAAATAAAGCTGGAACCTAATAAAACTGCTTGGAAGCATATGACATTTTATACAAACAAGTAACCTCCATAATTGAAAGTTGAAATTGATGCTGAGACTTTTATCTCCTTCCTGTGCGACTTTTAGCTCTTGCTTTCTGCAGTTACCATGAATATTATTAGTAAGAATGTTAGACAGGTTCTTGTTTGCATAAAAATAAAAGAAGATTCTCGGAACTAATTTTTAAGAGCACAAAAGGAATTAGCAATCCCTTTTCTCTCTCTTCATGCAATATGGCTTACAGCAAGTAAAATTAGTCTGATGAATACCAATTCAGAACTCGTAAAATTTCAAAATGTCAACTTTGAGAAATCATGCCTCAAGGTCGTCAATGGGTCAAGTCTAATATGATCCATTTCTGTGATCCAAAGGGCCAAAAACACTTGATCCGCAATGATCCAAGAAGTGATCAAACCCATCAGCCCATATAGCTGCATAGATATGCGGGTCCATCCATGGTCCATCAGGAACAATCGATTTAATTAATAACAAGATGATCAAAGAGTTACAGGATCAGAAGAGATTGGTGCTTGAGATTTTGAATGCCAAGAAATCATCAGATGAACCAAAGGTGGTTGAAATATCAGATAAGAAAAACAAGGAGAGGGGAGCAAGAGAGAGAGAAACCAGAGGATGATAAACCAGAAGCTAGTGATGATCAAACAAAAGATGACAAACTGGAGGATGATAATTGATGGTAATGATTTTTTTTTTATTTTTGTAAAGTCCAACCCTTGTTTTAACATTTTACTATGATGATACTCAAAGAAATATTTAAAATATAACTTCATTTGCATTATAAAATAATGCATTGTTGTAAAAGTTTAATTGATTTTATGATGCCAATTTTTTTTAATTATGGTTTTTTTATTAACTAGCATTTACAAACTAAGGGAAAGGCAACAGACGTTTTACATGGGTGAAATTTGATAACATGAACTTTTTCAAATATGATCGTGAGTTATAACATACAAGTGTTTTCAGAAAAGTTATATACTAATCATAATAAGCATATATGAAACAAAGAAACATCTTTTGTAAAGTACAGACAAGGGATGGCAAACAGTTTTTAAGATGGGTGGGTGTAAATGTGTAGTTGGTGTGGACTGTGGAGGAGATAGATTTAGGGGAGCGGTGATATTTCACATGGGAAGGGAGATTAGGAAGTGTCACAGCTAGTGGGTTAACAAAATGAAACAAATGGCTCAACTTGTGTCAATATCCATCTATTTGATTAGTTAGGTCATGTATCAGATCATGATCCATTAACCAACAGGCCAGATCAAAGTTCATTTGACTCGGTAATAGGTCAAATGTCAAAGCATTAGTTGATCTGATCCAAATCTGGCCCAATTACATGCATACCTCAAGGAGGACAGAAAAGCAGCCACACTTATATTAGGGAACATTATCTGATAATAAAATCTAGTTTCCGTTTAGAATGAGCAAGGAAAATTTTCACTTACAGATAGAGTGTTAAAACTTGCCCCTGATCCTGTTGCAGCTCCTACATAAATGAAACAAATAACCAATGAGTTGATAAGTAAAAAATGAAACTAATAAAGAAATGTAGGAATGACCAAACACTTGTATAGTGAATAATGATTACACACTTGTCTTCATGTGCCATGCTTATTGTTTAACAATCCTAAAATGCATATCAGACATAGCAAACGTTTTCAAGTGCTGGTTATGTTAACTTAAAATAGGGCATTTAATATTTTCATATGATAATGGCAAGTTAAAGACAATGTAATGATCGTGCGATGTACTATAACAACAATAACAGTCATTTTATTATAAAGATGAGAACCCTGAATGGATGATTTACCTGTACCAAATGGTGTTGAAAATGCTGAAGCTCCTGTAGAAGGGTTTGTGGAAAATGGTGTTGCAAATGTTGAAGTTCCAGCAGCAGCAGGGGTTGAACTAAATAAGGACGGTGTGGAACTAGACGATGCCCCAAAAATGGATGTCTGAGGAGAAGCACCAGATGATGAAAATAAAGGGAATGATGGAGCTGGCGTAGCAGGAGTTGAAAATAATGAAGATGATGATGCGGCAGAGAATGGAGTACTGAAAAGCCCAGAACCACCTGTTGCAGCAGATGCAGATGCAGGTGGAGCAGCAGATGTTGCAGGTGGCACTGAGCTGGCAACAAGAAATCCAACACCGGCTTGAGTTGATGGCTGTGAATTAGAAGGCAGATGCAGAGTCGGGTGTACCCTGCGGGCTGCGGCAACTTGTTTCGCGGTTTCTCGCCGGTCAGCCTCAAGAAATGGATCATTCCCATCCCCTCTGCCACGTTGGTCAGCCAGGTATGCCGTTTTCATCGACTCCATATACTGATGAATGCTCTCCACCTACAAACCATATGTAGTAATGTGAACGCATAATTTTAAATATATACTCAGAATGTCAATGAACATGTTCCCAACAGTTCATACCTTCGCAGCCACATAAACAAAGAAGTCATGGACATTTGACATAACTTTGGGAAGAGACTGCAACAATGAGGCGGAGTTGGAATTCGAAGAATTCTTGTTAGCTTCTAGAAGAAGCAACTGTTCCAACTCCTCAATCCACTGGCGACATTCACCAAGATACTTATCAAACCTGGCAACAGTTTGTTGCAAAAACGGAGAAGGTTTTCGGGGCATGCCACAATAGAAATCATAAACTGGGACCATGGCTGAAGTTGTAGGTTGAGTAGAAGTTGTGGTTATTGTTGTTGTAGCTCCTGGAGGCTGTGACGTTGTTACAGTAGATGTTTTATTTGGGTTAAGAAACTTGGATCGAAGCATCATGAAAGAACGCACAGCAATTTCAGTGTTTCTTAGCATATCTTTAACAGTAGCAGTAAGATCATGAAGCAGAATCTTTTGTCTATCCATTGCTGTACTTATTCCACAAAGTTCCTGTTAGAAGAAAGACAATAAGAATAATGGTTTGAGTGAACAAATAGCAGTCACAAAAAAGACTTTATTTTACAGAGTTCAATAAAAAGTCCAAAAAAACCATCAACCAACAATGAGAAGCTAGTCTCCAGGTATACTTTGTTTTGTTTTGTAACAATAGCATGAGTAAATGCACAAGTGTAATGATAATTTGCATTGTGTTTCTCTAAATGGATCTTCATAAAATTTGAACATTAATGAACAGAAACCAACTGATTTCTAACCATGGTGATTTTGGTTCCAGATAACATGACCATAAAGCATCTATAAATTCTAAAGGGCCCCGATTAATTTAATCAAGTGGCCGGACATGCTATTGGCAAAATTACAATAAGCTGCACCTTTACTAGTTACTACTTATGTAATTTTCAGTACATTCTATACCAACAAAAAGAAAAGATTGGTACCTGAACAATATGGCTTGCATCAAGCTCAAATCCGTCATTAGAGACAGAAGAATCATAGAGTCTGCCACATTGATCTAATCGTTGGCTTTCATCTCTATACTCCAGTATCCTCTCCCTGTCCATCGAGAAAAGAAAAAATCATCACTTCCTGAATACCCACTACTCCACTAGTAATGGTTAAGAATGAACAATCAGTATCTAATTTCATTATTTAAATCTCTTTGCAGTGTGTGCTCCATCTACCTAGATTTTGTCTATTGCCTAGTGCCTAACGCATTCTTCACACAAAACAAAACAAAAGATCCATGCCCTATACAAATTTACTAATCTAGAATCTTCACAAAGAGAAAACGTCCAGTAAGACTCTTATGTGTAACTTTAGATTTCAGAATTCATGTGATTTTTTGCTAAGTGCCCAAGTCCATAGCTCTATTCACTATGTTCACAGTTAATCTTTAATATCCAGTGAGTCAATTTGCTGGAAACCCTTAAAAAACTCAAGGAAGAAAAGCACACGCTTTCACAGCTTAAGTCACAACGGAAATCTGCAGAGTATGCAACTATACATTCTCTAATGCTAGTAAATTCATAGAGTTTCAATGGGAATTAAGAATGTAAGTCCAGAAACACGTTAAAATCTTACTCAATTTGAAGAAGAAACTTCTGAGAATCGGGATGTAGGTCGGCCCATTTAGCTCCGTAGCTTGCTGGAGTCTTTTCATTAGTAAAGAGAAAAAGCTGACTTTGCTGCTGCTGCTGTTGTTGTTGCTGCTGCTGTAATTGCTGCTGTTGTTGTTGCAACAGCTGCTGCTGCTGCTGCTGTTGTGGTTGAAATAGTGAACCTCCGCCACTCGGTTGAAACGGTGACTGCTGCTGTTGTTGTTGGGGTTGAAATAGTGAGGTGGTTTGCTGCTGTGGCGTGAACGAGAACGCCATTGTTGCAGCACGCAAAGAATCGTTCGGTGTGGATTAGATTGGTGATGATTTTGGACGAAATTAGTGAATTAGGGCTCTCAGCATTTACAAAACGATTGATTGTTTTAAAACCCCTTTCTTAAGAAATTAAAACCCTAGATTTGGGACGATGAGAGGGAAAGAAATTTGGAAAGAATGTGAATTTGGGATGTTTTGTAATGGGCCGTGCTAAGTGCTGAATGTTATACTGGCCCATATGCTGAGCTTTTTCACTTTTGTATTTTAACTTTAGTTATGACTTACGAGGCCGCGGAGCCTGGGGACATTCGAGGCTTCGAGCCATGACTCATGAGGCCAATGTGGGCCTCGGGGTTGGCTGCAAAATCACCGCCATAAACATTTCACGCCGCATGGTATGTTCGAACGGCATATGCTTACTGTGAATGTGCATCTAGTTTTGCCGTGCATGTGGGTGTGGCATGATGACATTGTGCGGTAACACTGCCACTATTAAATATGTGTGTATGATGCAGTGTGATGTAGTGTGAGATTTGATTGGTAGGTTTATTGTATAGTGCGAAGAGTGTGACATGAATGTCTCCTCCATCCTGACTTACGATAATAAAATTACAAAAATTAAATAATGTAGTTTAAATCATGATATGGGACTATGTGAGTACATTTCTAAAATGATCATGACTTAAAAGACTTAGGGGGTGTTTGATATGGACTGACTGGGCTGACCGGCAGCGGGTCAGCCCGTTTGATTTCTATACCCCATCAGCTGACCGAGTCTCTTCTAGCTGACCCAGACCTGAAAATGAAATAAGCTTGACCCAATCCACAACCCCATGCCCTCTCTTCTTGAAGAAACAACAACAGCAACCATCCGACCGCCGACCCTCGGCCACCCTCAGCAACCATCGGCGACCAGACGACCGGCGACTCTCTGCCGACCCTCGTCGACCCTCGGCCGACCCTCGGCCGACCCTCGACGACCCTCGGCAACCTTCTGTTCTTGAAGAAACAACACCCGCAACCATCCGATCGGCGACCCTCGACCACCCTCGGCGACCAGGCGACCGGCGACCCTCGGCCGACCTTGAAGGAGTTTTGGGTTATAGGTGGGTATGGTGAATCAAGAACGGTCGATAAGTATTATAGTGATGTTGTTGTTATGAAGTTGAAGAATGGTGTGATGGGGAAGTGGAGAGAGCTTGAAGATATGTGGGAAGAAGGGGAGAGAAGGAAGCTAGGGAGAATCATGGTAATTTAAGATGTTAATGGCGGTTTCCTAGTAATAATCTTCTCTGTATTGCATTTTGCTTAACCACATAGTTACATATTCATATTCATGTTATTGCATTTTGAATTTTAAGGTATTATGTTATTTTTATAAATTTGACTATTTTTATTGATTACACGACAGTAGTTAAATTTAAACTCGTCAGAATAACGGGCAATATGGTTATTTTTTTTATTCAGTAGAGTCAGTCAGATAGTAAATCAAACAGTCAAGTTTCGGTCAGATGCAGACTCAGTCAGATCTTCTGACTGGGTCAGCTTCTGACTCAGTCAGATCTTACTTAGTCAGCAGAATCAAATAGCCCCTTAGAGCATTCACAATTTATTTCTCATCTTTATTCATATAATTACACTAAAAATTATTACTTTTTTAATCTTATTTTCAATTAAATAATATTTTTATATTTTTATCATTACTTTTTCTCTATCATCCACTCATAACCACTAGGGGTGTAAACTAGCCGAGACAAGCCCAAGCCCGCTTAGGCTCGAGCTCGACTCGTTTTAGTTTTAGAAAACTCGATCACGAGCTCGGCTCGTTTATAGTTTTACTTTTAAAGCTCGAGCTCGGGTCGTAAAAAAATTATCATGCTCGGACTTGGATCGGGCTTGGCTTGTTTATTGTTAATTATTAAAATTTTAATTTTTTAATAATTATTTTTATATTTTTAATAATAAAACTTTTTATATATAACATAATATATATTATTTAATTATTTTATCATAGTATATATATAATTATATGCTTTATGTAAATATATATTTGTATATATTTAATATGTATAGACAAAATTATATAAAACAAAAAGCTTGTTTAGGCTCGCGAGCCAGCTCGAGCTCGATATCTGAAACTTGGGCTCGAGCTCATTTAGTAAACGAGCCATGACGTGAGCTCAAGCTCGGGTTCGAGCTCGTTTAAGCTCGGCTCAATTCGAGCTTTTTTCGAGCCGATCCCGAGTAGCTTGGGAGCCGGCTTGAATCGTTTACACCCCCAATAACCACTTGAAATATATTAAAAACATTATAGGGTTGAACAATGTTTCCCATAAATATAGATTGAATAGTAAATTTCATATATATTCTTTACTGACAACCGTTTATAATTATACCATATATATATGAAATACACTCAATTATATTCTTATTGTCGTTATAACAAGTGTAGGTATTTAATATGAGATACTAAAGAGGTATCTGGACTTGCAACTATGCAGATATTTAGTTCGCTTGATAAATGTAATCCTAGAATAAATAAATCATAAAGTGGTTATTGACCATAATACCATGTAAATAATAGCATTAACATAACATAATACTTAGTATGATAAGTTCAATAAAATAACATAAATATGAAATTTTAAGTTGTTTTTGTAAGGCAGCAGATTTTATATACAAAATCGTATGGTAGTTACATCAAAAATGTCACTACAAGTTAAATCCGACTATTTTGACTTGAAGATATAAACAAAGGTAAAGATTGTATTCACCCAACCCTAATTAATTCCTTTATATGTTATATAGTTTTCATAACCTTTTAGGCAGAACAGAAGTTCAACCTAATCACAAGGTAAGTGATTTTTTCAGTGACATATTAATGGTACTATGTATGCTGTGAAACTTCATCAATTAGGTTTTACATATTTATATACATAAGATTAAAATGTTACTCATATACAATTGTTTAACTCTAATAAAGACGTGGAAAAACACATGGTAACTCTATTTTATATATCATTTTATTATCTAATATGAAATTTATAACTTGGATTTGACATTATGAATAGTAAAGGCTGATGAACAGTAACCATGAACAGTAGCTATTACTACTGCTGCTTTCTCTACTCCATTACACAACATCAAGCACCCAAAATCACTCAGATCTACTCAAATCTCCACAAAGATGAACATCAACTTCAAAACCTACTCATACTCCTCACCACCGCTGGTGAAAACCTCCGTCACATCGCCACCGCCGTCGTTGCCGGTCCGTACAATCCCCGGCAGCTACGGATTACCGTTGTTAGGAACGTTAGCCGATCGGCTCGATTACGCATGGTTTCAAGGCTCCGAAACGTTCTTCAGGAAGAGGATTGAGAGGAACCAGAGTTCGGTGTTCCGTACGAACGTTCCACCGAGTTTTCCGTTTTTTGTGGTGAATCCGAACGTTATTACGGTGCTGGATTGCAAACCGACCCTAAAACCCAAATTGGGGGTGGTGGATTTGTTGGTGGAGGCGGAGGTCGACGGTGGTTGTTGTGTTGTTGGAGGCGGAGGTCGGGGAGGCGGAGGTCGGGGAGGCGGAGGTCGGGGAGGCGGAGGTCGGGGAGGCGGAGGTCGGTGGTGGTGGCTGCGTTGGTGGAGGAGGGTATCGGGTTTCATCGACCACCCACCGGACCTTCTCACCCCTTTCGCACTAAAACCGAACCCTAAAACCCAAATTGGGGGTGGTGGATTTGTTGGTGGAGGCGGAGGTCGACGGTGGTGGTTGTGTTGGTGGAGGCGGAGGTCGGCGGTGGTGGCTGCGTTGGTGGAGGCGGAGGTCGGTGGTGGTGGCTGCGTTTGGAATTTTATATGCTTTCAAGAAGTTACATGTCACACCCCAACCTTGACGGCGGAAACGTCGAGGTGTGAGAGTTAAGATCGTTCACAGCCACATAACGCTAGCCCTAAATGTAAATATTATTATTATAAGTTGCAAATGCAATTACAATCATAAGTTTCAACATGAATAAGTCAAAACATAAAACAAAAGTAATCCAAAGCTTTTCATTCTTTAATCTAGGTCCAAATCCTAGATTTATGCAAACTTCAAATGATGACTTCAAACTTGGCATTTCCTGAAACATGTTAAAATAACGGGTCAACTATAAAGTTGGTGAGTTTCCAAGGGTTTAATATACATAATATCCCATGGGTTTTCAAGTAGCAATTCATGTCATAGGTTATGAGTTAGCAAGTTTATATAGCACATATAGTACAATCAAACCTCGACTAGATTATATGTTTATATGAGTGGCTAAGTGTACTTGGTTCCCTAGTGCACAAGCATACGGCTCCTAGGAGTCGGCAATACATCGACTTTAGCACCAAATAGGCTTGTCAGGCCCAAAGATCTAAGACGTCGCCAGGCTAGCAATAGTTAATGATTGTAAACAATATATGTAACTCTTATAAGACTTACAATAACACAAATAACCATGACAAAAATAAAAGTATGAATTGCATGTGTTTTTATAAGATCTAAACGTTTATAAGTGTATGTTGAATAATGTAACATGTTTCACCCCAAAACGGTGTGAAATAGCATAAAAAGGGGCAAGGAAACTCACTTGTCAAATAAGTATATAATGACGACTAATAAGAATAATAGTAGGCGTCGTTCCAACGTGAATCGTTACAAGGCACCTAAATATGTAAATATATATTCACAAGGTTAAAGTCTTAATAATAAGCTTTAATGTTTTAACGTGAACTAGGGTTTCAATTGGAATTGTGAGGTTTTGTCGAGTAATTAAATTTATAAAATGAAATTGTTTATATTTTGATTGAGTGGAAAGAATTATATCATTTAATCATTTTTAATATATAACAGTAATTATATTAGTTGATAAGGTTTAAATATAACATACAAATAAATCTTGTAAGCTTTAAACAATATCTAATAACGACTAAAATAACTTATTGATCAATAACACTTTATTAACCTAAACTACTAGTTGAAATACGTTTATGAGTAAACCTACAATAACTCCTGTAAATAATTTGTGAATTTATAAAATATACATTTTATCATGATTAACTTATAATTAAAGATAATATGGAGTCAAGTAACAATTTAACGATTTTTAACTATTATTTAAAGTCTACTTTATAAATAACTCAAAGTTTTACCCTTGTAATTAAATTGTGAAATTATAAGATAATTATATACATATATATATATAATTACAATTATCATGATTATTATTAAAATAAATAGCTATTTATAATGTTTTATATAACAAATAAATTTACAGAAATTATTTGTGTAACATTTTAAATATGAAAAGTTTATAAAATTTGTTTTTATAATTTTTAAGGATTTTTCTGAATATTTTAGAGCTTTAAAAAGCTTTAAAAAAATTGTTTGAGGTGGCCCGGGGTCGAACCCGGGACCTCAAGAATAGCATGGGGCGCAGGAACCAGCAAACCAAGGCATACAACCGCGGTTTGATTTGGTTTTAAATCCTTTTAACTATAGTTACAAAGAAGTTCCCAATCCATATGAACCCTAGACTGATTTCGATTCAATCGAGCTTGAATTCGATGATGATTACAGAAATAAACATAGGGCTTTTTGTTCCCCATGTTTAATCGACATGTATATGTAAACAATTACCCATTTGATGTTCGATTGGAGGTACCCACTTCGAAGAACAACTCGCGACAGAGAAGGAATTGGCTCGTGGTGCAAACGATGGTAATAATCGAATTCCTTGTACAGGAATCTTATAATGAGCTCAAAGACGAAAAGCCCTCTGTTTAATTCGGGTTTCAAAACTCAGATCAAGGTATTCGCTCAAGTTGCAGGTCGCGATGGAGGAGATAATCGAACGCGGGTTTGTGTGATTCTCAGATGAAATTACAAGTAGTGATAGGTTAGGATTAGTTAAATGATTGTTTATGTCTGATTAATTTGATTATTATTGAGGTTTAATTGTCGAACGGTTAAAGAGTTGATGTCGCCGGTTATGGGTTTGATTAGTCTAGTAACCGACGTTTAAAGTCGATTAATTGATGCTCACGAGTTCGAAACATGTACTAGAAACGATTTGGAATGGGTTTTGGGGTTTAAAATAGGTGATTTTTGGGGTTTTAAAGGCGGCCGGAGCTCGCCGGAGCTTGGCCGGAGCTCCGCCGGAAAATCGGGGGGTGAAGGGGGTTGGGTTGTAACTTTAAAAGTTCACCTTTAGTCCCTGTAGTTTTCCTTTTATTATTTTTTTGTTTAAAACTTTGTTTTAAGGTTTATAAATTTACAAAACTAACCCTTGCCTTTTAAATTAAAGTTTTATACTTTTTAAGTTTAATAATTTTTTCAAATTATTATTATTATTAACAATATCATTATTATTGTTATTATTCTTATTATTATTAACATTATTATTACCATAACCATTATTATTATTAATAATAGTAATAATAATCTCATTATTATTAATATAATAATAATTATTTTTTTAAGTTATTATTACTTTAAATTTTAGAATAATAAGTAAACATTATAATTCTTATAATGCTATTATTATTCATCATTTAATTAATTTGTTAAACACCCAAATTAAGTGTAATAAATCCCCAATGCTTCAAAAATAACATAAAATGTCCTTTTTAAGATTTAACAAGGTTAACTTTTAAGTTAACGAAAATACGAGATGTTACAGTCTCCCCAACTTCGAAGAATTTCGTCCCGAAATTAAAATGAACTTAGATGAACAAAGGAATTATGATGCAAGGTAAGTGTACAACGAACAATGTTTGACGTTTGATTACAAATGAAATGTTTCACTTTATGGAATCTTACAAGATTCTTGACATAATATATGCCAACTTGAACTCTTCCAGTGAAATACAAGACGTTTTGACAGGAAACATTGGAAATGATGACGAGTTACCATGGTATGTTAGACTTATAAATCACAACTTCCAGAATATAATTTCGTGGTGAGGTGTTGTCTAGGAATCAATAAAAGACCAATAATGACAAGAAAGATTAACCGTCGGAATTTAAGAATTCCAAACGTCACCATATGAAACGACCTTAACGCATATCTTGTAAATATGTATTTCTCCTTTGACCAACCATCGGTCTAAAATAATACGCTATGCGAAGATCTTGGAATGAGTTCACGGTGATGGTTAAGAATATTATTAAGAACAGAAAATGAATCAATCATTCAAAATAACGATCGATGTTTTAACGTCATACCACGGTATACGAATATTTGAAACAGATACAGGTCAATTTCTCGACCCGTCATCCCACATAAATCAAATTGAATTTTTAGCCAATCGGTCTATAATGCACCAATTGTTATCATGATATTTAAAATAAGAAGCATTTAGTGAATAAAAAGTTAACAGGAGATTCACGAGAACACGGATGTTAGGTTTTGTCATATGTAAAGGTAAGACACTTGGACACATGCCAAGTTATGTCTTTTCTTTTATGCCAAAAACATGACTACAAGTTACGAAGGTGTATGAACCTCCACGTCACGGTGTAGGTAATAACGAGTATCGTTGATCGAAATCAAATAGAGTTTTAAAGATTTCCAAGGTGAAGGATTCAAAAGCGATTCCAGAAACGATACAAACAATAAGAAAGGTATTTGTAAACATGTTTTGCAAAGTAACAAATTTCCAATTGCAGATTGCATACGTAATTCATCAAACAATAGGATAGGTATTTGATAATACCTTTATTTGACAAAAGATTATTTAGGAAGACTATACTTATGGGTTTGATGATATCTCAAAATGAAAGTTGATAAGTAAGGAATAAATGATTCCATATAGCTAGATCAAATCAAAACATGAAGATAAAGGAAAAGAAATCAATTTAAGAATTTACATACTCCAAGCTCGGAATCAAAATCAACTTAGAGTGATCGGGTCTCCTTTCAAGTTCAGAGATCATGCTTTGGCTTGCTAGGTCGAAACACTAATCATTGTTTCACCCTTCAAGTTACTACATGTTTCTCGTCACTTGATTACAACCTTGATAAGTTGATGATCAAGAAATGTGAATAGTAATCAAGGTGTGGTTTTCACTCCTAACTTGATGGTGTACTCCCAAGGTATGACCACTAACTTACCAATCAAAAGTTCGATCCCCAACTCATTGTTAAGGATCCATAGAAATAAGACGAGTTAACTCACCATTAAGGTAAGGGAAATCACTCCTATCTTAACGGTGAAGTTTTACAGAAACAAAATATAACAAGACGAACTTCCTCATCAAAATACAGAATTCACTCCTACTTTAATGAGGTCGTTTTATTTGAGAAATACAATCCATGAAAATAAAATTATTCTCAAGGTATGGAACTCACGCCTATCTTGATGATTGAATTTCATAATAACAAGAAAACAATCGGAAATTGACAATGGTCACCAAAGTACGGGTTTCAACCCTATTTTGGTGAGATCAGGTCATTCATGAAATGCAAGTTCCAATGAGAATAATTGAAGTCAATCCTCAAGATAAGGAATCACCCCGATCCAGAGAATGAAATCTCCTAACACACACAATTGGAAACCATTTATCGAAACAAATAGAGAACCATCAAAGTAAGGGAATCACCCCTGTTTTGATGAGTTAGAATCATTTAGGAGGTACGAATGTTCTTAGTCATAGCTTGACTTACAAACTCTTGCATCTCCCATGGTGCAAACGGTACGAAGTTTGACTTAACAGTGAAAGGAAAAGGATATCAATTAGAAGTTCAGGAAATTTCAAGTTTCATCAATGTAACAAAAGAGAAAATCATGCTTACAAGCTTAAGATCAAAGTTCGAGACAACAGAATTTGTTATGGTGTTCACATCTTGGATGGCTTAAATCGGGAAGACGAAATCAAGGACAAGAATGATTCAATCATCATAGTGAGATGTGAACATTCGATTCACAATCAAAAGGAATACATGGACTTCTCAAGATATGAGGTCAGCCATAACCTTGTTGAAGACACGTGTGCTTATAAGTGGTAACAAAGTTATAATTAATTTATTCGATCATTGGGGTGAGTGACCACTTATAACATTTGAGTTAACAAATTAACATTCAATTAGCAAAGTATCCCGAGATGTAGGAATTCCACCTACAACATTGAATGTCTTTAGTTATGGGACACACCCTTAGGAAGGTTTGAAAACCATAAGTAACGATTTAAAGTTTTAAAGATCATTCGGTTTAGATTCCCAATATCTTTGGGTATAACAAGAGTCATGTACACATTGATCAAGGTATAGAAGTAGCTACATGAAACGCCTAATGTGTAACGATGTTTAAACGTGGGAGTTGAAAGGTAAGACGAGTTCAATATCACAGGAACATTATGTATGATAGGAATGAGAAGAAACCAGTTCAAGGAATCAAAGATTTTTAAGATATAAAGAGGATGGTTCCATTTAGTAACGCATTACCATTTGGAATCGTTGACACGTCAAGGTAAATTGACCCACTTGCCTTAGAGACTTGTGTATGTTGACCATAGTTTATCACTCATCCCAGAAATCCCCAGGTAAGCATAACTGGTCTCGCAATGAGATTTATACGATATGCTTGCCTTAGCCCGAAGGCCTTTTGCCAGGAAATCCAGATACAGGTGTCTATGGTCACACAAATTTCTTAGGTTCATGAAATCAAACCTTGATGAGATTTTCAATGATTAGACATAGAGTCTAAGGAATTAAACCCACGATAGGTAGTGTAGATTCCACACGACGTCGAGAATAAGTTAAGGAAGTGTTATTTGTCGGGGAGAGTCAAAGAGTCAAAGTTAAGTTTAGGGAGACAAGTAACTAAGTTTAAGCATACATAAGGCAATTCCTATGCTAAGGCATCAAGTTGCACAAAAGGCATAGCATTATGTAGCACGCAGACAATAAGTAAGCACAAAAATATAATGATCTTTCTATGAGGTTCATGCATAAGCTATAGTCTAGGTCACCATTTCTAATAACCTAAATCCCTATAGTTATGGGCTCTGATACCAATCTGTCACACCCCAACCTTGACGGCGGAAACGTCGAGGTGTGAGAGTTAAGATCGTTCACAGCCACATAACGCTAGCCCTAAATGTAAATATTATTATTATAAGTTGCAAATGCAATTACAATCATAAGTTTCAACATGAAATAAGTCAAAACATAAAACAAAAGTAATCCAAAGCTTTTCATTCTTTAATCTAGGTCCAAATCCTAGATTTATGCAAACTTCAAATGATGACTTCAAACTTGGCATTTCCTGAAACATGTTAAAAATAACGGGTCAACTATAAAGTTGGTGAGTTTCCAAGGGTTTAATATACATAATATCCCATGGGTTTTCAAGTAGCAATTCATGTCATAGGTTATGAGTTAGCAAGTTTATATAGCACATATAGTACAATCAAACCTCGACTAGATTATATGTTTATATGAGTGGCTAAGTGTACTTGGTTCCCTAGTGCACAAGCATACGGCTCCTAGGAGTCGGCAATACATCGACTTTAGCACCAAATAGGCTTGTCAGGCCCAAAGATCTAAGACGTCGCCAGGCTAGCAATAGTTAATGATTGTAAACAATATATGTAACTCTTATAAGACTTACAATAACACAAATAACCATGACAAAAATAAAAGTATGAATTGCATGTGTTTTTATAAGATCTAAACGTTTATAAGTGTATGTTGAATAATGTAACATGTTTCACCCCAAAACGGTGTGAAATAGCATAAAAAGGGGCAAGGAAACTCACTTGTCAAATAAGTATATAATGACGACTAATAAGAATAATAGTAGGCGTCGTTCCAACGTGAATCGTTACAAGGCACCTAAATATGTAAATATATATTCACAAGGTTAAAGTCTTAATAATAAGCTTTAATGTTTTAACGTGAACTAGGGTTTCAATTGGAATTGTGAGGTTTTGTCGAGTAATTAAATTTATAAAATGAAATTGTTTATATTTTGATTGAGTGGAAAGAATTATATCATTTAATCATTTTTAATATATAACAGTAATTATATTAGTTGATAAGGTTTAAATATAACATACAAATAAATCTTGTAAGCTTTAAACAATATCTAATAACGACTAAAATAACTTATTGATCAATAACACTTTATTAACCTAAACTACTAGTTGAAATACGTTTATGAGTAAACCTACAATAACTCCTGTAATAATTTGTGAATTTATAAAATATACATTTTATCATGATTAACTTATAATTAAAGATAATATGGAGTCAAGTAACAATTTAACGATTTTTAACTATTATTTAAAGTCTACTTTATAAAATAACTCAAAGTTTTACCCTTGTAATTAAATTGTGAAATTATAAGATAATTATATACATATATATATATATAATTACAATTATCATGATTATTATTAAAAATAATAGCTATTTATAATGTTTTATATAACAAATAAATTTACAGAAATTATTTGTGTAACATTTTAAATATGAAAAGTTTATAAAATTTGTTTTTATAATTTTTAAGGATTTTTCTGAATATTTTAGAGCTTTAAAAAGCTTTAAAAAAATTGTTTGAGGTGGCCCGGGGTCGAACCCGGGACCTCAAGAATAGCATGGGGCGCAGGAACCAGCAAACCAAGGCATACAACCGCGGTTTGATTTGGTTTTAAATCCTTTTAACTATAGTTACAAAGAAGTTCCCAATCCATATGAACCCTAGACTGATTTCGATTCAATCGAGCTTGAATTCGATGATGATTACAGAAATAAACATAGGGCTTTTTGTTCCCCATGTTTAATCGACATGTATATGTAAACAATTACCCATTTGATGTTCGATTGGAGGTACCCACTTCGAAGAACAACTCGCGACAGAGAAGGAATTGGCTCGTGGTGCAAACGATGGTAATAATCGAATTCCTTGTACAGGAATCTTATAATGAGCTCAAAGACGAAAAGCCCTCTGTTTAATTCGGGTTTCAAAACTCAGATCAAGGTATTCGCTCAAGTTGCAGGTCGCGATGGAGGAGATAATCGAACGCGGGTTTGTGTGATTCTCAGATGAAATTACAAGTAGTGATAGGTTAGGATTAGTTAAATGATTGTTTATGTCTGATTAATTTGATTATTATTGAGGTTTAATTGTCGAACGGTTAAAGAGTTGATGTCGCCGGTTATGGGTTTGATTAGTCTAGTAACCGACGTTTAAAGTCGATTAATTGATGCTCACGAGTTCGAAACATGTACTAGAAACGATTTGGAATGGGTTTTGGGGTTTAAAATAGGTGATTTTTGGGGTTTTAAAGGCGGCCGGAGCTCGGCCGGAGCTTGGCCGGAGCTCCGCCGGAAAATCGGGGGGTGAAGGGGGGTTGGGTTGTAACTTTAAAAGTTCACCTTTAGTCCCTGTAGTTTTCCTTTTATTATTTTTTGTTTAAAACTTTGTTTTAAGGTTTATAAATTTACAAAACTAACCCTTGCCTTTTAAATTAAAGTTTTATACTTTTTAAGTTTAATAATTTTTTCAAATTATTATTATTATTAACAATATCATTATTATTGTTATTATTCTTATTATTATTAACATTATTATTACCATAACCATTATTATTATTAATAATAGTAATAATCTCATTATTATTAATATAATAATAATTATATTTTTTTAAGTTATTATTACTTTAAATTTTAGAATAATAAGTAAACATTATAATTCTTATAATGCTATTATTATTCATCATTTAATTAATTTGTTAAACACCCAAATTAAGTGTAATAAATCCCCAATGCTTCAAAATAACATAAAATGTCCCTTTTAAGATTTAACAAGGTTAACTTTTAAGTTAACGAAAATACGAGATGTTACATTACATTTTATGCTCTATCTTTTAACTAATATTGCAGATTATAACACGGGCATTATCAGGTCCCACCTTCAGAAAATACAATGTGTGGTGGTCTCTTTCTGATTCAAAGTATGCTGGAACTGCATTATTTGTAAAGAAATGTTTTGCACCATTAAAGGTTTCTTCTAATCTAGATAGCTCAGGTACGCCACTCTCATACCCATAACTTATGTTGTTTTATGATAAATAAACATTTTACGGGCTAAATATCTGATTGTTGTTGCTGATGCGAAGACATATCATCAAAGTATTGTCATGCGTTGCGCAAATTAATGATAAGAGTTTCCAAACATGAAGAAGATGGTAGAGTTATTATAGCTGAATTTGAATCATTCCGGTTAATAAATACATATGTACCAAACAATGGTTGGAAAGATGAGGAAACCGCATTTCAAAGGAGAAGAAAATGGGATAAAAGAATGAAAGAATTCGTCTTGCAATCTACAGATAAACCACTTATTTGGTGTGGTGATCTTAATGTTAGGTACCGTTATTTTGCTAATTCTTTTCTTTAAGAGTTTTTTTTTGGTGTACAATTATACGTATTATTAGGCATATGCATGTCTTATCAGCCTAATTTGTCCCTTAGATTTAAAATGCTTCTTTTGTGAAAATCGAAAAGGGTCTTTACTATTGTGAAAATTTCAATGCTTTAGGTAGAAAATGGGTAACTTGGGATATATTGTTACATGATCGGTTAAATGGGCGTAGTTAAAAATCTTAAACATGCTTTTGGTGTAGTCACCCATAGCTTTGGAGCTTTGACTGAAGCTTATACGCGTGCCTTTGGTGGAGTTCATGTTTCACTAATCACTTATGTCTTCTTATATTGAATTTATTTTACTTCTTATTTTGTTTTTCTAATGGAGGGTTTAATTTTGTGTGGTCATGAAGAGATCGATGTCAGTCATCCTGATTTTTTTCAAAGTGCAAAGCTTAACGGTTATGTTCCTCCAAACAAAGAGGTTTTGTACTTTAACATAAAGACAATATTCTAGATAACGAGATGCATGTCAAAATTGGTTTTACATTTAATAATACACATGTTTCTACATATTTGACACTAATATTTTTAATTGTCAACTTTGTTTCTACAAGATCTTTTTAGAAATCTTCTAGAACATTTATAGACTGCTGATTTTAATTTCATAAGCTAACTTGATCTGTTAACTACAGGATTGTGGGCAACCAAGTTTCACCTTTTTTGAGAGAAAGCGGTTTGGTTCCATACTAAAAGAGTACGCATAATCTTTGCTGTTTTAGTGCTTCAGCATTTGAAATACCCCTGATCTTAAAAATAATAATAAAATGATACAAATATGTATATAGATTTCTCCACAAGGAATCCACAAGGAAAAAGATATGGAGCGTGGCTTTTCATGGTCCGGCCACCCTATCGGAAAATATGTCCTTTGTAACATCAAAAACATGTTTTCAGTTTATGATTGTGCATCATTTTCTCATTTTTACTACTATTCATATAAATCTTTACAGGTACCGTGGTAAAAGGATGAGAATAGACTATCTTTTAGTGCCGGAAAAACTTAAGGACAGAATCGTCAAATGTGAGATGCACGGGCAGGGGATTGAATTGGAGGGTATGGTCGGCGGTGGTAGCTATGTTGCTGGAGGCGGAGGTCGGTCTATGTTAGCAAGAGAACCGGTTTCAAAGCCCAAGAGAACCCTAAATTGTCTCCCCATGGCCATAGCAGCATGAGGGTAGGACCCATGGGTTCAACACTCCCATCTGAACACAACCCATCTCCCAATTTTCCTCATGACATCAACATGAGTGGTGGAAATGGTGGTGGTGGTGGTGGTGGTGGTGAAAGTGGTGGTGCAGTGACTACAGTCTCCATTACCACCATTAGAAGTGGGTCTGACTCTGTTGTGCAGAAAAAGAGAGGTAGGCCCAGGAAGTATGGTGGCCATGGGTCAATTATGGACCATATGGCTCCAGCTCTCACGCCTGCGTCTTCGGTTGGTGGTTCACCTGGTTCGGTCACACCGACCCCGAAAAAGAACAGGGGGAGGCCTCCTGGCAGTGGGAGGAAGCAAAGACTTGCCAATGTTGGTATGCTTGCTTGTCAAATTAACTTGCTTTAGTTATTGTTAGTTTGTATTCTTTTTCATAATTGTCAATTCATTGTTTAATTATATGAAATTTACTAAAGTTTCTTCCATGCATTATGTTTGTGTCTTTTAGTGGACCTTGTAGAAATTGGAAGTGCATGTGAAATTGTAAATGTGGATGCTTTTTCCCAACTAATGTGGTAGGGTAACTGAACAACATCTTAACTATTGATGGGATTAATTATTGCTCCATATATAACTAGATGCTACTTTTCATTTGGGTTATGTATGTGAGTGTATGTCTATGATTCTTGATTCAATCCATAAATTGGCAAACAGGTTTCTTCATGAAGTGTAATGATAGGCGATTAATATTGTAGGTTGATAAAGCATGATAAAAAGAAGTTTGTATATGTGACCATAAGCGCACATGTGCAAGTAGCCATTACTTTGAGACATCTCATATAGAAATTTGTTGAGTTAAAGGGGAGCTATATGTAATCTACATATAGTGAGAGACTCACATGCGTGCATAAGCCTTATTTATTTCTTCCTGTAACATTTTCATTTACAGGCCCTAGAAAACGAGATTGATGGTAATAAATTATAACTATACTATTTACATGAAAATCTATGTTATAACAATCTTTATCTTAAATCACAATGTTTTTAATATTCATGTAAACAAAGTTTGTGTTTTTGTCATAGCAAGTTATTAATTCTATCCTTACATTTTGATCTGAAGCTTGCTGTTTTGAGAATCGAAGTTTTCATTACCTAACCTACGGTGGTGGTTCTCGATGGGGAAACAGGGGTAGGTACGCTGAACCTTTTTCAATCCATATCATTTATCAATAATACACCATGTTTCGGTGTTTATGGTGTGTCTCTGTTACTTTTAGTTGATTGTTCGAAATTGTTGAGGTGTTATTTCTGTATGCTTCGGGTTTCTTGGTTATTGCTATGATGACTGTGGCTGAGTGGTTAATTGGCGTGGCATACTCGGTGACGGCAGGTGTGGTGTTCTACACCTGCAACCTGTGTTGCAGCCATGCTAACCGAAACCCATATCTGAGCCAAAAAAATTATTTTTTTAGAAACTAAACGTTAACTTAAGATCAATAATCATGTTCGCTTATGTCTTTTATTTAGAACAAACTCCGTCTTTCTTAAAAAAACCCATGATGGTAGAAACAATATGCATTTAACTGAGCCTTGGTTCGATTTCAGTTTTAAAGACGCGCAATGCGCGTCTGTGTATCATCCCTATTTAGTGTTAAAATTTGTTGTCTAGGTCTTTTTTCTTGTAATGGTTGTGATCTACTAATCTTTTTATGTTGATGAAGTAGCCATCGTCCAACATAATTGAATATCGAGGGCTTGGCATGAGATGTTCACGAGAGTCTTTCAGTGTTAACAAAATACACACACGTGCGGGATTTGAAAAATGGATAAAATATCATGCCCCATTCACATGTAGACATATAAACTTTTGAAAAAAGTTCAAATACAAAGTGTATTTTGCTACAAAGTGTGAGAAGACACAATGAGTCAAAAAAATACACAATTAGGCAAAAAAATACTGAAAAAAAAATTATATCTCACAATAAAAATCGAATTTCAAAAAAGTAATTCGGAGCTTTTGTTCCCCTAGTCGTCCTCAATAAGAAAAAAAAAATAAACGAAAAAATAAAAAAAATAAAAAAATTAATGTTTTTTATTGTGTCATTTATAAAAGACACAATAACTTCATTGTGTCATTATGAAAGACACAATGACGTCATTGTGTCAATATAAAAGACACAATGACGTCATTGTGTCATATAATAACACAATGAAAAAAATTATTTTTTATTTTTTTCTGAAGGAGGACAACGAGATAAACAAGGCTCCGAAGTGTTTTTTTTAATTCGATTTAGATTGTGAGATATAATTTTTTTGTGACTTTTTTAGTCTTATTGTGTCTTCTCACACTTTATATCAAAAATACACTTTGTATCAAAAATACACTTTGTAAAATAATCCCACCCTAAACTTTTTATCATTTTCATCATGATTGATCTTCGAATATTCAAGATTTTTGTTAATGGGTAGGTCCAGCCACCAAAAAATCATGATGATGTATATCGTGGGATTAAGAAATTAATAATAACAAATATAATCACTTTAATCATGCGTCAATCTAACTCATGTTAAAAGATTAAAGCAATTTTTAGCCCTACGTACTAAGATTTTTATGTGATTAAAAAACAATAAAAGAATGTATATATTGGTTTTTACCAAGGTTTGTTTCTTTTGTAAATCAAACGGTAGAATTAAAGATGTTTGAGCAGTTACGCGCCGTCTTTTTTGGAAACAATTTGGCTTCTTTAAAAGTCAATTTCTTCGAATGGAGATCTCTTTTAGGTCGTCGTCCCAACAAATGTAGAATTAGATAAAAGAAACATTCATGTGATCTCTTTTATGCGACCTGTGCACTCACTTGGAATCCATGGATCACATGCTTATGGAGTGTCAACGTGCCGAGGTGTGGCAAGGGGTGTCAACCGGCCGAGGCGTGGCAAGGGGTGTCAACCTGCCGAGGCGTGACAAGGGGTGTCAACCTGCCGAGGCGTGGCAAGGGGTGTCAACCTGCCGAGCGTGGCAAGGGGTGTCAACCTGCCGAGGCGTGGCAAGGGGTGTCAACCTGCCGAGGCGTGGCAAGGGGTGTCAACCTGCCGAGGCGTGGCAAGGGGTGTCAACCTGCCGAGGCGTGGCAAGGGGTGTCAACCTGCCGAGGTGTGGCAAGGGTGTCAACCTGCCGAGGTGTGGCAAGGGGTGCCAACTTGCCAATGAGGTGTGCGGCATGCCTTATGTGCTCAATCAACTTTTGTTTAATAAGTAAAATAGAGATAATATATGATTAATTTAATAAAGATTATATTTAACATATATTTTATTAAATTAGTCACTCCATCTCTATCATAGACTCTTTCTTTGTTAATCGATCATATATTCTCTCTATTATATCTTAAAATGTAAGCTAAACATAATTACCCAAATATTTATTGAATAAAAAAATGTTGTATTCTGATGAAATACTTTAAACTTTGAATGATTAAAGAGATTATTATAATTTAACCTATTAGCCATTCAATATTATAATTGCATTTTAATCATTCGAATGTTATTAAACATTAAAAGATAGTTAGTTAGTGACAATTAAAAAGCTATCAAACATGATGTAAAACCAAAATGAACATTTTTGAGGATTGTCTTTAGAAGACACTCTTAACAGCCTCTTTGTTTTCTCATACTAAAACCAAACAGAGAGCAATCCAATACAGACGGAACACAATAACAATCCTACACTCTCACTTCTACTTCATCTTCACATTCCCCCCGGCGTCGAAATAGCAAGCTCCGGCAAACTTAAACACTCCCCACCATCACCGCCGCCGCCGCCGCCGCCGTAATGACCACCATCTCCGACGCCGGAAAACGGCCACACCCCTCTCCCGAACGCAAATCCCCCATCATCAAACCCCCCAACCCCAAACCCTTGAGCACTGTTCAATAGCGACGTAAAGCTCTCACACATCCCGTCGCCGGAAAATCGCAACGTTCCGCCGTAATCTCCGGCGAACGGGAACAAGATCGGTGCAGCAGCTGATACTGGAACCATGTGACGGAATTGATCAAGCGTTGAGTTGTAGTGACTATTAGTGGTGGTGGTGGTGGTGAGACGAGATCGTTTAGCGTTTCTCCGGCTGCCACCGCCTACGGGGATGTCACGGAGAGTGCCGCCGTGAGTCCAGTACCGCCGGCAAGACTTGCAGAAATGACGAGGCTGGGAGAAGTTGTAGTTGTTGTAGTAGCAGAATTTGGTGTTGGTGGAGTCGCAACGGGGGCAGGGGAGGTGTTCGGGCTCAGGCGGCGGTGCAACGGCGGTACTTCCGCCGGTGTGGTGGGGCTTTGCGGTGGTTGTGCGACGGTGATCGAATGAATCGTATGGCATTTTGAGAGTGTGGATGGTGGGATGATGGTGGGTTTGTGGGGTTTTATGGGCGAAAGAGAGAGAGTGTGTGTGAAGACTTTATCAGAGATGTTGAAATTACAGAAGAGAGTGTGAATTGTGGGCTCAACAACCAACCTTGAACCTACTCCATTATTACTCATTGTTGGGTTTAACATGTTTACTGCACGCTAACCAGATACGATGTCCGTACCAGACATAGTATTATTATGTTGATACTTTGTATGTTTCTATTATCGAGGTTGCTGAAAGAGGTGTTAAACGGATCGAGTTGGCATCTTGGTAGGTTGATGGGTCTAACCCGACATGAATTCTAACATGATCTGAATTTGAAAATGATGTCAAACACGTGAACTCTTACATGACATGAATATTCGTAAGTTGAGTTGATACGAACACAGACCATTCGACCTGGATTTTTGGAACTAACATTTTTTTTTTCTTATAATACTTTAGAAAAAAAACTATAAAAATGACAACTCACATGTTCATTTAACATACATTTAAAGTTTCTACTAGACGTCTAATATACATTAACTCGCCATAAGTGAGGCTCAAATGTTGACCTTAGTGAAAAGTTTATCACTTTAGTTTTAGAGTTAAATGCATTTTACAATCCCGAGGTTTCATATAAATTGTCATTTGAATTAAAAGTTTAAATTTTGCCATTTGCATCCAAAAGTTTCACAAAACTTGTCATTTGAATCCACTTAACTACTCCTAATTAACGGCGTTAAGTTTTTCCGTAAAGTTTCCTAAATTAGAGGTATTCTAGTCAAAGCAATTACAAAATAAAAAATCAACTCTACGTGGTAAGTTTTAAGCGTTCAGTCTCATTTGGTAATTGATAATCACCATTAGCCTTTCTTTCGTTTAATCAAAAAGTCATCTCTGGACATCATATTATAAAATAAAATATAAGTATAACTAATTAAAAATTGATTTATTTCTAATTTTATAAAACATTCAAACAAAACTATATATAAATAAACAAATAAGTCATATAATATAAACTATTTGAATTATAACAAGTAAAGACAAATTATCATAAAAGTATAAAAACAATTATAGAATAATATTAATTGTCCATTAACAATAATCATAAAACATCAATCATCGTAATCACAACTAAGCTTCAAACCAAAAAATCTATGCTTAGTTAATAAAACAGGTAAAAGTAACACAATTACTAAACCAAATATATTAACAAGACAAAATAATAAAATATGATTATAGAGTCAAGTCATAACTACAATTATCAAAAGAGGCTTAACATATAATAACCCTCACGTGAGTTAGTTTTTTATTTTGTAATTTTTTTAATTAAAATAACTCTCGTGTTGGAAATTTAATGGAAAAAGTTAACCGTGTTAATTATGTGTAGCCAAATGGATTCAAATGACAATTTTAGTAAATCTTTGGATGCAAATGGTAACATTTTAAACTTTTGGATTCAAATGACAGTTTTTATGAAACCTCAGGGACGTAAAACGTATTGAACTCTTAATTTTAAATCTAAACTATGTTTTACTGTACTTTAAATCTAAACTATGTTTTACTTAACCCTTAATTTTAAATCTAAACTATGTTTTACTGTACTTTAAATCTAAACTCTGTTTTACTTAACCCTTAATTTTAAATCTAAAGTATGTTTTACTGAAACGCATTTAACTCCTAATTTAAAATCTAAACTATGTTTTACTGTACTTAACCCCACCCACCAAAATGGGCATTTGATTATGTAAAGGAATATTCAGTTACAGACTTACAGTCTCAAGAAAATTAGTAAAGAAGTGAAGAACCATGGATGAGTGAGCTTTGGGGCAGACCGGAACGAGTACATAACATGACAACTCATAATGATTGCAGATTGTATCCCAAGAGGAACCACAATAATGTAAGTTATCTTATGTACGTGTGTGTACATTGTTCAACTCCATACTTGCAAAGACATCCCGACTCCACTCAATTACTTAACGTTTTTTTTTTTATAATTCCAGTGTATTTATAATCCGGTGGCATTTGTTTTTTTTTAACGACAGGGTTAGTGGTTAGTACACCAAGTTAGTAATTATTCGTCAATACTAATGATTGAAAATTGGATCTCCAATAGATGCAAAGCCTCTCATCTCCCTTTTGACCATTAGACCAAAAGATAATTGGTTTTAAGAATATTGTTTGAATCTAAATCCTTACGGTTACAAGAGTAGGTGGTATTAATAACTAAAAAGTTATTTTTAAGCTAAACTAATTTTTTAAAAAGTTACAAGCATATAATATATACACACACAAGTCATCGAATAATAAACCCCCTCAACATTGAAAGCATAAACACATTGGATTGTAAGGACACGTGTAATAAATATCGAGTTTGATTAAAAAATATTTTACGTAGGTGTCACCTGGATATACCTTATAATCACACGTAAATTCCCTAAAGAGAGTAACGGTGTAGTGTGTGTGATCAACTATTTATTATTTCTTGTGATGATCAACATTAGTGTTTAAATATATAAAGTACGAGCTTTAGTAAACACATGTATTACACGAATTAAATAATAACATATTAAATAAATTAAACTTTTATTTATTATAAAATGATATTGGTAAAATATGATTCAAATCTTCATTAATATAAATAGAATTACAAATTTTTTTTCAAAATAAACGTTTTAAAAAAATATCATTTTTAAAATTTCTTGTTATAACTCTTAATTTTAATTATTTATAAAAAATATTTTAAATTTTTTTTTTTGAATATTTCATATTTTTAAAAAAGGTAGATGTTTTAGAAAAAAAATATTTTATAAATTTCTTTTCCTTATAAGTAACATTAATAAAAAGATTTCTTTTCATTAATTTATTAAAAATCTAATTTAATGTAACAAATAATTAAATAATACTATTAGTAATTAATGTGATTATTTAATAGTAGAAAGAAACGATAAAATTTTGATAAGGAGAGTGTGATCTTATCATGCGTCACTCTTATTTACCATTTTATTAGATTGAAAAAATTTATTTAATCTAAAAATTAAAAGAATTAAAAAACTACAATAATGAAAATAAAATACATTAACTAAGAAAATATCCATGTGAGCCTCACCAATTCTTTTGTTTGGCCGGGTTATAGATCGTCGAATACTTTCCTACTTTAAGATGAATGTCTGGTCATTTCGAACTAATCATGGGGATGTTTGGACATTTGCCCAACTGAAATATGTGTAAATTTGGTTTAGATTTGGATTCATTTAAGGTTGGCAACAATTTGATGAATCATACAGTTTTGGTGGGGTCAGTTGATTGCTCGAACATGGGTCCTTTCGCTTGTAATTTGTATGGATACATCTTGTAAAGCCTAGTCAAAATTAGAAATCATTTCTAGAAGAGTTAGATTGCAAGAAAATATGTTTCAAAATATTAATGTTATGTGACAATCATATTATCGGAATTTACGTTTAAAACTTGGTAATGGGACATTATTGGTGATGGATTAAAGCCGAGAAGTTAAATTGTGGGTAACTTTATGATGAATTACCGATAAGTCTTTTAATATTTTAAGATAATAATAAACATGTTTTTGACGGGTTCGTCACCAATTCTCCGTTAATTACTTTCACCGGAAATTATCTCTTAATAATATCTTAGTTTTCTAAAAGTGATTGTATATACTACTATTTCTTCGAGTAATATTAGTGTGGTGAGTAATGAAACCCAGCCTGTGATTGTATATCAAATTTGTGGAGTTAGTTTTTTATCTACAATTTTTAAAATTTTCAAACCTTCTAGATGATTTATATATTAAAACCTTATTAAAATAACATGAAGTATTTAATTTACAATAAAAAAATCACCCATGAGCTCAAATGTTTGATAACGATGGACCTATCATTTTATTTTCTTTAGAAAAAAAATAATAAGTTGAAAGTCATCAATAACTTTCACACTATATTTATTTATGGGTTATATATGCTATAAAATTCTGTTTAAAGTTTCAAATATAAATAGGGTGTTATGGTCTATGACTCTATTCGGGCTGCACAATGCCACAATGCACACACGCATCGGTCAACAATATATCAATTCTTTGATTTTTTTTAGGAACACAATCTTTTTAAGCAAAAGGTAAATCTTGAAAACATAATAAATCTTCCAAAAATTCTTTTCAAGCAAAAAGTGAATTTTAATCAACGGTCTTCAAAAGCCCCTGGTATTATTATATATCTTAACAAAGATTGTTCCCCTTGCAAACAAAGCAATTCAATCACCGATTTCACCGAAGAAGAACAACAACGCCTCTATCAAATATTATTCAAATCAATCACCACTGAAGAATCGCTAAGATGTTCTTCATGTTTCACGAGAATCCATTGTTCTAGGGTTCAAGACCCATACTTTGCTAAATATCAATCGATTTTAGGCGAGAATCATCACAAATCACCAGGTGCGTATACCAGTTTCTCTCTTTATCTTCAGCATATAATGCAATGTTGTCAAACAAATTCGATGATTTGAAACTCTCTTGTTGATTCTTGTTGCTATTTAGTTTCAGGCTCCTTCTGGTACTTCTTTTGATCTAAAGGGGTATTGAAACGCATTCTACCTACGACACAGATCCCGCAGGTACCCTAAAATTAACCATTGCTTTTGGTAAATGTCACTTTGATTATTAATGATCTAAAGGGGTTCTTGAGTCTGATAACATGCATATATTTTGCTTTCAGGTGTATTGGACTATCGTGTAAGGTGTCAAGTGGATTCCAGAATTAGGGTTATAACTATCTAATTCTTCTGTCACAAGGTATGAATTATTTTTCTTATGTTTTTTGGTTTAAGTTTTATTCTCCTGAATTTGTCTTTACATACTTGTTTGTTAAATTTGTTTAAATGATTAATATGTTATATATATGCCTTTACTAATTGAGAAAATAAGTTTTTTGCATATAAAGATACGACCAGTTTTTATGATGGTGTTATTTTCAATAAACCATTTTCTTAGTAATTTGACGACTTTTACTTAACTACTGTCTTTTATATTGACTAATTTTTTTTTTACCGAATATTATTGGTATGGTTTTTACTTATAGAAATACCACTACGAGAACACCTACTCGTCCTTTTCAACCTGTCATGTACCTTAAGGCTTGTAATTTCATGTTGATTTGGTGGGACTGTGTTGTTGTTGAAATGCTAAATCTATAAGTATTTACATTGTCATTACATATATTTTTTAACCGTGTTAGTTTTTAATCCAACTTTTTTATTGGTAATTTGATATATTGTTTTCTTTTCAATCTGTCTATGATATTGACTAATTTTTTATTTATCTTATTTTATTGGTATGCTTTTTACTTATAGAAATACCACTACTGGAACACATACTTGCCCTTTCAACCTGTCATGTACTTTGAGGCTTGTACTTTCAGGTTGATTAGTGTGTTGTTGTCGAAATGGTAAATCTATAGGTATTTGCATTGCCAATACATATAATTTTCTAACTATGTTAGTTTTTCATCCAACTTTTTTATTGGTAATTTGATATATTGTTTCAACTTTACAATCTGTCTTTGATATTGACTAATTTTTTTTATTTACCTTATTTTACTGGTAGGGCTTTTACTTATAGAAATACCACTACGTGAGCACCCACTCACCCTTTTCAACCTGTCATGTACTTTGAGGCTTCTACTTACAGGTTGATTAGGTGCAAGTGTGTTGTTGTCGAAATGGTAAATCTCTAAGTATTTGCATTGCCACTACATATTTTTATAACCATGTTAGTTTTTAATCCAACTTTTTTTATTGGTAATTTGATATGTTTGTTTCAATTTTTCATTCTGTCTTTGATATTGACTACAATATTTTATTTACCTTATTTTATATGTATGGTTTCTACTTATACGAGAACACATCCTAGCCCATTTCAACTTGTTATGTACTTTCAGTTGATTTGGTGCAAGTGTGTTGTTGTTGAAATGGTAAATCTATAAGTCGTTGCATTGCTACTACTCCATTTTTTTAACTATGTTATTTTTAACTTTTTTTTTGGTAATTATGATACACTGTTTCTTGTTTACATTCTGTCTTGGATGTTAGACTAATTTTTTTACCACTAAGTTAGTTTTACAATTACGATTACAAGAACAACTTTTGTTAGTTTTTGTTAACTTACATGTGTCCTTAACTTTTGTTATTCTTTTTTATTCCAACTTTCATACATATTTGATTTTGGATTTTAGTTATGGGATAGTTTTTACCACAAATGATTATGTTATTTTTTTTCATTGATTAGTTACTTTTGACTTGTTTTTCTGCATGTGAATTCGCTGTTGGTGGTTTCTTTGAGAGTCTGCGTTCAACAAGATCAAGTACCAGGTAAACTTAACTCATACTACTAATGCTAGTGTATTAGCTAGTTTCATCAGCATAACCTTCACTTTCCACTCTGATTACTTATGTTGATCTTCATATTCTCACTTATAAGATCATTCTTCATACTATGTTTCATGGTTATATGGCAGCAAGCACATAGCATTAATAATTAAAATGTAATATAATGTGTAAATACTTGCATGGACCAAATGCTGAACTTGAGTGAGGTTTAATTTCGAGTAATTGTAGTATATGTAAGATATCATTTAATTTCGACTATTGTTTAATGAGGCATGGTTTATGGTTCTGAAACCCACCTTTGTTTTTCCAGATTTGTAAGTAGTTGGCTCGTTGAATTCTTAGAAAATTTTATAATCTTGAATATGATGAGTTGGGTTGGTCCGTGCAGGGCACTGGGTCTATTTGATGCTGGGTGTAAGCTATTTTGTAGTGCTTCTTAAGAACCTGTTCATCCTGTCGGATTCTTTGAAGGTGCTAGCACTGTTTGAAAGTGGTGTTGGAGAAAGAGATATGAAACATGGGATCTCTGCGAGGTAAGTGTAATGTATAACTCACACTCCTTACTTTTCTGAAACCGGTAATGACCATAACTGTGCTAAATTGAAGTCTGCATATAGGGTTTTTATGTCATATACATCCAATCACCTACTGCAAAATTCCTTGATGTCTTATGCAGATCTGCTAACTGTTTTGTGTTATTTTCAGCTCCTGTTAAGTGGGTTTTAGGAAATGTATTCACTTCCTCCCTAGCTATCAACCTCCTATCCGCTATCTTAACAATACTATCACCTGCCGGATATATAAGATGCAAGAGAGGAGGTTGCGTATAGAAGATTTCAAAAGGAGTCATTTCTACAGCTGTTTGATAACTTGTATTGCGCCAAAGTTCCGGTAAGGCACCTATTGAATCCATTCCTTAGGCTTCTCACAACACATATACCTTTAAGGAGTTCTCCAAGCACCTATTGCAAACTTCTAACCATGTGTTTGGGGATATTAGGAACTAGAAAGGTTTTGATCCACTCCTTGTAATTTTTGAAGTCATTAGCTTCGTTCAAATCATGCTTAGTTGCTTACAGAAGCTTTATCACATCCTTAGCATGGCAATATCCTCTTGAGCCCTTTGGGAATCAGAAGTGGTTGTAACAACCTCGGATAAGTTGCATTATAAGCTTTTGCTTTGCTGGCACACATGACAATTATTCATATAAACCTGAACAACATCTTCAGTTTTGACCAATAGAACAATCTTGTGACCTTTTGAATTGTAGCATGAACTCTAGAGTCTAGAATATCCACCTTGACATGAATTGTGTGTCCATTAGAGCTTCCAAGAAACCTGAATAGAACTTACACAGGTGTATGAATGTTAGAAAGTGCCTATTGCAATAACATTTGAGTCAAGGGTCTAGCTATCTTTTCATAGTTTTGCACAAGCCTCCTGTAAAGACCCAAAATTTTTTTAAGATCTTTGCTGTTCTGAGTTATGCCTACCATTGAGTCGCTCTCACTTTTGCGTGATACTCGAAGCTTTGAATGGCTCTTGCCTAGCTTCCTTCCAGTGATTAGAGTCTTCATTTTGCAGTTTTGAATCTTGCTCTCTATTTCTGCTAATATTTCACATCTTTCTATTTATGGTTCTTATGGAGCTGAGTTGCTACTCCTTTAATGTGCCCTAAAATATAGTTATAAGCTTAGCATTCTGACATGTAGCATCTTCCGGTAGGGTATTGTACCACTTAACCAACCATTTGATACCCATTGATGAGTTGCCACTTCATTGTTTTATGCTTAATAAAAGTTGTGTATCAATCACACACTAATTCTTTTAGAGTGCAAGGCCTGTTTTGTAGTTGTATCGTAGACTATTGTGTGTAAGGCTATAATTGGATTCACAAATGAGGGCTGTCACTTCCCCTTAATTACCTAGGTCCGATTTTATTTGCTCGTTTTTGTAGTGATTTGTAAGAACAGCTCCAACTAATTTTGCAGAAGTAAGAGATGGAGAAGAAAATAATTAGAGCAGAAGATAGTTGTCATTCGTGCAAATACACACTATTTACACTCACTTTCTACACGTGCTCATTTGATTTCTTTGACGCCCACTGATTAAAATTTTTGTTGAACTAACCGACTTTTTTTATCTCTAAAATTTCTTTTAACTATCTACTAACTAAAGTGACACATATCAATGCTTCCTCTACAGAAAGCGCCTTTATCCCAAGGATCAAATCTAAGGTTATAGGCTTAATGTTCTCTCATGTAGCATCCTCAAATAGAGTATTCTCCTACTTAGCTGGTCATTCATATTAGATATTAGGTTTATTAGTATGAGCCCACGTGCCCATTAGGTATCTAGGATTTGCATTCTTATTCTATATATTGTGATCTTTTATTCACTAATATCAATGGAGTCTTTTACCCTCTGCATTTGTTTTTGTTTTTTCCTTTGACTATTCTCTTCTCCGGTATCACCTTTCTTCCTTATTCTTTGTTTACCTGTCGGCAGTTGCTTTCCGGTGGCTCTACATTGTATATCAAAAGGTTCTTCCTTGTTTTTTTTTGTTTTTTTTCTGATTTTGGGATGGGTTGCAATTCATGTTAATTTTAGTTTGATCATTTACTTGATTTGTTTTTTTGTCGAATCGTTAACCTAATTGTTCATTTTGTGGGTTTTGGCTATTTTAATTTATTAGCATGTTTGATTGTGCTTGCTTGCATTTGCCTGGTTTGACAATGTTGATGGTGTGCTATGAATGTTGGTTATACACTTCCACTTTGGTATATATGCACCTGCAAGTTGTAATTAATTATACTTTATGTTGTTTGAACTGATGTATGTGTATATTACTTATGCGTGCAACTTGATTGCTGTCAAATCGTCTTTTTTGGTTAATTTACATGTCGGGCTTTGTTTGCAAATTTTGATTACATAAATGATTTATAGGGTGGTTTATTTTCTGAATGAATGTATGTCTATGTGTATTGTTTATGTTGCTTCTCTTGACTATTCTTTTGTGCTTTGCTTTTTATGCATTGCTAGTCCTACTTGACTATACTGGTCATTGTGTGAGGATTTGTAGTTGTGAGTTTGTTTGTTGACTTTAACTTGGTAATTAGATTAACTTGATTGGTGTTTATTTGTTTTATTGTGAATTGTGGTTCGGTTAATTGGTCATATGGTCTATAAGGTTATTCCTTAATTTAAATGCGGATGTGTATCATTTCAATGTCTGTATGTTACTTAGACTTTGTACGGTGTTTATACGTAGATTTTGTTGGTTTTGTAGATGTTATTTTTGTTAATGTGTAGACGGTGTTCTCCTTTTTAGGTTTTGTTTTGATTTTGTAAAATGGTTTTTGCGGATGAAGTTAATGTGTAGATGGTGTTCTCCAATATATATGCTTATGTTTACTTTAGTATTGCTTCCTTGTTTCCTTGTTGCCAAAGAAGAATGAGAATTGATAAAGTTTTCTTGGGTTTTTCGCTTCAATAGCAGAAGCAAAGAAGTCAAATCAATGCAGCTTTCGTGCTCAAGATCCTATCCTCTTGCATTTTGACCATTCGTTTTGAGCCTCCAATTCTTTTAGAAATGCTAACGAGGTTCAATGATGCCGACGAAGTCTCGTCCATTAATCTATTTTTTTTTCATTGATGTTATATTTGTGAAAAAAAGACAAGTTAATCCTTATTTGATATGTGTACGTGTATCATTTGAATGTTATGTAGTTTTTTGTTTGTATAGTATTGATATGATAGAGTATGTTGGTTTTGTAGTTAATGACTTTGTTTACACCTCTGTTTAGATGCCTGCACAATTTTGAACGTCTATGTGTGATATATTTGTTTGTACGATTGTGTTTGTTGGTTTTGCAGTTATTGACATTCTTTATATAATTTTGGTTGTTGATGTGGAGATGGTGTTCATTTTGGGTTTGCAACTGTTTTAGATGGCTAGTTTTTGTGTTGTATTTGTGAGGTATTTTTTCTCTAGATTTTATATTGTTTCTTTGTAGGGTATGGTGAGAATTTATTTGAGATATATATTTTTTGTTAACTTTTGGTTTAGCATAATGAACATACATTGAGCATCTATATGAATGTAATCCCTTGCCTCAACTCAGCACAAAACGAAACCTTACATCGCATGTAACATGCGAGGGTGAAATTAGTAGTTTTTTATTAGGTAAGGGTTAGAGCTAAATTAGGATGATATTTTCCTAATATAGTCTAGTGAATATATAGAGGTGGCATAAAAATGGGGTTTGGACCTGGTACGGTAGTACCCGATGGGAGGTGTACCCGGGTTGGACCTGTTTTGGAACCAGTTTAGATTTTGAGATTTTAGTGACCCAACCCTAACTGAACCCGGCCTGGTCCCGAGTTGAACCCGGTATTGGACACACGCACAGAAAAGAAAGAAGAAGAAAAAAAATTAAACTCCGTATTGGACCCGGTTTCGAACCCGACCCCATCTGACTCGGGTATAGCGGGTAGGGTTTTCATACCTGGTAGTGGGTGAACCCGACCCGGGTTCATACCTGGTTTCGCCTCAACCCGGGTACAAAAACCCGTTGGGCCGAACCCGATTTGTACCCGGTTTCGGGTACGGCCCAAAACCCGTTTTGCCCACCTCTAGTGATATATAACAATTAAGTTTTAACTGCATTTATTTTTTAGGCTGATTCCTAAGCATCCCTTTAGTAAGTTTGTCCGATGCACTAGCATCACATCTTGTTTATATGTCTCATTTGATTCACATAATACTTTGAAATTAGAATTGAAATTAGAATTGAAATTAGAATGTTTTCCTAGAAATTATGTTTGGTTGACACGTCAAAATGGAATTGGAATGTTCTCTTGCAAATTCCTTCATTCATAGAATTTCAACATATTCCTTCACTTATTTGATGGAACTTCTACATTCTAATGGAATATTACAAAATGACTCAACATCTCTTGCATCTTTAAGCAAATAGTCCTCCTAACTAGAAGTCCTTGAAGTCCATTCATACACACTAGAAATCGGAAGTTGTACCTTCTTTTTCAACAAAATCTAAAACAAATGAGACTTTCAAATGTCATAATAAATGAATTACATTTACAAAACAAACTTTAGAACCTTAATCGTAATTCATTAATGACTAAAATTATAATAATATAAAAGGTAATTAATGATGGTGTAGTTTCAGTTGAATCCGAGCACATGGGTTGGTGATGGGAATAGAAGCATGTTGGCTAAAGTCGAAGGACCATTTACGTCATTTATGTTACTCTCTTAGATTATTGGATTAAGTTTCTTTTGTATAAGATATGTATCCATTGCTGAATTCTTGAAGAGATAAGGATTCTAGTATCCTTGTTAACCAAATTAGGGTTAATCAAGCCTATATTTACACCTATCAAGATGTAATATGTGTATGAGTTGTAACTAAGACAGTGTTTGATTTGAGCTGATTGGGCTGACTAGGTCAACGGGGCAGCCTGTTTGATTTCTATTTCCGTTCAGCTGACCGAGTCTCCCCTAGCTGACCCACGCCTAAAAAATCAATAAGCTGACCCAATCCCACAACCCCATGTGCCTCTCTTCTTGAAGAAACGACACCCACAACCACAACGATCGGCGGCGACCAGGCTACCCGCAACCCCCCTCGGCGATCGGCGACCAGGCTACCCGCAACCCCCCCGACAACCGGCGACCAGGCTACCCGCAACCCCCCTGCGCCTCTTCTTGAAGAATCGACACCCACAACCACAATCACAACCCCCTGGACGACCTGCTGTACTTCGACACCCACAACCATCGGCCACAACCACCGGCGCATCTTTGACCTGCTGTACTTTGACACCCACAACCACCGGCCACAACCTCGGAAGTAACTTTCTCTCTATGAATTTCTTTCTCTCTTTCTTTCTCCACTAGCTGTGAATTTGACTGTGAATTTTGCTCTATAACTTTGATTCTCTTTATGATTTGGCTGTGAATTTGGTTGTGTATGTAGATGTATATATTAGGATCTATGTATAGATTGAAGGAAGATTTTGGGATTGAATCTTGGTTGTGTATGTAGATGTGAATTTGGCTGTGAATTTGGTTATGTATGTAGATGTGTATATTAGGATCTGTATATATATAGATTGAAGGAAGATTTTGAGATTGAAACAGTCAATATGATTATTTTTTTCATTCAGCACAATCAGTCAGATACTAAATCAAACAACCATGTTTCAGTCAGATGCAGACTCAGTCAGAACTTCTAACTAGGTCAGCTTCTGACTCAGTCAGATCATACTCAGTCAGCAGTAATTAAACAGCCCTTAAGTTTTTCGAGTGAGTTTTTATATATATTTAAACTCAACAACCTTTTCAAACTTCAACCAATATAGAGCAATAAAAAGAGTAGAGTTACTCCATGGCGACTTGCGTGGACCAATTGCGCAGCCAACCATAGTAGGTAATGAATATATATGTTTCTAATTATTAACGATTATTCACGATATAAGTGGTCTTTTATGTTGAAAAGGAAAGATAATGCCTATGAAGTATTCAAGACTTTCAAAATAAGTATGGAGAAAGAAACTGATTGTTCAATCAAGACTTTTCGAGCGAACTGGGGAGGGGAATTCACTTCTAATGAACTCAAAAGGTTTTGTAAAAGAAGGAATAAATCGACATCCAACCGCTTCTTACAAACCACAACAAAACGGTGTGGTGGAGTGGCGAAACCGAAACCCTCATGGTGATGACAAGAAGCATTATGAAAGCAATGGTCGTGCCAAACTACATGTGGAGGGAAGGGGTTCGACATACAACTTGCTTAATCGTGTTCCAACCCTAGCCCTTGTCAAGCAAACACCATACGAAGCGAACCATGAATGAAAACCTATCCTCATGCCATTTAAAAGTTTTTAGGTGTCTCGTTCTTTCAAAAGTCTCAAAGCCATATTTAAAAAAGCTAGATGATCGTTCACAAACTCTAATACATCTTGGTACCGAGCCTAATTCTAAAGCCTATCAATTATACGACCCAAAATATCAAAAATTAATGCGAGTCGAGATGTAGTTTTTGCTGAAAACAAAGGGTGGAATCTATTTCAAAATAAAATCACCCATAGTTAGGATTCGTTTAATGTGACTTGGGGGAAGATGTCAACACGAGTAACAATCATGGAATCACAAGTCGAGCAGAAGCTACAACTTTTGCATCTGATGAAACAACCTTAAAACTCTATGTTCTAGATGAACGTTTAAGGAATATGTCAAGAACCAAAAGTCTTTCTTGCTAGAAGATGATGAACCCAAGACATACGATGAGGCGAAACATCACAAAGAATGGATACAAGAAATGAAAACGGAAATCCATTCCATGAACAAAAACAGAAAATGGAACCTTCTTGAGCTTCCTTATGGTAAAAACCAATAGGTCTCGAATGGGTGTTCAAGCTCAAAAGAAACCCCGAAGGATCGATAAATAAATACAAGGCTCGCCTTATGGCGAAAGGGTATTTTCAAAAACATGGTGTGGACTACGATGAGGTGTTCGCACCCGTAACTCGTGGAGACCGTTTGGTTGATAATAATATTAAGCGCCTCCAAAGGTTGGGAATTACATCATCTCGATCTAAATTTGCCTTTTTGCCTTTTTTACGGACACTTGGCAGAAAAAGTATTTGTTGAACAACCTACAAGCTTCGAAAGTAAAGGAAAGAAGCACATGTACTATAAACTTGCAAAGGCGCTATACGGCTGAAAACAAGCCCCACGGGCTTGGAACTCAAAGTTAGACAGTATTTTCAAAAACTTGGGGTTTCAAATATGTGCTCACGAAAGTGCAGTTTATGTTAAAGTTTTAAAAGGCTCAATCTTGATCATAACGGTATATGTTGACGACTTGCTTATTACTAGAACCGAGACAAAGGCAATTCAAGAACTCATGAAACAAATGGAAGCTAGTTTAAGGATTGAATCCATAATTATGTAATCTATAAAGGATAAAAATATATAATTTACTCTTTTAGATACAATTACGAACACATCATCTTTGTGCTACACACACCAAGTCTTCATGGCAACAATTTGATAATTTTAAATTATAAAGTATTCTCACGATTTTAGCTTCAATTAATATAGAATTTCGTTTAAAATTTATAAGGCTAGGGGTAGTGGTATGTGAATAATGAGTGGCCATGGCCACATAGGGTGGGCATAACCGAAACACCACGTTGCCGCTAGTGATAGGAAGCATGAAGGAGTATCATATCGCGTGAGTGTGGTCATGAGTTTGATTAAAAAATGTTACGGGTCACCCTCACTTTCACGGCAAGTTACCGTTAAACACTCTCTCCAAAACTTAACTGTTGTTGTTTTTTTTCCCAAGTAAATTAATAAATAAAATAAACAGTATAAATAGTCGTATATATTAACTCGTTTCACCATCTCCTACTACTCAAACAATGACATGTTTTAACCTCAAATTTTTTACAATCAGTATAAACCCGAACAAACCCATTCAACAAACCCGAGAAGACGAGGTGAAGGAAAGCAGAATGATAGCATTAATTCTAAACAACATGAATATATCGTCCATAACAACCCAAAACACATCCATCCAATCCAACAACCCACACCAAAGCACCCATAATCTTTTCAACAACCACGACTATCGCCGCCCATTAGTCAAATGGTGCCTTGATATCCAAGCCAACATTTGCGTATCCCAACTGGAAGACATCTCCATCTTATGTGGACTTGTGCTTGAAACATGTAAGTTTTTATCTAATATATTAACAGTAAACCTCTAATAAACATCTATAGTATCTAATAAATAAGATTTTTTGTCACTTGTCATGTTTTTAACCCACTTTTTGTCACTTGTTAAATTTCTACACATTCACACTTTGATTTTCCCTCCAAAACGGTATTATAGTAATTTAAATACTAATACAAGTTTCTCTCTCTTACTAAAAATTAATTTTATTAATTGCTATATTTCTCTCTCTATCTAGATTTTATAAAATCAAACTATATTTTTTTTAAAATATATTTTAGAGTAAATTACGCTTTTCGTCCCTGTGGTTTGGTGGTTATAACGCTTTTCATCCAATAGTTTGAAAACGTCCGATTTAACCACTATGTTTTAAAATCTGTCACAAATAAGTCCAAAACGTTAACTCCATCCAATTTCTCCGTTAAATTATTTTAAAATGACCAAAATACCCTTGACTTAAATTGTTATTATATTATAAGAAATAAAATATAATAATAGAGATGCAATCTTCATTTGACCAAATCTCAACCATCTCCACCGCCACTCGCCGGCAACCTCCACCACCCGCCGGCAACCTCCACCGCCCACCACTCGCCGACAACCACCATCTAACAACGGCCCCTTTCCATCTACTCTCTCTAACTCTCTCTCTCTCTCTCTCGTCTCCGGCAGCTTGATCGGCGTTGATCCGCATCATCTCCCCACCGTTATTGAAATCAAACGAAACCCTAACCTTCTTCATCACATCTGTACTCTGAAAAATCAACTCCGTCGAACCTAATTCAATCACACCATCAGCCGACGGAATACAAACAATCGTCTACAACCAAAGCTCTGTCCCTGACGAGCTCGTTCGCAGTGTGACGTCATCAACCGGTCACCTCCGACGACCCAAACGGCTGATTCGTAAACGCCGCCTGACCGGGGAGCCCGTTGCCGTTAGCGAACGATTGCGTCATCGAGATGAGAAAAAACCACTCAGTATCAGTAACCTCTTCATCCACAGCATCATTCTCCGGCGCCGGAGTGCCGGAGATCATCGAATTGAGCTCCTGGAGCACCTTCTTTCGGTACTGTTGCTCCGCCACCGAAGTAGCGGACGGCGTGGCCTTCGGTTTATTCACCTCCCCTTTGTAATACCCATCGCCCCACCCCAACACCGGAGGACCCGAGTAATCCACAACCGATGATTGCCAGACAAAAGCGTAGGTCCATGACTCTCTAGCAGTATCAATCAACCCCTGGAGGCATTGCTGCAATGTGTCTTGGTTGAAGTCGTTGACGATGGAGGTGGAGGTGGAGGCGGAGGATGACGTCAGGGGGACGGTGGTGTTTCCGGTGAAGAGGTCGGATTTGGCGACGATGGGCATACCGAGGCCCCAGGAGAAGCGATAGGCAATGTTGGTGGCGTCGGAGCACCAGAACTCGATGTGGTGGAAGCTTTTGACAGTGAATTTGTCGGAAATGGGGTTTGTTGTAGTAGGTGAGGATGAAAAGCTTTTGCAGTAGCTTTTGACAGCAGCGACGGTGGCTCCGATGATGATGCTAGCTTCCGTCCCCAATTTTGATTTTGATTTATGTTGGTTTGTTGCAGTAGGCGGTTCCGATGGTGTGACGGTGGGTGCTATTAGTATCTGATGATGGTTGTAAGGTTGTGCTTAGGTGGGAAGTGGTTATGGTTCTAGAGAGAGAGAGAGAGAGAGAGAGAGAGAGAGAGAGAGAGAGAGAGAGTAGAGAGTAGAGAGATATTGAAGTAACGGTTTAAGTCCAAGGGTATTTTGTCTTTTTACATACATTTAACGGAAAAAATGGATGGGGTTAGTGTCCTGGACTTAATTGTGACAGATTTTAAACCACAATGGTTAAACCGGGCGTTTTTAAACTATTGGATGAAAAGTGTTATAACCACCAAACCACAGGGACGAAAAGCGTAATTTACTCTATATTTTATGAAGGAAGTTAAAAATCACATCTTTTAATTAAAATCTAAATAATAAAAAACAAAAAATTATATAATATAAAAATTTCTAAAACACTAAACATTTTTAGGCAAAATATTTTAAGTCGTTTTGTTTTAAAAAATTATAAAGGTGAAATCTTTTAAAAACAGTCTTATTAAAACGAACAAAATAATTATAAATCATAGTTTTAAAAAAACAATATTTTGATAAAAGAAATAATTTTTCAATAAAAAAAATCTTAAAACGAATGTCCAAAAATGAAACTATTGAGATAAGAGAGTTAAAAATAGTATAGTTGTTTTATTTCTTAAACTATTACGTATCTATAATTTTAATTATAGTTAATATTAAAATATTCTAATCTAACTCTTCGTGTTTATTACTAACTATAATCCATTTAATTAATGGGATTTTAGCCTATATATCTATCTATAAAAAAACTAAAATAAACATGAAACAATTGTAACCTTATCATATTAATTTTCTCATTTCTCTATATTATTAATATAATATTGAATACTAATAATTTTACTCATACTATTTTTAAATTAAAAATATATAATTTAATAAATAAAAAACCTATTTTTGAATTAAACACACTTTTTAAAAATAAAAATTTATAAATACATAATACAATGAACTTTTCCTTTAAAAAATCATTTTTCTTAAAATAAAATATTTAAAAAAATTTATAAAACAAAGTTTAAGAAAATATATTACTGTTTATTTACTTAAAGTAGTTATTTGTACGTAATTATAATTATATTTTATCTTCAAACATGATTTTATAATGTGTAAATTTTGATTAATAATTATTTAATATTTTATTTATTAATTCCATGTAATACACGGGAACTAACCTAGTTATATATAAAGTAGTTATATTTAGTGTTACATATAGTAACAATATAAATTAATTAAAGGGAGACACTTTTATTTAGTTTAGAAATTTAGTGACAAAAATAATGTTCAAAAACTTAAACCTAAATTAACTGGGAATGTCTACAAAAAAAGTTCATTATAATATTCTCTTTTGACTTTAAAAAATTGAACACCGGGAGCAAACATCTCCAAAGCAAATATTAAACGGGTCATCAATGATGACGAGAATGTGTGATATATTTGAAAACAACTCTTCGATCACTTTATAAAGGTTCTCGGATCGATTGTCGATTTGACCAAAACTAGGCATCATAGATGGCGTAAATTGCAAACCTATGCAAAATTAGGCATAATGAGCTTTTTGAAGTCAAACATTACTATGGAAGAGATGGGAACAAGCTGTTTGGAATTGTCATTAGGGAGTTTGGGCTCGATGGCCTACACTTCAGTTTTCGTAAAAAGCAATGGCTTGGGCTTTTATAGTTGTTTGTTCAATTTCTTTCATAAATATTTTATTAATATTTAAGAATAGTAAAAACTCTTATTAACATATAACTTTTTTATTTTTTTATGTTTTATACAAAAAAATGATTGAAATGTATCGTTTACTCGTCTCTCATGAAATCCAAAATTCAAATTAATTTTTTAATTATAAAACAATATTGATAAAATATTATTCAAATCTTCCTTAATATAAATAGAATGAAAATTTTGTTTCAAAACAAATGTTATAAAAAATATCATTTTAAAACGTTCTTGTTGTAGCTCTTAGTTTAATCGTTTTTTGTTTATAAAACTTTTATTTTTTAAAAAACATCAATTTAAAATCTTTCGTATTTTTAAAAAAGATTGATGTTATAGAAAAAAATTATTTTATAATTTTTTTCCTTATAAGTAACACTAATAAAAATATCTCTTCATTAATTCAATAAACTCTATTTTATCTAAAAAAGATTAAGTAATAAGTAACTTATGTGATTATTTAATAACAAAAATAAAACGAGAAAAATTGATGACAAAAGTGTTATACTGTCACGTGTCATTTATATTTACCTTTTTTATTATAATAGAAATATTTAATTTTTAATCCAAAAATTAAAAGAATTTAAAAACTACAATAATGGAAAAAAAATCTTACATTAATTAAGAATATCACACCTCAACCTTGACGGCGGAAACATCAAGATGTGAGGGTTATAATTGTTCACAACTACATAACGCTATCTTTAAATGTAAATATGATTAATCATAAGTTTAACAAAGTGCAAATCACATTCATAAGTCTCAACATGAAATAAGCAAAACATAAGATAAAATATTTTAATACATTTTATTCATTGTTCTAGGTCCAAATCCTAGATTTAAGCAACTTCAAATGAAGACTTCAAATATGCGCGTTTCATGAAACATGTTAAAAATAAAAGATCAACTATAAAGTTGGTGAGTTTCCAAGGGTTTCATATACATAATATATCAAAAGTTACAAGTAGCAATTCATGTCATAGGTTATGAGTTAGCAAGTTTATAGAACACATATAACTACAATCAAACCTCGACTTAATTACAAGTTTATATGATCCGGGTAAATGTATTTGGTTCCCATGATGAACAAGTCATACGTCACCAGGAGCCGGCAATACATCGGCTTTAGCACCAAATAGGCTTGTCAGGCCCAAAGATCTAAGACGTCGCCAGGCTAGCAATAGTTAATGATTATAAACAAAATATGTATCTCATATAAGACTTACAATAACACAAATAACCATGACAAATAAAAGTATGAATTGCAAGTGTTTTACAAGATTTAAACATTTACAAGTGTATATTGATAAGATTAACATGTTTCACCCCAAAACGGTGTGAAATAATGTAAAAAGGGACAAGGAAACCCACCTGTCATATAATATGCACTTTATAATAAGAATTAAGATTACTCCAACGTTTCCTTCACGATTCAACCTAAAGGTTGGTGTCTTAGAGTTAGAATATTGACATGATTAACGACTAAACATGAATTAAGGTTTCGATTGGAAGTTGTGGGTTTTAATAACTAATTCAAATACAATCGATTAGGTTTTGGTTCAATAAGGATGAAATAACCCAATTAAGATTGATAATGATAATGAATGATTCAATAATTGATTTTAATAAAGATGATGTGTGAAAAGAAATAATTAGTATAATTATTTATTTAAATTTTGATAAAAATAATTGATTGAATACTTAGTTAAATGACTTTAAATTATTTAAAATCATTTTATAAAGTTTTGAACTTTTAAATGATTTATTATAAAGGTCTTATAATACAAAACTTTAAAAATAAGAATAAAGTATAATAGAAAATCCTATTGTTTTATAAGTTTCCAGAATTTAAATAAAAGTTTAAGGAATAGTTTTATTAACTATTTATATGTAACATAGTTAAATAAATAGATGAATAACTAATATTTGAATAATTATAAAATAACTATTTGGATAATTAGTTATTTAACATATAAATTTATTATGTCATGATATAATCTAAATTTGAATCATAAAAGATTTTTAGCATTTAAATTACATAAAAGAATTAACAATGTTTTATAACCTTTGTTACTCTAAAACAAAATAAGTAAAATTAAAATTATAACCTTTGTCTACAAAAAAGTTCATTATAATATTCTCTTTGACTTTAAAAAATTGAACACCGGAAGCAAACATCTCCCAAGCAAATATTAAACGGGTCATCAATGATGACGAGAATGTGTGCTATACTTTGAAAACATCCCTTCGATCACTTGATCAAACGTTCTCGGATCGATTGTCGATTTGACCAAAATTAGGCGTCATAGATGGCGTAAATTGCAAGCCTGTGCAAAATTAGGCATAATCAGCTTTTTGAAGTCAAACGTTACTATGAAGAGATGGAACAAGCTGTTTGGAATTGTCGTTAGGGAGTTTGGGCTCGATGGCCTACACTTCAGTTTTCGAAAAAGGCAATGGCTTGGGCTTTTATAGTTGTTTGTTCAATTTTCTTCATAAATATTTTATTAATAATTTAAGAATAGTAAAAACTCTTATTAACATATAACTTTTTAATTTTTTTTATGTTTTTATACAAAAAAATGATTGAAATGTATCGTTTACTCGTCTCTCGTTAAATCCAAAATTGAAATTAATTTTTTTAATTATAAAACAATGTTGATAAAATATGATTCAAATTTTCCTTAATATAAATAGAATGAAAATTTTGTTTTAAAACAAATGTTATAAAAAATATCATTTTTAAAACATTCTTGTTATAGCTCTTTATTTAATCGTTTTTGTTTATAAAATTTTTATTTTTTAAACATCAATTTAAAATATTTAGTACTTTTAAAAAGATTGATGTTATAGAAAAAAATTATTTTATAATTTTTTCCTTATAAGTAACAATAATAAAATATATCTCTTCATTAATTCAATAAAAACATATTTTAATCTAAAAAAGATTAAGTACTAAGTAATTTATATGATTATTTAATAATAGAGAGAAAACGAGAAAAAATTGATGAGAAAAATGTTATACTGTCACGTGTCACTACTATTTACCTTTTTATTATAGTAGAAATATTATTTTTTAAACCGAAAATCAAAAGAATTTAAAAACTACAATAATGGAAAAAAATCTTACATTAATTAAGAAAATATCCATGTGAGCCTCATAAATTTTCTTGTTTGGCCAGGGTTGTAGATCGTCGAATACTTTCCTACTTTAAGAAGAATGTTTAGCCATTTCGAACTAATCATGTCGGATATTTGAACATTTTCCCAATTGGAAAAATGTGTAAATTTGGTTTGGATTTGGATCCATTTGGGGTCGACAACAAATTGATGAATCATATACGTTTTGGTTTGGGTCAGTTGGTTGCTCGGACATGAGTTGTTTCGCTTGTTCGGATATATATTGTAAAGCCTTTGCCAATCAAAATTAGAAATCATTTCTAGAAAATTTAGACTATAGGTAAATATGTTTCAAAATAGCAATGATACGCGACAATGTGACAACCCGGAATTTTTTTTTATTTAATATAATAATTAGGTGATCTTACAAATTAGTATTTATATTTTTTTTATTATTATTGAATAATATTAATAACAAAAAAAAACAATGATAATAATAATAATATTATATTATTAAAAATAATGATAATAATAATAAAAATGAAAATATTATTATTATTAATAATTTATAAGAATTTATTAAAAATTGAATTTATAAGTCCAGGGAAAATTCTGTAATTTTTAAAACTTGGTTTTAAAAATTTAAAACATAAAATTTAAACATTTCAAACCACAGGGACTATTTGTGTAAATTACAAATTTACAACCCAAACCCCCCGCCCACCCTCGATTTCCCGCGACAATTCGGCCACCGCCGGCCACGGCTCCGGCGAGGCCAAATCGCCCAAAATACCCAGTTTTAAAACCCGAAACTTATACCAAATCGTTTGTAAACAAGATTCGAACATATCTCCTCTTAATTTGATTAATGGAATGACCTAACATTTACCAAACCCACTTCGACCCACTTTTGGCCGACCACGCACCAATCGAGCATTATAGCACTAAATTAATACAAATAATCGAGTATAAATACTCATTGATCGGTTCCTAATCGAATGCACCTATCAATACAATCTATAACATACAAACACTTCGAATTCGATTACCTCTCTCGGCCGAAACCTGCAACTCTATCGAACCCACCCTCTGACCTCTATAACTTGCAATCGACAGAGGGCTTTTAGTCCTGACCATTGTTCAAAGCTACCCACGAAATTAATTTGATTATCATAAATATTTCCCACCCATTGATCATCAACGGCCGCGACCTGTTCTTCATCAAATTCAGTCCCAAATCGACACCATACAGGTAATTAGACACTCACACACACTCGAATTTTCATGGGGAACAAAGCCCCATGATATCAGAAGCAATCGAAATCAAATTAGGCTTCAATTGAATCGGATTCGAACCTAGAGTTCTTCGATTTGGGGGGAAACAGGAAACATTAATATAAAAATATTTCGGGTGGATTTCTATCGCGGCTTAGAGCCTTGGTTTACTGGTTCGGTGTGTGTGTGGGCAGGGAGAGGACCCGGGTTCGACCCCGGGCAACCTCTTTTTATTTGTTTTATTTTTTTTAAGCTTTTTAAATACTTTACAAATATGGAAAAATTCCTAAAAATTATAAAAATAAATTTTATAAGTTTCCCTTATTTTAAATCTTACAAAACAGTTTCCTGTAAATTTATTTTATTTAAAAACTTTAATAAAATTTTATAAAATATTATTTAAAAATACTAAAATACTTATTTTTGTAAAATAAATTCTAAATCGTGTGTAACTATGCAATAATCATAAAATCATAGAAATTATACATAAATTATTTATAAATATTCTAAATAGTTATTTCTATAAAATAAACATTATATTTAAATATGAATTAATATATTTTATCAATTCCCAAATTATTTATAAATGAAATTGTGGGTTATTTCTTGTAAATATATTAATACCTTATTATTAATCAAAATGCCATAAATGTGATTATCTTTATTTGTAAATATGCTTGGATAATTATAAATTATATAATTAAAACATATCATTTTTATATTTAATTCTAAAAATATTTAAATACATATATGAAACCCTTTCAGTAAAACCAAAATGTAAATAATTATTTGGTAAAACTTAATGCTTATTGATAATTATTTATTAATACAAAATCTATAAAATATTGTAACATAAATATACATCTAATTGTGTGTGTGCCTCGTGTTAAATCAAATCGACCCAAACCTTACCAAATATATTCGTATTATATTAAAGATTCCATTACAAACAATAATAGGTATTGAACGTGTTTGATCATGCATTGCCCAATTATTTGAAGTTCTTGTTCATATACATTACATCGATCCAAGGTGAGTTCCACGGCCCCTTTTTACTTTCTTTTCTTTTTGGGGGAGAAAACATGCAAACACTATTTTTGTCATGGTTGCCAGTATTATTGATATCGCTTGTTATGTTAGTGCGAAACGCATTTGAAAGTCCTTACAGTATCAAACCGTTAGTAACACGATTAGCGAGGTAATTTTGAGTAGTACTACTGGGTCTGACAAACCCCGCCCGGGCTAGTCGCGCTAGCTTGATTGGAGGTCGAACGGGTGCTTAATTGACCTGTAACGATTGCCACGGTCGGTTAAGACGTGGTGGAAAGGCACTAAACACACACAGTCAGCTTCGGTTTGAAACACTAACTAACTTGTTTATAGGCTCGCGACCTATCGATATGCTTTATATACTAAACCATGTGAAACGCTTTTTGGACACAGTTCTGGTTGATGAAACATATGAAACGCTTTCTGGTACATTTCTTGTTGATTAAAACCTGTGGACTCACCAACTTTATGTTGACATATTTTAGCATGTTTTCTCAGGTCACAGAAACGCACAAGATTAAGAACTCAGCTAGGATGCATGCATGGCATACATCACAACACAACTGGTTTAATTTGTGAAACGCTATTGATTCTTATGGTTGAAACGCGTGTTGAAACGATTCACTGTTGATTTCTATATTTGAAACGCTTCCGCAAATCTGAAACACTCATATTTGATTTAAACAACTAATTACTTAATGTTATATTTTGTAATTACTGTGTTTGGTGTAACTGATGCTTATCTGAGATCCTGGTGTGTCACACGCCTGACGGTAAAATCCCGTTAGCGGATTTTGAGGGTGTGACAGACAACCATATTACCGGAATTCACCTTGAAAAATGGGTAACGGGACATTTATTGGTGATGGATTAAAGGTGGGATGTTAAATTGTGGGTAACTTTGTGATAAATTATCGATGGGTCTTTTAGTATTTTAAAATAATTTATAATAAACATGTTTTTGATGGGTTCGTCGCCAATTCTCCGTTAATTACTTGCACCGGAAATTATCTCTTAATAATACCTTAGTTTTCTAAAAATGATTGTATATACTACTATTTCTTCGAGTAATATTAGTGTGGTGAGTTTGAAACCCAACCATTGATTGTATATCAAATTTGTGGAGTTAGTTTTTTATCTACAACTTTTAAAATTTTCAAATCGTCTAGATGATTGTATTGTGGAGTTAGTTTTTTATCTACAACTTTTAAAATTTTCAAATCGTCTAGATGATTTATATATTAAAACCTTATTTAAATAAAATGAAGTATTTAGTTACAATAAAAAAAATCACCCATGAGCTTAAATGTTTGATAACTATGGACCTATCATTTTATTTCCTTTAGAAATAAAAAATGATAAGTTGAAACTCATCAATAACTTTCACACTAGATTTATTTATGGGTTATATATGCTATAAAGTTCTATTTCAAGTTTCAAATATAAAGAGGGTGTTACGGTGTATGACTCTATTCTGGTTGCACAATGCCACAATGCCACAATGCACACACGCTTCGGTCAACAATATATCAATTATTTGATTTTTTTTAGGAATACAATCTTTTTAAGCAAAAGTAAATCCTGAAAACATAATAAATCTTCCAAAAAATCTTCTCAAGCAAAAAGTGAATCTTAATCCAACGGTCTTCAAAAGCCCCTGGTATTATTATATATCTTAACAAAGATTGTTCCCCTTGCAAACAAAGCAATTCAATCACCGAAGAAGAACAACAACGCCTCTATCAAATATTATTCAAATCAATCACCACTGAAGAATCGCTAAGATGTTCTTCATGTTTCACGAGAATCGATTGTTCTAGGGTTCAAGACCCATACTTTGCTAAATATCAATCGATTGTTTTAGGCGAGAATCATCACAAATCACCAGGTGCGTATACCAGTTTCTCTCTTTATCTTCAGCATATAATGCAATGTTATCAAACGAATTCGATGATTTGAAACTCTCTTGTTGATTCTTGTTGCTATTTAGTTTCAGGCTCCTTCTGGTACTTCTTTTGATCTAAAGGGGTATTGAAACGCATTCTACCTACGACACAGATCCCGCAGGTACCCTAAAATTAACCATTGCTTTTGGTAAATGTCACTTTGATTATTAATGATCTAAAGGGGTTCTTGAGTCTGATAGCATGTATATATTGTGCTTTCAAGGGTATTGGACTATCGTGTAAGGTGTCAAGTGGATTCAAGAATTAGGGTTATCACTTTCTAATTCTTCTGTCATCAAGGTATGAATTATTTTTTCTATTTTTTTTATTTAAGTTCTATTCTCCTGAATTTGTCTTTTCATACTTGTTTGTTAAATTTGTTTAAATGATTAATCTGTTATATACATATGCCTTTACTGATTGAGAAAATAAGTTTTTTTGAATATAAAGATACGACCAGTTTTTATGATGGTGTTATTTTCAATAAACCTTTTTTCTTAGTAATTTGATGACTCTTACCTAACTAGTTTCTTTTATATTAACTAATTTTTTTTTGTTTACCGTATTTTATTGCTGTGGTTTTTACTTATAGAAATACCACTATGAGAACGCCTACTCGCCCTTTTCAACCTTCTTGTACTTTAAGGCTTATACTTTCAGGTTGATTTGGTGGAACTGTGTTGTTGTCGAAATGCTAAATCTATAAGTATTTACATTACCATTACATATATTTTTTAAGTATGTTAGTTTTTAATTCAACTTTTTTATTGGTAATTTGATATATTGTTTTAACTCTACAGTCTGTCTTTGATATTGACTAATTTTTTTTTATATTTTCTTATTTTATTGGTATGGTTTTTACTTACAGAAATACCACTACGAGAACACATACTTGCCTTTTTCAACCTGTCATGTACTTTGAGGCTTGTACTTTCAGGTTGATTAGGTGCAAGTGTGTTGTTGTCGAAATGGTAAATCTATAGGTATTTGCATTGCCAATACATATAATTTTCTAACTATGTTAAACTTTTTTATTGGTAATTTGATATATACAATCTGTTTTTGATATTGATTAATTTTTTTATTTACCTTATTTCATTGGTATGGCTTTTACTTATAGAAATATCACTACGAGAACACCTACTCGCCCTTTTCAACTTGTCATGTACTTTGAGGCTTGTACTTTCAGGTTGATTAGGTGCAAGTGTGTTGTTGTCGAAATGGTAAATCTATAGGTATTTGCATTGCCAATACATATAATTTTCTAACCTTGTTAAACTTTTTTATTGGTAATTTGATATATACAATATGTTTTTGATATTGATTAATTTTTTTATTTACCTTATTTTATTGGTATGGCTTTTACTTATAGAAATATCACTACGAGAACACCTACTCGCCCTTTTCAACCTGTCATGTACTTTGAGGCTTGTGCTTTCAGGTTGATTAGGTGCAAGTGTGTTGTTGTCGAAATGGTAAATCTCTAAGTATTTGCATTGCCACTACATATTTTTATAACCATGTTAGTTTTTAATCCAATTTTTTATTGGTAATTTGATATGTTGTTTCAATTTTACATTTTGTCTTTGATATTACCTAAATCATTTTATTTACCTTATTTTAAATGTATGGTTTCTACTTATAGAAATACCACTACGAGAACACATCCTAGCCCGTTTCAACCTGTTATGTACTTTCTCGCTGATTAGGCGCAAGTGTGCTATTGTTGAAATGGTAAATCTATAAGTCATTGCATTGCTGCTACTCCATTTTTTTAACTATGTTAGTTTTACATTACGATTACAAGAACAACTTTTGTTAGTTTTTCTTAACTTACATGTGTCCTTAACTTTTGTTATTCTTTTTTATTCCAACTTTCATACATATTTGATTTTGGATTTTAGTTATGGGATAGTTTTTATCACCAATGATTATGTTATTTTTTCCATTTGATTAGTTACTTTTGGCTTGTTTTTCTGCATGTGAATTCGCTATTGGTGGTTTCTTTGAGAGTCCGGGTTCAACAAGATCAAGTACCAGGTAAACTTAACTCATACTACTAATGCTGGCGTATTAGCTAGTTTCATTAGCATAACCTTCACTTTCCACTCTGATTACTTATGTTGATCTTCATATTCTCACTTATAAGTTCATTCTTCATACTATGTTTCATGGTTAATGGCAGCAAGCACATAGCATTAACAATTAAAATGTAATACAATGTGTAAATACTTGCACGGACCAAATGCTGAACCTAAAACTGATTCGGGAAATAGCGGATTCATATAAGTTGTAGTTGTCTCTATATAAATGATTTAATTCCGAGTAATTGTAGTATATGTAAGATATCATCGAGTGTGGTTTTTTCCTTCCTGAAACTTAAATGATATCAATATATGTTACATGAAAAGAAGACAAATTAAATAAAAGTGAAAAGGAAACAGATACACAGTAGGAACCTAATTAAATTTTTGACTATTGTTTAATGAGGCATGGTTTATGGTTCTGAAACCCACCTTTGTTTTTTCAGGTTTGTAAGTAGTTGACTCTTGAATTCTTAGAAAATTTTATAATCTTGAATATGATGAGCTGGGTTGGTCTATGCAGGGCACTGGGTCTATTTGATGCTGGGTGTAAGCTATTTTGTAGTGCTTCTTAAGAACCTGTTCATCCCCTCGGGTTCTTTGAAGGTGCTAGCACTGTTTGAAAGTGGTGTTGGAGAAAGAGGCAATGATCCGTGATATTATTAGCAAAGAGATATGAAACATGGGGAGCTCTGCGAGGTAAGTGTAAAGTATAAGTCACGCTCCTTACTTTCTTCAAACCGGTAATGACCATAACTGTGCTAAATTGAAGTCTGCATATAGGGTTTTAATGTCATATACATCCAATCACCTACTGCAAAATTCCTTGATGTCTTATGCAGATCTGCTAATTGTTTTGTGTATTTTCAGCTCCTGTTAAGTGGGTTTTAGGAAATGTATTCACTTCCTCCCTAGCTATCAAACTCCTATCCGCTATCTTAACAATACTATCACCTGCCGGATATATAAGATGCAAGGGAGGAGGTTGCATATAGAAGATTTCAAAATGAGTAATTTCTTCAGCAGTTTGATAACTTGTATTGTGGCAAAGTTCTGGTAAGGCACCCATTGAATCCATTCCTTAGGCTTGTCACAACACATATACCTTTAAGTAGTTCTCCAAGCACCTATTGCAAACTTCTAACCATGTGTTGGGGGATATTAGGAACTAGAAAGGTTTTGATCCACTCCTTGTGATTTTTGAAGTCATTAGCTTCGTTCAAAACATGCTTAGTTGCTTACACAAGCTTTATCACATCCTTAGCATGGCATATCCTCTTGAGCCATTTGGGAATCAGAAGTGGTTGTAACAACCTCGGATAAGTTGCATTATAAGCTTTTGCATTGCTGGCACACATGACAATTATTGATATAAACCTGAACATCATCTTCAGTTTTGACCAATAGAACAATCTTCTGACCTTTTGAATTGTAGCTTGAACTCTAGAGTCTAGAATATCCACCTTCACATGAATTGTGTGTCCATTAGAGCTTCCCAAAAACCTGAATAGAGCTTACACAGGTGTATGAATGTTAGAAAGTGCCTATTGCAATAACATTTGAGTCAAGGGTCTAGCTATCTCTTCATAGTTTTGCACAAGCCTCCTGTAAAGACCCAAAAAATTTTTAAGCTCTTTGCTGTTCTGAGGTATGCCCACTATTGAGTCGCTCTCACTTTTGCGTGATGTGTTGTTACTCCTTTAATGTGCCTAAAATATAGTTATAAGCTTAGCATTCTAACATGTAGCATCTTCCGGTAGGGTATTGTTCCACTTAACCAACCATTTGACACCCATTGACGAGTTGCCACTCCATTGTTTTATGCTTAATAAAAAGTTGTTTATCAATCACACACTAGTTGTTTTAGAGTGCAAGGCCTGTTTTGTAGTTGTATTGTGTGTAAGGCTATAATTGGATTCACAAATGAGGGTTGTCACTTCCCTTTTAATTACCTAGGTATGATTTTATTTGCTCGTTTTTTGTAGTGATTCGTAAGAACAGTTCTATCTAATTTTGCAGAAGTAAGAGAATTTTGGAGAAGAAAGTAATAGAGCAGAATATAGTTGTCATCCGTGCAAATACACACTATTTACACTCACTTTCTACACGTGCTTATTTGATTTCTTTGACGCCCACTGATTAAAAATTTTGTTGAACTAACCGACTTTCTTTACCTCTAAAATTTCTTTTAATTATCTACTTACTAAAGTGACACATATCAATGCTTCCTCTACAGAAAGTGCCTTGATCCCAAGGATCAAATCTAAGGAACTACATTTATAGGCTCAGTGTTCTCCCATGTAGCATCCTCAAATAGAGTATTCTCCTACTTAGCTGGCCATTCGTATTAGATATTCGGTTTATTAGTATGAGCCCACGTGTCCATTAGGTATCTAGGATTTGCATTCTTATTCTATATTCTGATCTTTTATTCACTAATATCAATGGAGTCTTTTACCCTCTGCATTTGTTTTGTTTTTTCCTTTGACTACTCTCTTCTCCAGTATCACCTTTCTTCCTTATTGTTTGTTTATCTGTCGGTAGTTGCTTTCCGGTGGCTCTACTTTGTAAATCAAAAGGTTCTTCCTTTTTTTTTTTTTCTGATTTTGCGATGAGTTGCAATTCATGTTAATTTTAGTTGGATCATTGACTTGATTGTTGTTTTTTGTCGAAACGTTAACTTAATTGTTCATTTTGTGGGTTTGGCTATTTTAATTTATTAGCATGTTTGATTGTGCTTTGCTTGCATTTGCCTGGTTTGACAATGTTGCTGGTGTGCTATGAATATTGGTTATACACTTTCACTTTGGTGTATATGCACCTGCAAGTTGTAATTAATTATACTATATGCTGTTTGAACTGATGTATGTGTGTATATTGCTTATGCATGCGACTTGATTGCTGTCAATTTGTCTTTTTTGGTTAATGTACATGTGGCTTTGTTTGCAAATTTTGATTACGTAAAATGATTCATAGGGTGGTTTGTTTTCTGAATGAATGTATGTCTATGTGTATTGTTTATGTTGCTTCTCTTGACTATTCATTTGTCTTTCTTTTCTTTGCTTTTTATGCATTGCTAGTCCTACTTGACTATACTGGTCATTGTGTGAGGATTTGTAGTTGTGAGTTTGTTTGTTGACTTTAACATAGTCATTAGATTAACTTGATTGATGTTTATTTGTTTTATTGTGAATTGTGGTTCGGTTAATTGGTCATATGGTCTAAGGTTATTCCTTAATTTAAATGCGGATGTGTATTACTTCAATGTCTGTATGTTAGACTTTGTACAGTGTTTATACGATAGATTTTGTTGGTTTTGTAGATGTTATTTTTGTTAATGTGTAGACAGTGTTCTCTTTTTTAGGTTTTGTTTTGATTTTGTAAAATGATTTTTGCTGATAAAGTTAATGTGTATTTTTTTTAATATTGCTTCCCTGTTTTAAGTCCGGTCTATTAATCTATTTTTTTTCATTGATGTTATATTTGTGAAATAAAAAAAAGACAAATTAATCCTTATTTGAAATGTGTACGTGTATCATTTGAATGTTTTATGTAGTTTTTTGTTTGCATAGTGTTGATATGATAAGAGTATGTTGGTTTTGTAGTAAATGATATTGTTTACACTTCTGTTTTAGATGCCTGTAACATTTGAATGTCTATGTATAATATATTTTGTTTGTACGATTGTGTTTGTTGGTTTTGTAGTTATCGACATTCTTTATTTAAATTTGGTTGCTGATGTGGAGATGGTGTTTATTTTCGGTTTGCATCTGTTTTAGATGTCTAGCTTTTGTGCTGTATTTTATGACGTATTTTTTCTCTAGTTTTTATATTGTTTATTTGTAGGATATAGAGCATTTATTTGATATATATATATATATATATATATATATATATATATATATATATATATATATATATATATATATATATATATATAGCAGGAAACCCGCGCGATGCAGCGGGAATTCGATTTTGGTTGATTTATAATCCGGCTCGTTATGACGTAATTTAAAAAATAAAAAAAAAATTATTGCAAAAACAATTATGTGTATCACTTTAGGTCGTAAAAAAGTACATTATATTATCCCAAAAAGATAGAAATCATAAAGTAGATGCTTCACCGTTATTTGTCAGCAAAAATAAATTCCTAAACTATTTCTTACTGTATACCAACAAAAATCCATCAATTTCAACCATTACAAAATCACATTAAGTATGATAAAAGTGTAAGCAAGGAAAAAGTATATGAACGAAAATTTTTGCAAAAATTAATAAAAGCAAAAGGAGGGATGGAAAGGAAATTAAAAAGCTTGGGTCACTTCTTGAATCGAACCTATGTTAAAAGGCACATACCAACAACACACTACTGCTAAACCTTAAACACTTTTGGGTTTGGAAAAATAATAAACCGATACTTACTTGAACAATTGCTTTCTTGCAGCATTGTTCAAGCTCATATTATTACGAAATGAGCAACACTAGTTAATATCTTGATTTACATTTTTATTAGCAATCTAAGAAGTTCAATGCACAATCATTGAGAATATGGTCAAAGATCAATATTATTATTTGCATCTAATTCAAACAAATTTCACTAACTCATTTTCATTTTGATGTTTCTATAGCTTCTACATGATGACAAATAAGATCTCCAAATAGCAATACCAAAATTCATAGGCATACTCAAGGCAACATAGTACTTAGTTGATGGCTTAATCTTTACCTTTCTGACATTACTAAAACAAAACTTATGTGGTTGATTGTAGAACATTAAGACATTAAGTTTAGTTAAACCATCTACACAATAACTCCATTAATTAACATTCATGCATATAATATTATATATAGTAGAGGTTGTAAAATAGACGGCTTGGATTGGCTTGGTAGCCGGCTTGGATATGGTCAAGAGTGGTTTTGACGAAAGTAGGTATGGGTCAAATTGACTAACTTTAAAACTTTGTCAAGAGGCTCGTACATAGTTGTAGCATGTGTTTATGATAAAAGTAAAACTATTTATGATATTAACAATGTTATGGTGATATAACCACTGCATAAAGAATAGATAATCACATATGACAACAATTTCAAAAAAGGAAAGCCCAAACTCACTGTAAATATGTAAAGCGAATTAACAACATTTTTACTTGGTGTAAAATTTTCTGGTTACAAGCTGCCGAAAATGATCCTTCAAAACCGTAAGGAATTTAAAGATAGTAAGGTTAACTAAATCAGAAACTTACATATATGAAATCAGATGCTTTAGTGTTAGATAATACAATTTTTTACTAATACCATATTGACCCGTTAGCCTATTGTTTAACCTTTCGAGTTGTCCATCCTGCCAAATTAATAATAAGTTAAGCCCAAACCGGCTCATCTTTTCAAATTTAGTGCCAAAACAACTCAAAATTATGCACTTGGGTCAAGTATTCCGAGTATAATGTATAGACTATTGTGATATACATAATTGTTTTTGTGATTTTGGTACAAAGAGTATGCTTGGTGAATGTGTTACCTGGTACAAAGCTCCCATTTGCCACAATGTCTTTTGCAACTCACTTAAAAACCTTCAAACTAAATCAAAATGACATATTACTCTTCAGAAATTTGTTATTCGAAATCCTTAAAAAACAATATCAAAGTAAAGTCATAGAACATTAATAATGTCTAAGTAGTTCACATCATCAAACTAAAACAACAGCTCCATGAATTAATTTTTATCAAGGCTATAAAGGAACATGTTAATACGACCTTTGATTCTTCCAGTATAGACCAATGGGTTCAGGGATTTGAACATTTAGACAATTGTTGGTTCAGCCCCAAGTAAACACACAAGCTGTGTTCTTTCATTTGATTACATGATAGATCATTTTACAAGAAAAAAAACCTAGTCTATTTATAATTAAAAAAACAAACCTAAAACCCATGTAAACATGGAGTACATGGAGTAGCAAACCATCAATGAAAATTACTAATAATAAGAAAAATAAAGACTACCAAGACGTCACATATCCACATCCAAATTGATAAAGGATGACTCATTCTTTTGTTGACCCAATGACCCATTTATCCAGCTGCGCCGTGACCCATTTTGACCCGCGAACAAGGTCGAATAACCTAACATAAATGACAATCAAGAATTTTCAGATTGAAGTAAATGATGTTAATACAAAATTCAATCAATGCACCAACAAATTACAGATATTTGGGAGATCAAAAGATTAAACCTTGTTTATGATAAATGTGCTTTGACCATGAATCATGAACTACCCAAAGATACAAGAATACAACTTAGATGATACAGATTCCTAGTGGAATTGCTCATGCATGTTAAGGAATCTATAAATGAAAGTATGTACAACAAGTCAAGAATCTATAAATGAAAGTACATACACCAAGTCATTCTCCGGTGTAAATAAAACATAAATACTTTGTCTAAACATTGAACAGATAGAATACAAATGACATTACCAACCAATCAACTAAGTCTTGTGTTTTATGCAGAAGTGTGGTAGAATATCTTACATGATTCATATGACATTATGATAATCAATAATAATATACTCACTTGCACCCATGGATAGTGGAAATCATCCATTACTGAAGCAATTGCCCGCAACACAAGATGCTGATATATATTTTGCAAGTCCGGTCCCAAGTCTGTAGATAGCTGATCGATTGCATTGATAGCCACCTATCTAGCCCGAAGGTGAGGATCATGAAATGAGTTTAAGACCATGGAGACAACTTGCTCCAAATTCTTTGTCATAACATGTATAACCACAAAACAAAAAAAGCAAACAAATTATAATTATAATAATAACCAACAAAGTTAAAACATGATGCATGCCTTCACCAATAACTTTACTAAAAAGCAATAGAACAATAAGCATGTGCTATATGTTTATCAGTATCAAAGCAAATAAGAACAACCCTCACATCTATACCTTTGAATTTAGGTTCTAATATAATTCAGAAAGATAATCATTAGAACATAATAAAGCAAATAAGAACAGCCCTTACATCTATACCTTTGAATTTAGGTTCCAATACAAACCAAAAATATAATCATTAAAATATTAATATCTTTGAGAAACCTTGTGCTATTATCGAGACTAATTAACTCTTTTCTGGACACATCACACATATAGTGAATAATGATTGAAAAGTACCAAAGCTGGACACTCGTAACCACCAACACCAACATTCTTCTCAAGTTTTGGTTGTTTACGTGCAACAGTCTCACACATAGCTGCACAAAAGATTACCCAATTAAAATTTAAATCTTCCTATAATAACTACGAAAAAACTCTTTAACAAAAAAATCGGTTCAAAGATAAATTACAGTATGGATTCCTTTTAAACATTTCTGTTGTCGATAGCAACATCTCTAGATACGTGTTCCTTCCCTCGGCCTTGGAATCCCAAATGTCAGGAAAGAAGGCGATAAAGCTGATGGTTGCTGGAAAATATTAATTATAATTCAAAACCAAGTAAAGTTTATGAAATGTAATTAGAACATCAACATGTCTATAGGGAATATGTGTAATACAATATGAAGAAAACCATCTTGTTAACATTTGGAAAACACAAATTGAATCTTCTCATAAATTTTAAGATGCATATCAGACATAAGCACACATAACACAACTTGGGTAATATAGAAATAGAACATGATAAGAAGAGTGGTTTAACAGATGAAATCAAATGGCAAGAACTCAATTTCCCCTTGTGTGCCTCTGGTTGAAAATGGCAAAGCACAATCATAGTCAATTCCACTCACAATCAATTTTAACCTACAATCAACATAAGACATAAAGAAGAGTCAATATCATGAAGCATCACCTTGAAATTGGCAGAGAAGATTACCCGAAGGTGAAGTTGGCTTGCACTGGGATGTGGCTGGCTGTAGATATATGCGTCGTTATTGGAGAAGCCTCACTACAATAGGATTACAAATATATAAGCCCATTCATCTTATTTTACTAAAAAGGTGCATGGTTATGAAGTTGTACATTTACACTATATATTGACTGTAATATCACTTAAAACATCAAATTGAGAATGAGGTTTAATCTATTCAAGATGCATATAAGCCACTTCATAAATTAACTATCAGATAGTCCAAGATCAACAGATCTTAATATCATAACTGAACATATACAAAGAAAATACTATTCCCATCAAATGACAGTAGTAACAATTTCACAGATGATGAAATGAACTATATTAAAAAGGTATAACATAATTTCATCATATCAGACTACCTAATTCCTAAACCCAAATCACTCAAAACCCTAACCCTAACCCTAACCTCTTAACACTAACAACAATTTCATCATATCAGACTATCCAAAACCTAATCTAAAGCGATTTTGAATCTTACCTCCAAGAAGTTGTAGTAGGTTGAAAAACAACTACAAATTCGGATGTTGTGACTTTATGTAGGGTTTTGAGGAATTTGAATTTGAATCCGGATGGGTTTTGAGGAGGTGATGGTGATGTTACCTTGTTCCAGCATCTGATACTCTTTGAGCCGAAAGCAACTCTGATACTCTTTGTCTCGAAAGCAACTCTGATACTCTTGTTGAGCCGAAAGCAACTCTGATGGTGATGGTGATGGTACCTTGATCTCTGCTACTATGCCGAAAGCATGGGTGGTCTGAGTCTCTGATAGTCTTTGAAGCATGGGTGTCGATGGTCTCTGCTACTCAGTCCGAAAGCAACACTGATTTATACCCAAAAGTGTGGGTGTCGAAAGAAAGCAACTCAGATAGTATAGATGAGTTGTAAGTTATGCTTTAAGATTTACATCTCTTAAAATTAAGAGATTTGGGTGAAATTACCTTGGTGCCTTTCTCAAATAAATATATATATAGTATAGATATATACATAATATATATATATATATATATTATTTATTATATATTATTTATTATATATATATATATAATATATATATATATATATATATATATATATATATATTTATTATATATATATATATTATATATATATATATAATATATATATATATAAATATATATATATATATATATAATATATATATACATAATATATATATATATATATATATATATATTATAATATATATATATATAAATAATATATATATATATTATATATATATATATATATATATATATTATATATATATATATATATATATATAAAGATATATATATAAAATATATATATATATATATATATATTATGTATATATATATATTATATATATATATTATAATATTTATATATATTTATGTATATATATATATATATATATATATATATATATATTCATGAACATCTTATCTGCTCCCGATGAATAGAATAACGAGCCTTATGAGCCTCATCCATGATGGTTGTTCGAAGATTATTGCGATTCGGAATCCAAAGTCGATTTAGAAAATACAGTAGTCCGTTCGACTTGGTTTCCAATTGGAGTTCAGCACCGCATGACATTTCCTCATACATGTTGCCCTCGGTGACTGATTCGTGTTGAGCTTCGAGTATACGGGTCAAGAGGTCGGTTTGAATGGTAATACTTTGAAGCATAACTTGACCCTTACGACTTAATGCATCGGCTACGACATTAGCTTTACCGGGGTGGTAACGAATCTCACAGTCATAGTCATTGAGTAGTTCGACCCATCGTCGTTGCCTCATGTTAAGCTCCTTCTGGTTAAAGATGTGCTGGAGGCTCTTATGATCGGTGAATACAACACAATTAGTACCATAGAGATAGTGTCTCCAGATTTTGAGTGCGAATACGACAGCACCCAATTCAAGATCGTGCGTCGTATAATTTTTCTCATGAATCTTCAATTGTCTTGAAGCATAAGCGATAACTTTGCCTCGCTGCATGAGTACGCAACCTAGACCTTGTTTTGAAGCGTCACAATAAACAACAAAAGTCGTCGTTTCCATCAGAAGAGTTAGAATCGGTGCCTCACACAACTTTTGTTTGAGGGTTTGAAATGCTTTTTCTTGATCAGGCCCCCAAGAAAAAGGCTTATCCTTGTGGGTCAAAGCAGTGAGTGGCACAGCAATCTTCGAGAAGTTAGGTATAAAACGTCGATAATATCCGGCTAGACCAAGGAATGAACGAATCTCTGTAGGAGTTTTAGGTTCTCCCCATTTCTTTACTGCCTCGATCTTCGCGGGATCAACGTGAATTCTCTTGTTGTTTACTATGTGACCAAGAAATTGAACCTCATTAAGCCAGAATTCACATTTTGAGAATTTGGCGTAGAGTTTCTCTTTCTTCAGAAGTTCGAGTATTAGACGAAGGTGATTCTCGTGATCGGATTTTGATTTGGAGTATATCAAGATGTCGTCGATGAATACGATCACGAATTTGTCTAGGTATGGCCGACACACGCGATTCATTAAATCCATGAATACTGCCGGTGCGTTGGTTAACCCGAATGGCATCACTGTAAACTCGTAATGGCCATATCTCGTTCGGAAAGCGGTTTTTGGAATATCATCATCATGCACACGAAGTTGATGATAACCAGAACGAAGATCGATCTTTGAGAAATGAGTGGCTCCTTGAAGCTGATCGAACAGATCGTCGATTCTGGGTAATGGGTAACGGTTCTTGATTGTGAGTTTTTTAAGTTCCCGATAGTCAATACACATACGGAATGAGCCATCCTTTTTCTTCACGAATAATACCGGAGCTCCCCATGGTGATAAGCTCGGGCGAATGAATCCTTTGTCTGACAGTTCTTGCAATTGGCTAGCAAGTTCTTGCATCTCAGATGGTGCAAGTCGATAAGGAGATTTTGCCACGGGAGTTGCACCAGGTACAAGGTCGATTCGGAATTCAACTTGACGAACGGGAGGAAGACCGGTTAAATCTTCGGGAAAGACTTCAGGAAACTCTCGAACAACCGGAATGTCTTCAATCTTCTTAGGTTTCTCATCTGCCTTCACGATATGAGCTAAGAAAGCCACATAATGCTTGCGGAGGTACTTTTAAGCTTTGGTACAAGACATGAGTTTAAGCCCCTTGTAAGGTTTTTCCCCGTAGATTTGTAGTATGCTTCCGGTCGGGAGAGGAATACGAATGGTCTTTTCGTGACAAATCACTTCGGCATGATTCTTTGATAACCAGTCCATGCCTACTATAACATCGAAACTACCCAGTTGCATGGGTATAAGATTGATAGGGAAATCATGCTCACTTAGATTCAAAGTACAGTCAGGAATAACAGAATTAATTGTAATGGGTTTTCCGTCAGCTATCTCTACTGTAAAGGGGTTATCTAGCTTGGTTCGGGCACTAGCAAGTAAGGGCTCAAAGTCTAAGGATACAAAGCTTTTATCTGCACCGGTGTCAAAAAGAATGGAAGCGTATTGATTATTAATTTGGAACATACCGTTCACAACGTCGTTGCTAACTTGAGCTTGTTGGGCATTGATGTTGAATGCTCGACCTTGAGCTGCAGGGACGGCCTTGAGAAGCTTCGGACATTGGTTGCGGAAATGGTTAGGATCTCCGCATTGGAAGCAAGCTCTTGCGTGTGTGATTGTCGGGGTATGCTGAACAGTTGGTGTGGTAACTGGAACCCTTGCAGTATTCTTGCACACGTTGAATGTATGGCCGAAACGACCACAGTTTGTGCATTGGCGACACTGAACGTTAGCAGGAATGGTGATACTTGCAGTGGTCACATTGCGGAAAGGGTCCAGCGTATGGCTTTTTCATCGGTGGTTGGTTGTTGACTACTGGTTGACGAGTTGGAGGGACTTGATTTATTGGCACAGCAGGGGTAATCACAGCAAAGTTTTGGGATTTAGCCTTCCTCTTCTTGTTTTGAGAAGGTCCAGGTTTTTCCTCCTTAGGGGTTTCAGCTGAGGGTTTCCCGGGCACCTTCTTAGCACCCTTCCTAGTCAGGGTTCCAGCCTTGACATGATTGTCAGTTAGCTGAGCAGCTAACCGGATGGTATCTTCCAAGGTTGCAGGATTCCTACCCCACACCGTGTCTTGAATTTGCATGGGTAGACCACCGATGTATTTCTCGATAGCCCGAGTTAAAGGAGTAACCAGATGAGGAACAAGTAGACTCAGTTCATGAAATCGGTTGGTATAAGCTAGATTTTCTCCACTTTCTTGAGTTAAGTCCCAGAACTCAGCTTCCAATTTCTTAATTTCATTTCTCGGACAGAATTCCCGAGTCATAAGCTCCTTAACTTCATCCCACGTCAATGCTAATGCTGCATCAGTTCCACGGGTTCGTTTCTCACCGTTCCACCAAGTGAGTGCTCTCTTTTGAAGAACACTTGTAGCGTAGCGAACCTTGAGATTCTCGGGGCACTCACTATTGAGGAAAGTGTTCTCGATACTCTCAAACCACTGTAAAAGACCAGTGGCACCTTCGGTCCCGCTAAACTTAGTGGGATTGCAAGAATTGAAATGCTTGTAGGTACAAGCTCGTGGAGGGTTTGGTGCAGTTGGGTTTTGTACGGCTTGATTTTGAACGGTGTTGTTGCCTTGGTTCAAATGGGTAAGCAGTGTTGGGATAACCGCAGCAACTTCACGTGCCACTATAGCAGCAATCTTGCGGCCAGAGCTTCTAGATCGGGAGCGGTTTTGACGAGAAGACATGCTGTATAATATGGAAAGAAGAAACCTCTATGAGAAACGGGTAATTGGTTTTTAAAACTTTTCAAAATAATAAAATCGTTAATGAGATTGTTTAGAATAACAATGAGAGGTTAGGAGTGTAAACGTTCGGTTCGCAAACCAAAGCGAATACGTTGACTTATCAAAGTATTTGTGTCCACCACAACCTTAATGAGGATATGCGTACCTATAAGCGAATACTCATCTCGAGGGTTCCCAGGTAAGGTAATCAAGTTGTATGAATACCTTGCCTAGACAGAACACCTTAAGATACAGGTATCCCACTCTTCCAGCATTGCATGTTCTCGGTCATGTGACACGGACTTTGACGAGATTTGAAAACCATGAATAACAATCGAGTTTTGGAGTTTGAAATCACTTGAGTTAGGCACACAATGCCTTAGAATATGAGTTAAGATTCGTGTGTATATTGATATATTCAAAGTATAAGAAGAATCACATAAAGCAGATAATCACCTAATCAAGTATAAACATGTAAGGAACATAAAATCCTATCTAAGCATATAAAATACATGAGAAAACTCATGTGTAAATTGTTGTATGTGTGTATGTTAAGACTCGGTCCCAAGTGATTTCAAACTCCAAAACTCGATTGTTATTCATGGTTTTCAAATCTCGTCAAAGTCCGTGTCACATGACCGAGAACATGCAATGCTGGAAGAGTGGGATACCTGTATCTTAAGGTGTTCTGTCTAGGCAAGGTATTCATACAACTTGATTACCTTACCTGGGAACCCTCGAGATGAGTATTCGCTTATAGGTACGCATATCCTCATTAAGGTTGTGGTGGACACAAATACTTTGATAAGTCAACGTATTCGCTTTGGTTTGCGAACCGAACGTTTACACTCCAAACCTCTCATTGTTATTCTAAACAATCTCATTAACGATTTTATTATTTTGAAAAGTTTTAAAAACCAATTACCCGTTTCTCATAGAGGTTTCTTCTTTCCATATTATACAGCATGTCTTCTCGTCAAAACCGCTCCCGATCTAGAAGCTCTGGCCGCAAGATTGCTGCTATAGTGGCACGTGAAGTTGTTGCGGTTATCCCAACACTGCTTACCCATTTGAACCAAGGCAACAACACCGTTCAAAATAAGCCTTACAAAACCCAACTGCACCAAACCCTCCACGAGCTTGTACCTACAAGCATTTCAATTCTTGCAATCCCACTAAGTTTAGCGGGACCGAAGGTGCCACTGGTCTTTTACAGTGGTTTGAGAGTATCGAGAACACTTTCCTCAATAGTGAGTGCCCCGAGAATCTCAAGGTTCGCTACGCTACAAGTGTTCTTTAAAAGAGAGCACTCACTTGGTGGAACGGTGAGAAACGAACCCGTGGAACTGATGCAGCATTAGCATTGACGTGGGATGAAGTTAAGGAGCTTATGACTCGGGAGTTCTGTCCGAGAAATGAAATTAAGAAATTGGAAGCTGAGTTCTGGGACTTAACTCAAGAAAGTGGAGAAAATCTAGCTTATACCAACCGATTTCATGAACTGAGTCTACTTGTTCCTCATCTGGTTACTACTTTAACTCGGGCTATCGAGAAATACATCGGTGGTCTACCCATGCAAATTCAAGACACGGTGTGGGGTAGGAATCCTGCAACCTTGGAAGATACCATCCGGTTAGCTGCTCAGCTAACTGACAATCATGTCAAGGCTGGAACCCTGACTAGGAAGGGTGCTAAGAAGGTGCCCGGGAAACCCTCAGCTGAAACCCCTAAGGAAAAAGCCTGAACCTTCTCAAAACAAGAAGAGGAAGGCTAAATCCCAAAACTTTGCTGTGATTACCCCTGCTGTGCCAATAAATCAAGTCCCTCCAACTCGTCAACCAGTAGTCAACAACCAACCACCGATGAAAAAGCCATACGCTGGACCCTTTCCGCAATGTGACCACTGCAAGTATCACCATTCCTGCTAACGTTCAGTGTCGCCAATGCACAAACTGTGGTCGTTTCGGCCATACATTCAACGTGTGCAAGAATACTGCAAGGGTTCCAGTTACCACACCAACTGTTCAGCATACCCCGACAATCACACACGCAAGAGCTTGCTGCCAATGCGGAGATCCTAACCATTTCCGCAACCAATGTCCGAAGCTTCTCAAGGCCGTCCCTGCAGCTCAAGGTCGAGCATTCAACATCAATGCCCAACAAGCTCAAGTTAGCAACGACGTGGTGAACGGTATGTTCCAAATTAATAATCAATACGCTTCCATTCTTTTTGACACCGGTGCAGATAAAAGCTTTGTATCCTTAGACTTTGAGCCCTTACTTGCTAGTGCCCAACCAAGCTAGATAACCCCTTTACAGTAGAGATAGCTGACGGAAAACCCATTACAATTAATTCTGTTATTCCTGACTGTACTTTGAATCTAAGTGAGCATGATTTCCCTATCAATCTTATACCCATGCAACTGGGTAGTTTCGATGTTATAGTAGGCATGGACTGGTTATCAAAGAATCATGCCGAAGTGATTTGTCACGAAAAGACCATTCGTATTCCTCTCCCGACGGAAGCATACTACAAATCTATGGGGAAAAACCTTACAAGGGGCTTAAACTCATGTCTTGTACCAAAGCTCAAAAGTACCTCCGCAAGCATTACGTGGCTTTCTTAGCTCATATCGTGAAGGCAGATGAGAAACCTAAGAAGATTGAAGACATTCCGGTTGTTCGAGAGTTTCCTGAAGTCTTTCCCGAAGATATAACCGGTCTTCCTCCCGTTCGTCAAGTTGAATTCCGAATCGACCTTGTACCTGGTGCAACTCCCGTGGGAAAATCTCCTTATCGACTTGCACCATCTGAGATGCAAGAACTTGCTAGCCAATTGCAAGAACTGTCAGACAAAGGATTCATTCGCCCGAGCTCGTCACCATGGGGAGCTCCGGTATTATTCGTGAAGAAAAAGGATGGCTCATTCCGTATGTGTATTGACTATCGGGAACTTAACAAACTCACAATCAAGAACCGTTACCCATTACCCAGAATCGACGATCTGTTCGATCAGCTTCAAGGAGCCACTCATTTCTCAAAGATCGATCTTCGTTCTGGTTATCACCAACTTCGTGTGCATGATGATGATATTCCAAAAACCGCTTTCCGAACGAGATATGGCCATTACGAGTTTACAGTGATGCCATTCGGGTTAACCAACGCACCGGCAGTATTCATGGATTTAATGAATCGCGTGTGTCGGCCATACCTAGACAAATTCGTGATCGTATTCATCGACGACATCTTGATATACTCCAAATCAAAATCCAATCACGAGAATCACCTTCGTCTAATACTCGAACTTCTGAAGAAAGAGAAACTCTACGCCAAATTCTCAAAATGTGAATTCTGGCTTAATGAGGTTCAATTTCTTGGTCACATAGTAAACAGCAAGGGAATTCACGTTGATCCCGCGAAGATCGAGGCAGTAAAGAAATGGGGAGAACCTAAAACTCCTACAGAGATTCGTTCATTCCTTGGTCTAGCCGGATATTATCGACGTTTTATACCTAACTTCTCGAAGATTGCTGTGCCACTCACTGCTTTGACCCACAAGGATAAGCCTTTTTCTTGGGGGCCTGATCAAGAAAAAGCATTTCAAACCCTCAAACAAAAGTTGTGTGAGGCACCGATTCTAACTCTTCCTGATGGAAACGACGACTTTGTTGTCTATTGTGACGCTTCAAAACAAGGTCTAGGTTGCGTACTCATGCAGCGAGGTAAAGTTATCGCTTATGCTTCAAGACAATTGAAGATTCATGAGAAAAATTATACGACGCACGATCTTGAATTGGGTGCTGTCGTATTCGCACTCAAAATCTGGAGACACTATCTCTATGGTACTAATTGTGTTGTATTCACCGATCATAAGAGCCTCCAGCACATCTTTAACCAGAAGGAGCTTAACATGAGGCAACGACGATGGGTCGAACTACTCAATGACTATGACTGTGAGATTCGTTACCACCCCGGTAAAGCTAATGTCGTAGTCGATGCATTAAGTCGTAAGGGTCAAGTTATGCTTCAAAGTATTACCATTCAAACCGACCTCTTGACCCGTATACTCGAAGCTCAACACGAATCAGTCACCGAGGGCAACATGTATGAGGAAATGTCATGCGGTGCTGAACTCCAATTGGAAACCAAGTCGGACGGACTACTGTATTTTCTAAATCGACTTTGGATTCCGAATCGCAATAATCTTCGAACAACCATCATGGATGAGGCTCATAAGGCTCGTCATTCTATTCATCCGGGAGCAGATAAGATGTTCATGAATCTTCGGAACCAATATTGGTGGCCCGGCATGAAGAAGGATATAGCTTTGTATGTATCTAAATGCCTCACATGTTCCAAAGTCAAAGCTGAGCATCAACGTCCCTCTGGATTACTCGTGAGGTTCCATTATGGAAATGGGAAAGCATATCCATGAATTTCATCACCAAGCTGCCTCGTACCGCTGGTGGTCACGATAGTATCTGGGTTATCATTGATCGATTGACTAAGTCGGCTCATTTCATTCCAATTCGGGAAGATTATCGAGTCGAGAAATTGGCTCGTATTTACATTAATGAAATAGTCAGTCGGCATGGTGTACCTTTAGATATTATTTCCGATCGCGATGGTCGTTTCATCTCTCGTTTCTGGAAAAGTCTCCAATCAGCTCTCGGGACTCAACTAAATCTTAGCACAGCCTATCACCCACAAACCGACGGTCAGACTGAAAGAACGATACAAACCCTCGAGGATATGCTCCGGGCTTGTGTCATTGATTTCAGTGGATCATGGGATTCTCATCTTCCGTTAATCGAATTTTCATACAACAATAGTTACCATACCAGCATCCAGATGGCACCATTTGAGGCCTTGTATGGCCGAAAGTGTCGATCTCCCATCTGTTGGTCTGAAGTTGGTAAATCACAGATTACTGGTCCGGAATTGATACAAGAAACAACCGACAAAATTCACAAGATCCGTGATAACTTGGTCGCTGCTAGAAATCGTCAAAAGCATTATGCTGACAAAAGACGTAAACCCATGGAATACAATGTCGGTGATCTCGTACTTCTTAAGGTGTCACCTTGGAAGGGAGTGATTCGCTTTGGAAAGAAAGGGAAGCTAGCACCTCGTTACGTGGTTCCATTCAAAGTGCTCGAGCGAATTGGGAAAGTGGCCTACAAGCTTGAATTACCCCAGGAACTTAGCAATATACATCCGACGTTTCATGTGTCCAACCTCAAGAAATGTCTTGCCGATGAAAATCTCCACATTCCACTCGACGAAGTCCAGATTGATGAATCTATGCACTTTATTGAGAAACCTGTGGAAATTATGGATCGGGAAGTTAAACAACTCAAACGCAGTCGGATACCCATTGTCAAAGTTCGTTGGGAGTCTAAACGTGGGCCAGAGTACACCTGGGAACGTGAGGACCAAATGAAAATCAAGTACCCTCATCTTTTCGTTTCAGCCTCCTCGTGATTAAAATTTCGGGACGAAATTTCCTAAAGCAGGGGAGACTGTAACATCCGACCCATTTGAAATTGTAACCGAACTCGTTTATATTAGTAAGTGAAATCTATTCGTTTAAAACATATTAATGTTGTCATTTAATTCACATTACATATAGTTATTAATATGATTTTATAAAAAAATATATTATAAAATTATATTAGTAATTATGAAGTTTAAACAAATAATAATAATAATAATAATAATAATAATAATAATAATAATAAAATACTGCTATTAATAATTAGTAAGAATTATTAAACAAAAAAAATATATATATATATATATAAGCATTTATTAAAAGTAGATTTATAAGTCCAGGGGTGATTATGCAATTTTTGAAACTTAAAACCAAAGTTTAAGACATAAAATATTAAATTTGAAACCGCAGGGACCGATTGTGTAAAATTTTAAAACTCACAGCCTTCCCCCCCGTTTTTCCGGCGAGTCTCCTGCGAGACTCCGGCCGAACTCCGGCGAAGCCGAAAACGATGAAATTTCACCATTTCAAGCCACAAAACCGGTCCCAATGCATTCGTGGATGAGTTTCGAACCCAATGCAACCATTAAACACGTTTAAACCTCGAAATATTCGGATCCAAAGCTACCACATCGAAATCACAAAATTCCCGACAAGAAATCAGTCAATTTACTCAATTTGAACCCCACAATCACACCGAAAGTTTCTTGGATCCAATTCTAATGGAATTCCAACACAAAAACGTGTTGAATTAGTCAAATAAACGGCTAAAATTCCCACTTTTATCTCGGATTCTATACAGCTCAATAATACACCCAAACAACAATAATAAACGAATCAAAGCTGCAAAATCAATCATCTATACACACTCAATCGAACTCAGGTTTCAATTTCACCAAAAACAACAACAAACACAGAAATCGATCACCATCTTCATCGAGGACCTGCAACTCGATTGATAGCCAACCTCCAATCAATTTTAATTGAAATTGATAAGGGGCTATTGTTCTTGATCATCATCCGAAGTTGTCTACAAGTTTAATTTGAGTTTAGAGATCATTAGCACTCGATTCAAGTTCATACGTGGCCGCGACCTGTTTCTTCATCAGGTTTATACTCAAACCGATATCATACATGAAATTGAACACACACATAGACTCGTTGTTACATTGAGGAATGAAAGCCCCATGGTTTCAATCACTATTGAAATCGAATCGAGGTTCAATTTGAAGAGATTCGAACCTAGGGTTCTTCGGGTTTTGGGGGTTCAGTTGGGTTGTGTTTAAAATCAATTAAAACCGGTTCCTATCGCGGCTTAGGCCTTCGGTTCACCGGTTCCATGCTTCCATTCCAAACAGAAGGTCCCGGGTTCGACCCCGGGCACCTACACTATTTTTTTTAGGCCTTTTAAGCCTTTAAAAAAAATCCAGAAAAAATTCTAAAAATCATAAAAACACTTTTACAAACATAACAAATTTTTAAAACCACTTAACTACTTTCTGAAATTTATTTTTATATTTTATTCATTTATTTTTAATTGTTTTAAATAAATAAAATAACTAATTATATTTTCTACCAAATTATAATCAGTGTATAATATATAATTATACAATAAGTAGATTGAATCCAATATATATACATAGGTATATATTATCCAATTATCAAAACAATTTTTATTTGATTAAATTACATGTATATAGTTTTATATAATCGTATACAATTTATAAACATGTATATAATTAACATACAATATATAGTTATGCCTACTTATGTATAAATTTATATACATATAATTATGTATATAGTTATACATATAATTATATATAATTACATGATTATATATAATGTATATAATTATACATATACAATTTATTACTAAATTGTAAATATGTATAACTTATATGCATAAACTTCTATTAAATTCTAGACATACTCACTTTCAATAAATTCGTTTATTTCAAGACATTTCAAACCAAATAAAATTTATCAATTTAAACTACCATGGAAATCCTAATACATTTCCAAATTCCCAAATCATTATTATTCTAATTTGAGACACCATTCCTTAGGTTAATCATAAGGAAATCGTTGGTGTCTAATCTATCACGTCCAAATTCAAATCTCATCAATCAGGTGAGTATTCATATCCCCTTTTTATATCATTTCCTATTTGGGGGAAATCATGTGATACAATATATTCTATCATGATATTCTATTGTTATTTCATTTTCAATTCAATTCAAGACAGGTTATGTTATTACTTGCAATTACGTGAACATACTGTGATAAACTGGACGACAGTAAAACCCTAATTCAATCAATCAATCCTGGTATCAATGGTAGATCTACTGGTTTGAATAACCCACCCCACATGGCTTACGAGTGGTGATTATGCCAGAGGCAATTAGTCAATCTATAATGTTTGTGTGGAGTCTATTATATGCAAGTGTCAAGTCAAGGGGTTTATATTGTGTCGGTTTATCTATATGCTTCGCGGTTGCCATATAAGTCTTAATATTACCTTGTGAATTGAATTACTATCGATGGATCAATCAATCAATCTATATGTATATTCAAAACTGTGATTACTCACCAGCTAACTCGTTAGCTGACTTTATTTTCTCACATGATTTCAGGTTAAGCAAGATAGTGGACTTCTACCTGCTCATTTAAGACTCGGACCTAGTTTAAATAAAAGACAGTTACTATTTGTGGTTTAAATTGTTGTATGTGTGTATGTCAAACTTATATTATCTTGTAATCTGATTTTAATATTATTTCCACTATTAAACAACCATGTGTTATGAACAATCCATCATTCCTTCGTCCGCTCCGATGATTCCGCCGTCGGTCGGGGTGTGACAATCCGGATGGGTTTTGAGGAGGTGATGGTGATGTTACCTTGTTCCAGCATCTGATACTCTTTGAGCCGAAAGCAACTCTGATACTCTTTGTCTCGAAAGCAACTCTGATACTCTTGTTGAGCCGAAAGCAACTCTGATGGTGATGGTGATGGTACCTTGATCTCTGCTACTATGCCGAAAGCATGGGTGGTCTGAGTCTCTGATAGTCTTTGAAGCATGGGTGTCGATGGTCTCTGCTACTCAGTCCGAAAGCAACACTGATTTATACCCAAAAGTGTGGGTGTCGAAAGAAAGCAACTCAGATAGTATAGATGAGTTATAAGTTATGCTTTAAGAGATGTACATCTCTTAAAATTAAGAGATTTGGGTGAAATTACCTTGGTGCCCTTCTCAAATAAATATATATATAGTATAGATATATATATAATATAATATATATATATTATTATATATATATATTTATATATATATAGATTTATTATATATATATATTAATATATATATATAATATATATATATAATATATATTAATATATATACATAATATATATATATTATATATATATATATTATAATATATATATAATAATATATATATAAATATTATAATATATATATAATATTATATAATATATATATATAATATATAATTATATATATTATATAAAAGATATATATATATATAAAGATTATATATATATATATATATATATATATATATATATATATAAAATATATATATATATAAAAGATATATATATATATATTATATATATATATTATAGATATTATTATAATATTTATATATATTATGTATATATTAATTTATATATATATATAATATATATATATATTATGTATATATATATATATATATATATAATATATATATATATATATATATATATATATATATTATCTATATATATATATAGGGAAGGGATCAAATGTTAACCCTTGTTTATTGCGATAACTCATTAACCCAACTAGTGGTCCACAGTAAGCCACGTCACCATTGTAACTTATAGTTACAGTGTAAAACTAATGGTCCAAAACGAACGTTAAAAGAAATTTTAAAAAATATAGCAAGACTATACTCAAATTAAAGATATTAAAAAGATCTATTTAATAATGTAATTTATTTAAAAAAATAACATTATACAAAAAGTTAAAAAAGTTAAAAAGGGGTGGAGTTCTTTAAAATGGAAAGGGGTGGAGTTCTTTAAAAATGAAGGGAAAATTTGAAAATTGAGGAAAAATTGTTACATCAGTGATGTAACGCGGTGTAAAAGTTAGTTACACTGTGTAAGTGTTCGCTACATTAGAGCTAACGGGTTATCGCAGTAAACAAGTGTTCGCTATATATATATATATATATATATATATATATATATATATATATATATATATATATATATATATATACGCTATATATATATATATCTATCTTCTCTCTCTCTCTCTCTCTCTCTCTCTATATATATATATATATATATATATATATATATATATATATATATATATATATATATATATATATATATATATATATATATATATATTATATATATATATATATATATATATATATATATATATATATATATATATATATATATAGGGGAGGGATCCTAAGAAAACCAACAAGTTTTGAAAAAACCAAGAAAACCAATTTTAACCAATCACAATTTTTCATTATATATTTATATTTATTATATTCAAAGGGTGTTTTAGTAATTTTTATATAAATTATTTTTAGTAACTACTTATTCTCCATAATTAACAAATCAACATACAGAGTTTTTGAAAAACCTAATTCTACATCATGCATCATTATAGGGAAGAACACAGGTGAAGCATAAGAGATTGAAGATCCCGATCGATTAGCTTCAAGAAAATGTTGCTGATCAGCAAACCATGAGCTTTTAGGCCTCCGAACCCGCTTCGATCGTTTCAGACGGTGGTGGTTCTTGACAGCTCTGTTTTGATAACTTTCGACGATGAAAGAGATGACGATGCTGATGATGGCCATGCAACGGTGAGTGCGGCGGTGGTGGGTGTGGGGTTGAGGTAGAGATTAAGCATGTGAGATCTCATATGACCTCCTAAAGCTCTGCCATTAGTAAAGGTCTTTAAGCAAAGGTTCACCTGTGTTTCTTCATTGTTTTTGTGAAAACAAGGAAGGAGATGTATCTAGGCAAGGAAGGAGTTGTAAAACCTTGGTTACATATACGTATCTAGACAAGGAAGGAGTTGTAAAACCTTGGTTACATATACGTAACCAATTGGCTCATGCATTCGTCTTTTCATTTGATTAAAAAGGTAATAGTTTCTTTATTATTTGAACTGATTATTAACACCAACAATTTTTTTTTGAATTTTTTAATTTTGAATATAAATGAGTCATTACGTATATGTAAGTTTCATCATTTAATGTAAAAGTAATCATATTGCCATTTTTGTTTATTTTTTGATTGCTTACATATATGGAAGTTTTATTATAATAACAGAACAATATACATGTTGTCTGTTTTTTCTTCTTTGCATATTGTTTACATATATGTAGCTTGTCAAAATTATGTTATAATAACTAGTTTTTTACAATAGAATATACTATACACATTTCAAGCATTGCAAATATGTAGCTTGTCAAAATTATCCCAGTGGCATACATGTTTCTTGTAGGGAACAAATATGATTTGTGATTTGATTTGGTTTGGTTTGTTAGATGATATGTCATTCAATTTGGTTGTGTTTACATATAAGTAAGCAAGTTACTTATGTGTTTACACATATGTAAGCTGGTTTACATATGGCTGCATCAATTTACTGTAGAATTATTTTTAATGTATGAAACTTTAATTTGGTTGATTGTATTGTTGTTTATTTTGTTTTTAGGTTTTACATCGTATACGTATATGTACTAAATACCCTTTAGATATATTCATTTTTAGCTTCTTCTTCTTCTTTCCTATAATGTCACTTACATATACGTAAACTAGTATACTTAAACATAAACATACGTGTAAAAATGGTTACATATACGAAATCATATACGTAGACATGTTTAAATATATGTAAACATATATGTAACATGCTCATATATACGTGAACATATATGTAAAAATGTTTACGTATACGTAAGCATGTACGTAACTAGTTATAAATCTACAGAAAAAACATTTGTTCTTCTAATATATTTTAGGTTTGTTTTTAATAAATTAATTCGATTTAAATAAACTAATATTTTGTTTGGAGAGAGAGAGAGACATTTAAGGAATTTTAGTTGTTTTAAAATATAAAAATTATAATCTTCCTAATATGCCCTTTAATCATTCAATTAAACCAATTATCTATTAAATATTTCTAAAATTACCATTGATGAATATCAACAATATCAATCTTGATCAATGGTTTAAAAGTAGTTTTCTTGGTTTTTTTATAAATAGAGGTTTTCTTAGGAACCCTCCCCTATATATATATATATATATATATATATATATATATATATATATATATATATATATATATATATATATATATATATATATATATATATATATATATATATATTGGTGTTAACTTTTGGTGTAACATAATTAACATACATTGAGCATCTATATGAATGTAATACTTTACATCAACTCATCACGAAACGAAACCTCACCCCGTCGTATCACACGATAGTGAAATTAATAGCTTTTCTTATTAGGTAAGGGTTGAACTAAATTAGGATGATATTTTCCTAATATAGTCTATTGATATTCAACAATTAAGTTTTAAATGCATTTATTTTTAGGCCAATTCCTAACCACCTTTTAGTAAGTTTGTCCAATGCACTAATATCACATCTTGTTTATATGTCTAATATGGTTCACATGGGTGTGTTGGCTTTACTTTTTAAAAGCAACTTGTTGACTTATTGAGTTTTTCAATAAGTTAGTCCGGAATCACTTATTAACTTATTCACTCACAATAATCACATTGTCAAACACTATAAAATAACTTTTTAACTTTCAAAAGTTAAAAACTTAAAAGTTGATAAAAAAAGCATATCCAAACACCCACATAATACTTTGAAATTAGAATGTTTTCCTAGAAATTATGTTTGGTTGACAGTCACCTCGCCACGACCGTCGTCCGACCTCGCCACCCCTGCCGTCACACCTCGCCACCACTATCGTCCGACCTCGCCACCACTATCGTCTGACCTCGCCACCACCGCCCTCACGCCTCGCCACCACCACCGTCACACCTCGCCACCACCGTCGTCGCACCTTGCTACCCCCACCGTCCGACCCCGTCACCACCGTCGTTCGACCTCACCATCACCACTATCGCACCTTCCCCAGTTCCCCCAACCGCAACCCTAACCTGGGCTACGAGCCTTCGTTTCTGACGTGCTACTAGTCAAAACGATCGTGGAAACGAAGGCTACGTCTCGGTAACCAGTCGTAGGTAGGTTATCCTGTTATTTTTCCAAAATAAGGCCTCTAAATGGGTTTTGGACCACTTTTATGTTCTTTCTTTGTTTTTTCGGTTTTGTTTTGGGCTTTTGTTTGGCCCATGATTGTTTGTTTTAGGCCCGTTCGAAATTTGGTTTGTTATTTAAGTTGTCTTGATGTAATTTGGATGGTCATTTGATCATTTTCAGAAATTAAAAGTTTGTCTTTTCAAATTCGTGACTTTTGGGTCGAATTTGGGGTTTTGGGTGAAGATCACGGGTGTTCGCAGAATCAACGTGTTTGAGCTTCGATTTCATTCCGTGCGCTACATCACTAAGCTTATGGGAAGGGTTCGCGTTGGGGTGGTGGGTGGCAGATATGAAAGTGGTTGACGATGGGGTATGTGATGGTGGTGGTCACTGCCGGAAAAGTAAGGTGGTGATAGTGTTGTTATAGAATGTGAAGTTAGGGTATGGGGTGTGGTGGGGTGGGTTGGTCCCAAGTTATTAGTTAATAATTTTTTTCAGTTTTTTTTAAAAATAAGAGGGTTAAATAGTCATTTAACACATAATTAGCGGAGTTTTTTAACGGCCATCCATCCCTAGGACGAAATGTGTTACATTTTTTCAAATTTTAGGATTAAACCTGTAATTTTTCAATCTCCGGAACGAAATGTAAAATTTAAGCAAAGCTTAGGAACGATTCGTTTAATTTACTCCTCATATAAAGAGTAACCCCTATGCTATTAGTCCATTAGGTTATGAGCGATACAATTATATACTTCTAATTACTAATTTTTTTCATAAGATGCATAATTATTGTTTTTTTGCTGTACATTATGAAATGCGAACTTTCTTATATGCTAAGTTTATATATTATACTACATATTAACACTCAAACGCGAGACAATTGAAGCACAAACTACAAGCGAATAATGTATAAGTTAATGGAGATGATTTGTACAAAGTTTTATGGCTTCACACGAGAATGCAAAGATTTTTTTAAATGACATTTAAGGCCCTCAAAAGTTATATTTTTACCTTTTAAGTTTATCTACATTTATACCCCTACATGTCTTTTCGCACGCTCACATTTTTTTAAATTTATTTTTGCCTTTTCTTATAGATTTTAAAATATGATGTTAATAAATGTTCAAGCATGTCGTCGCGACGTGTTTATTTTTAACTACATTTCAATTTAAATTTCATATGAAACTGAACTGTAAGACATAATGTAAATCATCGATGCAAAAACGTACAAGCCATCAAAACTAATTTACTTTAAGTTTTTTATTTTTTATAGTTTCTTTTTCTTTTTACCCTCCATTGTTCTAAATATCTTCAATCGTCTCGCTACAATGCATGAGTTTTTGCCAATTTTGGTTTTTATAAAAAAATTCAATGCTTTCAACGACTTTCAGATTTCATTTTTTTACCTTCAAGGTGGAGGCTTGCGACAACATTTCAACTTTAGTTTTTTTATGGTTTTATGCTCGTCCTACAACGCTATGGTCTTAATACTAGCTACTATGTAATGGTAAAACAAATCGTACAAGAAATTTTACATTTTAAAAGGCGTAAATAATAATGTACAAATTAAATAGTTGTGTTTGTTCTAATTTCTAGGAGTAGATGTTAAAAAGAAAAAAAATATTGGTTTGAACCGAAACAAGAGCATTCACACTAGCTTCACCTGTCGTATCAAGATATTTACACTAAAAACATTATTTTTTTTCTTTTTTTTCTTTCAATTATATAATATTACTCTATATCATTATCATTATATTTTCTTCCTCCTCCACTCACAATCACTTTACAAAAATATTAAAAAGTTTATCATGATTGTATCATGTTCCTGATAATACAACACATACACTCATACAACACATGGTTATCATGATTGTATCATGTTTCCTGTAAATGTGGTGGGGAAGGAGGGCCCATGAAGAGGGTGGTTATATTGGGTTGGGTGAAATGTAAATGGAGTGGCACCTGACCTTGTTCATTTGTCAGTCAAATCGATCGGAGATTTGATCTCACAGCACGCGATACCCATTTATTCTTATTCTTCCTATACATCTCTCCCTTTCTCTTCCCAATGCAATCCAAATATTCTCTCCAACATCATCAATTCAAAATCACGTTATCTTTTTATAACTTAGATCTTTTTATAATCCGAAGAACCAATAATAGCATTATTCCTATATTTCTAAAGAATCCACCATACCGAAAAATTAACAGTCTCAATCAACTCTTTCTTCCTATAGCAAAACTAGTTGAGTCCAATTAGTGAATAAGTGAACCCGGTTCTGTAGAATCTTGAAGCTTCACGTCTAACCATTTCACTATAACATCCCAAATCTTGGACGTACAAGAACACTCTCCAAGCATATGAGTACTAACAACATCGCGGACAAAGGATCAATTGGATATCAAGACATTTATCACTTAATTATTTTCTAGTAGAAAGACGATCCAACAACACCCGCCAGGCTAAGATACTGATCTTTCTAGGAATATATATTTATTCCATCGCGTAGCACATATGTATTATTTCATCCAGTAACACATTTATTCCATACATATATTGTGTAAATATAACATGTGACACATAATTATTCCATGACAAGTTTGAATGTTTGACTTGGTACCAGGATGCTCAATACATGTGTAAGTTTTGAAATAAAAAACTTTTAAATACAAAACTTCCTCTTTTTTTTCCATCTACCAACATTAACCTTTCTGCACATGAAAACCAATCTTTGCTCTTAAAATAATGATAATTAGACGAACGGATACTAGGGCTGTAAACGGTTTTGAAAGAATGAAAAAAATACAAAATAAATACGGTTTTAATACCTTCATGAATCATGAATTCGTGAATCGTGACTACGGTAACTGTTGAGGAGAGGATGAGAGCGTTGTTGATGCGATCCAGAGCTAAGGCCCAGCAAATATGAAGCCCAATCCTACTGATAAAACTTAAAAGCCCGTACTGATAATTGGGCTCGAACCGATATGAGGCATCTAATTCTGCAAGTTTGAATATCAAGCAAACGCTAGAACACAATAGTTACCATATGGTTTTGTTTCGTTATAATATTGAATAAAAGCTTACAAAGCTTGACATGAAAACTGAATTAACATTACAACAAAAGGTTAAATAATTTGGTTTATTTTTGTCGCGCCTAAATAAACTTTGATACTTCATATGATTTTAGTTGTAAAGTTATAAGAGGTTTGGATAAAAGAGTTCTATGGAATAGAAATAGAGATGATTTCAGTGTGTTTAACATAGTTTTAAATAGAAAACTTAATTGTGATGCTATTTCATTATTTCAATATAATTGTTTAATATCCTAAAAATAATTTCAGAATTCAAAACGGGCTATATAGTGGTTTATAAGGCTTAAAGATCCATTTTGATAATTATTGATTACATCTGTCCTTAGTATACCTAGAATCACTATCAAAGCTAGACCATTTAGTGTTGTATACTTGTATATCGGTTCACCAACACGTTGTTCTTTTTTCTTTATTTTATAGTTTTCTTATTTTTTATTGTTAGTTCAATTAAAGTAGGTGTAACATCTCGTACTTTACGATATTTAATTTTTATATAATAATAATAATGATAATAATAATAATAATAACAATAATCATGAAAATAATGATAATAAATAATAATAATGATAATGATAATAATAATAATAGTAACAATAATAATAACATTAATAATAATAATAATAACAATAATAAAGTCCAGGGGGATTCTTGTAATTTATCAAATTTAAACGAAAGTTTTTGTGCATAAAATAATAGAATCAAAACTGCAGGGACCATTGTGTAAAAAATTTTAATTTACAACCCAGCCCCCCCCCCCCCTATTCCCTTCCCCGATTATCCGGTCGCCTGCCGGCGAAGCCCCGGCGCTGCTCCGGCGACCCCCGATCAACATTAAAACACCACTTTTAAATCCCGAAAAAGGCACCAAAACATTCGTGGGAACATTTCCAACATCAACATCCACTTTAATTTGAATAAAAACCCCCGGATTACAGCTCATGAATCCAACATTCAAACCACTTTATTTCAAATACGATTACCGCACAAAACATTAAAAATAACCAAATTAAACCTATATAAACGACCCCCTAAACATTCCTAAGCGTTCACAACTCTAAATTCCACCTAGAAATCACACAAACAAGTCCCTCGATCACCTCCCCATCGCGACCTGTTCTTCATCAGAATCATCTTCAATACATCATCATACGGGTAATTAAACATATCATTCTGTTCTTTTTTACAAGGGGAATCAAAGCCCCATGGTTTAAACCATTAACACCATCGAATTGGTGTTCAATTTTGGGTCTGAACAATCTAGGGTTCATAAGGATTGGGGGTATGCTGGAGTTTGTGTTTAAAAGGAATTGAAACGGAGTTCTAACGCGGCTGAGGCCCTTAGTCCACCGGTTAAGTGTGTGTGTTGTGAAACAGGAGGTCCCGGGTTCGACCCCGGGCACCCTCCTTACTTTTTTTTCATTTGGCTTTTAAGCCTCTAAAAATTTCAGAAAAATTCTTAAAAATTATAAAAATAGGTTTATAAACTTTAAATAATTTTCTTTACAGCAAACCAATTTCTAAAATTTTATTTCTTATAACATCTTAATATTTTATTTTTATTTTATTTAAAACAAATAATAAAACTAGTTAAAGAGTTTATAAAATAGACTTCAAAGGTTGTTTATCTTAACAAAACATTTCAATGGGATTATTTTTCTTATTTTAGTACTAATTATTATTTGTTTCCAATAATAAATAATTATTTGTCTCAAATAATAAATAATCAAAGTTTTATTAGGATAATTGTAGAAATTATGTATTTTACAATTTCATAAATTATTCTAAAATATTATCCTCTCATAAAATATACTAACTAAAGGTTAGATTAATAATTTGTTATTAATCAAAATGTTATTCCAATTAATTTTAAATAATTATAAGGTTTTATATATGTGATAACCTTATCAATTTTTATACTTAAATTCGTTCCTAAAATACTTAAAAACACATATAAAATTTTCTTAATGGATCAAAATGCGAATAATTACTTATAAATTTATTTACTCGACATAACACAATTTCACATTGAAACCCTAGTTCACGTCTAATTGTTAATCTTATAATCGAACTTTAATCTTGTAATGAATACGTTTAGGTGCCTTGTAAAAGAATTCGTTAGAACGTCGTTAAATCCTTATTATCACCTTATACCCCTATACGTCATTGTGCGTCTTTCTATACCCATTTTATCATTTTCACATTTTTGGGTGAAACATGTTACCGTATAAACGTTGCACTTGTAAACACATTTGATTCTTGTAAACTTTTGGCAATTTACTTGTATGTTGTGATTAGTCGAATCATGTAGCTACCATGTAATGTCGAATATATGTACAGTCATTAACTATTGCTAGCCTGGCGACGTCATAGATCTATGGGCCTGACAAGTCTGCTTGGTTATTTCAAGTACACTTAGCTAATCGTATATACTTGTAAACGTTTGAGAACTTGTAAAACTTTGTCAAGGTTTGATTGTGCATTCTGTCTTACATCCCTAGTTACCTTTTTCTCTAATTTACAACATAATTACCATCTTTTATATACTTATGTAATCAAAACTATAGAATGCTCACCAACAATATGTTGACCTTTTATTTTTAACATGTTTCAGGCAATAGCGTTATGTGGCTGTGAACAATCGTAACTCTCACGCCTCGACGATTCCGCCGTCAAGGTTGGGGTGTGACAGATTGGTATCAGAGCCCATAGCTATAGGGATTTAGGTTATTAGAAATGGTGACCTAGACTATAGCTTATGCATGTACCTTATAGTATTTTTATCTTGTAAATACATGGTTTACTTGTTACATAATGCTATGCCTTCTTATGTGCAATTTGATGCCTTAGCATAGGATTGCCTAAACTTAGTTACTTGTCTCTCTAAACTTATCTTTGACTCTCCCCGAACATAAAACCTCTCAATCTTATTCTCGACGACACGTGGAATAGTATACTATTACTTATGATCTGGATCTCTAGACGTATGTCTAATCTATATCAATCTCATCAAGGTTTTGATTTCATGAACCAAAGAAATTTGTGTGACACATAGACACCTGTATTCTGGATTTCCTGACAAAAGGCCTTCGGGCTAAGGCAAGCATATCGTATAAATCTCATTGTGAGACCTGTTATGCTTACCTGGGGATTTCTGGGATGAGTGATAAACTATGGTCAAAATACACAAATCTCTAAGGCAAATAAGTCAATTTACCTTGACGTGTCAACGATTCCAAATGGTAATGCGTTACCAAATGGAACCATCCTTTTGTATCTTAAAAATCCTTGAATCCTTGAACTGGTTTATCATCAAAGTTTAAATACTTTCTCATTCTTAACCTAAATAATACTCCTGTTAATATTAAACCCATCCTACAATTCAACTCTCACGTGTAACGTGTAATAGTATTGAACCTAGCGTTTCATGTAACTATTTCTATACCTCGACCAACGTGAACATGACTCTTAATATACCCAAAGATATTGGGAATCTAAACCGTATGGTCTTTAAAACTTTAAACCGTTACTTATGGTTCTTAAATTCTTTTAAGGAGGTGACCTATAACTAAGAACATGCAATGCTGTAGATGAAATTCCTACATCTCGGGATACTTTGTCTAGGCAAAGTGTAAATGGTGATCTGATTCAATCATTGAATCCGTTACTTGACTCGAAACCCTTGTGATAATTAATCACTTAAAAGTACACGTGTTTTCAAATAAGATATGGCTGACCTCATATCTTGAGAAGTCCATGTATTCCCTTCGATTGTGAATCGAATGTTCACATCTCATTGTGATGTCGAAACATTTTATCCTTGATTTCGTCTTCCCGATTTAAAATATCCAAAATTTGAACACCATCATAACAAATCTTGTTACTTTCGAACTGTGACCTAGAACTTTGTAAGCATGATTTTCCCTTTTGGTTATATTGATGTAACTGAAATTTTCTAAATTTCTAAGTAATATTCTATTCCTTTCGTTGTTAAGTCGAACTTCGTACCGTCTGCACCGTGGGAGATACAAGAGTTTGTAAGTCAATCTATGACTAAGAACGCTCGTACCTCCTAAACGATTCTATTTCATCAAAACAGGGGTGATTCCTTTACTTTGATGATTCTCTATTCGTTTCGATAAATGGTTTCCAATTGTGTGTTTTATGAATTTCATCCTCTGGATTAGGGCAAATTCCTCATCCTGAGGATTGACTTCAATTATTCTCATTGGAACCTGCACTTCACAAATGACATGATCTCACCAAAATAGGATTGAAACCCGTACTTTGGTGACAAATGTTAATCTTTGATTGTTTTCTTGTTATTATGAAGCTCAATCATCAAGATATGCGTGAATTCCATACCTTGATGATAATTTCATTTTTATGAATTGTATTTTCTCAAATGAAACGTCCTCGTCAAAGTAGGAGTGAATTCTGGATTTTGATGAAGAAGTTCATTTTGTTATATTTTGTTTGTGTAAGAACTTCACCATTAAGACAGGAGTGATTTTCCTTACCTTAATGGTGAGTTACCACGTCTTATTTCTGTGAATCCTCAACAATTGGTTGGGATCAAACTGGTTGATTGGTAAGTTAGTGGACATACCTTGGGAATACACCATCAAGTTAGGAGTGAAAACCACACCTTAATGACTATTCTCATTTTTTTGATCTTCAACTTACCAAGGTTGTAATCAAGCGACGAGAAACATGTAGTAACTTGAAGGGTGAAACAATGATTAGTGTTTCGACCGATCAAACCAAAGCATGATCTCTGAACTTAAAAGAAGACCCGATCGTTTTAGGTTGATTTTGACTTCAACCTTGGAGCATTTAAATTCTTAAATCAATTTCTTTATCTTCATGTTTTGACTCGATCTAGCTACATCGAACCATTTATTCCTTACTTATCAACTTTCATCTTGAGATATCGTCAAACCCATAAGTATAGTCTTCCTAAACAATCCTTTGTCAAATAAAGATATTATCGAATACCTCTCTTATTGTTTGATGAATTACGTATGTGATCTGCATTTGAAAATTTGTTACCTTGCAAAACATGGTTACAAATACCTTTCTTATTGTTTGCGTCATTTCTTGAATCGTTTTTGAATCTTTAACCTTGAAAATCATTGAAATTCTAACTTGGTTTTGAACAACAAGACTCGTTATTATCCTCACTGCGATGTGGATATAATAGTTCATAACCTTCGTAACTTGTAGTCATGGGCTTGACATAAAAGAAAAGACGTAACTTGGTATGTGTCCAAGTGTCTTACCTTTCCATATGACAAAACCTAATCTCCGTATTCCCGTGAATTTTCTGTTTAACTTTTCATCCACTAGGTGCCTATTATTTTAACTGTCATGATGACAATTGGTGCATTATAGACCGATTGGCTAAAAATTCAATTCGACCCATTATCTCACAACGTCGAGAAATTGACCTGTATCTGTTTCAAATATTCATATACTGTGGTATGACGTTAAAACATCGATCGTTATTTTGAACGATTGATTCATTCTCTGTTTTTAATAAGATTCTTAACCATCGTTGTGAACTTATTTCAAGATCTTCGCATAGTGTATTATTCTTAGACCGATGGTTGGTCAAAGGAGAAATACATACTCACAAGATATGCGTTAAGGTCGTTTCATATGGTGACATTTGGGATTCTTAAATTCCGACGGTTAGCCTTTCTTACCCTTGTTGGTCTTTTATTGATTTCTAGACATCACCTTACCATGAAATTATATTCTGGAAGTTGTGATTTATAAGTCTAATATACGATGGTAACTCGGCATCGCTTTCCAACATTTCATCTCAAAACGTCTCACATTTCGTTGATAGGGTTCAAATTGGCATGCATTATGACAAGAATCTTGTAAGATTCCAACAAGTGAAGCGTTTCATCTGTAATTAAACGTCAATCACTGTTAGTTTGAACACTTATCTTTTATTTTAACTCTTTTGCTCATTTAAGTTCATTCTTAATTTCGAAACGAAATTCTTTAAAGTAGGGGAGATGGTAACATCTTGTATTAACATTTATTCTTAATCAACGTGAAAGCTTATAATGTTAACTAGAAGCCACACACTTTAGACTCTCTTTTTACCTCTAATGGCTCTGCCATTGCACATAAAGTAAACATTGAAGCAGTCAGTTTAATCGATGATGAATTTTCTTCTTTTGACACCTTATCAAAACCTGAAATTTCTTCAAAGTGTCCTTATCTTTTCGTCTCAGCCATCTCGTGAACAAATTTCAGGACGAAATTTCCTAAAATAGGGGAGACTGTAACATCTCGTACTTTTTGATATTTAATTTTTATAATAATAATAATAATGATAATAATAATAATAATAACAATAATCATGAAAATAATGATAATAAATAATAATAATGATAATGATAATAATAATAATAGTAACAATAATAATAACATTATTAATAATAATAATAACAATAATAAAGTCCAGGGGGGATTCTTGTAATTTATCAAATTTAAACGAAAGTTTTTGTGCATAAAATAATAGAATCAAAACTGCAGGGACCATTGTGTAAAAAATTTTAATTTAAAACCCAGCCCCCCCCTATTCCCTTCCCCGATTATCCGGTCGCCGGCCGGCGAAGCCCCGGCGCGGCTCCGGCGACCCCCGATCAACATTAAAACACCACTTTTAAATCCCGAAAAAGGCACCAAAACATTCGTGGGAACATTTCCAACATCAACATCCACTTTAATTTGAATAAAAACCCCCGGATTACAGCTCATGAATCCAACATTCAAACCACTTTATTTCAAATACGATTACCGCACAAAACATTAAAAATAACCAAATTAAACCTATATAAACGACCCCCTAAACATTCCTAAGCGTTCACAACTCTAAATTCCACCTAGAAATCACACAAACAAGTCCCTCGATCACCTCCCCATCGCGACCTGTTCTTCATCAGAATCATCTTCAATACATCACCATACGGTAATTAAACATATCATTCTGTTCTTTTTTACAAGGGGAATCAAAGCCCCATGGTTTAAACCATTAACACCATCGAATTGGTGTTCAATTTGGGTCTGAACAATCTAGGGTTCATAAGGATTGGGGGTATGCTGGAGTTTGTGTTTAAAAGGAATTGAAACGGAGTTCTAACGCGGCTGAGGCCCTTAGTCCACCGGTTAAGTGTGTGTTATGAAACAGGAGGTCCCGGGTTCGACCCCGGGCACCCTCCTTACTTTTTTTTCATTTGGCTTTTAAGCCTCTAAAAATTTCAGAAAAATTCTTAAAAATTATAAAAATAGGTTTATAAACTTTAAATAATTTTCTTACAGCAAACCAATTTCTAAAATTTTATTTCTTATAACATCTTAATATTTTATTTTTATTTTATTTAAAAACAATAATAAAACTAGTTAAAGAGTTATAAAATAGACTTCAAAGGTTGTTTATCTTAACAAAACATTTCAATGGGATTATTTTTCTTATTTTAGTACTAATTATTATTTGTTTCTAATAATAAATAATTATTTGTCTCAAATAATAAATAATCAAAGTTTTATTAGGATAATTGTAGAAATTATGTATTTTATAATTTCATAAATTATTCTAAAATATTATCCTCTCATAAAATATACTAACTAAAGGTTAGATTAATAATTTATTATTAATCAAATGTTATTCCAATTAATTTTAAATAATTATAAGGTTTTATATATATGATAAACCTTATCAATTTTTATACTTAAATTCATTCCTAAAATACTTAAAAACACATATAAAATTTCTTAATGGATCAAAATGCGAATAATTACTTATAAATTTATTTACTCGACATAACACAATTTCACATTGAAACCCTAGTTCACGTCTAATTATTAATCTTATGTCACACCCCAACCTAGACGGCGGAATCGTCGAGGCGTGAGAGTTACGATTGTTCACAGCCACATAACGCTATGTTTAAGTGTAAATATTCAAATTAATAGTTTCAAAAGTGATTACAAACATAAGTCTCAATCATGAAATACATTCAAGCAAATATCAAACATAACTTAACATTTCATTTATTTAACTAGGTCCACATCCTAGTTTTATTGCAAGCTTCAAAAGATCACTCTAAACTCGGGGTTACCTGAAACATGATAAAATAAAAGGTCAACTAAAAATAGTTGGTGAGTTTCCAAGGTTTTCATACATAATACGAAAAGATTACAAGTAGCAATTCATGTCATAGGTTATAAGCTAGTAAGGTTATAGAACACATATCTTCACAATCAAACCTCGACTTGATTACAAGTATATAAGATTGGCTAAGTGTATTTGGTTCCCTAGTGCACAAGCATACGGCTCCTAGGAGTCGGCAATACATCGACTTTAGCACCAAATAGGCTTGTCAGGCCCAAAGATCTAAGACGTCGCCAGGCTAGCAATAGTTAATGATTGTAACAAACTATGTATCTCATATAATCACTTACAACATACAAATAACCATGACAAGATATAAAGATGAATTGCAAGTGCTTTACAAGTCTCAAACGTTTATAAGTGTATAATGTATAAGTATCATGTTTCACCCCAAAATGGTGTGAAATAAAGTAAAAGGGGGCAAGGAAAACTCACATGTCAAATAAGTATATAATGACGATTAATAAGAATAATAGTAGGCGTCGTTCCAACGTGAATCGTTACAAGGCACCTAAATATGTAAATATATATTCACAAGGTTAAAGTCTTAATAATAAGCTTTAATGTTTTTAACGTGAACTAGGGTTTCAATTGGAATTTGGGGGTTTAAATAATTAAATAAAATAATAGATCGTTTACGTTTTGGGTTAATAAAGATATTATAAACCAATTAAGTCCAAGAATGATTAAAATATCTCAACAATTTAAGTTAATAGAAATTAAGTTTGAAAGATATAATTAATTTAATAATCAATTATTTGATAAAGAGAATTAATTATATACTTATTTAAATGACTTTAAAAATTATTTAAACTCATTTCATAAAGTTTTGAGCTTTTAGAATATTTCATCATAAAAGTTTTATAATACAAACCTTAAAAATCAAATAAAGAGAATATTGTTTTATAAATTTTTAAGAAGTTAAATAAAAGTTAACGAATAACTTTATTAACTAATGATGATATATTAGATGAATAATTAGTCATTAAACATATGATTTTATAAGGTTTTAAATAATCTAAATTTGAACCATGATATATTTTATTATTTAAATTACATAAAAGAATTTATAATGTTTTAAAATAAATCTCCATTTATAATATCGTGATTTAAACTTTAAAAATTAAAGGAATTAATCTGGATATATTATTTGAATAAATAATGATTTAATACGTTAAACAATATTTAAAACCTATTTTATATGAAAATGATTTAATTAAACAAAATAAATAACTAAATAAATAAAGAAATTTTAAAATAAATTCCAGCAAATAATTAGATGATTTCAAAAATTATTGGTAGTTTATAAAAGAAATTTTATAATTTTTCTGATTTTTTTATCATTTATTTAAAGGCAAAAAAAGCCTAAAAAAAATGAATGAGGGAGCCGGGCTCGAACCCAAGACCTCCGGCTTGTGATTGCATGTGTGTTACCAATGAGCTAAGGGCCTCAGCCGCATTAGGACATGGCTCGAATTTATTATAAACCCGTTTAAAGAAATCCCCAAATTACATAAACCCTAGAAACGAATAACCCGAAATTGAACATTGATTCGGGAGTTTCAACTCGATTAACCTTAGGGCTTATGATCCCCAAGTGAAATCGAGTTGAATAATGTATTGTACTTACATGATTAGGATCGAATTGAGAGAGATGAGTTGAAGAACAGATCGTGACTGTTCTGAGATCGGTTCGATACCCAAGCATTGTTGTTTATCAAATTCATTCCTTGTGTAGTTTCAGTGGGTTATGATCCTCGAAAGCCCTCAACCAATTGTTCTCAACAACTTGCAGAAGGTGTAGTTCGGGTGGTTGCAGATCCGCGACCGAGGATGGAATCGAGCGGGTGTTTGTGCGTGTTTCAAGTGAAATTGAAAACTAGGATAGACTAGACAAAAATATATGATAGTATATGTACGATTAATTTGATTAATTTAGTGTGTAGTGCGATTTAGAATCTGTAAAAGGCTATCGACATCGCGTGTAGAGAATCAGAGGTTGAATCGCACTGATTTTTCAAATTGAACTTGAGCACGCGTTCGAATCCTCCACGTGAAGGTGTCGGGGTGTTTGATTCGATTTAAAATTGGTTAATTCTGTCGCTGTGGGCTCGCCGGAGATCGGTGGCCGGCGGCAGGTCTCCGACGGGGAAAAGGGGAGGGCCGGTTGGGTATTTTGAAATAATTACAGAAATGGTCCCTGTGGTTTATGTTTTAATCTTTTGTGTTTAAAAGTTCTATTTTAAGTTTCGAAAATTACCACATCACCCCCTGGACTTATAAATCAAAGTTATTATTATTATTAATATTATTATTATTATTATTATTATTATTATTATTATTATTATTTTATTATTATTATTAATACCAATTATTTTTAAGATTTTACAAAATTAACCCCTTTTTTTTTTTTTTTTTTATCCATAAAAATTCGAGATGTTACAGTCTCCCCTACTTTAAGAAATTTCGTCCCGAAATTTAATCATGAGAAACAAATTTTATGGTTGTGAGGAGACTTAGATGTCATTTCGTGTTCACGAGTGCACTCTTGGAAATGTTTAAATTTAATAAGTTTGACTATGATTCTTAAGTTTGTTAAGTTTCACCGTTCATAATCTTATATGTTTCTTGACAAAGTGTGCAAGTCATTCCTTTAAATTTTTAATTGATAAATGTTCGTATTCCAAACGGTTCAATACGGTTAAAAAGTTTTGTCATGTGTGAAACACCATACATTAGATCGATACGGGGCTCGGCTTAACGAACATGAGAAATAAGTTCCGGATGTTTTTGGATGGAATTCATAAGAGCTTCTCAAGCAAATAACTTTAACGGGTTTCTAGGTGATCGTTTCTTGTTCGCTCATGTCAATGAGGGTTCGAAGTGTTATTAGTGTAACGTTGATACAAGTATCGTGTTTTTAAAGATTAACTTTAGTATGAGGAAAATCGTTGTAATGGGTTTCCAGAATAAACGTGGTTTTAAGGGAAAGACATTCAGAAAGGTTACTAGAGGTTGTTATAAGGAGTTCAAAGATGGTCCAAGAATGACACAATAATAAGAATTGCATTGATCAACGAAGATAACGTTCGCGATTGGATTAAAATTTAAATAGTTCGGGATATTGCTGATTAAGGCAAACACAAGTAGCTTTCCACGTACGGCTTGCACATGCGGTTCATCAAATTCATAATCACAGCTGAGAAACATTCGTGTGGCTAGGAAGCCATGAACACAAATTAGTAATGTCTTTATTTGGCAGGAAGGTGGTTTAGAAAGCTATCATTACGCAATCAGGTTTTAATGATAACTCAAAATGAAAGTTGATAAGTAAGGAATAAATGGTTCGATGTAGCTAGATCGAGTCAAAATATGAAGATAAAGGAAAGAATTTGATTTAAGTATTTACATGCTTCAAGCTTGGAATCAAAATCAACCTAAAACAATCGGGTCTAGTTCAGAGATCATGCTTTGGCTTGATAGGTCAAAACACTAACATTGTTTCAGCCGTTAAGTTACTACATGCTTCTCGTCACTTGATTACAACCATGGTAAGTTGAAGATCAAGAAATAAGAATAGTCATCAAGGTGTGGTTTTCACTCCTAACTTGATGGTGTATTCCCAAGATATGACCATTAACTTACCAATCAAAAAGTTCGATCCCAACTCATTGTTAAGGATCCATAGAAATAAGACGAGGTAACTCACCATTAAGGTAAGGGAAAATCACTCCTATCTTAACGATGAAGTTTTACAAAAACAAAATATAACAGGATGAACTTCTTCATCAAAATCCAGAATTCACTCCTACTTCGATGAGATCATTTCATTTGAGAGAATACAATCCATAAAAATGAAATTATCATCAAGGTATGGAATTCACGCCTATATTGATGATTGAACTTCATAATAACAAGAAAATAATCGAAGATTGACATTTGTCACCAAAGTACGGGTTTCAATCCTATTTTGGTGAGATCTTGTCATTTGTGAAGTGTAAGTTTCAATAAGAATAATTGAAGTCAATCCTCAAGATAAGGAAATCACCCTAATCCAGAGGATGAAATATCATAAAACACAAAATTAGAAACCATTTATCGAAATGAATAGAGATTCATCAAAGTAAGGGAATCACCCCTGTTTTGATGAGATAGAATCATTTAGGTGATACGAGTGTTCTTAGTCATAGATTGACTTGCAAACCCTCGCATTTCCCACGGTGCAAGCGGTATGAAGTTTGACTTAACGATGAAAGGAAAATAATATTAATTAGAAGTTCAGGAAATTTCAAGTTACATCAATGAAACCAAAAGGAAAATCATACTTACAAAATTCTGGGTCACAGTTCGAGGTAACAGGATTTGTTATGATGGTGTTCAAATCTTGGATAATTAAAATCAGGAAGACGAAATCAAGGATAAAATGATTTGACATCACAATGAGATGTGAACATTCGATTCACAATCGAAAGGAGTATATGGACTTCTCAAGATATGAGGTCAACCATAACCTTATTGATGATACGCGTACTTATAAGCGATCAATTATAACAAGAGTTTTGAGTCAAGTAACGGATTCATTGATCGAATTAGATCACCATTCACACTTTGCCTAGACAAAGTATCCCGAGATGTCGGAATTTCGTCTACAGCGTTGCATGTTCTTAGTTATGGGACACATCCTTAAGAAGACTTGAGAACCATAGGTAACGGTTTAAAGTTTTAAAGACATACGGTTTAGATTCTCAATATCTTTGGGTATATTGAAATTCATGTTCACGTTGGTCAAGGTATAGAAATAGTTACATGAAATGCCGAGTTCAATACCGTTACACGTTACACGTTGAGCGTTTAAATGTAAGAGTTGAAATGTAGGATGAGTTCAATATTAACGGGTACATTATTTAGGTTAAGAATGAGAAGGTATTTAAACTTTGGTAATAAACCAGTTTAAGGATTCAAGGATTTTTAAGATACAAAAGGATGGTTCCATTCGGTAACGCATTACCATTTGGAATCGTTGACACGTCAAGGTAAATTGACTCATTTGCCTTAGAGATTTGTGTATTTTGACCATAGTTTATCACTCATCCCAGAAATCCCCAGGTAGCGTAACGGTTCCCTCAATGAGATTTATACGAATACGCTTGCCTTAGCCCGAGGGCTTTTTGCCAGGAAATCCAGAATACAGGTGTCTATGTGTCACACAATATTTCTTAGGTTTATGAAATCAAAACCTTGATGAGATTTTCACAGATTAGACATAGAGTCTAAGGAATTAAATCCACGATGATAAGTGTAGATTCCACATGTCGTTGAGAATAGGTTTAGGAAGTTCATTTGTCGGGGAAAGTCAAAAGTCAAAGTTAAGTTTAAGGAGTCAAGTAACTAAGTTTAAGCATACATAAGGCAATCCTATGCTAAGGCATCAAATTGCACAAAAGGCATAGCATTATGTAGCATTTAAACAATATGTAAGCATAAAAGTATAAGGATCTTTCTATGAGGTTCATGCAACTATAGTCTAGGTCACCATTTCTAATAACCTAAATCCCTATAGTTATGGGCTCTGATACCAATCTGTCACACCCCAACCTAGACGGCGGAATCGTCGAGGCGTGAGAGTTACGATTGTTCACAGCCACATAACGCTATGTTTAAGTGTAAATATTCAAATTAATAGTTTCAAAAGTGATTACAAACATAAGTCTCAATCATGAAATACATTCAAGCAAATATCAAACATAACTTAACATTTCATTTATTTAACTAGGTCCACATCCTAGTTTATTGCAAGCTTCAAAAGATCACTCTAAACTCGGGGGTTACCTGAAACATGATAAAAATAAAAGGTCAACTAAAATAGTTGGTGAGTTTCCAAGGTTTTCATACATAATACGAAAAGATTACAAGTAGCAATTCATGTCATAGGTTATAAGCTAGTAAGGTTATAGAACATATCTTCACAATCAAACCTCGACTTGATTACAAGTATATAAGATTGGCTAAGTGTATTTGGTTCCCTAGTGCACAAGCATACGGCTCCTAGGAGTCGGCAATACATCGACTTTAGCACCAAATAGGCTTGTCAGGCCCAAAGATCTAAGACGTCGCCAGGCTAGCAATAGTTAATGATTGTAACAAACTATGTATCTCATATAATCACTTACAACATACAAATAACCATGACAAGATATAAAGATGAATTGCAAGTGCTTTACAAGTCTCAAACGTTTATAAGTGTGTAATGTATAAGTATCATGTTTCACCCCAAAATGGTGTGAAATAAAGTAAAAGGGGGCAAGGAAAACTCACATGTCAAATAAGTATATAATGACGATTAATAAGAATAATAGTAGGCGTCGTTCCAACGTGAATCGTTACAAGGCACCTAAATATGTAAATATATATTCACAAGGTTAAAGTCTTAATAATAAGCTTTAATGTTTTAACGTGAACTAGGGTTTCAATTGGAATTTGGGGGTTTAAATAATTAAATAAAATAATAGATCGTTTACGTTTTGGGTTAATAAAGATATTATAAACCAATTAAGTCCAAGAATGATTAAAATATCTCAACAATTTAAGTTAATAGAAATTAAGTTTGAAAGATATAATTAATTTAATAATCAATTATTTGATAAAGAGAATTAATTATATACTTATTTAAATGACTTTAAAAATTATTTAAACTCATTTTATAAAGTTTTGAGCTTTTAGAATATTTCATCATAAAAGTTTTATAATACAAACCTTAAAAATCAAATAAAGAGAATATTGTTTTATAAATTTTTAAGAAGTTAAATAAAAGTTAACGAATAACTTTATTAACTAATGATGATATATTAGATGAATAATTAGTCATTAAACATATGATTTTATAAGGTTTTAAATAATCTAAATTTGAACCATGATATATTTTATTATTTAAATTACATAAAAGAATTTATAATGTTTTAAAATAAATCTCCATTTATAATATCGTGATTTAAACTTTAAAAATTAAAGGAATTAATCTGGATATATTATTTGAATAAATAATGATTTAATACGTTAAACAATATTTAAAACCTATTTTATATGAAAATGATTTAATTAAACAAAATAAATAACTAAATAAATAAAGAAATTTTAAAAATAAATTCCAGCAAATAATTAGATGATTTCAAAAATTATTGGTAGTTTATAAAAGAAATTTTATAATTTTTCTGATTTTTTTATCATTTATTTAAAGGCAAAAAAAGCCTAAAAAAAATGAATGAGGGAGCCGGGCTCGAACCCAAGACCTCCGGCTTGTGATTGCATGTGTGTTACCAATGAGCTAAGGGCCTCAGCCGCATTAGGACATGGCTCGAATTTATTATAAACCCGTTTAAAGAAATCCCCAAATTACATAAACCCTAGAAACGAATAACCCGAAATTGAACATTGATTCGGGAGTTTCAACTCGATTAACCTTAGGGCTTATGATCCCCAAGTGAAATCGAGTTGAATAATGTATTGTACTTACATGATTAGGATCGAATTGAGAGAGATGAGTTGAAGAACAGATCGTGACTGTTCTGAGATCGGTTCGATACCCAAGCATTGTTGTTTATCAAATTCATTCCTTGTGTAGTTTCAGTGGGTTATGATCCTCGAAAGCCCTCAACCAATTGTTCTCAACAACTTGCAGAAGGTGTAGTTCGGGTGGTTGCAGATCCGCGACCGAGGATGGAATCGAGCGGGTGTTTTGTGCGTGTTTCAAGTGAAATTGAAAACTAGGATAGACTAGACAAAAATATATGATAGTATATGTACGATTAATTTGATTAATTTAGTGTGTAGTGCGATTTAGAATCTGTAAAAGGCTGTCGACATCGCGTGTAGAGAATCAGAGGTTGAATCGCACTGATTTTTCAAATTGAACTTGAGCACGCGTTCGAATCCTCCACGTGAAGGTGTCGGGGTGTTTGATTCGATTTAAAATTGGTTAATTCTGTCGCTGTGGGCTCGCCGGAGATCGGTGGCCGGCGGCAGGTCTCCGACGGGGAAAAGGGGAGGGCCGGTTGGGTATTTTGAAATAATTACAGAAATGGTCCCTGTGGTTTATGTTTTAATCTTTTGTGTTTAAAAGTTCTATTTTAAGTTTCGAAAATTACCACATCACCCCCTGGACTTATAAATCAAAGTTATATTATTATTAATATTACTATTATTATTATTATTATTATTATTATTATTATTATTATTATTATTATTATTATTTTTATTATTATTAATACCAATTATTTTTAAGATTTTACAAAATTAACCCCTTTTTTTTTTTTTTTATCCATAAAAATTCGAGATGTTACATCTTATGATCGAACTTTAATCTTGTAATGAATACGTTTAGGTGCCTTGTAAAAGAATTCATTGGAACGTCGTTAAATCCTTATTATCACCTTATACCCCTATACGTCATTGTGAGTATTTCTATACCCATTTTATCATTTTCACACTTTTGGGTGAAACATGTTACCGTATAAACGTTGCACTTGTAAACACATTTGATTATTGTAAACTTATGGCAATTTACTTGTATGTTGTGATTAGTCGAATCATGTAGCTACCATGTAATGTCGAATATATGTACAGTCATTAACTATTGCTAGCCTGGCGACGTCATAGATCTATGGGCCTGACAAGCCTGCTTGGTTATTCCAAGTACACTTAGCCAATCGTATATACTTGTAAACGTTTGAGAACTTGAAAACTTTGTCAAGGTTTGATTGTGCATTTTGTCTTACATCCCTAGTTACCTTTTTCTCTAATTTACAACATGAATTGCCATCTTTTATATACTTATGTAATCAAAACTATAGAATGCTCACCAACAATATGTTGACATTTTATTTTTAACATGTTTCAGGCAATAGCGTTATGTGGCTGTAAACAATCGTAACTCTCACGCCTCGACGATTCCGCCGTCAAGGTTGGGGTGTGACAGCAGGGGTCAAAGGTAGTTTGGCCATGATCTCTAGCACTTTCTTTTGAATCGTAATTTTTTTTATATTGGGTTTCGGATGAAAAAGGAGTACAGTGAGTTTGAGAATGAAAATTTTGTATTGATTTTTCTCAGGAGGACAGTGAGTTTGTTAATGAAAATTTTGTATTGATTTTTCTTAAGTTTGAGTTAAACTAATTTTGTCTTTGCTAGCTCACATTTTGGCATATTGGGTGGTGTTTTTAAACACGATTTCTTAACCAAAGTGGTGTATCTGTATTTTGGTTAGATGGCGCAGCCATGTCGTTTGTTTCAGTGATGACTCTGTATACGAAACAAGCCTTACATTTATCTGTATTTTGATCGTTACATTTGAACAGGTGTTGTTCGGGTCTACTCCTATCATTTAGGGTGATTTAATTGTAGATGCAAATGTAAGGCTTAATCTAGTAAAATGTTGATGTTTGTAAATATCTTTTAACTTCTTTTATAACGGAGGTATGAAATCATATACTTATTTTAAACCCATTTAAAACCTTGATCAATAATTTATAATCCATTTGAATGTAACTTAAGAAACCGAGAATTTAAGAAGCAAATGGTGATTCAAGCAAACAACCCTTGAAGGGGTGAATTGAAAATTAGTTGGTGATGAGGATGGCAAAGAAATAAGGTGTTGATTAATTTCAACATAAACAAGATTTAAGGGATTAAAACATAGTTTTTGAAAAATTCAATCATGATCTTGATGTTGATCATATGTTAAAATTCTCTCTAACCTCCTTTGAATGCCTGAGTTATGATGGAGATTTCATAAATGGTGTTCATCATACTCTTTATGTTGGTTTAGAGAAACATCATGTATATATGTGATGTATTGGACATTAACAAGAATTAGAATCATAAACCCTATATATATAGTTTATCATAAGGGCAATGTCGTCAATCAAAATATTTTCATGAAAAAACTAGAGTGCAATTACCAACAAATTGATGATTACTAGAACTTATCAACAAGGGTTTATCGGAAAATATTTAGACATAATAATAAACTAACTTATCAAATATAGTCACAATGCCATATAATTAAATAATTTCTAACATAAGAATCTTTCTTTATACGGTGTACACTCTTTCAAATGGTGTTAGCTGTCAACTTAATGAACAAGATGATTATATGAGAACCAAAAATCGATCTTGTATTCTCAATCTTGATCGTAAGGTAAAACACCTCCTAAAACTAGCAAGAACTAGAATGAGAGAATATCTCAAGAGTTTTTCTAGGGTTATCTACTTGTAACATGCCAAGCGCATCCTTTATGGAGACTTAAAACCAAGAAAGGATGAAAGAAAAAGTCTATTTAAACGTATAAAAAAACTAAATCCATTTTTTGTTACATGCCACAACATATTTGATGAAAGGTCGTTGCCACAATATAGATTAGTCATCTCGGTGAAAAACCGTTCGAAGGTAAATATCTTGATTGATCATTTTAGTATACTTTTTCTTTAATACCATATGTCTTAAACTTGGTGTTGTTTGTAACCTCTAGCTTCTTGCTAGTGTTTTCTATCCATAAAATCCATTGTGGTGTTCCAAAAGAAGAATAATATATTCAGGATGCCACTAATCTAGTACAGCTTTAGAAACTTAAACAAGTATTAAATGCTTTTAGTTAGAATTATGCATAAAAGATATTCCTAAAATATATCGATTATAAAACTTAAACATTATACATTAAATTTAAAAGCAGTTGGGTTGTGGAGGTCATCCTTTAATCATACAGTTTACTAAATTAGAAAGAGTTGCGATCAACCAAAATTAATAAATTGTGTAATAATTGAACACATTATTTTCAGACAGTTAGTTAAGTACTAAATATTAAAAAAAGGTGTTAATAATATGCTTGTTTTTGTTGCCGATAAAAAAAACTAAATATTAAACAATAGCTCAAACAAATCTTGGAGCATCTCAAGATTAATTTATAAAACTAATTAAAATACTCAGTTGGGCCCAATGTCGGTACTTAAAACCATAATTTTAAGGGTAGTTGAACCCTGAAGCGTTGACTAACATTTGTTAAATACCCCCTTAAAAAGTGTGACAGAACATTTTCTAGTGTTGTTTGATGAATGTTATTATTTCTTAAATAAATTGAATCCATGTTTGTTACAAGAGATTGAAGAGGCATAATGCAACGTAAAGTCAATTTCGATGTTATCTAAACTGGTTTTGTTAATGTGTTATGAGTCAAAGCGGATTTAAAAAATATAAAAGTTTTATATGAATGTGAACTCGATACAAACCAAAAAATCACGATAGACACATGAATCCAATCGCGGATTGTGAATTCATGGGTCACCACAAAATATGTCTTGTTTTATTCTTTTAACATATCGTTGTTTTAGAATTATAGATTACACGGAAAAGTCCAATCATCTATAAAACATTCTGAAAATGATAATAAAAGTAAAATGGTTAATTGGTTACCCATGCATTCAATTAAGTAAGTTTGTATGTGAGCTCAATAATGATGTGCGATCACGTTTAGCGTAATCCAGACTTGCACATTTTATGTTGGGTTTGTGCTGCGTTTAAATTTCATACCCGTGTTACATACACAAATTGAAGTTGATATTTTATCATATGAATCATAAAAGGGTGATGTTAATCTATCAATACTATTGTAAGAATTTTATAGATGTTAGTAACAACGAATTTAAAATACTACTAACTCACATATGTTATCGACAAAGTTTATAGGTTTTTGTTAGGTACAGCATTCATATGCTTTCCCTCGTTTTAATAACTCCTCTACCTCAAAAAAGAGAGAAAATCCAACACACCCGAAAATAGATGTATAGAAATTCTCACGTTTATATCTTGGTTTGTTAAAATATTATTATAGCACTTTTTCATAAAAGTACATAGATCAAATCACTAAATGTTCTTTTCATAAAATACATGACTATGGATTAAAACAAAATCAAACTGTGAATAGCAAGACACTTATTCTTGATAAACGATATAGCATGTATATTGCCAATAAATTCATCGCAACATATGTAGACAAACGTATTCATTGATTTTAAGTAATTATAAACACTTATAGTTATTACTTTAACTATGATACATAAACTAGTTATGTAATCACAAACGGGACCTAGTGTGGAATGTGTGATCATGAAGTCGAAATAGCAAAGCACCTATTTTGTGAACATCCATTCTCGTTGAAGTATCCAAGGTGTTAAATTTATGGTAAAAGATAATTTAAGTGAGAGCCTCAACAATTGAGCTTATCAACTAAACGTATACTTCAAACGGAAAATACACTTTATATAGTAACATTTTCAATATATAACAAAGATGGTCATACACTTTATATAGTAACATTTTCAATATATAACAAAGATGGTCAAATTAGTCTCGTAACCAAACTAAGGTAAAAAAAATAAGAAAACTTTCATCTTCTACCCCCTAAATTTGAAGCAATCACAGCTTATCTCCAATAGTGATTTTGAGTTGATGAAGTTGGTTGGGTCTTAATAGATTCCGTTAAGATTAATCATACTTGATTATAATGGTAGGCAGCCAATATCATTTTCTTATATTTAACAACTATACTTTTGTTTTGTTTAACAAATAAGTTTTGTATTATTAAAGATAAAAAGACGTACCAAAAAAAGAAAGTGTAAGTTATAATATAATTTATTTAAATTACAACTAAAAGATATAATAGTTGAAACAAGGTTTTCCCCCTGAAAAGAGCCGGCCTTGATGGTGATTTGTACGTAGAGATTTTTACATACTAAGGTTTTTGTGCTTAATTGTTGGCATGTGTTTATCAATGTAGGATTGATGTGTGTGCATGTATACATTCACACATGTATATAAAGGTAATTTAAAGAATTGAATATGGGGTTTATTTTGAGATAATGGTCTTGATTTTTCGGTTTGAGGGATGGAATAAGTAGTTCGATTGATGCGGGGTTTAGGACTTAGGGGGGAGGGGAACACTAATAGGAGGTTTGATGGTTTGTTTTAATAATAATAATAATAAAAATAGAGATATATACTATAATTATTTAGTTACAAAATTGATATGTGTCATCATCGCTAAATAATTAACTTAAAAGAAATTGATTATATATTTTATAATTCTTCCTAATTTATAATTTAACAAGTTAAAAAACCCAAGCTAAAAAATATAAAGTTAAAAAATCTAGTATATCGAAATTCACAAAAAAACAAATCAATTAATTTTCTTTTATTTCCATTAAAAAAACAAGATTTTGTTTAGCCACCATTCAATCACAATTTTTTTTAATCTATCAAAATGTCACTTTTCTTTCTCATATAAATTGGTTATTTTCTTTCTGGCGAGTGGAAGTTAAATAGAGAGTAATCAATTTTTGAACTGTATCAATTGTCCCATTCACCTCTATATTAAATGCAAAGATTTATGGCGAAAGGTTCTGCATTAAATTAGAGTTAAAGACGCCCGTTGAAGATTTAAAGGACCAATTTGCAATTACTTTACTCTTCAACAGTCATCTTCACTCCCTCTGTATGCATGTTTATAACTTTCTTGACTGTGTGTTCTTGGTGTTGTGTGTGTTTTTTGAATTTATTCTCTCTTTTAAAGCCAACCCTTTTGTGTAGGTGATGGTATTTATTGTTTCCCTCCTCAATTTTGGGTTTTGAAGTTTGAATCAAAGGTTTTGATTCTGAAAATCCTTCAAAGTTGATAACTTTTGCTTTTTTATACCTAGGGTTTCAGTCTTTAATGTTTTTTCTGCTTTTTCAGTGGAATTAGATGGGATAAACACAAACAAACAAAATCTCACAAGACCCATTTTTCTTCTTTCTATTATCAATCATCATTCAACACATTGAGTTCATAAGTTTCAAGATTGATGCATATTTCACTCTGGAAACCCATCATCTCTCACTGTTCTTTTTTAATTTCTGATAAAAAGAACCGAAAGAAAGATGGGTGTCATCATAAAACAGATGAAATCAACAGAAAGCCATCTGTTCTTAGAAGATTACAAGAAGATATACTCAAAGAAGCTCTTGAACAAGCATCTGAAGATGGGTGTCTCATCAAATCTCAAAATATGGATTCTTCAGAAGCCATTGATATTCAAGATAAGAGCTTGGGAAGATCAAGATCACTAGCAAGATTACAAGCTCAAAAAGAGTTCTTAAAAGCTACATCTCTTGCTGCTGATAGGACATTTGAGGTTCAAGACTCCGTACCTGATTTCAATGAAGCTTTCTCAAAGTTCTTGAAGATGTACCCAAAGTATAAATCATCAGAAAAGATTGATCAATTGAGGGTTGATGAGTATTCTCACTTGGCTGAAACTGTTTCAAAGGTATGTCTTGATTATTGTGGATTTGGGTTGTTTTCATTTCTTCAAACTGTTAATCATTGGGAATCTTCAACAATTGGCTTATCTGAAATAACTGCAAATTTGAGTAATCATGCCCTTTATGGTGGTGGAGAGATAGGCACTGTTGAACATGATATAAAAAGTAAGATTATGGATTATCTAAACATCCCTGAGAATGAATATGGTCTTGTTTTCACTGTAAGTAGAGGTTCTGCTTTTAAACTTCTAGCTGAATGTTACCCTTTTCATACGAATAAGAAACTGTTAACGATGTTCGATCACGAGAGTCAATCGGTTAACTGGATGGCTCAGAGTGCACAGGAAAAGGGGGCAAAAGTTCAGAGTGCCTGGTTCAAATGGCCTACACTTAACCCATGTTCAGCACACCTTAAAAAATTGATTTCAAACAAGAAAAAGAGGAAAAAAGATTCAGCCACCGGGCTTTTCGTGTTTCCTGTTCAATCTAGAGTTACAGGTGCTAAATATTCATATCAGTGGATGGCAATGGCCCAACAGAACAACTGGCATGTGTTGCTTGATGCAGGGGCATTGGGTCCTAAAGATATGGATTCCCTCGGGTTATCACTATTTAGGCCCGATTTTATCATCACCTCGTTTTATAGAGTTTTTGGTTTTGACCCGACTGGATTCGGGTGTCTTCTCATCAAGAAATCAGTAATAGGAAGCCTTCATAACCAATCCAGTCATGCTGGTTCTGGCATTGTGAAGATCAGCCCGGTTTTTCCTCTGTACTCCGGTGATTCCATTGATGGAATCCCGGGGTTTTCTGGGATTGATGATGTTGACGTTGGTGGAAAAGGAGACGGTTTATCGGAGAATCAACCTGGAGCTCAGTTACCGGCCTTTTCGGGTGCATTCACTGCGTCTCAGGTAAGGGATGTGTTTGATACCAAGATGCATGGTAATGGGTCGGATAAAGACGGAAGCAGCTCCATTTTCGAAGAAACAAGCAGTTTTTCAGTTGGTGAGGTTATGAAAAGTCCTGTTTTTAGTGAAGATGAATCATCCGACAATTCGTTATGGATTAACTTGGGGCAGAGCCCGTTTGAATCTCAATCCCGTTTATCCAAAGTTTTGTCTTTTAACAATGCAGTCAAGATTGTCGATAAAGAAACTCAAGAAAAGAAGAAGAATGTTGAGAGTCAGGAGATACAAGAGGAATGTGAAGTAAAGATACCAAACGGGAACGAGAATGCAGTTTTACAAAGAGAAACCGAAGGTGATTTCAGGTTACTTGGCGGTTGGGAAGATAATAAGCGTGTATCATTCGGTTTCGAAGAAATTGAAGATTTTACATTTTCACAACCTTTGGAACACATGGAAGATGATTATGAAGGGTTTGAGTTAGAATCAGATAGAAGGGAACCTGAGATATTATGCAGGCATATTGATCACATAAACATGTTGGGTCTCAATAAGACCACACTCAGGCTGCGGTTTTTGATCAATTGGCTCGTGACATCGCTACTTCAGCTAAGATTACCTGGTCCCAACGGTTCAGTCCCACTTGTTCACATTTACGGTCCCAAAATAAAGTACGAAAGGGGTGCGTCTGTTGCATTTAACGTTAGAAACAGAAACCGCGGTTTATTCAGTCCTGAAATCGTTCAAAAGTTGGCTGAAACAAATGGGATTTCCCTTGGTGTTGGGATACTTAGTCATGTAAAGATCATACAGAACCATGGGCAGATGGATCTTGCTGACACGACACTATGCAGACCAATGGATGGTGAGAAACACGACGGTGGTGGGTTGGTTAGAGCCGAGGTCGTGACTGCTTCTCTAGGCTTCTTGACTAACTTTGATGATGTGTATAAGTTATGGGTTTTTATCGCGCAATTCCTTAATCCGTCTTTTATCAGAGAGTATGGACTCTCGACTGTCGTTGAAGACGAAGACGATTGATTTGTGCATGAAAAACAACCTGTTTTGGGTACTAATCGGATCGTTTGCGGACATAATCTTGGTGCATTGTTTGTATTTGTGAAGTGAAACTTGGGGCTTGTTTTGTTAGGTTGAAAGTTAGTTTAGAAGCTTTGTTCATGGAGTTCAAACAGAATATGATATGGTTCACTATGTATTTGTATAAATACTATTTTCTTTTGCTTTACAGAGATGCAATTTACTTTGCTTGGAGATGTAATTTACTTTTGTTTGAATATACTCTTTCAACAGTTTTGTTTGTTGTTTCTTTATTAAAATAAGTTCTATAAAAAAGACCTAATGATGTAAAAGAGTTTGACATCTTGTTTTTGCAAATGGTTGTTCACATAAAATTACAAACTAGCTACATATATATTTGTTAATATCATTTATCATTTATAAGTGGTTATGAGTGGAAGAAAAAAAATTATATATTAAAAAGATTAAAAAAATATTATTTAATTAGAATAAGAATATATATGGGGAATAAAATATGAAAGGTTTTTGAAAAATGAGAGATAAAATTTAAAAATTAATTATTATTAGTTAAATTATAGAGATGTGTATGAAGAACCTACGATAAGTGCTCTAATAACACATAGCAAAGGGTTATGACTATTAGTAAAACATACGTTTTCAATGAGTGTATCGCCTTTTCTCCTGTCGTGGCTTAAATTCCCATCGTACATGAAGCTACTCCGGTGTATCGTCTTTTCTATGCTTAGTCACGTACTATCAATAAAATGTAAGCTTTGATGAGGATTGAATAGGAAAATTATGAGAATAGTCATTTGACCAAATCATTTTATAAAAATAGCCATTGACTTTTTATTTTAGGAGTTTTTTCACCTATTAGAGGATGCTAATGGCATGACGATATGGGTTGGACTTGGGATCTTCAAAGTATCAGGTTCAAACCTGACTCAAGGAGGTTTTCTTACAGTGATAAGTTTTCTCGTTGATGGTTTTTTGGGTGAATCTGGTCTGGAATGTTAAAATTAGTATGAACGGTTGATATCTCGTCTCAAAAATGATCACACAGGTATATGAGGTAGTCCAAACGCCATTAAAAAAATGATGACATCGTAGTCACCTAATATCATTGAGTTGACGATACTTTTCCACGCATCGTAATATCGTTGACTTAGCGACACACAACCATGTTCGATTGCCAAAAAAAAAATCGCTCGCGAGCGCTACAACATGAATCTGTATGACTTGTATCTCGTATCGTTGACAATAACTTAATATAATAATTTTTAATTATTATAATATTTTTTGAACTACATCTCAATATTATTTTTTTGAAATGAAAGTTTTAAATATCAGAAAAGTTTATTATAGTTAATCAAATAATGAAACTAAATTATAATTACAACTTTACTAATAAAAGATTCACATTTATATATGAATTTGATTAACAATCGTGTTCCAAGTTCCAACCATCAATCTCTTTTTAATATTTCATCGTTTTTAAATTTTAAACTTTTCGTCTATGTTTTCTCTAAAAGACTTATTCGGTTGCGCACACAGCTCATGTTATTCTTTTGGGAAAAAAGAATGCAAGAAGGAAACGGGATAATAGTTAAAGCGCGAGTTGTATATTAGTTTGTTGTTTTTTTTCCTAATAATAACTGATGTAGCGCACGGAAAAAATCAAAGTTCAAACACAATGATTCTGCGAATACCCGTGATGATCTTCACCCAAATCTCCAAGTTTGATCCCAAGAGTCACGAATGTAAAAAGACAACTTTTATTTTCAGAATTGATCAAATGTCCTTACACATTACATCAACATAACTTAAATAAGCAATCAAAATTCGAACGGGTCTAAAACAAACAACCATGGGCCAAACAAAAGTTCAAAACAAACCTAAAACCTAGAAAAAAACATAAAAGTGGTCAAAAAACCCATTTAGAAGCCTTATTCTGCAAAAATAACGGAGGCTCATAGCCCAGGTTAGACCCATTTTCGTGCAGCTCGGTCTTAAGGCTCCAAAAACATTAAGGTCCGGTCTTCAACACTTGGACCCACGTCAATAAATCACTTTGATAATCTTCCCTTAGAAAACCACATGACATAATTCTTACACACAACAAACAAACAAACAAACATACCCAGTGAGTCCCGCTCAGGAGCAAGGTCTGGGAGGGGTAGGTGGCGGCGACATAATTCTTACACACATATCTTAAAAATGCCTTCTTGGACCACTATTAGGAGTTGACCATGGACTAGATTATTTTGCATAGTCTGATAGTCTCAACTTTTGTTTCGTCTTTTTCATTTGTCTCGTTTGTCTTCTTTCTGTTTTATTTTGGTAATCTTATTTGTTTTTTTTTCTATAGAATCTCTCAATTGTTTAGTCAAAGACTCACTCATGCTTTTAGATTGTAACAAACTAAATTTATGCATGGTAATATTTATGATCCATTATTGGTTTCTTGTCCTTTTTAGCTTTAACTCGTTGTCTAGTCAATAATCTCCTAATGCACATGAGGATGATCAAATAAAGCTAGGGTTTTAACTTTTCAAATTTGGAAGGTTATTAAAAAAATTAATAATTATAAAACTAAATAATTTGATGAAAATGTTAGAATGAATTTATAAAACGAATAATTTTTAAGCCCGGTCACCCGGGTAAACCCATTGGCGAAAGGCCACCCACGCCCGCAAACACACTTGGCCCACTTGGAACATATTGCACCCAGTGAAACTCCAACCCATGACCTCCACTTATGCAGTATATTAAACTAGTTCTTTACTTTAATTTATATTTCATAAAATTTCAAAAGTTTAAGAGTAGTTTTCATTTCTATGTAGTATGTACTCATAGTGGAGGAGGGTGTGACCCATACACAACACGGACATTCCACGTAGTGCCTAGGTACCATGTGACATGTTTAAGCGCCTAGGTACCATGCGACACGTTCAATCACAACTTCGGTCGCTAACAGATTTGTTGTAAGAATGATCACAAAAGGGTTTGGTCGCAAATAAATTTAGTCGTGGACCCAGTTGCTACTAGTTTGGTCACAAATTTAGACGCAAAAATTTTATGTCGCAATCTCAGTCGCTAAATGTTGGATTGTAAAATCAGCCGTAAAAAATATGCAGTCGCAAAATCGGTAGCTATATTTGCGACGAAGTTCTGGTCGCAAGAGTATTTCAGTCATAAAGAATGGTTACAAACGTGATTTCCGACTTAGGTATAACCGCTAGCGGTGTGTGTAAACAAGTCAAGTCGGCTCGCAAGCTACTCGGGTCTCGAGATCGCCAAAAGGTTTTTGTGTCGTCTAAAATTTAAAACCTATACCCCCCCACCCACACACCCACACACCCACACACCCACACACCCACACACCCACACACCCACACACCCACACACCCACACACCCACACACCCACACACCCACACACCCACACACCCACACACCCACACACCCACACACCCACACACCCACACACCCACACACCACACACCCCACACCCACACACCCACACACCCACACACCCACACACCCACACACCCCACACCCACACACCCACACCCCACACACCCACACACCCACACACCCACACACCCACACACCCACACACCCACACACCCACACCCACACACCCACACACCCACACACCACACACCCACACACCCACACACACACACACCCCACACCCACACACCCACACACCCACACACGCACACACCCACACACCCACACACCCACACACCCACACACCCACACACCCACACACCCACACACCCACACACCCACACACCCACACACCCACACACCCACACACCCACACACCCACACACCCACACACCCACTCCCACAAAGAGAAGTGTCGTTCTAGTTCATTAGGTCTTTACTTAATGTGTCTATGTTGATCAAGTGAGAAGATGAATCAAAAGGAGGTTGGATTTTTATTTCTGACGATGAGAATTGTGTAGGAGCAATCGCCAAAAGAGCAAGATGCGAATGGTGGTAGGTTTAGTCGCAAATTGTGGTAGGTTTAGTCGTCACAAAGGGATGTTTCTTATATGGTTGTTTTTGGTTTTGTTTGTTTCTAAAATTATGTGGTTGTGTTTTAATAATAAAATTTCTTGACGTCCCGTTATAATTTTGTTAAAAACGAAGTTGTATGTTTTTTTGGTATCGTAGGTCATATCTATATGCGGTAATGTGTTGGTACCGTGAAGAACAAAACTAATACCGGTCGAAGAACATTAATATCGTTATATAACTTTTTTATGTCTATGTTTTGATCTCCGGATTGAGTTGCCGTAATTTCATACGTTTTTTTATGTATTTAATCATGTTAATGTTACTATCACAATACAAATAACAAGATTTGTATATGTGAAGCATTGCGCGGACTGAATTTCTATTTCTAATTAATTTAAATAACTAAAAATTAGTACATCATATTTATTGGTTTTAACATGCTTAATAACTGAGATGTTAAGTTTATGCGACCAGAAACTAAAAGTAAATATAAACAATGATAGTGGGAACAAAATTCATAAGTATTTTCAACAACATGATGTGTATTGGACGATTTTGTAGCTTACGTTATAATAAACAATTGCAAAATCTGTATTATCAAATTCCACTTGCCTTATTCTTTTACTAAAATTACCATTTTAATCATATCAACGTTAGTTTTGACTTGTATATATAACTTTTCTTCTGGAAACATATGTATACAGTGGGAACAAAATTCATAAGTATTTTCAACAACATGATATGTCGTTTGGACGATTTTGTAGTTTACTTTGTAATAAACAATTGAAAAATCTGTATTATCAGATTCCACTTGCCTTATTTTTTTACTAAAATTACCATTTTAATCATATTAACGTTAGTTTTGACTTGTATATATAACTTTTCTTCTGGAAACATATTTATATATAATGAAATTATGTTAAAATAACTAGTGAATTAATGCATACGCGCGTTGCGGCGGGGAATCAACATTCATTAGCACCTTTGTTTTACTCCATTGTGAAGCCTTATAGCAAAGTTTGGAACCTCCATTAGCAGAATAATTTATCAGCCGAAAGTTGAGAGCGCTGTCCATTGGAACGAAGCAAAACCTGTTTGAAAATCTATGAGAACAAACCTAGAAAAAGGAAAAACAAAATTAAAATGCAAAATCTTCTATAAGCTCCTGTTTGAAAATCAATGTTGGAGGCAAATGTGTCAAACCAAAAAATCACCCCATTCCATGTTTATAACCTAACTGAAGTTGAGTTAAATAAGCGAGTTCTGAACATTTTTTTTATTTACACTACCTAATAGTAGAAAGACCAAGGATGCCATGGCTCCTAAAGCCGCGAGAGGACCTTGACAATTATTAACCACAGCAGCCCTCACCGGATAACAGGCATTGGCGTCAGTCCCCAATTACAACTCCAGCAACTGTGATTAAGGCTCTCCTCTGCATGAAAAATTGAAAACTATCAGATCATATCAGAACTTCAAAACCTGTCTCCCAAAAAATCATAAAAGTCCAACCTTTAAATCATTAATAAAGTCCAAAATACATATATTGTCCTGTGGCAAAATGAGGAAAGTGTAATTAAACATGTTAAATCGATAAACTAAACTAAAAGAGAAATAGCTTAAAATTCAAAAGCATTGTTTGACATATCAAATGTATATCCTCTTCTAGATTGTGAAGTGTCATGAAACATATATATTAAACCATCAGAGAAGCAAAAGTTCAGATTCAACAACTTAGAAAACGAATCAGAGGCTTTCAGTCTTTCATTTCACATTACTTTCATGAAACTCGAATTTAATGTAGATGCTTCATTTGAATAGCTACTGAAAACAATGAGCATGCGCAAGAAGAGTGACTATCAGTTCCAACCTAACTCATAAAATCAAATACTAATTGTAATTTATAATTGGACAAATGTATTGACGCTCAAAAGATAAAACCAAAAGCATGAAAAGGTGAAAGCCTTTTGAAGTATGCATCCACGATGATTTCTATTACAGAAAGTGCTTATTATAGAGATGAAACAAAGAGACTCAATTAAAGGGAGCAATCGTTCTTATGTAGGTGATGGGTAGAAAATTAAGAGATCTGGTAAATGCATTTTCCTTGAACATATATATATCCTGATCTAGTCGATTACCTTGGCATATCGATGACAGAACCCTAAATATTAAAAAGATAGAATTTAAAATCATGTGTATACTTACAGATGGAAGCGTTGCCTGGGATCTGGATACCTACTCGTGACTGCGGACAGTTGCAAGGAACTACCTTCAAAAACAAAGGTAGGGGCCATGGCAAACAGAAATGACAGAAAGTGAACAATCGATGATGAGCGAAAGACAGATGCCACCTACGGAACATTTCTTACTATCTGCTTGAAAATAAAATCAACAAAGTAAGAACCCTAGTTCGTTCATCTCTATCTGTGTCGCAGGAAGAAAGAAGAGGAAGAGGTGGACATCAGGAGGAGGTTACCACCTCGTTCGTCGTCGAATAAACCCTAAAACCATCGCCAATCACAGAAATACAGAGAGACGGGTTGATTCTCCTTCACCGTCTGCGTTCATTACAAGGAGCATGTTATACCGAGCTTCATCAAGTAGAGCAATGATACCACCTGCTTTCTACATACAATATAAACATAATATGGTTGAAATCAAGAATAAAACAATACTCAAAATCTGGCAAACACTGTATGAACTAAAGAACGAACAAAAACATAATCTGATCATTTATAGCTATGAAGTGATTATTTATATACCTTTTCAATGAGATCTAAAACGTCTTGGTTATCAACAAACTCAATGTAACTCCAATTGATGGCCTCTTTTTTATATTCTTCTTGGTCCACCTTAAAGACATACCAGTGAAGTTGACTTTTTAAAAGTAAAAACTTAGTACCTGTGGTGGTGCTGCACAGAGTAGGTAAAAACATTGATAATTCCGTTCGGGATCGCTTACTTGGCAAACACGTGATCTTTCTAGAAGGTAAGTCCTGATAGCTGCTCCCGATATTCTCCCATGCTTATCAAATTGTAGGTCAACAAACTTCCAAAACAGCTAAGCATTATCACGTAGAAATAAATTAAAAAGGCAAATAAATTATGAGCATAAATGACATAAGAATAAGCTAGTGACCTGGAATTGTTATTTCTAACAGTTTTAGCATTGGCAAAAGCTTCAAGAGCTGGATTTGACTGCAGTTTAAAAGGTGACAAGTCTATTAGGATACATATGCCTTAAGAAATATAAAATATAAAATAATTAAGAGGTTCTTTAAACATAGAACTATACGTCATATATCATACTTCGAGAACTTGTTGTTCAACGGTGCGGCCTTCAGTAGCTTTTCTGCCACCCAAATATGCAAGAAACCGCATAAGCATTTTGGTTGTTTCTGTTGCTGTACCTTGCAGTTAGGGCAGATATGCTTTATAACAGCAGAAACACTTTCAACTGCTATGTTGCGTGACATTTGTTCTTCAGCAGTAGGAGAAAGAAAATCACAGAAATCTAGTATTTCTGCAAAAATAGATGTCAATAGCAATCAAACAATAGCTTCTTAATATCATAACATCATAGGGAGAGCATTATCTCTAAAAAACAGATTTTATACATACACCTTTACTCAAATCAAAACAACCATACTAAAGAAGCATGATATTCTTCCTTCATGCTACTTTAAATCGACATTGTGGTGGAAAAATTGTCCATATATGATACATAAATTGCAAACTTTATATTCGAACCAGGTAAACCGTAAAACCGAGATGAGTCATGAGTGTTGGTGCTAACTGCTAACTACAAATATTACCTTGTTTGGCATCAACAAAAAAACAAATTTAGTAAAAACCTACACTCAAACGCAAAAATATAGCATACCCGGTGAAAATTAATAAAAGAATATGCTAAACCCTTGGAAAGCCATAAGCACGAAACCAACCACCTTCAAACCTTCTCTCGGTTTCTTCATCACTCAAAGGTGTTGCCAATCGCGAATGTGCTGGAGTCTACCTGAATTTCAGGAATTTGTTAGTGCTATTTTTTTGATGTTGTATAATTTGGTTGTATTGTATCCATTACCCATGAAGTCGGTAAGTCTTAACGTCGTTAATGCAAGTACTGTAAGATGTGCAGATGCCTCAATTGCCACTCTTGGGAGTCTGGTTGATGATGATGCAATTTCCTCCCATAGCCTTATGGTTACATTTTCATTGCTGTAGATTTTTGTATCAGAAAATTTGAATGTTGTTGTAAGGAAGTATGGAGTGTATAAGTAATTTTTTTTGTTAGTTGTTACCTGCAATCTCTCAAGGTTATTATGACATATGGCTTTCCGTTGTTTGTAATGTTATCTTCCATATGTTGCAGAATGCGAACATAATCTGCAACCAAAATGTCAGATATAATTGGTAATATCAATGCTGTATCTTATGGTGATGAAAGTTAAAATTGTAACTGTGATTACCCAAGATAACTCTATTTGGCGCTTGATTTGGATCCTTACTTTTTGCGTGCAATGACTCCTATCCTTGTCGGTTTATAAACTCAAAATATTGATCCGGAAGTTCGGGTGTATCCGGTATAGGAGTGAAAACAGATGCTGATCCAATCCGCATGTAAGTTGGATGTGAAATGGTAGATGTATACTTGTCAGGTTCAACACATGCATATCCGTTAATTTTGTAACATTTATGAAGCTGAGGCTTTGATGTAACTGTTCCTTAGTCTCTTCCTTTTGCCATTGCCTAGATTCCTATACCCTGTTATGTTAAAAATTAATATGTGTGGGTGGAATGTGAATTTGTTTTTATGCATGGTTAATGTTATAAAATTGTGGCATTGTATTCTACTTTATTAAAAGTGTAGTTTTCGTTTAAGAAATGTTGGCCATGTTTTAAAAATTTGATGTTCAATACAGAGGTTGTTGTATAGTTATTGGAGTTGCACATGAATTTTGTTGATACACTAATTATTGTAAAACCATGCATACATGGTAGAATAGGCTTGTTCTTTTAGATCGGAGAGTACCTCTTTGTCGACGAACACATAGCAGACTTCATTGTCAAGGAATGCAGGCTTCCAACAGCGAATAACGCGGATCTCTAGTTCTGGGGCATCACTACCAGGCCTAAGCGCTGAAATGCCACTGTCCTTCATTGGTAATTACCTAGAATAAAGGCAGGAAGTAGTAATTAGTGATGTAATAATAAAGGATTATTATAGTGTATGAAGCTAACCTTTTTATCATTTGGAAAAATAGAATAATGAATGTAAATTTAAGGCATATCTGTTTTTTCTTGACCTCATCTAACAAATCTGTATAAACAATGTTTAAAGTTCTATTATCAGTACCATCAATGTTTTTTTTAGTCAAAATTTTCATAGAGTTGGGAGCAGTAGCTCTTGAAAGTGCTACTAAAGTTGGCCGTGACCAAAAATTGGTTCTGGTAAGTATATCCCTATTTTATTTAAACTTTGGCCTTGACTTTTGTTAATTGTCATCGCATAACATACTCTTACTGGGAATTGTCTTCTTGTAAAAACAAACGGTAATTCTTTTGTGTTGTGAACGAAGTTAATCCGTGGAATATAAACCCTAGTTCCGACCGATGTACCTGTTATTATGTGTGCCTCTATAACACGTGGTAATAATTGGGAAACTAACAACCTAGTTCCATTCCACAAACCATTTTTTTGATCTATATTACGCATTAACATAATGGGAGTGTTCTTTTTCAGTTTCACACAGTGTTTTGGAATGCCATTGAAGTTTAAAGTATTCAGATATTCAATAGGATACATCATGTCTATATCACCAGCATTCGCAGAATGTGGGACCATTGAATCTGTACTTAAATAAGAAATATAATCGTCTGATGATAAATTTAAGACAATATCATTTATTTCGTCAACGGTGTCATTCTTTGGACATATAAGTGCCCGTTCTGTCATTGTTGTTGCTGTTGGATTCAAAAGATTGGTGTCATCACATACAAACCTAATCAAGTCGCATAACGCCAAATCACCGTCTTCGATCACCATTTCGAGCGGAATCTGAATAACCTTGATATCTGGTTATGCAGGTGTCATTTCTTCTCCTTCTTCACCATTTCCAATTCTTAATAACCATTCTGTGAACGCTTGGATTTCTGTTTTTGACGATGTATTTGAGCATGATGTTATAACCCTGAGATTTATAGAAAGAATGTGTACACTAAAATGTTTCTAAAGATATGATCTTGGTAGACATGAGGCTATGATATCTTCTTTTGTAGATCTTGGTTTTACCGGTAGTGTTTGTCTAAAGTCGCCTCCTAGTAATACAGATTTTCCACCAAAAGGTGTGTTTGTCTTACTTGTTAAATCTCTCAAGGTTTTGTCCAAGGACTCAAAACATCTACGATCACTCATCGGTGCTTCATCCCAAATGATTAATGCAGTCTCTAGTAGAAGCTTTGATAAGTTTGTATTTTTCTTGATATGACATACTGATTCATCATTCAACTCAAGTGGTATTTTGAACCTCGAATGCGCAGTACGTCCAGACGGCAATAATAGCGATGCTGTTCCGGATGCTGCTACTGCTAAAACAATATGACCGGTCGATCTTAATGCTGATATAATTGTCTTCCACAGGTAAGTTTTACCAGAACCTCCATGACCATAAACAAACAATAGAATCTGTGATGACTTCTCGAAGGCAGACATGACATGATCGTAAGCAGTTTTTTGCTCTGGTTGGAGGTTTGCTTTCAACAACAAATGTTCCTGCTGCAAAGCAGCTCTGTCATAACTTTTTTCTTCAAGTAACAATATGTTTCTTAGTGCTGACATTGTACTCTCTGCAGGCAGTGGTAATCCGAAATCTAATAAAGACTTTGGGCTAGTGTTGGAATTTAATAGTAATTCAAGTTCACATAAGACAAACTGTTTTAGATCTGAATCAATTATCGATCTGTTTGAAAGGTTAAGTGTGGCGTTGATATTATAAGTTAAATCATCAGCCATATTATTCCATGTGGCCTCCCATAGTGTTGTTGGGTTTGATACATCGCAGAACAATAGTATGTGAACAAATAATAGTCTAAGCTGTGCAGCTGTTGCCCATTCTGATGCTTCAGTCATAGTACTTAACCATTCTTTATCATCCCCTATTAGACCCAATTGCTCACATGCCTGTCTAAAAGTTGCGAAGACCTGACCGTTAACAGTGCGTATATCTGCATATGAACAACAACCGGTTTGATAACCAAGTAACATTCTTAAATAGAACAGCTCTCCGCACATGGGATGTACATATATAAGTCTACCAACAGCTGGTGTTCGCTTAGATGTTCTTTTAATCCACGATTTTGAGCTAACATCCCACCTGTATTTTGAAAGATAATCGATGTAACATAGACCTAATCCGTTGTTCGAAACTGTTGACTGCAAATCTTTTTCGGCAACATTATTACGTAACCACTCGGTAAGTGTAGTTCTGGATGAATGTTCGTTGTTGACTATGCCCAATAAATGTTGCGACTGTCGAAATGTTAGGTTTTGTTTACCTTCCAAGTACACCGCTAAAATTTGAACTGGTGGATTTCGATGGTGAATAGGAAAGGCAAAGATCCACCACGAAGCTTCATGAGGACATATAAACCGACCGTCAAGATAATTTTTTATCTTATCAATAACCTCCGGTGTATCATTTTTACCACCTTCAATATTATCAGTGTCTTTGATCAGTGCAAAGCGGATTCTGTCCGCACCTTTCGAGATGTATTTGAAGAGATATTTTATGAGCATACTCCAGCCGCAATATTCAACATTAATGTGTGCGTCAAAATGCAGAAGTAATTTCTCATTATACGGGACAACAAACCCGTTATCCAAAGGCAATCCACGTTTAAGATGTTGGCGGTTATCTTTACGTCTTCTATAATGGATATAACCTCCAGCGTTAATACGGATTTGTGATTCATAATCTTTAGGAAATGCCTTTGAACAAACACCGTCTTTCATACATGGTGAATTCGGCCTTAGCAACCCACACGGACCATGCAACATAAAGGTTGTTACAATCCTGTGTAATGCAGCATCAGTAACCGGATCAGGCAGTTCAGCACTTATATAACGGTCAACATCTTCCGCATTATGTATACGGTAAGGTTCGGTGACCCATAATAATGTATGACAGTGTGGAAGGCCTCTTTTCTGGAATTCAATCGTGTAAAGTTCTGAGATAAAATGGAGAAGATGACTTAGAACAAACAACAATTCATGTAGAAAGTATGTTTGAAAATCGGGAATAAGATAGTATAGACTAAGAGTACCTGCGGCCACATGCCCAAACGGTTTTACTTTATTCAAATACTTGATGAACGATCGTACTTTCATTTGGAAAACTCTGGCTATGATGTCAGGCCTATCTTGCGCACATGAGACACCAACAGCGGAAATCTCTCTTGTAATCTCAGGCCACTTAACATTACACGTGAATGTGATAAAATACTGGGGATTGCCAAAAACACGACATAAAGCTAAGGCATCCTGATAATGTTTGTACATGTATCTGGGACCACCAGTGAACGATGACGGTAACACTACACGTTGACCTACACTTCGCCCCTCTATGTCACCACGACAAATGGCATCTTGCACACCATCTAAAAACTCGCATCGAAAATCTTGTTGATTATTTCGTATATACTCAAGCCTTGAGTGTTCTACACAAACATACGCATCAACAATGTACTGTTGGAAAAGGCGACCGGCACGTAGAAGATGTGTGTACAAATCCTGGCGATCATGAATTTGGTAGCTGTAGAACATGGACGGTGTCATGTTACGGCTGTTGTTTTCGGCGGCTGTTGATATCTGTAGTTCAGGAGACCATCCTTGTTCAGCATAAGGAAACAGGAGAGGATACTGCAAAGGCATATAGGCAGGATGAAGCTTACTAATCCTTCGAGGTGTATTCTCCTTTCCGTGAATGATTATGTCAAAATCATCTGACGCAGAGCACGAATCACAAACAATCGCACCGATGACACCTGCAGATGGGCTGTCATACCTTCTATCTGTTTTCCGACTAAAAAGCTTAATTGAGAAGTTTGGAATGTCAGGCTGATCACACAACTCTCTTGCTGTCCTGAAGATTTTAACATATTCATTAACTTCATCTAACATTTCGGTTAGTGCCGAAACAATAGTGATAGACAAAGCTGCGTTACTCTCAGTAGAGAAGAACCGTAGTCTATTTGAAATCTCATTATCACCATCGAAGACATACATTTGAAAAAAAACTAGGTCATTCACCAGGGTTGGGGCATACAGATCCTATCCAATGAGATATCTGACCAGCAATCCGGAAAACATACGGAGATCCACCTTGATTAACAGAATTATCAACAGCAGCACCGAAAGATGTCATCGAAAACATTGAGTTATAAGCACGACTACTACACATAAAGTTAGGATCAGCGAAAAGCGATCTAAGTAAATCTGGAGGTTCCACAGGATAACGGAGGACAACCCTTCCGGCCCTACAACACCTATGATATCTAGGCCTTCGGGTGGCAGGAAAAGATGCCAACCGTTCATCATACCAAAAAAGTGCACCACAAAACTCACAAACTTCATTACAACTTCCCAAATCCGCATAATCAGGAGACATAGTAGAAGGACTGTCAATATTCATAGTATAATTCAAAGTAACATCAGGTTGGTCATATTGCGCAGAAGCGTTGAGCGTTGACATACGACGTCTGGACTGTAGATGACTTTGATGTGCGGCCTCAAATGCTGACGTAGAAGAGGAGGAAACACCCGCAGGAAGTGTTTCCCGACGTGTCCGTTTGGGCATTGGATTCTAAAAACCCAACGTAAATAATAAGCAAAAGCACAAATTCTGCAGTTATAAAAACTACCACCACAGCCCTTAACTAAAAGCATGTTGAATACAACAAATACATTAAACAAAACCATGAACTTTCATATTACTAAATAATAAACGACATATATGGCCTAAAGACATACCCGCATATGCAAGGCATACAAAATGTCAAACACTGAAGATGTCAAAATATAACAACGTTGAAAAAAAAATATGTAATAACAGCAGCGTTAACTACCATACAAACTTTAAATCTAGAAACTAAGTCTAGGCATAACTGCAATACACATCAAATAGAAGTACTATGCATATAAGTTTATTAAGTCTATGCATAATTGCAATACAAATCAAGTAGAAGTTAAACAACGATCAAATTATTAACTATCAAATACGTGGCTATTTGATAAAAATTTATGAATTAATAAGTGTTCATAAATCTATTTTATCATTTCCAAGAGATTAACTTTTATAAATCTTTTGAATTATTTATGTATGCATAAGAGATGGTATAAAACAAAGAATATATAATGGTGGTACCTAAGCCCTCTAGGTGCTCAAAAGAATAGAATATCATTCCTTATTCAAATGCAGAAAATATCATTTTTGAGTTGGATGTTAAGCAAGAGTTAAAAACCTCATATAGAACATATGTTTCAGATTCTTGCAGTAGTACCATCCAACCCAAATGAGAGGAATAACCAAGTAAATCATGTACAACAGATTCAATTATGCATTAAATGGTTAGAGACTTTGGATATTTTTATTGATTTTTATACATTTGATATGTTTCAGATTCAATCCATGTACAACAGATTCAATTATGCACACATGTGTATGGATATGCATGAATGTATGTTTATATCAATATAGCACTCAAGTTGGATAACAAATATCATATATTTCAACCTACTGCATACAGTAAAAAATTAAGTTATTCAAACAATTACTTAGTAACAAATTAATTTATTCAAACTACTACACTCAAGTAGATCGTAATGGTTCTAACAATGAAACCTTTCAAGAAGTACCAATAAATTTTCTATCAAACAATCTACTTTGAGACTCTGGTTCATATCAAATATACTTCAAAGGACTTCATAAAAATTGTGTTGATGCACAAATGTATTCCATGATATATGATACTGATGTGCAAATAAACCAAACGATAATCATCAACAACAGCGTACAGGAAATCAACCCACAATTAAGTTAACTAAAACAGCTAAAATCATCAATAAACGCAATACAGAACACAATCCCCAAATCAAATCAACCGTCATCAGCAACCAAAACCCAAATCACAAACCCCAAATCAAAAACCCTAATCGAGTATAAATATGAAGAAAACTTACGTAGAAGACGAAGGACCGAAAAGGGGCCGGTGGTCGGAGGTCGGAGGGCGGAGAGCAGAGGATGGACCGTCGGGAGGGCGAAGGTGGCATTAACTTTTCTTCTGGAAACATATTTATATATAATGAAATTATAAGTTAAAATAATTATGGGATGAAGTCTGAGAAGGACAGAAAATAGCTTTTATTAGCCAGCTAATATTTGACCTTGAACAATATCACTGTACCATAGCATATGAGATACAGAGTAAGGTCCCATTGCACCCCCACCAATATAATTACATTAATACTTTTTCATATGCATTAAGGACTATTGGCAAACTATATCAACGTTATGTTGCAGGTTAAGTCCTCTTATTGCATCATAAACAAGCGATATAGAATTAAAAGTAAGTTTAATAATCGTTAAAATAATTGTTTTTATTATGCGTGTGTTATGTGTTAGAATCATCATATATGAAATATTTATATGATTTAGAAATTAACATATTTTCAGTTAATAATTAAATCTTTGAAAATATACACTGACCATCATTTTTATCATTTATAATATTTGTTAAATAATAAAGTGATAAAACAAATAATAAATATATGAAAACAACTTTTTTCCATATATTAACCCGAGATTGAAAGTGTGGTCTATTACTCTATTATGTCATATTTAAAGTAGAGTAAACATGTAATCTGTCATAAACAATAATAATAATAATATACACAATTTTATTTATTTATTTTAAAACGACATCTTACGTATTTATATACTCCTACTCTAAAATTATATTAGTTATTAAACTATTTTATGTAAGGATTTAAGTTGTGGTATTTTTCAAATATTTTTTTTTAGCTCGTTATCACTAAGCCACCAACACAAGTAGCATAATATACATGTTGAATCGACTAGTAATGCTCTCACATGCGAATTAAAACTATAAATTACAGTGTGAAATATATAACTTTTTAGTTGATCCTTTCTATTTATTAATTAGTTTTATAATGAAAGAGATGCACTTTTATAAATTTTTACCAGTTTTTATTGTGAAATAATCAACTTCTTAACCTTTAAGTGTAGCATACTAGTAAGTGTTTGGATTCATCTAGTAGAAGTCTTAGGTATCCATCTTCCACTAGCCTTGTCTTTAACCCTTTAAAAACTACTTTAACAAACTACGTTTTTCCAGATATCTTTTGTCATGTGAATTCTCATGAATTTTCGATAACAATTCCTCACGGTTGTCGCACAATCTAACTTTCTTTATTTTGCAGATGAGTTACATTTATGAAATATAATTACAATTAGGTGATGTGTTGATCACTGGATGAATCTTTGACATTTATGAAATAAATACATTTGCTTTTATTTTTATACAGAAATACTTTTCTAGAAAATCATGTCAAATTAATAAAATTCATAATAATTAATTCAAAAATATTAATGACATAATCTCAACACAGGGTGGACTTTAAATAAATAAGTCATTAATATCCTATTTTCAACATTCCTATTGACTTTCATTCATAAAGTTTTGGTATTTAATTTAAGTGATATGATAAATATTGAAATAAAATATAAAAAGTGACAATAACAGAGTAAGTAGGGTGTTAGTTAAAATAAGCCAAGACTCATGCCACTTGCTGGAACTCATGTGCATTGTGGAGTTAATAGCCACACCCCCAAGAAACAGAAAGAGTCAATTTACACACACAAATACACACACTGGGTCATCATCAATCATAGAGGTATGTTTTTGGATTAACAACTGAAGTAATTGGGCTATTGATCTGGTGGGTTTGCTTTTATTGACCCTCATCTTCTACACTCAAGCTTTGAGAGATAAAGATTGGGGCTTTTTCAAGATTTCTCCATTTCAAAATTAGGGTTTCTTTCCCTTTGACCCTTTTTCTTCTTCATCATTCTTTGTGGATCTTGGGTTTCAATTTTCTTCGGTTTCTGTGTGTAGGGACTCGAATTTTCTTGAATCTTGATTCGAAAGTTTGCAATTTGTCGTGGGGTTTTTTGACTTACAATCTTTCATGTTCTTCTTGATTTTCCATGTGTTCGACTGTAGACAGATGCGTTGACCTTATTCAAGCTTCAAGATTGCATCTTTATCTTCCTCACCTTCTTCTCTGACATTAATCTTGTAGTTCTCTGAGATGTGTTCATCATCTGGGTTTAATTGGTATTGATCCGGTAGGGTTTGGATTATTTAAGACAGATTGTTTGATTTTGGAATGTTGTAAAGTTGATTCCCTTTTGCTTTTTTGTGGGAATTAGGATTTGACTTTGTGTAAATAAACCAACACTTTCATTGTTGGTGGTAAATTCTTGGGCGAGTTGAGTTTTCTTATGAGCATAAGCTGCTTTGATGCATCTTTCACTATGGAAGCCGATTTCTCACTGTGCTGCTTTGATCTTGGACAAAAAAAGCAGAAAGAAAAATGGGTCTGAAAACCCTTATTCACCAGATGAAATCAAGAAAAACCCCTCAGTTCTAAGAAGATTACAAGAACACAAGCTCAGAGAAGCTCTTGAAGAAGCTTCTGAAAATGGGTCACTTGTTAAATCTCAGGATATCGACTCTGAATCTGCAGCAAACAATCAAGATGAAGCATTGGGAAGATCTCGGTCTCTCGCAAGACTCGAAACTCAGAAAGAATTCCTCAGAGCAACTGCACTTGCTGCTGATCGAACATTTGAAACCGAAGAATCGATCCCTGATCTCCATCAGTCGTTCTCCAAGTTCCTCACAATGTATCCAAAGTATCAATCTACAGAAAAGGTTGATCATTTGAGGTCAGATGATTATTCCCATTTATCTGAATCTGTTCCTAAGGTATGCCTAGATTATTGCGGATTCGGGTTGTTTTCATTTCTGCAAACAGTTCATTATTGGGAGTCATCTACATTTAGTTTATCTGAAATAACTGCAAATTTGAGTAATCATGCTCTTTATGGTGGTGCTGAGAAAGGAACCGTAGAACATGATATAAAGACTCGGATTATGGATTACTTAAACATCCCTGAACACGAATACGGTCTTGTTTTCACTGTCAGTAGAGGTTCTGCTTTTAAACTTCTAGCAGAATCATACCCTTTTCACACAAACAAAAAGTTATTAACAATGTTTGATCACGAGAGCCAGTCGGTTAATTGGATGGCTCAGAGTGCTAAAGAGAAAGGTGCTAAAGTTCAGAGTGCTTGGTTCAAATGGCCAACGCTTAAGCTCTGTTCTACTGATTTACGAAAGCAAATTTCAAACAAAAAGAAGAAGAAGAAAGATTCGGCTGTTGGTTTGTTTGTTTTCCCTGTGCAGTCGAGAGTTACGGGTGCTAAATATTCTTATCAGTGGATGGCTTTGGCTCAGCAAAACAATTGGCATGTGTTGCTTGATGCAGGGGCATTGGGTCCTAAAGACATGGATTCACTCGGGTTATCACTTTTTCGGCCTGATTTTATCATCACTTCTTTTTACAGGGTTTTTGGGTTTGACCCGACTGGATTTGGGTGTCTGCTCATTAAGAGATCAGTGATAAGAAGTCTTCAAAATCAATCAGGCCATGCCGGATCTGGTATAGTTAAGATCAGCCCGGTTTTTCCTTTATACTTGAGTGATTCAGTTGATGGAATCCCAGGATTGGCCGGGATTGAAGATGATGAGGTTGGCGGGAATGCTGATGTAACGTCTGAGAGTCGACCTGGCCCGCAGTTACCTGCGTTTTCTGGTGCATACACTTCGGCCCAAGTGAGAGAAGTGTTTGATACTGAAATGGAGCATGATAACATGTCTGATAGAGACTACACCATTTTTGAAGAAAGTGAGACCTTTTCGGTTGGTGAGGTGATGAAGAGTCCAGTTTTTAGTGAAGACGAGTCATCTGATAACTCGTTATGGATTGATCTTGGGCAGAGCCCAATTGGGTCGGATTATGGTGGCGGTCAGATGAATAATAAGCAGGGGGCTTCAACCTCTCCCCTGCCTCCGTTTTGGTTCACGGGTCGGAACAAAAACAAACAGCTATCGTCTCCTAAACCGACCTCAAAGATAGCTAATAGTCCCATATACGACCACGAAGCTCGGATGTTGTCATTTGATGCAGCTGTTATGTCTGTTTCTCAAGAATTGGACCGAATCAAGGAAGATCCTCAAGAAAATCACTTCATGGAGGCAACAAACAATACTCCAAATCATCACACTTTCCACGAGATCGAAGAAGAAGAAACTGAAACGAGCAAATGGGAAAACGGGTCTAGCTCAAAAATCACTTCTCAGGCAAAAGAAAGTGCCATAAGACGGGAAACCGAGGGGGAATTCAGATTGTTGGGAAGGAGAGAAGGGAATCGGTTTCCGGGTAGTCGACTTTTCGGGGTCGATGAAGTGGAACAAGTTCCTGGAAGCAAAGGAAGACGGGTATCGTTCACTTTACACGAACAGAGTAAAAGTGGTGAGTTTCTAGCTGCAAATGCCGAAGATGATGATTATATTAGTGATGGAGATTACGGTGATGGTCAAGAATCAAGCAGGAGGGAACCCGAGATCACATGTAAGCATCTTGATCATGTAAACATGTTGGGTCTCAACAAGACCACTCTTCGATTAAGGTTTTTGGTCAATTGGCTCGTGACATCACTGCTCCAGTTACGAATACCTGGTTCAGACGAGCAAGATAGCGTGCCACTAGTTCACATATACGGGCCGAAAATCAAATACGAACGGGGTGCATCAGTTGCATTTAATGTTAGAGACAGAAAAAAAGGTTTAATCAATCCTGAAATCGTTCAGAAATTGGCTGAAGCAAACGGGATCTCTCTTGGTGTCGGGATACTTAGTCATATACGGATCTTGGATAGCTCAAAACAACAGCGTGGGACTCCAAAACATGAAGATACGACGCTTTGCAAGCCAATGGAGAATGGAGCGCATAACGGGAAAAGCGGGTTTATTAGGGTTGAAGTAGTGACTGCTTCTTTGGGGTTTTGACTAACTTTAGTGATGTCTATACACTATGGGCTTTTGTTGCAAAGTTCTTGAATCCAGATTTCAGTGAAGGCGGTCTTTCTACCGTTGTGGAAGATGAAGAATAATGTATAAGTTGCTTTGTGTTTTGAGGTTTAAAATGTGAATCTTTTAATCTCTTGATGTCATTCTTGAACACAGGCTGATGTATTTGTTCACTCTAATGTTTTTTATTTGCTTCATAGTTTTGATTCCTTAATTCGAAGGCTTCAGGTTTAAGGTTTAACAGCTTTTACATCCCCATAATATGTATGATACAAGCGTTAAACCGTCAAATCGAATGAGTAAAAACACCTTCTGGTTCATATGCATCATGTTTCTTGAAACTGCTATTTTTTGGCATGTTGGATTTGCTGTACACGAGTTCCATGCTTTTCTAAGAAAAAATTTTGGGGTCTTGTCTCTTTTATCATGTTTGTTAAAACCTAAACTGTTCTTCGCGCTTAAAATCATAGAATTAGATGCATGAGAAGAACGGACGCGATACTGATATATCTACTACTCGTACTCGTGTGACCGAAAATTGTAAATTATTATGAATTTATATTTAAAATGACATGGGTTTGAAAAGCATTTTGATGTAGAACTTGTACCATTAACTTTAAAAAGGGAATGGTAGGTCATAGCCAGCAAGCCTTGTTTGCCATTTACATATGCCTTTGATCATTGCAGTATCACCTCCCATATACATATGCTGTTGACTTAAATGATATGATTGATGATATAACCATTAGTGGAACAAATAATGATCAAATTACAACATAATAATAATTTTTATTATAAGTAGGATTATAAAGAAGTAAAGGTATGTTTTTTTAATTATTAGTCGATTAAATTAATTGAAACTTATATAACAATCTCAATAATTAGTATTTTATATTAAAACTATAATTTGCTTGAAAATAATTTTCAAACTAAGATAAACAATCATAAAGGGGGCCTTCTCAATTCTTTTAAGAATGATGGTGTATGCTTTTAAAATCTAGTCAATTAAAATAATGATAATCATATATTTATCTCCATAATTAGTATTTTACATTAGTTTAATAGTTGATTTTCTATCTTAGATTAATTTAATAATAATATGTGTCATTAAATGGAAAATAATTATCAAATTTAAAATAGATAATCATAAAGAGGGCCCTTCTCTATTCTTTTAAGAATTATAACAATGATGCATTGCCAGAATTAAACCAAAATACCTACCCCCAATGTAACACACTTTGGGTGAAAAGATTGGTACAAAGTGAAAAAACATAAACTAATGGAGACATGTTTGACAACCTTTTTATGATTTATGGTTTTAATACATTGTCTTAAAAAGAAGGCATCTTTTAGATGATGACAAAAGTTAAGTTGACCAACCTATCATAAAGCTTCACAACCTTTTGCTAAAGCCAAAATCAAAAGACAAAAATGTACATACAATATTGCCCTCCTATATTGACAGTGTCTAGGAATCTATTATCTTCAAGAGAAAAGCAGCCTCTAGTGCAGACTCTTTGCACTGTAGAAACTTGTTTTCTTCCACGACATCGGTCGTTAAGTTGAGAAGTATAGGATGATCTGGATTATAAATAGTGTAGTCACGTACCCGTGCTACCCATTTTGCAGCTTCCCATACTCCAAATCTGAAGACAATACAAAAGAATTCATGTTCCTATATAGAGGGTTAATATCATAAAAACAACACTCTTTCTCATATTACATGAAAAAACACTCAAAATAATTTTGATACAAGTCCCTTAGCTTGCTAAAAACAAACAAAACAGTCACTTAACTAATTTTGACATATTAAAGTCCGTAAACTTGTCTAAAACAGCCGCACTTATAGAAAAAATTGAAATAATGACTCTTTACCTCTTAAACTGGTCAGAAAATGGTAAACATTATTAGGTGCAAAAACATTGAACGTCACTTCTTCAAACGTTGACAGGTTTTTCGACAAGCGTACTAGACAAGTTTAGGGACTTTATTATACCAAAATTAGGATGAGAGATTTTTTAGTGTAATTTGACAAGTTTAGTGACTTGTATGTAACAAGTCATTATTTTAGTTTTTAATAACAAGTGTACGTGCATTCTAGACATGTTAATGGACTTTAATACACCAAAATTAGGTTAAGATTTTTATGATATTTCTTTATAAAGTTGGAATTTAACCTTGTATTGAAAGATGAGCTGACCAAGACAGCTGGATAAAGAACATCCTTTTGAATATTCTCATATGGTGAAAACTTTCTCATGGCTTCAAAGTCTTCAACCTCTCCAGGGTACCCAAATTCTTCATAGTCAGCAGGAGTAAGGGGTAAAATGGGGTTGAAAAGAGTATTAACCGGGTCCAAGAATGGAACCTATTAAAAGTGATTGTTAGCTATAAATATATCTAATGAAACATCAAAATGTGCATACAATGATGTACCTTCAGTACAGCAGCACGAAATAAATCTGGACAGCAATTAATAGCCGAAGCAACCAAGAGTCCTCCAGCACTATACCCCCAACCAGCAAGTTTGTTTTGGTGCACAATCTCCTTTTCGATAAGAAATTTCGCACATGATATGTAATCGTTAACTGAATTCTGTTTTCTAGTACATCGACCATCTTCATGCCATCTCTTTCCTCTGCCACCTCCACCCCTGAGAAGCAAACCATGCAAGAACATCAAAAAATAATTTCTCATTGATTTTTTGTTTTTCTATATATATGAAAATTTACGTAACACTGACCGAACATCAGCATACGCAACAACCCAACCACGATCCAGAAGGCTTTTTAACTCGCTACGCCACCTTTTGTCAAGTAATTCACCATAAGCACCATGTCCATGAAGCAACCCGGGATTTTGACCTCCTTTTTTTCTTTTGTGTGAATAAATGACAGTTAAAGGAACTGTTACTCCATCAGAAGAAATAACTTCATGTTGTTCACAAGCATAAAACTCAGAGAGATCATTCCAAGATTGATTATTTTCTGCATTAACTTCGGTATTGTTGACTGATATATCCATACCAGCAGAAGCGGTACCATACAAAACACGGGTCCTTTCGCGGAGCAAGTTATGTTGTTGAATAATTTCCCACTTACTATTTGATAAATTATAATCAACCACTGCATCAGGCATCTGCAAAAAGACTAGGAGAGCATCATACCTCCTAGAAAAGCTAGGTGCTATAAAGCAAAAAAAACAACTCAGCACTCTTTGTACATATTAACCGTAATCAGATTTGCTGATCTGTGTGACTGTATACGCTATTTATTAATTGATTATGGTTTCCAAATTGTAAGGACAAATCATCACATACAGAACATTAAAAAAGGACGTGACCATGACAATAACCTGTGAATCAGATTGAATATATTTGTACGTTATATCCTATATTCGATTCAAACTTACAACAAGTAACATACATGCATATTAGATGATGCTTTCAAAAAGAAAAAAAAATTGAGGGGACAGTAATCAGCTATGAGTAAACATACCACAGGTGACGAAATTGTAAATCGCATGATTGAGGAATAAAAGTCATAATTTGTTCCAGGCGAAATCTGGGAAACAGATTCTGGAAGAGGTAGAAAATTGGGATATAACTCTCTGAGATGGACTGCATCCTGTTACACGGGAGGGATCGTAATGTGGTTACAGAGAGTAAATAACAGTAACATACTTGGAAGATTAATCATCATAAAATCTATAAAAGGATGTTTCTTAGAGCATAATACCATACTGCTTGTCATAGGTAGTGCAACTGAACAAAGCCTGAATCTTCCACCCTCTCGGATGATAAGTACCAAGTGTGAGTTACAGAAGTCAACATCCTCGATGGTCAAGTGTTTGTCATCAATAAATACATTCTACAAGCAAAAAAAAGGAATACAAGTTCAAACGAATGAACAATCTAGGAGATATACGCAAATCATGAAAAAGGCACATATGTTTAACTTAGAGATGGCAAGTTTGACTTTCAATTTATTATGCACAGGTCGATTCAGGTTATGCTTCTATCTCGGGTCAAATGAAGAACTACCTTTAAAAGAAATGGCTCGTGAGTCAAAGGTTGCAGACCCTTATTTGTAGTGCATAAAGCATCCTCAAATCAATTTCTTCAAATAGTCAAATTTTTTTAATACCCTACACACTAACTATTTTTAGGTTTTAAGAAGTGTGAGGCGCACCGAGGCGATAGTCCCAAAAGCTGAGGCACACACATCAGCCCATGTACAAGAGGGCCCCCAATGCATAAACCTCAAGCATTTTTCACATACACCTCATGTATGCCTGATGCCTCATGCAGACAGAAGCGCAAAACCATCGCCTCAGAGCACCCCGGGCCTCAGATGCATTTTTAACTAAGGAGAAAAAAGTAAACTTTCAGTACACACAGTATTTCAGGTCAATCGGAATCAATCCATTTCAACCCGTGCAGAAGTTACCCATTTATACCCTCACCCAACCCATCTAACCCGTCCAGTTTGCCACATCTAGTATTATTCATTCATTTTAGACTAACCTCCCACTTTCTAGGACCAGAAGAGTATAGATAACTACGAAGGAGATAATGACAATCAACAGACTGCCCACCACTGTCAGCATTGGTGAAAAGATACAGGTGGCCTTGATGATGCTCAATAATGCAATGTGCACAAGCCTCACACTCCCAAACAAGGGTCAGGCCAGATAAAGGATCTGCTGCATTAATCAGGTAAACCTAAAACACAGTTGAACGTCAAATGCTTGTTGAAAGAATGAAAAGTATACAAATAAAAGTCAATGAAGAGAATACCTTTGAATATGTAGTTGAAAATACATTTACAGTCACAAACTGAAAATCTTTGGTATGCCTAATGTTAACATGCACATTTTCGCCTGGTTCTTCTAAGAGCATCACATCTTCATCCTTCGAACCAAGCATACTACAATATAATCTAAGTCATAAAATAAAGAAAAAAAAAGTGTCATTACGTACATAATCATCATTTTTCATAAAGAGGCCTGCAAAAGACGTATGCTATACAGCTAACCTGTAAGGCTTCTTGTTTTGGTCAGTAACAACATATAGCAATGCTTGACCCCCTTTCGCCCACGCCACATTAGAAACCCAATCAGCTTGTGGCTTACTACAAAGGGAACCCAAATTCAAATCCCTAACACATAACTTAAAGAAATCATTGTCCTTGTCATACATAGTGTATGCTATAAATCGATGATCAGGTGACACTTCCGATAACTCCTCATACGCATAACCTATCAAGTCACATTAAGACATTAAACCAAGACCAATAAACCATTAAAGATAAGAGGAAAGTCGAAAACTATATACAATTTCAATTCCAGTCACCTCCAAATCTTTCAGCCTCTTGATTATAATCAATAAGCTTCTGTTCAATCCTCTTACCAGAAGTGAAATCAAATCCACCTGTTGGATTTTTATGTGAAATGAACTCATCATTAAGGCCAGCTAATCTCCTACAGAGTACAGGATACTGCTTCCCTTCCTCCACTCTCCTATAATACAACCTGAATTCCACCTCCAAATTGCAATAGAAACACTAATGATTCCAATTCAAAATTAAAAAACCTAATCATCACATACAATTCAAAACTAATGAAAATTGAAGTTACCAGGGGCCCCAGCGATAGGGCGGAGTGGAGAGTTGTGAAGACATACGAGACGCCATCTCCGATTGGAGTTTAGACTGGAGGCGAACGGTGTCGTATAACACGGCTTCGGTGTACTTCTCTTCTTGCTCCATGTATACATCCATATGACGCATAGCCACTTTATCGTTGAGATTTGACATCCAGCTGTAAGGATCATCCCACGTGTGGTCATGAAGGGTGAAGGTGGAGGGCCGTTGCGGTGGTTTTGGGGGTGTTGGTGGTGGCGGTGGTTTATGGGGTTTGTGGTGAGTGGAGGCGGAGGCGGAGGGGGTGGTGAGAGGGGGTAGTCTACGACGGAGATAGCGGTGGTTGTGTCTGAGAGTTGACGAGAGATGATGCATAGTGACGGAGATATCACCGGCGATGGTGCCGGAGGGTTGCTAGGGTTTAAGGGGTTTTGAAAATGTTTTGTATTTAGAAAGTATATAAATGCTACATGAGTCCCTGTAGTATTCCTTATTCTATACGATAAGTTGAACATAACACATAACCTCTAACAGAAAAGAACGTTAAAGTTAATTACATTGTTACATTACTTGCACTCAATTAATTTGCGAACGAAAAAAATAGTAGGTTTGACTTGTAAGGCATGGTATTACACTCTATTGAGTATTGATTACATGTGGGCATCCAAAATTCTAATTATTATTAATTATCTATTTTTTTATTTTTTAAAGACCAAAGATTAAACCTGAAAAGAGTGAGTAACGAACGAAATAAACAAGGAGTAAGACCTCACGGGCTTTCTATATGCCTTTTCAAAAGAAATATCAATGTTGATGCACACATAATTTTTAGAGTTGTATGTATAACCCTTTGATGCTTTTTAATGACCTTTTAAAGTGAGGAATATCGGTTTCATTTGCATTTCTACAAATGCAAGGCAACTTCCCGGTTATCTCCCATGGCTGTCGTCTGCCTCTTTGTCGTGTGTGTGGTGGTAGTTGTTAATGCCAATGAGGATCCACCTAACAAACGGGGGTGGTTTTGCAACCAGCCTTAGGGCGGAGCGGCTGCCGCGCTACCACCTCTTTCGCTTATATATCATCGGCTAGTGAGGCGTTGGCGTTATTTAGGTGTGATGGCCAATTTACAGATCAACCTTGTCACCGCTCACCGTCGTCACTTGTTGTGGCTTGGTGATGAAGATACAATCTGGTTCAGGGATGGATTTTAGGTGCTACTGGGGGTGGTTGTCTCCAGCTTTCTCCCATGACAGCGACATATGTGATGTCTGTCTCTCTTCCTTACACTTCAACTTTTTCTTTTCGCATGTTTTTATTTTCTGTGGTGGTTGCTCGATGATGGTGACATGACGCTCATCTAAGACTTTGAGATGGTGTGCATGTCCGTAAAAGGGATAGTCATCACTAAGTCGAAGGTGCCATTACCGGCTTTCTCTACCGCGGACGACAATCTATGTGGTTGGTGATTTGTTATGTCAATGATGATGAGTACTACCTGTCACACCCCAACCTTGAAGGCGGAATCGTCGAGGTGTGAGGGATAAGATTGTTCACAGCCACATAACGCTATGTTTAAATGTAAATAATCAAATTAATAGTTTCAACGGGAATTACAAACATAAGTCTCAATCATGAAATACATTCAAACAAATATCAAAACATAACATAACATTTCATTTATTTAACTAGGTCCACGTCCTAGTTTTATTGCAAGCTTCAAAAGACCACTTTAAACTTGGGGGTTACCTGAAACATGATAAAAATAAAAGGTCAACTAAAATAGTTGGTGAGTTTCTAATGTTTTCATACATAATATGAAAAGATTATAAGTTGCAATTCATGTCATAGGTTATAAGCTAGTAAGGTTATAGAACACATATCTTCACAATCAAACCTCGACTTGATTACAAGTATATAAGATTGGCTAAGTGTATTTGGTTCCCTAGTGCACAAGCATACGGCTCCTAGGAGTCGGCAATACATCGACTTTAGCACCAAATAGGCTTGTCAGGCCCAAAGATCTAAGACGTCGCCAGGCTAGCAATAGTTAATGATTGTAACAAACTATGTATCTCATATAATCACTTACAACATACAAATAACCATGACAAGATATAAAGATGAATTGCAAGTGCTTTACAAGTCTCAAACGTTTATAAGTATGTAATGTATAAGTATCATGTTTCACCCCAAAATGGTGTGAAATAAAGTAAAAGGGGGCAAGGAAAACTCACTTGTCAAATAAGTATATAATGACGATTAATAAGAATAATAGTAGGCGTCGTTCCAACGTGAATCGTTACAAGGCACCTAAATATGTAAATATATATTCACAAGGTTAAAGTCTTAATAATAAGCTTTAATGTTTTAACGTGAACTAGGGTTTCAATTGGAATTGTGAGGTTTTGTCGAGTAATTAAATTTATAAAGTAATTATTCGCGTTTTGATCCATTAGGAGAATTTTATATACGTGTTTAAGTATTTTAAGAATGAATTTAAGTATGAAAACTGATAAGGTTTAATATATATAAAACTTTATAATTATTTAAAATTAATTGGAATAACGTTTTGATTAATAACGAATTATTAATCTAACCCTTAGTTAGTATATTTTATAAGAGAATAATATTTTAGAATGATTTATGAAATTATAAAATATATAATTTCTACAAACTTTTTTATTTATTATTGAGACAAATAATTATTCATTATTTGAAACAATAATAATTAATAACTAAAACATGAAAATAATCCAATTGTAATGTTTTGTTAAGATAAACAACTTTTGAAGTCTATCTTATAAATTATTTAACTAGTTTTATTATTTGTTTTAATAAAATAAAATAAAATATTAAGATATTATAAGAATTAAATTTGCAGAAATTGGTTTGATGTAAAGAAAAATATTTAAAGTTTATAAAACTGGTTTCAATAATTTTTAGAATTTTTATACAATTTTAAGGGCCAAAAAGGCCTTTTAAAAAAGAATGGGGGTTGCCGGGTTCGAACCCGGACCTCCAGTGTATATTGTGCATGCATAACCGGTGAACCAAAGGCCGTGGCCGCGGCTTATGTTGGTTCTAAATTCTTAAATGCAGTGTTAACCAAGGATCCCCAATCCGGATGAACCCTAGGTTCGTTCGGATCCAAATCGAAGGCCAATTCTTTGTTGTTAACACAGAAGATCATGGGGCTTTTATTCCCCATGGTTTAACGATCATAATGGTACGTTTAATTACCTGAATTGAATTCAATTTGATGAGAAGAGTCTCAAGAACAGGCCGCGGCAGGGGAGTCGATCGAAGGAGATGAAACAGGCAATTCAAATCAAATTAATCTTGTATGAAGCTTCGTATGGTGATGAGGAGTGAAAGCCCTCAATCAAACTCGATTAAGAATGCTCGTACAGTGGGTTAGATTGAGTTGCAGGTTCGCGATGAGGATGATGATCGATGGAGTGTTTTCAATTGTTTTGAACGAAATTGAAGTCACAGGAGCGTTATAATCGGTCTTAAGTGTGTTAGTGCGATTTCAATTTGATTATTAAAGTTCACAGTGCGATCTGAGGTCTGTAAAAGTTGTCGACATCGCGTGGAGAGGACAGGGGTTGAATCGCACTGAGATTTTCAAATTAAATAATAGGCATGCGTTCGAATCTTGCACATGAGGCTGTCAGGGTGTTTGTTTTGATTTAAAATGGAGTAAATTGGTCGCTGCGGGCTCGCCGGAGATCGGTGGCCGGCGGCAGTGTCGACGGGGAAGGGGGGGCGGTTTGGGTGTTTTAAAAAATTACAATCTGGTCCCTGTTCTTTCTAACTGTTTTATTTTAGGTAATAAACTTTTATTTAAAGTTTTCAAAACATCAAAACAACCCCCTGCACTTTAATTCTAAGTTTTATTATTATTTATTATTATTTTATTATTATTATTATTATTATTATTATTATTATTATTATTATTATTATTATTTATTATCAATAATATTATCATTATTAATATTATTATTACCATTGACATTATGGTTATTATTTTTATAATTAAACTAGTATTATTATTACTATTATGATTAGTTATTATTATTATTATTCTTTTGTAATTAACTATTATTATTATTATTATTTTCATTATTATTATTATTATTATTATTACTATTATTATTAATTTATTATTTGTTATTAGCAAAACTAACTTTATATTAATCCAAAATTACAAGATGTTACACTACCTCCTCTAAGACATTGTGGTTGGCTTGATGCTTATCTAAAATATTACACATGTTCTGTTTTTTATTTGTTGTATAAATTTGTTTTGGGTTTTTCTTTAACTAGTGGTTTAGGTTGTGCAATTAGTTACTCTGTTAAAAGAACTATGATAATAAACCAATAACGGTGTTGGTTTATTTGCCATGACCATTGTTTATCGTTATCAGCCGCAGCTGAACACCTAATGTAGACTTATCCCGTCAAAACGAACAACACGCATTGGTAAAAACATCTATTAATATTTAAAAAAGTATATCAAAAACATCCTTAGAGTGGATTACAAATGCTAATGCACAATTTACAAATTTGTTTATGTTACTTGTGCAACTTGTAACACCCTCAAAATTCATAACAATAATATAATAAGGAGGGTGCTACTAGTTGGGTTATTATAACAACTCAGAGACTACAAACGCAGCGGAATTTTACATATATTAAAAACTGTTTACATCGTTAACAATATTTACAAGACATTATCCAACATTTGAAAACTTTTTAAATTTCAAGTACTTCATTCCCAAACCCAACATTTGTGGCCAGTATCATACACCATAACCGGAAGCTAACTCTGTGGGGGACCATCACGAGCACCTCTATTACTACCTGGCATGCATTAGAAAACAAACATAAAATCAGATAAACTGGTGAGTTCTAACATACACCACATTTCAATAGTAACAATTCATCAACTGTTATCACACCGAATGATCCACACACACATTCATCAGTCCATTTATTTACCCCAGTATTGATATGCATATCGAATACCCGCAAGGTATTTATGGACATCTTTTATCAGTTTTTTTATTTGGTGGGTGAAACCTCCACCTCGCGCGTTGACGGGTCAAACCTCCGTCTATAATTTGGTGGGTCAAACCTCCACCTCGCGCGTTGACGGGTCAAACCTCCGTCTATAATTTGGCGTTGACGGGTCAAACCTTCGTCTATAATTTGGTGGGTCAGACCTCCACCTCGCCATTCTTCACAATTTACCACTTTCAACTCATTTTCACATTTTATATTTATTTATATGCATGCCAGTGCCCGATTTTATCAAACAACATTTGTCAAACGGCATAAACACATAAAAAGGGCAATTAGAACTCACCTTAATGTTCCCAACAAGTGGTTATCAATCCAAATATGCTAGGGCAGCTAAAACTTCTCTTTCTCAGAGCAAATCTAAACCAATAACCCTAACTTAGTCAAATTTCCCCTAGCTGACCACTTCACACGACTAAGGCTATGCGACTGGACTCATTCGTACGATTGAACATGCGACTGAGCTTAGTCGTACGAATGGATCATACGACAGAGGTGCGAATGAGCTATAACAGGGTTTGTGCGAATGACCTCCATTCGTGCGATTGGTTCATGCGATTGAACTTCAGTCGCACGTTTGAACAATGCGATGACTCAGTCGCACGAATGGGTCATGCGACTGGGCTCATTCGCTTGAAACGGATCAGCAGCTGTGTTCTTGACGTATTTGATCCAAAAACTCAAGTTTTAACCGTTCAGATTATACCAATTCATAACAGAACCTGTACACTTCATTTACAACCGTTTCGGGTCTTTATTTCATCAAACTTCCAAAAACTAGGGCCCGAACCTTCACTTTTCAGTTTGACAGAAAGATTGAACAGAAACTCTGATTTAAACATGTTTTTGGATCAATTCCCACCACCCACACAGCTTAACATATTCAAAAATCGATCCGTACCAAGCAAAACTTACCAAAACGGAGCTAGTTTGATTGATTTAGGCAAGAGCAGGGTGTTTGGGTTCGAAGGGAACAAGGGAAGGATGTTAAAGCAGATAAAATCTGCTTGTCAACCCCTTAACCGCCCTACTTATCCTTCATGCCCCTTTTTAGCCGACATACTCAATCGCACGACTGGCTTATTCGCACGACTCAATCGTGCGATTAAGCCCATACGCCCGTCATTCGTGCGATTGAGCTTCATTCGCACGTATGGCACGCGACTGAACACTAAATCTAATTAATATATATATTATTGAACTTTTGGATGTTACATGTCTACCCACCTTATTTAGGGTTCGTCCTCGAAACCTGACTAAAACAGATGAGGGTAGTTCTGTCTTATCTCTTCTTCCGGTTCCCAAGTTGATTCAGATCCTTGGCGATGTGCCCACTGCACCCGGACTAAGCTAATGCTTTATTTCTAAGTTTCTTCTCCTTACGATCTATAATGGCTACAGGTTGTTCAACATAATTGAGCTTCTCATCAACCTCAATATCATCTAATGGTACATATTGAGTTTCATTAGCTAAACACTTTCGTAACTGAGAGACGTGGAAGGTTGGATGAATAGCACTTAATTCTTCTGGCAAGTCCAACCTATACGCCACGTACCCTACTTTCTCTATTATTCGGAAAGGTCTAATAAAACGTGGATTTAACTTGCCCCTCTTCTAAATCGAATAATGCCCTTCCAGGGAGAAACTTTTAACAAGACAAAATCCCCAACTTTAAATTCTTTAATGCTACATGAGTCCCTGTAGTATTGTTACTTTGCCTGTGAACCTTATTATATACGATAAGTTGAACATAACACATAACCTCTAACAGAAAAGAACGTTAAAGTTAATTACATTGTTACATTACTTGCACTCAATTAATTTGCGAACGAAATAAATAGTAGGTTGACTTGTAAGGCATGGTATTACACTCTATTGAGTATTGATTACATGTGGGCATCCAACTTTCTAATTGTTATTAATTATCTATTTTTTATTTTTTAAAGACCAAAGATTAAACCTGAAAAGAGTGAGTGACGAACGAAATAATCAAGGAGTAAGACCTCACGGGCTTTCTATATGCCTTTTCAAAAGAAATATCAATGTTGATGCACACATAATTTTTAGAGTTGTATGTACAACCCTTTGATGCTTTTTAATGCCCCTTTAAAGTGAGGAATATCGGTTTCATTTGCATTTCTACAAATGCAAGGCAACTTCCCGGTTATCTCCCATGGATGTCATCTGCCTCTTTGTCGTGTGTGTGGTGGTAGTTGTTAATGCCAATGAGGATCCACCTAACAAACGGGGGTGGTTTTGCAACCAGCCTTAGGGCGGAGCGGCTGCCGTGCTACCACCTCTTTTGCTTATATATCATCGGCTAGTGAGGCATTGGCGTTATTTAGGTGTGATGGCCAATTTACAGATCAACCTTGTCACCGCTCACCGTCGTCACTTGTTGTGGCTTGGTGATGAAGATACAATATGGTTCAGGGATGGATTTTAGGTGCTACTGGGGGTGGTTGTCTCCAGCTTTCTCCCATGACAACGACATATGTGATGTCTGTCTCTCTTCCTTACACTTCAACGTTTTCTTTTCGCATGTTTCTATTTTCTGTGGTGGTTGGTCGATGATGGTGACATGACGCTCATCTAAGACTTTGAGATGGTGTGCATGTCCGTAAAAGGGATAGTCATCACTAAGCCGAAGGTGCCATTACCGGCTTTCTCTACCGCGGACGACAATCTATGTGGTTGGTGATTTGTTATGTCAATGATGATGAGTACTACCTCCTCTAAGACATTGTGGTTGGCTTGATGCTTATCTAAAATATTACACATGTTCTATTTTTTATTTGTTGTATAAATTTGTTTTGGGTTTTTCTTTAACTAGTGGTTTAGGTTGTGCAATTAGTTACTCTGTTAAAAGAACTATGATAATAAACCAATAACGGTGTTGGTTTATTTGCCATGACCATTGTTTATCGTTATCAGCCGCAGCTGAACACCTAATGTAGGCTTATCCCGTCAAAACGAACAACACGCATTGGTAAAAACATCTATTAATATTTAAAAAAGTATATCGAAAACATCCTTAGAGTGGATTACAAATGCTAATGCACAATTTACAAATTTGTTTATGTTACTTGTGATCTAACATGCTATTATAGAAATTTACTTTATAAATAGTGAAGGGCGTCATATTAAATTAGAAAGACCGCGTGGCAAAAAACATTGACTCCAAAATACAATTTAGTTGACCTTTATAACCCTGAAATCTTATGCCTTTTTAAAAGTAGAGCCCAACCCTACAATCTTAGACCCTTTTAAAAGCAAGGCCCACTGGCAAAAGCTTTTCTTAATTTCTTTTTTTTTAACAGCAGAAAATTATATTAGAAAAAAAGAGCTAGCAAAAGCCTAAAAACCCAAAAGGACATACAATATGATAAACAAAGCAGGAAGACTACGAAGTTACAAGACCTCAACCGAGTAGGTACCACAGAAAACATTTATGAATATTTTTCCCCATCCTAGTCTTCACTCATAGAGACCTAAGAATCTTAACATCTTCTATAATCTTTATAGGAAAAATAGTTTTACTATTAAAAACGTGTTCATTCATTTCCTTCTATATGCACCAACAAGCGATTAGGATGATAGCATTAATGACTTTCTGATGGCAGTCGTTCATGGAGACGGATCTATGTATGTCAAGCAAGTCTCGGTATGAGAAAGCAAAAACTGGGGGAAGTTTGCATGAGGAACCAACTAGAGCCCAAACCATATTAAAGTCTCATCATAAGATGAATAAGTGGTTAATAGATTCATCTTATACCCCATATAATTTACAAACCGTAGACTCAATGTTCATGCTCCTTCTTATTAGTGCATCATATGTAAGGAGTAGCATCTCTGACTTAAGTAGAATAAAAGAATTTAGAAGCAGTGAGTAGCAGTATTATAAAACGGGGGAGGTTAGAGAGAAGATAAAAGGAGAATCATTTTCGTCACTTTTAGACCTAGCTAATGTGATCTGTCGTTTCGTAGAGATTGAACCGTTGGATCATTGTGAAATTTGGGCAGAATCTTCATAACACCTAGGCGACCTTATCCAATGGTGAAACCATTCTAATCACGTCCAGAAGTCTGTTTTTGAAGGCACTTTTAGTGGCTGCAGAATCCAGTGATATCTGATGTGTTGCAAAACACATCTGTTTTCCATACGATTTCTGTATATATTTTTAGTCTTTATTTCCCGTTTTTATTAGTTTTCGGTTTCTATTTACGTATTTGTGTATTTGCAGGTATTTGTGGTTCAAGGAGCATAAATGGTTGATTTTTGAAGAATAAACAAGCATGCGAGCTAAGGAACGGAAGAAGCTTGGTCAAATGGGAGATTTCTGAAAATCCTTATCTTGGCGCGTCGCCAAGATGATGACAGGATCTGAGAGACGCGCCAAGATTCCCGCGTCAGAAATCGACTATTTTGTTTTTAGCGCGTAGCGAAGATTTTGGTGGTTTTTTTGGCGACGCGCTAATATTGCTAAACCGAGAAATTTTGCCCTAGATCATTATTTAAGGTTTTATAAAAAACCTAATGAGAGGGGACGGCAGGAGGCGACTTCCAGACGAAAAAGGAGACGATTTTGGAGATCCCAAGCAGAGAACAAGCAATTGGAAGCATCAAGGAGCAAGGATTGAGCAAGAGGATTGAAGATTCAAGGGTGTTATTCATCGGTTTCATCTTCTTCTTGTTTACTCTTGCTTTTGAATCATGTTTACTGAGTTGTTTATGAACTTTAGCTACTGTTTTGATATGGTTCTTGGGTAAACTTCTGTAGCTACCTAGGTTTTGATGAATATGCATGTTTGATTATGAATTTTATCGGTTTTTGGAACAATGATTGTGTTTAATTGCTAATGAGAAGATATTGGTTTGAATGATCAGTTGTGGACGTGTGTTTAGATCAGTTTTGAGTAGTGATTTATCATTCCACGTGTTCCTTGGTGATTGTCTGTCATAGAATAGGTACATGCTAGGTCATTTACTATATGTTTGCGATTTTGGATGATTTGCTAGACGTAGTGAGTCATTGGAATGATTTGTCTTGAAATTGACTAACTAAATATGCAACTAATCTTAATACTGTGAAGTTGATTAGGTTATCGGTTTGTCTAGTGTGTTGCGATTGCTAGGTTAGAGTCTCTGTGAGGAGTTCTGTCTAGTTTACCCTTCACATCTTGTTTACCGAATCTGATCAGTCACCCGATATCTATCCCCTTGCCTTAGGACCGCTCGCGCTGTGAAGTAGAGTGTCTGTCTTAGGGTATTGAGTCACTTGCGCCGTGAGGTAGAGTGTCTTTCGGGTGCCTTGTTAGCATAGTTGGAGAACCTGTGAGGGGAATCCATTAACGGTGTTTTATCGGCTTATTAGATCAATCTAGTTGCTTCCCTTGAAAGTGTCGAGGTTTCTCTAGGTCCCTTTTAAGTTAGTATCTTCAGATCCCGGTTACACAAGTATTTCCAAAACCGTTAGAAGAAAAGCCAAAACATGTATAGGATTCTTGCCTAGGTAGTGTTTACTTCTCCTGATTTAAATCTAGTCAATTCCTTGTTTTCTGTCCAGTCTTAGTTCTTTTAAAGTAATTTAAAACAAACCCCCCCATTTACTTTCATTTAGTATTTTTAGTCGAGTCTTAGGTAAGTTTACTTTACGTTTTCCATACAGAAATCTTTGGGTTCGATAACTCGGACTTTAAAGCTATTCTGCAATTGACCGGTACACTGCCGGTTGTGTTGCTTAGGATCGAGTCTTAGTCTTAGTTTTATAAATTTAAAGCTTTTCAGTGTCTAGTTTAGAATAAATTTCTGTTAGTTTTATTTAGATATTCTAGCACACATCAAAGTTTTTGGCGCCGCTGCCGGGGATTTCTTGGCGATTGCGTTAATTAGACTTACTTGATTTAATTGCTATCTGTGCTAAGTGTTTTTTTTTAATTAGTTTGTTTTCAATTCTATTTGTTTTTATTTTATTGTTTGAGTCAGTCTTACGGTTTTTAATTTTGTGTTTTACAGGTTTATGCCCGTTTGAGATCACAAGGACCACCTCCGGATCAAGATTTGCAGCTTGCGTTGCCCAAATTTAAGGGTGGTACTTCTTCTCTTTCTGTTTTTGATTCTACATCTTTTCCTACAGCACCTTCTTTTATTTCTTCTGCAGATTCTAGCCCACCTAGTTCACCACACACACATATGGCTGGAAATCAAACTGTTCATCAGCAAGCCACCAATGGCTTCACAGGAGTTAGCAATCCAATCATACTTCCTACCATTGCTAATGATAACTCCTGGCAGATCCCATCCTACGTCATGACAGCTATCACTAATAACTGTCAGTTCCACGGACGAGAGGATGAGGACGCCCCTGCACACATAGGTCGCTTAGAGCGAATAGGTAGAACTTTTAAGTTGCAGGGTGCGTCTGATGATGCCATCTTTTTACAGCTGTTTCCCTTTTCACTTGCTGATCGAGCCGCCACTTGGCTCGAATCTCATGCAGCTGGTACTTTCACCACCTGGCCGGCTCTTCGTGAGCGTTTTCTTCATAAATATTTTCCGCCGGTCAAGGCATCTAGGCTTAGAGATGAGATACATTCGTTTAGGATGGAGCCCGATGAACCTTACTATCGTGCTTGGGAGAGGTTTCAAAACCTCCTTAGTCGTTGCTCCCAGCATGGTTTGTCTGAATGGGCTTTGGTAGAAAAGTTTTACAATGGGTTGAATTATGAGACGAGAGCTAGGTTTGACACGTCTGCGGGTGGGCATCTCATGGGTAAGAAAAATGTGAATGAATGTAATGAGATGTTTGAGAGTTTTGCCCAAGCAGAACATGAGCAGCGGTCTGGAAACAGGCATTCCAGTCCTGCCACTGGTGCCTCATCTCGAGGAGTTCACCATGTCACCATAGATACTAGTGTGGCTGCTGCTCTTGATAGCCTAGTTCGTGAGGTTAGAGAGCTGAAAAAGAAGGTTGATAGGTGTGAGCTATGTAGAGGTGACCATGCCACTAGTGAGTGCCCTTTGATAGGTCAAGAGCAAGCCAGTTATGTAGGTAACAATTCTTATAACTCCGGTTGGAGAAATCAGAACAACTGGCGTTCTTCAGGTGCTCCCCCAGGTTTCTCACAGAATTCTAATCAAAACCAGGGGCAGGGTAGTGGTTCAGGTGGTCAGTCAGGGCAGAATAGTGGAGATTTAAGTAGAATAGAGAATCTGTTGACTCAGTTAGTGGTTAAGGATTCTAAGACGCAGCAGATTCTAGCTGAACATGATATCTTATTGAAAAATCAGCAATCAGCTTTCCTAGATCTTCAGAGGACTGTAGGGGATATAGCTAGAAGGTTAGATGAGAAGCCCCAAGGTCAGTTGCCCGGTAATACTCAACAGAACCCGAATGCACATGTTAAGGCCATTACAACTAGGTCGGGTAGGCAGTTAGATGAGGTGAGAGGCCCTATAGTTGAGGAGGTCATGTTTGAAAAGGATGAGAGTGAGAAGGTAGTAGAGAATCCTTCTGGGGATAGTGGTGTTAGGAAGCCTAGTGTGTTTGAGCGTTCTCCGGTGATTGATCATTCCCGTCTCCCGTTTCCCGATAGGATTAAGAATCAAAAGTATGAAAAGGATTACGGGCACTTTTTGGATTTGTTTAAACAATTGAAGGTCAATCTCCCGTTCATAGAGGTAATTAAGTGGATGCCTAGGTATGCTAAATTTTTGAAAGACCTTTTGAAGGATAAAAGCAAACTAGGTGAAATTTCGAGTGTTTCCTTGTCGGGTGAGTGTTCTGCGGTGGTCATGAACCAACTACCGGAGAAATTGGCAGATCCCGGGGTCTTCACAATCCCGTGTCTGTTTGGTAGTGAAGTTCAATGCCACGCGTTGGCAGATTTAGGAGCTAGTATCAATCTTATGCCTTATTCCTTGTATAAGAAGCTAGGTTTAGGTGAGTTGAGCCCAACGCGCATGACACTTTCCCTTGCTGATAAATCTGTTAAGCATCCGCGGGGAATTGTAGAGAATTTATTGGTTAAGGTTGGTAAGTTTGTGTTCCCCGTGGACTTTGTAGTGTTAGACATGGAGGCTGATGAACGAGTTCCTATCATTCTAGGTAGACCCTTCTTGTGTACTGCTAAAGCTAACATTAATGTGTTTAAGGGTGAGATCACACTTCACGTGGGAGAGGAGAGTGTAGTGTTTGAGGTTGCCAAATCGATTAGGGGTCCTAGTATTCCAAAAGAGTCGGTGTCCTTGATCAATTTGTGTGAGGTGGATGATAGGATGATGGAGAATGAGAGAGTGTATTCAGTTGAGGAGGAGGATGAGTTAGATCGAGTGGTGAATGAGTTTATGCGAGTTTGTGAAAGTGATGATGAGTTAGTTGATTGTGAATTTGAGAAGTTTGTGGTTGAGGATAGCAAATCCCCAAGTGTGGGGATGTTAGAGTTTGATAGAGAACCGCCACCATTAGGAAACCCAAGTGTGGGGATTGTTGTGATTTGATTGATTCTGAATTTGGTGGTTTCTTGTTTAGTAGTGAGTTTGGATGTGAGGTTGTTAGTTTCGGGGGTGAGCTGGGTCTTCATGATCCCCCATAAGTTGATCTGAGTGATGGTTTTTGGGTAGTGACCCGTTTGTAGAGTTTGTAGAGTCAGATTGTTTATTTTATTTGTATTCCCCTTTTTGTTGAGTCAGATTGTTTATTTTTATTTAGTCTGTTTGATGCTGTGTTTGCCTGGTAGAGTGTTTGTTTTGCAGGTTTGGAATAATTCACCCGTACTCAATCTCCATTCGGGTGAATATATCCAACACTTTTTAAGGAGGCAACCAGTGATTCCTGATCGCGAATGAAATGCTATACGATCAGAGGTTTTGGATTCAGACTGTGCACAGATGGAATCTGCTTATTACCAGCTAAGTCTTTTCCAAAACTCTTCTTATTTATGTCTTTCTTTTTAATTTCCACATTGAGGACAATGTTAAATTTAAGTGTGGGGATAGGAAGACATGTGTCTTAGGTTTAATTTAATTGAGTCAGTTAGTCTTTAATATTTGAGTGTGTGTAGTTAGTTTTATTATTTTGTCTGTTTATTTAGGTTTAATTTAATTGAGTCAGTTAGTCTTTAATATTTGAGTGTGTGTAGTTAGTTTTATTATTTTTGTCTGTTTATTTGAGTCTTAAAAAAAAAAAAAAAAAAAAAAAAAGTCTCTGATTTTGATGTTTGCATATATTAAAAATGGAAAATGATAGATAAAATCAGGTGTTCGATTTTTCAAATAGTACATATATAAGATGAATAACTGATTGAAAACATGTCTGATTTGGGATGTGCGGGTAGGCCCAGCTGATCTTGTAAGGTTATCCTAGGAGTATTTAAATACACTTAATTAAACATTATTAAGTCTTGTGGGTTCTCACCATTGGAAGCCAAAACCGTAGACAGTATAAGGGGTATCACTGTAGGTTAAGACCCAACTGTAGTTTTTCTAGCAGGCACGCTTTAACAGGCGGCGCCCTTAGGAAATCCACCCATATAAAAAAAAAAAAAAAAAAAAAAAAGAGAGCAATGAACTTGAAATTTTAAAAGCCTGAGGCCTATGCGTTGGTTGCGGGGGATGGTGACTCTTGCTTGCAACACCTCTAGGAATTGGGTATAATAAGCTTAAGGCTCATGTGTTGGTTGCGGGGGATAGTGACTCTTGCTTGCAACACCTCTGAGAATTAGGTATAATAAGGCAATGCTCAGAAAAAATATATATTGAGAAAAGCTCAGAAAAGATGCCAAAAGGGCACAAACAAATTCCATCTAGAGTTAGAGGGATTACAATTGGGTAGTGGGTTACGGTGGTGGAAAAAAATCTTAGAAATTTGATTTATTCTGAGCCTCGAAAGCTTGAAACGGGAATAGGTACCGAAGTGTGAGACCCATAATGAATTAATCGAATACTTGAACTTAATTGCAATACGATTGGGGACCTGAATGATCGGCGGTTGGGTTTAAGTGGACAAATGTACCTGTGATCGCGGTCAACATGTTATTAGATCTTAATATAAGTCGTTAACCTGAATTTTTTGAGAACCGGATTTAAACCTGATTATGATTCCATAGCATAATACTTTTTCAGGGACGAAAAAGAGGTAAGTGTGGGGATACTTGATGTGTTGCAAAACACATCTGTTTTCCATACGATTTCTGTATATATTTTTAGTCTTTATTTCCCGTTTTTATTAGTTTTCGGTTTCTATTTACGTATTTGTGTATTTGCAGGTATTTGTGGTTCAAGGAGCATAAATGGTTGATTTTTGAAGAATAAACAAGCATGCGAGCTAAGGAACGGAAGAAGCTTGGTCAAATGGGAGATTTCTGAAAATCCTTATCTTGGCGCGTCGCCAAGATGATGACAGGATCTGAGAGACGCGCCAAGATTCCCGCGTCAGAAATCGACTATTTTGTTTTTAGCGCGTAGCGAAGATTTTGGTGGTTTTTTTGGCGACGCGCTAATATTGCTAAACCGAGAAATTTTGCCCTAGATCATTATTTAAGGTTTTATAAAAAACCTAATGAGAGGGGACGGCAGGAGGCGACTTCCAGACGAAAAAGGAGACGATTTTGGAGATCCCAAGCAGAGAACAAGCAATTGGAAGCATCAAGGAGCAAGGATTGAGCAAGAGGATTGAAGATTCAAGGGTGTTATTCATCGGTTTCATCTTCTTCTTGTTTACTCTTGCTTTTGAATCATGTTTACTGAGTTGTTTATGAACTTTAGCTACTGTTTTGATATGGTTCTTGGGTAAACTTCTGTAGCTACCTAGGTTTTGATGAATATGCATGTTTGATTATGAATTTTATCGGTTTTGGAACAATGATTGTGTTTAATTGCTAATGAGAAGATATTGGTTTGAATGATCAGTTGTGGACGTGTGTTTAGATCAGTTTTGAGTAGTGATTTATCATTCCACGTGTTCCTTGGTGATTGTCTGTCATAGAATAGGTACATGCTAGGTCATTTACTATATGTTTGCGATTTTGGATGATTTGCTAGACGTAGTGAGTCATTGGAATGATTTGTCTTGAAATTGACTAACTAAATATGCAACTAATCTTAATACTGTGAAGTTGATTAGGTTATCGGTTTGTCTAGTGTGTTGCGATTGCTAGGTTAGAGTCTCTGTGAGGAGTTCTGTCTAGTTTACCCTTCACATCTTGTTTACCGAATCTGATCAGTCACCCGATATCTATCCCCTTGCCTTAGGACCGCTCGCGCTGTGAAGTAGAGTGTCTGTCTTAGGGTATTGAGTCACTTGCGCCGTGAGGTAGAGTGTCTTTCGGGTGCCTTGTTAGCATAGTTGGAGAACCTGTGAGGGGAATCCATTAACGGTGTTTTATCGGCTTATTAGATCAATCTAGTTGCTTCCCTTGAAAGTGTCGAGGTTTCTCTAGGTCCCTTTTAAGTTAGTATCTTCAGATCCCGGTTACACAAGTATTTCCAAAACCGTTAGAAGAAAAGCCAAAACATGTATAGGATTCTTGCCTAGGTAGTGTTTACTTCTCCTGATTTAAATCTAGTCAATTCCTTGTTTTCTGTCCAGTCTTAGTTCTTTTAAAGTAATTTAAAACAAACCCCCCCATTTACTTTCATTTAGTATTTTTAGTCGAGTCTTAGGTAAGTTTACTTTACGTTTTCCATACAGAAATCTTTGGGTTCGATAACTCGGACTTTAAAGCTATTCTGCAATTGACCGGTACACTGCCGGTTGTGTTGCTTAGGATCGAGTCTTAGTCTTAGTTTTATAAATTTAAAGCTTTTCAGTGTCTAGTTTAGAATAAATTTCTGTTAGTTTTATTTAGATAGTCTAGCACACATCAATATCTCTTTTTTTGCCTTTGTTATGTTCCATATATTTGATGTTAATTGTTATGTTTGTTGTATGACTCTATAATACCTAGAGAAGACTTTTGTACTATTGATTTTGGTGATAGTGTATTTTTAAACGGCTCTAGTGGTCCTTTGGTTTTTACTCTTTGAGAGGTTTTTCATGCTAAATTTGGGTGTCTTCGTGTTGTTACATTTGTACATCTTAATTTTTTTGCGTCCTCACATGTTCATTCAGGTTGGGGGAAGCTTTTGACCAAAAGATGGTTTAATTTAGTTAAGTGTTGACTACAGTTTGTGGTCGGTTGTGACTTTTACCCTCATAAGACACTCCATAACTCTAAGAGGTTTTCCTATTAGTGACTATTGTTCAGGTTGTGACTTTTCCCCTCCTTTCTAAGGTTTTTTTTATTGAGTCTCTCAACTGACTTACAACTTCCCTTCAGCCCTATCAACTGACTTACAACCTCGAATACAAGCCTCGAAGTAGTAAGAAAGTTGAGATAGGTATCTAGATGTTCTAGTAACATATTCCATGGTCTAGTAACATGATTTTGGGTTCTTTCGAATGCGAGGTAATAAAAGTAAAAATGTGTGGAACCACATCGTATAAAAATATTAAGAACTAGAAAAAACAAAACATAATTAAACAAGTCATTAGAAACACAAATTGCACGATAATTAATACCGAAAGTAATAGCTGTATAAAATCAAGTACGTTTGGAAGCCAAACAAAAAAATAATACAAGACTAGAGAAGGTTAAGATCAAGTTAAAAAGGAAAGTAAGAGAAGTCAACATAAAAAGTAGGTTAATTGTGCTTAAAAGAACTCATTTAATGAGAACAATCAATATCAACACAAACTAAGTAGCAACAAGACATTTACCATAAAACAAACCCCAATGGAACAAAAAAATTTAACGGCAAATATACGACCCTGCTTCGGAGGATAGGTGTTATCTTAATCGGGCCCACCTATTTGTTTCCCAGCCAGGACCGCACCCCCAACCCCCTCAGGAGAAAACTCATTTCTGAGAAAACCTCCTGACTCAACTCTGAGCAATTTTTGCTCAAAGTGAGACTTGAACCCATGACCTCCACTTTATTTACATGTCAGGGGTACATCACCATAACCAGATAGGCTAAGGATCACTGGTCCAATGGAACAACCTATACTCCCTTATAAACATTAAAGTGCAAGCCTTAAAATACGATAAGACTCACTTACTTAATTCAGTTTTCTTAATGGTGCAAAAAATAATCATACAAGCAAACAAACAAACATACACATTCAATCCCACACATAGCATAGAATAATAACATATAATAAAGCTAAGGAGATCAAAGTGTATTACCAAACTAAGGCAGCTAATCTAAGGCAAACAAGTGTGAGCACAAGCTAAAGCAAAAAAAACTAAGGTACTATAAAGCTAAAGTTTGGTGAATAATAGCGTAGTAAACAAAGGGAAGCAAAGGTAGGCTAAAGCAAACAAGAGTATAGAAACAAAGTAAGGCAAAGCTAAGCTATGTGTCACGACACGCCATCGCAACACCATAATTTTAGCGATTAAGGGCATTTTTGAACCCAACAAGGCTGCCCGAAAAGGTTTGGATTAGCCCACGCCATTCTGGAGCAACACGCCGCGCTGGAAGGCTCTAGAATATCCCGTAAGAGACTAGAAACGTGGCTCAATGGCTTGCTACAACGAACTAACTAGTACAAACCTAAATGATCTCGAAAGTCTCTAGAAAATGCTAGTATATTCAGCCATGGAAACTACATGAAAAGACCATGGGGAAGCTAGATTGTTCCATGGAAAAATCTAGTCTTAGATATTTCTAGTAGATGGATAAAGTATGTATAGATTAATCTAGATATGAAAGAATCTAGAACATGTGTATCTAGTATAAATAATATGGTGGTGCCTCATTTGCACCCTCAAAGTATTGTACTTGTGTTATAGTAATACAAGCTTACTACTTGTGTTGTAACCTCGTATAACAAGCATCTCACTTGCTTATTACGAATCTAAAGTTCCCTAATAAGACTTCTGTTGCTGTAACATCCCAAAATTTTAACTTAATAGGTATATATATGTGAATTACAAAGTTTTTCTTTCATATATCTTTGAACGAGTAAGTAACGAGTAAAATAAAAATTTAAAATTTTAAGTTTTTACACTAATTTTAGTGTCGTAAGAGACCGTTTAGATATATTTAAATATAATAATATATTATATTTAAACATGCTCTGTTTTTAACGAAACTTAGGTCGACTCGTAGAGAAAAATAAGCTCGTCCCAATGACGTATTCGAAATTTTATAGAACGTTACATTTTACAAGTTATAAGAAAAAAACTAGTTAATCAGCTAAATTAATTATAATAATAAAATAATAAAATATTAAAATATAAGAATTTTGAATCATAATTGTATGTTTAACGTGTCACTTATTCATCCATCTATATATTCACAATGGATACGTGGAGTATGTGTGTTTCACCTAAGTTGAAACGTCTAAATTAACTCCTTATAAATATATATACATTATACACCTTTGGCGTTCATAATTTTTGAACATCTTTTACTCCACTCAGGTACGTATTTAAGTTTCTAATCTTTTAAGTTTAAATTATAAATTTTAAGGTTTAATATATTATTAAGAGTAGAATTTAGGGTCATAATCGTGGTGGGTGTTAAGTAGCCTAACCTTGATTAAGCATGGACTGATCAACCATGCTTAAACAAGGTAAATGTTATCTAAAAACGATCATGATTATTACTAGAAAATACTTAATTAGTTGCTAAAACCTGCTCCAATTCTAATTAGGAACGCAACTCTAAAACTGTTTATTTGTCTCAGTAATACTTTAAGACCAAGGTGAGTTCCTCTGAACTATTTTCTAAAACGGGATGTGATGTTCTGATAACTGGTAATAATTGAAGAATTGACTATCAATAGCATCTGTGATATATGGCAATACTTGATAGGATGCTTGAGGGCTGTTTGTATGATTCTGCTTTAGCCAGTGAAGTTTGTATACATAGCCTGATTATGTGAATTTATACTGTGCTTACTCTGTTCCTATATGTTTGCCATGGCTGTATCTGCTTGATGCAATAGTCAATAATAACATGTTTTGAATTTTGAAGAATACCATGTTTATGAACTCACAAGCTTTAAGCTGAGTCCCAAATGTTTTATATTTTATGGACACACATCCTAGGTGTCAAGTGATTGCAGGAATTGAAGATTACGAGCTAGTTTATGAGAAAATAATGTTCTAGAATGTTGTTGAAGATTTGGATCTCTAGTATAGTTAAACTGATGTAATGGTATTATCTATTATAACAGATGTATTGTACGCTTTTGATGTATAATTAAAGTTAGACTTCCGCTGTGTACTCTATAACTCCTATGTGTTCTGTATATTTAATGCGTAACACTTCCCACGATGAGCCCTGGGAGGCGGGTGTTACAGTTGCAAAACCCATCCACACGAGACCAAAAAGACTAACTTAGATCCATCTAAATATCACACAAGAACTGAATAAATCAGTCTGTGACATATCTCACACAAGAAATGTAGAATCAAGCTACAATAAAGACTAGGCTAGTGTCGATACAGGTATAGAAATAAGGCAAGGTGCCTACAAGATTATTGTTAAAATTACAGATGAAATTCCTTTTGAAAATTTAATAAAAATAAAGTAATTGAAAGAAAAATAATAATTTTATCAAAAATTTAATGCTTCATCCATCAGTACCTTCAACAATATGAACTTTCCATACACTCAAATATGTGTTACTGGATTACCACAACGTTAAACAGTTGATCCAAACAACATTTATTGCAACATTTTTAATACAAGTGATTATTTAACTCTGATTATTAGAAGCCACGTAAACAGTTTCAAAAACAAGGAAGCAACTTACATTTCAATAATCTATAATTAATCTTATTTGCTTTTCTGAAAAACCCAAAATTAATTATATTTATTTAACCTAAAGATATTTCAATTCTTAAAAAAGAACCAGACTTTCCCTTGGAGAATATCATAGTCAGCAAGGACGTATCATTAGTTTATAAGATGATGTAATACTGTGGTTTTCCTTGCAAACACTGTAATTGCAACAAAAACACTGCCTTAAAGGCAAACAAATAATATAGCCGCAAAAGATAATCTTGCAGCTGAACCTACATACTCCTTCATCAACCTCAAAGTACTAAGAAAGTTAAAATATGTCTTTAGATATCAACTGTACTCCAAGTTCTCAAATATGAGTTAAGAAATGTTAACGTGAAACAACATTGTATCCGATAGAAGATAATTTATAACATGTAAAAAATATAAGATAAATCAAACAAATCAAAGGACACAAAAATCATAATCTTTTTCATTTCTTTCAAATACAACTAAACAAAAATATAAAATAAAATAAGTTTAGAGGTCAGAATCAAATTAAGGTAAAGGTTCATGTCAAACTAAATTTCAGTAAATATATCAAACTAGCTTTAGTAAACCCGTGTATTACACGGGTTGAATAAATAAAATAATAAAACAATAATATAAACTTTTTAAAAAAATTTAAACTTTTTTCAAAAAAATAAACATTTTGTTTTAAAACAAACCCTATAAAAATGTCATTTTTAATTTTTTTTTCTATTTTAAATCTCAAATTTGATTATTTTTTGTTTTTAAAAAATGACTTTTTAAAAATACAAGTTTTAAAATATTTCATATTTTTAAAAAAGCTTTATGCTTTAGAAAAGTTTATTATTTTATAAAAAAACTATTTAGTTAGAAATGACATTAGTAAATAGATTTCTTTCTTAATTTATTAAATCTAAAAAGGTGTTAAAGAATATTATTAGTAATCAGGATAATTGTTTAATAGGAGAGAGATGCGGGAAAATTTTGATGAAAATGATTGTGATCCTGCCAAATGTCATCCAAGATACCTTTTTATTAGAGTAGGTAGATGAGAAGAAATAAACAATAGTTTCTACCAAAAATAATCCTGGAATGTTCATCCACGTGTTATAAAATAAATATATTCACATAATTTAAGGTATTCCGTATTGGGCACAAATTAAGAATGCTAAGGTCTATATATAATTTGTCCAAAAAATAAGGAGTTTTCAGCTATTGTCTACTTAAATCAAAATTCACATTTGTTTAAACTACCATATTAACAATTACATACCATAAAACTTACAGTCAATAACAGTTTAATTCAGATAGGGAAAATTAAGAAAGCAAGGTACGTTAATGAATAAAAATACATGAATTAGGTTGAAAATGTCTGTAAACCTAAGAAATCACATAAAGTTAAAGCCCATGTATTAGTTTTGAATAAAACAATAAAAGGAATGCATGTATAGAAGGGAAACAAACATATCAACATACTTGGTGAATTGAAAGTAAGGCACGCTAGCGAATAAAGATAAACAAAACTACAAATAAATCATATTTGAATTTTGAATAAACCAACAAATGGAATTAAAAGAAAAGAGAAACACATTTCAAATTAAAAGTTGATTTTATCACCAGCAAAGGATGATTGAAACCCTTGAATCCCCGATTCACCCACAGTTGGTGTTGTTATTAATCACTAGCATAAAGAAGATAAACAAACAAAATGCCTGTGGGGTGTATCTGTATCTATGGTCTCTATCTCCTGGATAGAGTGATTTTAATAAAAGTTCTTTGCCTTTCAAAAAAAAAAAAAAAAGAAAGGACATTTAATGATCTTTGAAAGAGACGTTGTATAGAAGATATGCATTAAATATTTTTGTATCGGTAGAATTCACGCAAAAGGAACGTATTTTCTCATTGATTACTTTGCATCGGGATGGATTTTTTAGTTAAGATACACATCTGTTATAAAATATTAATATTTAATATGTATATGTAAATACCGGTTACATAAAATAATATCGTTTATTAAAAAATGGGATATAGGATTAGAAATTTGTTGTTTGAGTGGTAATAATTACTCTATTATTAAAAGCATAACAAATGAATAGTATTGTATATTTTTTTTAACAGTAAAATAATTACTCGTCCATCGCCATAGATACAGTGCGCTTAAAATAATTATTCGTCCATTGTCCATAGATACAATGCGCCGTCATGCTTAAAAAATAAGTGTAAAATGGGTTGTCTAATAATACGATAGAGACAAGAGTCGTCAATGAATAAAATAGGGCCCTAATATAATGAGAGATTGAATTCATAAGGTCAAGTACAACATATTTTGTGGATTATACCTTAATTCATGTGAATGTAAAGAACTGACATATGGAATGTATGTAATTTGTGGTAGTTAAGCGCTATATAAGTTACATATTAATAGTTTGTTAGATTAATACAGAAAGATAAATACATGAAATGTGTGCAAATGCCATCGATTTGAGACCATTACAACTCCTACTTCTGTCTCACATTCAACTATTTCTATATTTGTCACCATCAAGGCACTCATCACCGTCCTCACTCCTATACTCCATCAAATGTCATAGATTTAGGATTACATCTTTGGATTTAAAATCGAAGTTCACCATCATCTAATTGATGAAAAGACATTTCATAATCTAAAAACCCTAAATCTTAGTTATCAGCTATTAACTATTTAAACATGATTATAACATTACTTAAACAGGGCTATTTCACCTCCGCATGCATTCCTAAAAAGTGTAGTTATCAACCTTGGATCTTAAACTCTGAAACCCATAAACACATGACAATCATCATCAAACGATTAAAAGCGGTCTATTTAGACATTAATACTCCTTTACTTTTACCGTACTTTCAATAAAAAGTACAAAAGGTCTGTTTGGAAGCATCTGGATCTGTCTCTTAATGGTTCAGATGTTTGAACGATTCAGCATTTAATGATTCAGACTGTTTGTTTCGCGAGCAAATGTCTGAATGTTTCAGACATTTGCCTCTAAATGGTTAAACATTATACTAATGCTGAATGATTAAGAGTTCTAATGCTGAATGGTTAAAACCTCTTATCTAAATTGATCAGACATTTGTTTTTAATAGTTAAACGATATACTAGCTTTTAATTGTTCAAACCTGTTAATCGTTCAACACTGATCAAACCTCTTATTAGTTAAGTAATTAATTATTCAGAAATTATTAATCATTTCCAAAGTCAGTGAAACAAGTATTTATTAATTAATTAATTTAATTACAAAAATATATAGAATTAATATCACCCGGCGTCTTCCGGTCGGGGTGGCAGAAAGAAACTTGTGGTGGAGATTTGACGATGGCTCGGGCTGCGTATTTGTAACAATACCACACCGTTGCTAACAAAAATAAAAAGTGCAAGCGTGTTACACATCCACCAATATCATCACCCCACGTGTCAATCATCTCACTCTTCTTAGCCTCAAACTAAAAACCCTTTTATTTCTTCCAAATAAACAAATATCCCCACCCAAAATTATTTGTGGCTGAGATTCATCCACTTTCCCATCGGTCGTCGGCGCTACCGATACTCAGTCACCGGCGTTTATTCATCTCTGATTCCGTTCGATCGGTCCACCAGATTCGATCAGATTCGAGATCGGAACTACAACATGTGACGAGTATGTATGTACGTATGTATACTTTAATCTATTGTTTCGATTGTAGGGATTATGATTTGCTACAGGTGCAGGGTGTTGTAGTGATTAAAGTTCCCCTTTATCTATTTGTTGTGATATACAAAGGTTTTGGCATCATCAAGCTTGTTTTGGATTCTACTGTTTCAGGTTCTTACATATAGTTGAAGAGTATGTGTGCTATTAATGATTGTAGTAAAACTTCGCTATGACCGTTAGTATGTTGGAATGATTGTTGACTGTTGATGATTGATTGATTATTCACTTTCTCCATGGAAAGACTTATGCTTTTGTTACAGTTTTCCCTTTTTTTTTTTTTTTTTTTTTTGCACTAGTGTTAGTTTATCAGGTTTAGTTGAGTATTGCAACGGTTAAGCTATTCTGGTGTTTGGAATTGAAAGCTAAGAGGATGAAAGAAGACTTTTGTGTGGGGATTTGAAGCATTCATTGGCCCTGGATGGACTCCAACTCCTCTGCCTCTGGGGAAAAACTCAACATCAAGGTTAATTCTGTTTAATTATTGGTTGCGTATCTGAAATCATGTGTGTTATGCGTGTTCTGTAAGTTAAATCAAACTTATTCCAGACAAGAAAACCATATACAATAACGAAACAACGTGAACGATGGACAGAAGACGAGCATAATAGTTTTTTAGAAGCCCTGAAACTGTATGGGCGAGCTTGGCAACGGATAGAAGGTTGGTACCAAGGGTTTTTGATGCTTTTCTTTTACCTTGGATCTTATAATCCTTGCCTTAATTTCTAAAACACTTTTTTATTGGTTCATGTAGCGGCTAGTTACATCTAGTTTTCAATTTGGATGATGATTTTGTTGACAAGTTGACAATCTCTTATGTTATGTATGTATTACAACCTTAAATTGGGACTCCCTTTTTTTATTGCTGATGCAGAACACATTGGAACCAAGACAGCAGTACAGATCAGAAGTCATGCACAGAAGTTCTTTACAAAGGTCATTGCTTTCTTTCACATATGTGTTGATGCTATTTGTCTCAAATACATTATAACAGATAGGAGTCCGCGTCAGGTAGTCCTTCACAGAAAAACCAAATTTATCAAATTCAATAGTAATATCATTATCCGTGGTTAACCGACGTACAGAAAGAAGGTTTTTGATTAGGTTTGGGGCAATAAGGATGTTGTTAAGGTATAAAGGTGGGTAAGGTGCTTTTAAAACGGTTTGACCCTTTTCGGTTATGGGAATTTTGTAACCATTGCCAACAACAATAAAGTTTTGTGTGCTATTATTACTACAAGGTGAGAATGTACCTGACGAGTGAGACATATGGTTGGTTGCACCGGTGTCAAGATACCAAGCCAGGTCTGGTTGAAGTGTCATGGTATGCATAGCTTGCTCGATGTTGGTTGGAGTGTAATGATATTGGGTAGCATAAGCTTGTTGCGGAGATGGACCACGTGGAGGCGGGGGACGGTTCATAGGTACCTGCATGGGGTATGTGGATATGGACAGGGAGGCATAGGCCATTGTTGATTCCAGCCCCACGGTGGTGGTGATGCATTCCAGTGGTTATAGTGGCGTCCCCGACCTCGTCCACCACGTCCCCGACCTCGGCCACCACGGCCTCGGCCACCACGGTGATAAGTATAGTCCTGAAAACCACTACCACGAGCCATGTTTGGCTGCTGTCCAGCAGAGTCCGAAGGGGCTGCTGGAGCTGCTGCGGTGGCAGTGGAAGGATTAGGCGGCTGCGGCGCTGTGGTGGTGAGAAGTGCAGTGGTTGGAGATTGATTAGCCTTGCGTGTTTCCTCCATTATCAGCTTAGATCGGACCTCATAGAACGAAGGGAGTGGCTCGAGTTGTTGTAAAAACATGGCGACCGAATCATAACTATCATTCAGTCCAGAGATGACTTGTAATACCAATTGTTTCTCAGTGACGGGAGCATCCACATTAGCTAACTGATCAGACAGAAGTTTCATGTGTTTGACAGTAGGCGGACATGGATGAGAAAGATTCAAACCTGGTTGTGGAGAACTGATTGTGAAGGTACAAAGCACGGGTGTTCTTGTTGTTTTGAAAGATGTTGGCAAGTGTGTTCCAGGCCGCTTCAGCAGTTGTATCTTTCACCAAGATAGTTTGAAACAAATCCTTTGAAATAGTTGCATAGATCCAGTTGAGCACGATCGCATCCAATCTTTTCCATAGAGCATCTTTGGTTTTCTTGTCAGAAGAAGAAGATTCACCGTCTTCAGGAATGATGTGATCGATCACATCGAAGGCTCGACAAGTGTTTTTGAAGACTTCGGTCCATGAGAAGTAGAGACTATTCTCCATATCAAGGGTTACATTAACGTGAGTTTTGATGTTGTTAACGGTTGTGGCTGGGTGAAGTTTGTGTTCCTTCTCGGGTTCTTTGGAGTTGGTCATGGTGACTGATGTATCGGGTGAGTTAGCGGCAGTTTACGGTGCCGGTGCTGGTGGAGATTGTGGAGGTTGGGACGCAGAGGCAGAAGGAGATAGCGGTGGTGATTCTGCTGCAGCTGTGTGAGGGTCAGGGGAGTTGCAGGTGATTCTGCTGCAGCTAGAAGCTGCGTTGGTTCAAAGCTGCAGTTGCTTCGGCTGGAGGTGGCAGGTGGGTACGGTGGCGGTGGTGGGAGGGAATTAGGGTTAGGGTTTTGGTTATCAGAGATGCTCTGATACCATTTTGGAATTGGTTTAATCTCCCTCATTTCATTGATTTGAATGGTATAAATAAGTACAATACATGAGACTAATTACAATATGTACCCTCTAACTATTGTCTAATAATACTATTGTCTAATAATTCTTCTTTATATATGTTGTTTGCTGCTTGTTTTCCACATACCATGCTCTGCAGTCAAAATAGCTGTGCTGTAAAAATCATTTCTTACCTGTTACCATATATATTTGCTCAAGATGAGTTACCAATGTTGATAGATTTGATTTTTGTTCATCCAACAATAGTAAATGAAAACAGTTATGCTATAATACAGTTGGGGTAGCATGTAATTAGGAAATTAGACTAAGCAGGGTAGGAAAGAAGAGAGAGTGCCATGTGTCCCATTTTACCTCCTCGTCTCCTCCATGTATGTCTCTTCCCCTCTGTGAAACGGTGAAACCCCCCCCCCCCCCAAAACAAAAAAATAATAATAAAATAATAATAATAATAAAATAAAATAAATAAATAAATAAATAATAAAAAACCCAATCCACACGCATACCTACCTTTTTGGGCTTGAAAACCTTTTAGTAGAACCTCACCGTATAGTAATGTGCGTGTGTCTGTATGACTGTATGCATGTGTATATCTAATAATGTTACCTCACAAAGTCTTTTAAGTTTTAAATACTCGTACTTTTCAAATTTTCTGAGTTCAAAATGACATGTAATACTAGATGTACTTCATACAGTCTTTTTTTTATTTATATAATTTTAATTCCTGCTTAGAGCTTAGATTAATAGATTGTGAGTATATAGCTTTATTGTAGGACTTCTTGTATTAGGTTTAAAACTGATAGATTTATATGTGCCTTGTATATGCCAATTATATGGGTTCTGTTTAATATATATTCCTTCTTATCGTTAATAGTTGGAGAAGGAGGCTGTTGCTAGAGGAATTCCAATTGGACAAGCTATTGACATGGAAATTCCTCCTCCGCGCCCTAAAAGGAAACCAAATTATCCCTATCCTAGAAAAATCGACCCGAAGACTCATACGCAGCTAGCACAAAAAGACGATAAGCAAACAACTTTAGTTTCTTCTCTACAATCACTGGACCTGGACAGAGAACCTCTCACTGAGGTATACACCTTTAAATCACATATTATAATATATATTATTTATGGATGTCGGTATCTACATGAAGATTAGATAGTTTTAAAGTTTGACCACCAAAGTTACTCAATTTGCTTAAATGTCCTAGCCCACACTCCTTCCAAAAGAAGGGTCCAAAGAAGAGAGACAACAAACTGATGCTTAATTTTGATTGTCATTTTAAGTAAATAGCTTTTAAAAATTTAACGATTTTCTTTTTAGTTTAACTCAATCATTTAAAAATTATAATGTTTAACAAACTGGGTTTGAAATGCTAATTTCGGATTGTCTTTTGGTTATTCTTTTTTTTTAGATTATCATTACGATTTGCACGTTTGTTATTTAAAAAGGATTGCAACCCCATTGAGAAACAATTTTTAGCATTTTTGTTATTTTTCTAATTGTTTCCGAGCAGGTTATATATGTGACATCGATTTACTCTTATGTTTAAGTGTTTAACATAGTTATAACATTTTGATCGATTTACTCTTATGGTTTCCACGACGTTACAAAATGACCCCCGTGGCAACGTGCGGGGTTCCAATCCTAGTTTGCTTTTATTTACGTGTACTTGTGCTTACTTCATTCGGTGTCTTTCGTACCAGAAAACCAGCCAAAAAGAGAAACTAGAAAATGAAAAAACAACCGAGGAAGTTGAAAATGGTAGGAAGGAAGGCCCTCAAGAAGTTCCATGTGCATCCTTATCTTTAGTACATGGAAATTCCACACCAGATGAATCTTACGTCACCATTGAAACTAGAAAGCATCAAGAACTGAATCAAGATGGCATTAAGCACAGAGATATCACATCTAACATCTCATTATTTGAGAGCTCACACCCTTTGCATGAAAATATCTTTCAAGGTCCATATTCTGGTAATTCTGGTAATTTAATTGCTGATATACAGGGTGTGCAAACCTGCCCAAGGCATGTTCCTGTACAAGTTGTAGATGCAAATCAAGGAATTACTGCAAAAACTAGTGTTGCCCCAGAGACGTCATTTCAAGAATCAGAAGCTAATAACTCGAGAGAAGTTTATGAACACCGGTTACACCCCAATCCTAACATATCAGCAGCATCTGCAACTAGTGGCCATCGTAACAGTGCTACCTTCCATCCTCTTTTCAATCCATTTAGTGATACTCAAGAGAGTTACAGTTCATTTCTCCATGGCCTCATTGTGTCATCTTTGCTGCAAAATCCTGCAGCCCATGCAGCAGCAAGTGTTGCAGCTAAGTTCTGGCATCCTATGCATACAGAAGCTTCCTCTGCAGGTTATTTTTCAAGAGATCAGTCGAACAATGAGACTACTACTCCTAGCACGACAGCTATTGTTGCTGCTACAGTAGCGGCTGCAACTGCATGGTGGTCAGCTCATGGTCTGCTTCCTGTTTGCACCCCTTTTTACCAAGGTGGTTATTTTTGTACATCTGGGCACCGATAGACGAAAATCTAGCCAATAATGGAAGAGATAAGGCTCCTTCCGAAGGTGTTTTGCAAGAAGAGAATATGGATGCAGAAAAGACTGAATCTGCTGCTGATCTGTCTTCATCCGAGGACTCCGGAAAAAAACTGAATAGTGAAGTCACTCCTGTTGATACCATGAAACGGCGCTAGTGGTTGACTTAAACAAGTTGGAAAATCTTGGAAAACAAGTTGACCGGTCATCTTGTGGTTCTAACTCCACTTCTAGCAGTGAAATTGAGATGACTGTTTCAGAGAAGCATGGGAAAGATAAAGAAAAAACTAAAGCATCAGATGTTAAGGAGTCTATTTCTCGTAGGGGTAGAAGCACTGTTACCCCAAATGAATCATGGAAGGAGGTCTCTAACGAGGCAAGTAACTTTAATCTATCCTGACTCTGTTTTTATCATAACTTCTGGAAACTAGAAACAGACGTGTGATATAATCTGTATTTGTTTATGTTTGACTCACAGGGGCGACTCGCTTTTCAAGCACTCTTCTCGAAGGAAGTACTGCCACAAAGCTTCTCTGATGCTCATACAGTAGCAAAGAAGGATCAACAGAGTATGATCAACAATAGTGAGTTGGACCTAAACAGAATGAGCCAAGAACCAGTAGAGAGTACAGGATTGGGCAGTGTGAAGCTGAATCATCGGCGTACAGGATTCAAACCATACAAGAGGTGTTCAATTGAGGCTAAAGAAAGCAACAAGATTGTGAGTGCAGCAGCATCTACATGTAATGAGAATGACAAGAAAGGTCCAAAGAGAATGCGTTTGGAAACAGAGGCGTTAACTTGATTAGCTCCAAGACGGTATTGTGTGTTGTATATTATGTTGTTAGCCGAGTCTTAATCCTCGTGAAACTTTGTTGTGTAGTGTGTGATTGCAACACAGATATGCTGAATGTATTGAATTTACTTCTCTTATTCGTCCAACTACTCTGGTGAACTTTTGTAAAATGCATATATTGAGCATCTAATTAAAATCAGGACCTGTTTTGCAGTATAAACATTTCTTTTAATATCTGTTTATCGCCTTCAAATGATATATTATGACCTATACCTTCTGTTAACGTGTGGATTCCTTTTTTTCTTGCACTTTGGAAGGTGTGCACTCAATCTACATATACATAACTGAATTATCTGCAATTGAATGCACATGCAAACACACTTGCGGGGAACCTGTGTTATTGCTCTAAAGCTGTAGTGCCTAAACTTGAGGGTGTTCTTAGATTATCACATAAAGTAGGTGAAAATGATTCTTTAGGTTAAAGTATAATTGATTACCAAGCCCTAAACGTTCCCTATCTCAATTTCCATTTAGAGAAGGATCTATCTGGTAAAAGGCAAGTTCAAGGATCCGAAAAGACGAAACCAACCAGACTGATTTCCGTTGTTTTGTAGCAATCCACAAGAAATGGGACCGGGAGCGAACTTCACAATAACTCTTGTTTTACATACAACAAAGATTTCTATATCAATCATGTTCTTCAAAACCTAAGGGGTAACAGAAGCTCTATCCTTTTTCATCTTTAATATACATTTTGTGCGGTTACTATAATAAAGAAGGTGCACAAAAACCATTGAACAATCAATGCCATGAGTTAACGACAAACAAAAAATACGTATGGATGGTGAGAGGTGAGAGTTCTCAACATTGGTTCTATTACTGTAACTGTTGTTTTCAATTGTCGATAAAACTATGTAATGTAAAATTGAAGATTTTAAGTTCTTAAATTTATCTGTATTTGAATGGGAGAGACCCTAAAAACAATTTGAATGTGCGTGCTCTCATTGATGTGTTTGTTTGTTAGTAATCGTGGTTTGTTCTGATAACGACAATATTATATATTTATATGCTAATGTGGACTAAGATCTAGCTTAATATTGTGATTTCTTTGTTTAAGATTGGGCGATTTATTATCTTCACAATACAATAAAGCCACAACATGTACTTAAATTCATATTAAGTTTCTATTGTACTTGCATCTCTTTCATGATTTCATCACCTTATTATGCATTGTTATCGCACTAAATTTGCATATTTCACTTCGACTCTTAGGTTAATATAACTTACACTTGGAAACCTACAATTGACCTTATGTTTAGTGTAGAAGTTCCCAAAGCCTACCAGTGAAGTCTTCCAAGCTAGTCAGATACAATCAACTGCTACAAACTTGGCAAACAACTAAGTTCATACACCCTACCTATATAATGAGAGTATAGCAACTATCTCTAAATATTTTCTATTACAAACTTTATCATGAAAACTATTTCTCACACCCATTAAATGACTTTAAAATTTGAGATAAATCTTAACTTAGGTTAAAGTGTGCTCAAGCGCTCACAGCTTGGTCTCAAGTGCGCAAGCACAAACAAACACAACTGGATTACAAGTTAGGAGGTGCATAGAGCAATCTAAACTGGCATGAATCCTAGACACATCAAATGGCATGACTTAAAAAGATTGAGATGAACTTTGTTCTGGACAAGGTAAAACATCAACTTTGGTTTACTATGGGAGGCTTCAAAATTGTTAATGTTGATAACGTTAGTTTCCGTTAGATCTTACCAAGACCAATGATGACTTAAATCTGATTAAACTCCAACTAAAATGGTTACTTCTTACCTAGTATGCATGAACAAGTTGTTACTTCTTACCTAGTATGCATGAACAAGTTGTTAACCATAGGTGCTGTTTGTTTTTCTGCAGGAAAACGTCTGCAGTCTGCGGACCACATCTGCAGACATCTGCAGCAGAAGAGTTGGACCAAACGTCTGCAGTCTGCAAGAAAAGACTGTTTGTTTTTAACATCTGCAATGTTGTTGTTATTGTTGTTGTTGTTATTATTATTATTATTATTATTATTATTATATTATTATTATTATTATTATTATTAATCGCACAATAATATTTGAAGACTTTGAAATCACAAAAGAAGACAAAATATTGCTAGTGGTACAAAACAGATGCTTCCTCATCAGCATCACGCAGATAAAGAGAGAGAAAGGGGGATGAACACCATGAATTCTCTCATCATCTCGCACAATTTCAAATCCCATCAAGATCATCATCCTTTTGAAGATAAAGATTGCAAAAGATACGATTGAGTGCACAGATGCTTTGTAAATTGGGAAATCCGAACCCCAATTGCCGATTAACCACCGTCAACACCACCAACACACCAGAATCGTCATGGGTCGTCGTTCTTTGTTCAATGTTCGATGGGTTTCTCCAGAATCGCCCGATTGTCAGCTTCAAGTGTGTTTTCGTTTTGCTTCTTAGCGTTGCCCACCCCACTCTTCATCCATCATCCATCATCCATCATCATCTTCAGCCATCATCTTCATCCGTCTTCGTCTTCTTCTGCTGCCGCCGGTGCGAAGTTAAGAGACCACCGCTGCCGCCGGAATCTCCACATCCACTGTCGTCATCCACTTCTCCGGTGACCAAAAACCAATGCAATGTTGCTTCAGAATTTTCTCCGGCGACTTCGCCGGCGGTTGCGAAGGGGGAGGGCAGCGGTGGTGAGAGGAGAGGTAAGATGGGGGAAGATGAAGATGGATTTCAGGGTGGTGAAGAGGTTAGAAGATCTCAGAAGACATAGGTCCACATCTTCTCCATACAGACCTCCTGCAGACGTTTTTTAATGAAACGTCTTCTAAAAAACAAACACTCTGCGCACTCAAAACCTTATCATTACTTCTTTCTCTCTCATTCACTACACAACCACTTTACCCATATTAAAAAATTTATAAGGATTGTACAGTGATTCTTCAAATATAACCAATCCACAATAAAATTTTCTCTCCCTTCACTCACAACCACTCCAAAAGTTCACCGTATAATATACCAAAGCACCCCATGATTTGGCAGGGTTTTAATGCTCTAAGCATAATCTGTGATGGATTTTGAGAAAAAAATATGTAAAACATATAGCAGCCACAAACTACAGGACAAGTTTCGTGAGTTCTAGGGCTAGGGTAACATAATCTACAACACACACTTCTGCTATAATTAAGTTGATGCCTCTGTTTCAAAACAGATTCTCTTTGATCTTTCTCATCATTCTGACCGCCACCGTAGATGTTGCACTCATAATCTTGCTGTTTTCATTAGCCTCAACTGAACACCTCCTGTATGATAGAACATTCAGCTTCACACTACCCAATCCTTCTTGGTACACCTTCCTCACCTCTCAAGACCGAAAATCACTACTATTACTCTCCCTGGTTCATGACTCATGCTGTTTAGGTCCAGCTCACTGTTTCTTACTATATTCTGTTGATCTTTTCGGCTATTGTGTGACTATCACAGAAGCTTTGTGGCAGCACTTCTCGAGAAAAAAGTGCTTGAAAAGCAAGCCGTCCCTGTGCATAAATAAATAAGTACATATTGCATTACATATCTGTTTCTAATTTCAAGAAGAAAATAAAAAACAGAGACTAGACAAAAATTAGTTACTTGCCTCTTCAGAAACCTCCTTCCATGATTCAGTTGGAGTAAGAGTGCTTCTACCCCTACGGGAGTTAGATTCCTTACCATCTGTCCCTTTATTTTCTTCCATTTCTTTCGCATGCTTCTCTAAAGCATCCGTCTCAATCTCACTGCTGGAGATGGTGTTAGAACCAGAAGATGACGGTCAACTTGTTTTTTAACATTAGTCAACTTGCTTGAATCATTGAGCTCCCCCACTGGTGTTGCTTCATTGGAATCAACTAGAACTACTTGGTATTTAATTTTTTTTCAGAGTCCTCTGATGAAGACAGTTCTTCAGCAGATTCAGCCTGCTCTGCATCCATATTTTCATCTTGCAAGACACCTTCTGAAGGAGCCTTGTCACTACCACTGTTGACTAGATTACCATCTACGGGTGTTCCAAATGTACAAGAATAACCTCCTTGGTAAAAAGGAGTACAAACAGGAAGCAGACCGTGAGTGACCACCATGCAGCTGCAGCTGCTACTGTAGCAGCAGCAATGGCTGTCATGCTAGGAGTAGAAACCGCAGGCTTCAACTGATCTCTTGAAAAAGAATGTGCAGAGGAGGCTTCTGTATTCACAGGATGCCAGAATTTAGCTGCAAAACTTGCTGCTGCATGGGCTGCAGGATTTTGTAGCAGAGATGAAACAATGAGGCTAGAGATCGTAGATGAAAAATGAAGAAACGATCTGTAACTTTCTTGATTATCACTAGAAGGGTTGAAAAGAGGATGCAAGGTAGCATTGGTATGATGGCCATTAATTCCAGCTGCTGTTGTGTGTTAACTGATAGGTTAGGGTTGGGATGTTCAATAATATTTCCTGAGTTATTAACTTTTGATTCATGAAGTGAAATATCTGGGGGAACACTAGTTTTTGTGGTATTTTCTTGACTTCCATCTACAAGTTGTACAGGAACATGCCTCGGATAGGTCTGCACACAATTAAAATCATTTATTAAATTCACAGGCTTATTAGAATATCGCCCTTGAATGATATTCTCATGCGCACGGTGTGAGCACTCGAATAATGAGACATTCGATGCAATGTTTGTATGCTTGATTCCATCTTGATCCAGTTCTTGATGCTTTCTGGCTTCAATGCTGAAGTAAGATGAATTTGCTTCATGTTTAAAAACATCTGGATTTGATCTTGGTACATCATTTTCATTTTCTGAGGAAGCGAATGCACATGGAACTTCTTGGGGGACTTCAGTAGTACCATTTTGAGCTTCCACACTTGTTTTTGCATTTTCTAGTTTTTCTTTGTGGTGGTTTTCTGGTCGGAAAGAAACTGGAAAATAAGAACAACCGCGAGTACTGATATATAGCAAGGGAATGTGTACCTAAAGGCTGTATACCTCAGGGAGGTGTTTTCTCTCCAGGTCCATGACTTGTAAAGAAGAAACAACAGCTGCTTGTGTCTCATCTTTTTCTGCCACCTGTGTACGAGTTTTCAGGTCGGTTTTTCTAGGATAAGGATAATTAGGTTTCCTTTTAGGGCGTGGGGAGGAATTTCTATTTCAAGAGCTTGGCTTATAGGAACTCCTTTAGCAACAGCTTCCTTTTCCAACTATAACAATGGAAGAAAAAATAAAGTAAACAAACCCCACATATAAGTTTGACTTCCATCTACAACTTGTACAGGCACATGCTAATATTGTTGTAGAAATACAGAAGTTGACAGAACTAATTAATTAGTTTTTTAACCTGTTAAAGCAATCAACTTAACATGGAAGCTGGTGAGGCGGTTGCTATGAAGAGAAGACCTTACAAAATCATAGGTGAGTTCTAGTTCTTCTTATACCACCGGTATTAAAAACTCATCAACAAATGAAATAAGATATGTAAAAAAAACAAGAGTAGAATATGTAGGAGGAGGTCCAAAGCATCAAAAGAAACAGAATCAGATAATCAAATCTAGAGAGGTAGATGAAGCAGAAGTTTACAATTACAAAACTAAAATAAGACTTTGTGAGGTAACAAAACCTAGTATTACAACTTTACAGCCCATCATGATGCCCTTGCACTTGGGAAACTAAAGTACAGGAGTGTGCTAATAAGAGATGAACTGTGACCTCAAGCTTAGAAGTCAAAGGTAACACCAGGCAAACTTGATTGATTATTGTGAGTAAGAAAAGCATAAAGCAAGTATATAAAAAAGAAAAAAAACTAGTAACCCCTTGCTTCAAAACGATTCCACCCCTCATGTTTGGCTTACGAGAAAAAAAGAACATAGTCAGAAGGGGTGGCATTGAATAATGCACCACAATTTGTAATCCAAGATTTATTCGACATCCACGCCACATATCAAAATGTCATCACTCTTCTATTGCAGCATTCACTAATTTCTTCCCACGCATGGCCTTGCAGCCTAGTAGCCGTGGTGATCACCAAGCAAATCTGGTGCGGGTTTGTATCCTTGCACGTGCAAGGTTAGGTGGTATTTACGAGTAAAAAAATGTTGTTAGAAAAACCTATTTCTCCCCTTTCATGATTTGAGGTAACAAGCCTTATTTATAATTGTCAATTATAAATTGTAGTCAATTAGGATTAACTACTTATATCCCAAGTTAACACAACTGATCTGGAAAACTAGGCCAAAAATTTCATATGAGCCAAGCCCATAATTCTAATTTTGTTCACCAATCACGAGTATCAATTATCAACATAGATAACCATTCAACCTTCGTTCCATTAGAGCAATCTAGGAGGTCGGCTTTGGAAGAGTGAAGTTACATGTGTTCTATCTAGACTGTTCAAAAAGTTGAAAAGGTTTCAAATCTAGCAAATTCCTAAGCTTTCGCTGGCCATCGCCCAAGCTAAGTTGCCTTAGAGTAACACTTAAGGTTATTTACACCTAAGTGACCAATCGTCGCCTTTCACCGAAGTTGGTACCTCATGAAATTCCATAACTCAACACAAAACATCTCTCAATATTGGCAGCTTGTCTTGAGCAAATAAAATATGGATATAAATGTGAAATAGTTTTTTACATCACATTTATATCAAATGCACAAGAAGGGATGTGGATAACATTAGCAACAAATAGATTCCCTTATGATGCAAAGTGATGATAAACACATATGTGAAAGAAACTAAATGACCTTTGTGAAAAACTTTTGTGCGTGACTTCTGATTTGCACTGCTGTCTTAGTTCCTATGTGTTCTGCATTAGCAACAAAAAAAGGGATGGACATTCAATCATCTCTTAGGGTGAAAAATACAAGTAATTTGCATATACTTGAAGCAAGAAAAAAGTTTTTTTCAGATGCTAAAGACAATGAATTGTAAGGTTCTATGAAGAAACAAAATGTCAAAACCCCTGGTACCAACCTTCTATCTGTTGCCAAGCTCGCCCATATAGTTTCAGGGCTTCTAGAAAACTATTATGCTCCTCCTCTGTCCATTTTTCACGTTGTTTCGTTATTGTATAAGGTTTTCTTGTCTGAAAACAATGCTTATAATTAAATTACATATTTTAAACATAAGATTGATGACTTTGGGTTCAAGAAAACAAATAAACTACCTTGGGATTAAGGTTTTCCCGATAGGCAGAGGAGGAGTCCTAGGCAAGGGACGACGACAACTGCTTTAATTCCTGTGGAACAAGTAGGGGACGCAAAGCCCCCTCGTAGCATCCAATCCAAATCCAATCAAATAGCTTAGCCGTTGTAGAACTCACAAAACTTGATAAGGTAACCCAGTTCAAAACACAATCGACAAATATAACAACAAGAGCAACAACAACACAAGTCCCCTTAAATACACAAGAATGTATGTAGCAGTAACTAGTGACTTAGTTAGTATATCAATGGTTGTAGGTAGCAAATGCTATTCTTCATAAATTCTAGATTCAGGATATAATCAAAACACAAATACTCTTGTATTCTATAAAATAAGCTGAAACTGAAACAGTAGTACCAGTAACTAGTGACTAGTTATAGCAGAATCCTCACCAAACTGAGCGCGTTGATGCCAAATTTTGCAAATCACAACATAAAAGCAAACAGGGACAAAAAACAGCTTTGTCAGTACCTGCACATACGAGAAGGGGAATCATAAACCCTAGAATCGAAGCAGAAGTCAAAGGTTACATACTCACCATCTGACCTTAAAAATGATCAGCACGAAGAGAACTCATGGGAGAACCCTCCGTAACTCCATGAATGAACAGCAATGGTGATTAAACCCTGATCAGTTGGATCAATCGAAGGAGGATGAGGTAGCAGTTGAGTAAAAGCCGAGTGAGTAAGGGGAGTCGAGAGCTTGGGTGAATCTCAGCCACAAACAATTTGGCTCTGGTTTTTCCTATTTTGGGAATAAAAGTTTAAAGGGTTTTGAGCTTCTAATTTGAGGCTGAATCGTGAGAGGGATTGACACGTGTTCGGCTGGGTGGCCCACACCCTTGCTCTTTTAATATTTGTGTTACCAGCGTTTGACGGCTGGTGAATGCCTAGCTCTCCGTCAAATCTCTGCCACAAAGTTCCCCACTACCACTCTAAAAATAAGGTTTTATTACAAGTTTACAACAGTTCGTTTAGTGCGGAGTAAATTATAAAATTATTTCTTTTATTAACATATGAAATTATACGTTACGTTTTTTAATCTTAGTGATTACGTTTAGTGTCCTTTATTTAAATAATTTTGCATATATATTCTCTTCTATACTAACCATAATTCAAATATATTTAATTCAGTTATGTGATCCTCACACGAGTGGAATTTTTATCATTTTCTTTTCACATCTAATAGTAATAAAATAAAAAAAAAATTTAAATAAGCAAACGTTAAACCATATTGGATGTCCAAAACAAAGTATATAGTTTGCTACCGAGCGTCAATTCTTGATTGGCTCAATAAAAATATCAAATAAAAGGTAATGTTAATAAGAGGAAGTGTATTTATAAATCACTGTTAATAATGATTCTCATCTACCACACAAAATAATAATGAAACGAATCAAGACATCAAAATTACAGTAAACAAAGTAAAGATTTAGATTTTATGTAAAAAATATAAATGATTTTTAAAACTAAAGTGACTAAAATGGTGAAGAAGATGTTAAATGGTGGTGAATGATCGATGTCTGGAATATAAAAAAATGGGAACTAAAATTATTGTTATTGAGCTTGAGAAGAACATGGATTTTATCGACTTAACCAATGCTACGATAGCGACACCGTAAATTTTTCATTTAAAATTATCAATAAACCTTTTAAAATTTTACTATACAAGATGTGAAAAGCAATGAAAAAATCTCTCCCTCATATGAGAAAGGCATAACTGAGTTAATCATATTTTTATATGAAAGTTTGTGATATATGTACAAATTGTTTAAATAAATGACACTGTATGTAATTAATAAACTAAAGGACGTAACATGCAATTTCATATATAAATAAGGATATAATTTGTAATTTACTCTAGTTGTTTTTGCGGCATTAAGTTTTAAAACCATGTGTAATGATTTATTTATTTATTTAACATGTTATATAGGCAAACATTATTAATTAAAGTTTTTTAGTAAGTGTAGTGATTTTAAGGTCCTTTTTAGTTAAAGATTATCAAAAGCGGGAAAAATAAATTCACGCATTATTTTTAAACGCCCGTTAAAAGTTCAGCTAATTATTGGTTTAAAGCCCTCTTTAAATAAAATGTAGTAGCTTTGTGTCACACCCCGACCGACGGCGAATCATCGGAGCGGACGAGGAATGATTGATTGTTCATAACTCATGATTGTCTAATAGTGAAAATAATATTATAATCAGATTACAGGATAACATGAATTTAACAGATACAAATACAACAGTTAAAGTCACAAATAGTAATTGTCTTTTGTTTTGACTAAGTCCGGGTCTTATATGAGCATGTAGAAGTCCACTAACTTGCTTAACCTGAAATCATGTGAGAAAATAAAGTCAGCTAACGAATTAGCTGGTGAGTAATCATAGTTTTGAGTATACATATGGATTGATTGATTGATTGAGAATAATCCAATTCACAAGGTAACGTTAAGACTTATATTGCAATAGTAAAGCATATAGATAAACCGACACAATAACAACCCCTTGACTTGACACTTGCATATAATAACTCCACACAAACACCATAGATTAACTCCTGCCTCTGGCACAATCACCACTCGACTATTCATATGGGGTGGGTTATCCAAACCAGTAGATCTACCATTGATACCAGGATTGATTGATTGAATCAGGGTTTTACTGTCGTCCAGTTTATCATAGTATGTTCACATAATTGCAAGTAATAACATAACCTGTCTTGAATTGAATTTAGAATGAAATAACAATAGAATATCATGATTGAATATATTGTATCACATGATTTCCCCAAATAAGAAATGATATAAAAAGGGATATGAATACTCACTTGATTGATGAGATTAGGATCTGGATGTGATAGTTTAACACCAACGATTTCCTTATGATTAACCTAAGGATCGGTGTCTCGAATTAGATAATAATGATTTTGGGAATGTATTAGGATTTCCATTGGGTCTTGAATGGTAGTTTAAATAAACTAATTTTTATTTAGTTTGAATGTCCATAACTAAATAAAATAAATTTATTGAATGTGATTACGTTTACAATTTAATAGGAATAAATGTGTAATACGCGTAATCGTTTGATTAGTGTGAAAACAAATAATTAATTTTATTAATTAATTATGTGATAATTAATTAAAATATTTAATTATTTAAATGATTAAAAGAAATAAAAATGATTTTGGAAAGATTTATATAAACTTTTATTTTGACTGAGATAATCATGATTTAAATAATATTACATAATATTATTAATCCAATAATTATTTAGTGATTTTTAACCGTTATTTACAGTCTAATTTTTATAAAAAATTAACTAGATTTGTTATTTATTTAAAACAATTTATAAATAAATAAATAAAATGTCAAAATAAATTTCAGAAAATAATTAGGTTTTTAAAAATTTTTAATGTTTGTAAAAATGTTTTTATAATTTTTAGAAATTTTTTCGGATTTTTTAAGCTTAAAAATGCCTAAAAAAATATGTGAGGTGGCCCGGGTCAAACCCGGACCTCTCGGATGACAAAGAGCGCAGGAACCGGTGAACCAAAGGCCGTGGCCGCGTTAACTTCTCGGTTCCAATTCTTTTAAACTTCATTTCGATCAAACCCCAATCCAACCCCCGATTCATCCGAGCCCTAGTTCGATTTGAGGCCAAATCGAAGACGAATTCGATTTTGTAAACATCTGCAATCATAGGGCTTTGATTGCCCGTGTATAATCGAGTATGTATGTATGTTCAATTACCTATATAGTGTTAGATTGAAGATAAACCTGATGAAGAACAGGTCGCGACACTCGTGATGATCGATTGATGCTCAAAAAACGTTTTATAATCCATTAAACTTGAGGAAAGCTTCGTATGATAGTCCTGATCGAAAGCCCCTTATCAATTTGATTAAAATTGATCGAGATGGGGTTTTTATAGTGTTGCGGTCGCGAATTCGAGAGTTCGAATGGTGATGTTTTTGGATGATTTTTGTTGCAATTGACTTCGAGGTTGGTTATATACAATTGAAAGTTAGTTAGTGCGAGATTACTTTGCATATTAAAACCCGTAGGCCCAATTTTGATCCCTGTTTTCGGCCGCCTGTGGGAGGAAAACCAGGGAACACAGCGAAGGGAATGGGGGGTGGGGTTGGGATGTTTGCCAAATACATAAATGGTCCCTGTGCTTTGATTGTTTTGTTATTTTATGTTAAAGTCTTATAAATAAGTTTCATAACTTACAAGATACCCCTTGCACTTAATTTGCCACTTTTAAATTTAAATATTTTTTTTTCATTGTTATTATTATTATTATTATTATTATTATTATTATTATTATTATTGTGAGTATAATAGCAATTATTTTTAGGATTTAACATTGTTAACTTTTGCTTAACGAAATATGCGATGTTACACTTTGAAGGCATTTTATGTTCAAATCATCAAATGAACGCACCCTGATGGCATCCTACATCCAGACTAAGTATTAAAACATTTAAACACTTCTTGAATCAGCTCAAGTCTAGAGAGGTAGGCTAGCTAAGGGTGTGGTGGCTAATTGGACATGTTTCCAGCTTTATAGTTAACCATGAACTTGATCATGAGTACCAATGATCTCTTGGTTTCTAGTGGTCATGGGGGAGTTGGAGGCTTGCCTCTCTTGTAGGTCCAGGTTTAAACCTTGGCAGATGTGAATATTACTAACTTGTGATACTAACAACTACACTAACACAGCTGTTAAAAAAAAAATACTTGAATCATGAGTATTTCTTAAAGTTCAGATTTAATTTGTTTACTGTATACATATATTGTTATTTTGGTATGTATTTATTATTTGGTTACCATAAACCATGAACTTGATTCGTCAGATGGATCATTTAAAAAATAAAGAAGTTGGATTAGAGCCTTAAAATCCCACATTACCGTTTATTTAAATAATATTATCACATAATAGATAGTTTCGAACGCCCACCATGCGGGTGTAAGAGGATGAAACCACTATGGTACTCTATAAGTAAAGAAAAGATCTAATGTAATTTAATGTTTCAAGGTGTCAAATAAAAAGAAACATATATTAAGATTTTATGTGTTCTCACGTTGAAATGAAGATGAAAAAAAGTTACAATTGTACTATTATTCCCCTCATTGTCTATATATTATAGCTATTGTAAGATTAAAATGATAAACAATAAATTTTATAATCGTATTTGGTGAATGAAAAGCTAGTATGGATTATTAGCAAACCTTTATTTTTTTCCCTTTTCACTTCCTTCAACTTCCGTTATTTATAAACTCCAACTCACGAATCTTTTACAGATTTCTTTCGATTACTATCCATCCTCTTATTAAAAACCCGAAAACACAATGTTAGGAAGCAAGGGGGAAGAGAACGAGTAGTAAACCAAAAACCGCCCTATATAAAACGCAACAAGGTGTGCATGAAACTGAAATAATCAATCATAACCAGAATAAGCAAAAGCGAATAAAACCGATGGTTTGGTTCGAAGTTTAAATCAAATTTTTAGTTTCGGTTTTTAGTTGTGACTAAAACAAAAAATAGAAAAACCGAATGGAACCATGTGGGTGTTTGGGATTGTTTTTTACAATGTATTTTTAACTTATTAAATTTTGAGAAGTTAACAACTCAATAAAAGTGTTTGACAATCCTAAAATGACTTTTCAAATTGATTTTCATATATGGTAAAAATAATTTTGAAAAATAATAAGTGGATTACAATTAATTTTTGAAATTTTTTTAGTTCAATTTTATATTATATCTCCACACTACCTCCTATTACTTCTCTCATTTTTTAAAATATGTCATTTTTTTTGTCATTTTACAAACTTTTAATCTATAGCTAATACAAAAATTTTGTTTAAAAGTTATTATAAAAAATTATAAATTAATAAATCATTTTTGTTAAACATCAATTCAATCAAAATAAGCAATCACAAAAATGACCCATATCACGACCAAACTGAACCACATTCACAACCGATCAAAAACCAATCAAAACCGACCCATGAACCACATTCACGCATAGTCAAACCGGAAAAACCAAATCAAAACCGACCCGAAAACCAAATCACTTTTCCGCCAAAGGCTTTTCAGGTTTCAAGCACTCGTTAAAACTTGAAAACACCAGCGCCATTTACTCCCAAATTCAAAGAGTTTTCACTTCCGTCGTCCCTTCATCATGGCCGCCGGAGCTCCGACATCACAAAATCAGCCACCAAGCGTCCATCAAACGCAAGCTTCCGTCGATGCAACAATCGATTTGACAGGTCTGGGTGGCACATCGTCTTCTTGCAACAACAATAATGCCGTCGAAACTTCTTGTATGACGTCCGATGGAGAAAGAGAAAAGTCACTTGAGTACGCAGAAGAGATGACGGAGAGAGGATCTAAGGCCATTAAAGAAGAAGATTACGTTGAAGCGACTGATTGCTTCAGTCGTGCCCTAGAAATCAGGTTAGGGTTTCTTAACACCAAATGATGTTTTGATTTAGTTAAGCATGGAGTTTAATCCATCGATTATCTGTTTCTCTTTATATTATATATTTAGAAGTTATTATTCCTAATTAGCCACTCTATTGATTTCAGTAGGAAGTGCAAATTTACTGCGTGCACGTGAAAAAGTTATATGTTGAAACTTGAAAGTATATTATAATTTGTGATTTGGAATGATCAGCATTTGTGATTTGAGTTACTGAGGATGCATTCATTTGTGATCAGGGCTGCACATTATGGCGAGCTTGCACCGGAATGTGTGAGATCGTATTATAAATATGGCTGTGCACTTCTATACAAGGCTCAAGAAGAGTCTGATCCGTTAGTTTCAGGGTCTGTGTCGAAGAAGGAGGTGAGTGCCGAACATGATTCTGCTAAGGGTGCAGAAAGCGGGGAAGCTTCTGTTTCGAGTAAAGCTAACGAAGGGACGTCAAATTTTCAAGAAGTGTCCGAAGGTGGTGAGTAAATCAGTTACGAGTTTAAACTTTAAATATGAACTTGTTTCTTCACACCCTAGATAGTCTGGAGACACGTTTGCATATTTCCAAATATCAATATATGCAAAAACACCCCTTTAAAAGTACGAACTTCAAATTATAAAGTAGCACGATTCAAATGTGTGTTTGTAAGCACTCAGCAGTATCTCTACCGCACTCTAGAGGGTCCAAGTTAGATCAATATAGTACTAGGCAGAGACAAAACTGGGTTTTGAGTTGCTGGATAAAGATAATTATCATACTTTTTTTGTTGCTCTTAAGTAATGGACAACGCAGATGATATCACGTGCTTGTTTTTGGGATGATAGATGGTGGTGATGAAGATCAGGAAGAAGATGAAGCAAGTGATGCTGATGAGGATGAATCTGACCTGGATTTGGCATGGAAAATGCTTGATGTTGCAAGAGCAATTGCTGAAAAAGAACCAGGTGACACAATGGAGAAAGTAGACATTCTTTCAGCTTTAGCAGAGGTAGCTTTGGAGAGAGGTATGCATGTACTGCATACTGCATTTACTTTGGTAGGTAGTTAACTTGCGAATTTACTCGATTTATTAGGAATTTTATGTTTTCCTTTTGTAGAGGATGTCGATACTTCCCTTAATGATTATTTGAAAGCGTTAGCAATGTTGGAACGCCTAACTGAACCAGACAGCCGTCATATAGCTGAACTGTATCCTTTTAAGATCAATGATTTATAATTACGAAGTTGTCTTCTAGTTCTAAACCTCTATTTCTGATGTTTTGTTTCCTTATATGACAACTATAGAAATTTCAGGATATGTTTATGTCTAGAAATTGGTTCAAAGGGTGAGGAAGCAATCCCATATTGTCAAAAGGCTATTTCAGTTTGCAAGTCCTGTTTGCAGCGACTCAAAAACGAAACAGAGAGATCATCTGGTTCGACACCATCTGGAAATGCCGAGTCAGCAGCCTTTCTTAACCGACAATCCTCCAGTGCTTCACAAACTGCTGATTATGTTGCTGTTAAAGAAAAAGAAATTGAGATTCTTACCGGTCTTTCTAATGAACTTGAAAAGAAGGCAAGCTATAAATCTTACTACATACCTATTCTTTTCTTAATATGGTGTTAGATTTATGCATAATTACTGTAAAAAATGCAGCTTGAAGATCTTCAGCAGACCGTGTCAAATTCATCTACTTTACTATCTGATATATTGGGAAGGATGGAAGCCAAGGAGAAAGGTAGCCAACTTCTGGCGGTGGTGAAGGATCGACTTCTTCACGCATTGGTATGGCTAACAGTTCTGGATTTGAGTCACCTACAGTTTCAACAGCTCACACTAATGGTGATTCTGGGGTAACACATCTTGGAGTGGTGGGGAGGGGAGTGAAGCGAGTCTCTGTGACGTCAGTTGAACCAGTGGCTAAAAAGCTGACATCCGATCCGTCTGCTGATAATGGTGGCAGTGCCTGATCTATTCAGCTTACAGGGTTTACTACTCCGAAAGAGCCTTGAAGGTGATTGTTGTCATATCAATTTCTTTCTTATTCATGGGTAGTAAAGACATTTCGGCTGTTTGTGATGTAAATGTGATAATTATGCAACCAGGGAGGGATTATCTAGATCTCTTAATATATCAGAACTTGAAGAACTCTTTAATACTCTTATAGTACAGTAATAATATATAAAATTAAGGCTAATTTAATAGGTTTAAAAGACATTTTAGAAAAACCAAATAAATAAAAAAAACAAACAAACAAACATACCTAGTATTTCCCACTCAAGAGTAGAGTAGGTGGTGGCGAGTCTTTCCTCTATCTTCTCTATCTTGGGAGATAGAGAGACCGCTTCCGAAGAGAAAATAAAATCTAAACCTTATTTTTCTTAATATTCTCTGTTTTTTAGCCCTGAAATAGTTACATCATCAAATTATTTATTTGTCTTTGCTTCACAATTTTCTCTTGATTTGGGTCAAAAATTTCAATGTTCATCTCTGTTTTGTGTTTTTAACTGTTTCTATTTTTTATAACGCATATATGTATAGGTAGAAGAAAACCATCTAATCTTCAATAGTTTAAATATGCATTGTTACATTTATTTTTGTTAGATACAGATGGTATACACGTCCAAACATCTATACACATGTAAATTCAGATTTGAATTATGTCTTGAGGGTTTCTAATGTCTGCTCTTGTTACACTAGTGTAAACATTCAATTTTTTATTACCTAAACGTGTATAAACATTTATTTTTCTTGTTATGCATACTATGAGCTTTTTGTTACTCATGTGTATACTATATGTTTTTTTTACCTACACATGTACATACCATGTGTTTTCTGTTACCTACATGGCTAGACGTATGCATGTACTATGTCAATTACAAATGCATTTGTGTAGGTTGAAAAAATCTGAAGTTTTTTATGCTGCACATGTAGACCCATTAAAACTCTAAAATAACATGATACCTACATATGTAAAGGCACTTAAAACTTTTGTAACATACACATAGATTAACAAAGTTCTATAAACAGTGTACCTACATTTATGTGGAGAAAGAAGCGGTTTTGACTTTGACATCAACAATAGTACCGACGAGCTAGTGTTGTGTTGGTGGTAATCGGTACCTGCGGTGGTAATCACTACCAGAGAATCATTGGAGTAAGAAATTTCATCAAGTCTAGAGACCACTTACGGAACCAACAGTGACCCCTGAACTAAATCCAAATTTGACCCAAACCACATTGATAAGAAAAAGGTTGTAATTTACTCGACATAAAAAAGAGTATTCAACGTTGGAAAGTAGAATTTCGCTCTTTAAAAGCTTCAAGAAACAGATGAATTAGAGCCCATACGCAGGCCCATAAGATGATAAAGACCAGTAAACTTTTACAGGAGAAGCCCAAACAGAAAACAAAGTTATTGGGCTCTACACTGAGGCCCATGATAAAATGCCGTAGGCCGTAGCTCAATGATGCCCTAAAGGCAAAAAGCCAACCCTAAAATGGAAAAAGTGTAGTGTAGCAGCGAAAGGTCTAAAAGGCACTTTGGCCCCTATAAAATGAACGTCATCTGCTCGAATCATTAAGTCTCTCTCAATTGATTTCATCGTGTTGCAGCACAGGTATTATTTGTTGTCGATCAACTTTAATAATTACAATCATTTGACTTTGTTGATGTTTTTTTACGATTTTAAAGAGGAATGATGTTGTTAGTGTTTCTCTATGACGATTAACATGATGACGAGTCTGATTATCCATTCTTATAAACGTCATGACGACAAATCGAGGCATTTGTCCGAGAGAAACCCTACACTAGATCTTCGTCGTTTATATCGTTTTCGATTTGATGTATTTGTTATTATTTGAGTAATGATTGATCTGAAATCGATATAATGAGTGTAATGATGATGAAATTATCTGATTATGTCTTCTGAGGCATGAATAATGCTAAGTGATTGATCGAATAACCTCCTACTCATTCTGAATCTTATATTCATCGTTCGTTTATTGTTTTTGTCTTTGAGTTTTGTAATTATGATCTGGGCGATGTGGTTATGATTGATTTTTGAAATTTGATGGAGTTATTATGATTTGATTTGTAAGAGAAGATGAAACAGAGGTTGAAAAGTGGCAATGATGATGAATATGATCTCTCTCACATATTACAACAATGAGGGATTACTGTGATTATTTTCAAGCACTTTTGAGCCACTTGCTTTAAATAAATTTTGTTTGGAGATGTTTTATGTCATTTTGTTTCAAAATTATAAATGAGTTTTTTTATGCTATGTTCTCTTTTATTTTATCTTTTAACTATATTTTATTTTGGTTTTTTATTTTATATATTCGATAAAATTATGATGGCAAGTTTGAAAATGTTTTACACGCATAGTTTATGCAGCACTTCACCAAATCATTTGATCCGTGACATCTATCAGACCAAATACTGAGGTTAAATTCACTTGGAGTAAACAAATAGGGGATGATTAATGAAAAGTATAATGGGCCAATTGGCTCGCAATTTTTTTTGTTACGGAAGTGGAATTAAAATTTGAATGAAATTTTGTTAAAATTAAAAAAGTGTTTGGTTGTAATATATGAGTTGAATTGTAATGTTAATTTTAAACATTCTATTGAGTTATTACACATGGGCAAGTAAAGATAAAGTAAATCCCAATGGATTTAAGAAAAGTTTTCAATTTCGATTTCTATCTATTAAACAAATAAACATAATTTTGCATGATAAATTTTTTAATTTTAATTCTAATTCCAGATAATTTTGTAAATCACATGAGACCTAAGAGTCAATATAAAACATATAAAAAGTTCAAGTAGTCATATTCACATGTATTATTACATGATAAATATATAACAATTTTATAAGATTCATATCTAATGAGAGTGCAGTTACTAATTGGTGTTCCTGAGGTCGAGAAGAGAAAGTGTAATTAAGTTGAACAAGATGTGTGTTTAAGATTTTTTTTTTTGATAAAAAGAAGTACAATGCATTAAAAATAATTGAAAGATTTATTAAAAAATTCTTTTCCTCTAATCTACTTATAACTTAAAAAGATTTGAAGACACAATTATAAGAATTTAAATGAACTAATTCTATTTTGGAGAATTACATATGTAATTAATAAGTAAAATAATTATAAGATATACATAATTAAACGTTTAATTTGAGTATATATGTAATTAATTAAGTTTTACAAGGAATATATGTAATTACAATTTTAAGTTGAATATATATTTAATTAATAAAGTTCAGAGGAAGAAATATATAATTCTCCCTTGTATTTTCGCTTTGACTGTGAGCTATGATATATATCGGTAAACATATAAAATTTTGATTTTTATATTTAATTTGTAACGCAATATTATTTTACATCTTTTTCTTTTTTTAGTTTCTTTTATTTTTGATTAAGCTTGGAAGATGGTGAAAGAAAGAAGTGATAATGAATTAATAAAATTCAATAAACATCTCATGGATAATAAGAAAATTAGGTGAGATATTCATATCTTAAATAGTTTTTTTACCTTTTATCTACGCGTTTTCTAAAGTCGTTTGACTTTCCTATAAAGGTCCACAAAAGGCTACAATCTACATGTACGTTCTTTTTAGCTTTTATTTCGGGTTATTATGCTACATTTGTTTTTTTTACTTCATTCGTTAAGCTTGAGGAATTTAAAAAAAGATCCCAACTAAATATGTTTAATTTAAAGTGTTTATTTGGTTAAACGGTTAAACCTTTACATTTATTTGAGCGGCCATTTGTATTCAAAATACTTATTTGTTGGCTTATAATTAATATAAATACATAACGAAATCAGAATTTGTTTAATATATGTAAATACTTGTTTACTTTTATATAACGAAATCAGTATAAACGAATATATATATATATATATATATATATATATATATATATATATTTGGAAAGCAAACTTCATTCAACAAAACAAAGACAAAATCTCTAAGCTAGAGATAAGCCACAAACAAAATTACAATGTATCGAAATTGAAAATACACCAACGTTTCCAATCTACCTTATCCGTTTTAAACCTACTCTTGTACCACAGGAAGCCCAAAGATTTGACAGTCGCCACCATCTCAACCGGATCCTTCATATTGATAGAGAACACCTTGTCGTTTCTAGCTTTCCATATAACCCAACACGTAATAATAAGGATACCGTACAACACTTGTTTCATAACATTCGAAGTCTGCATATACTCGGCTGTCTTCAGGATATCGTGGATGGAAAACGCAAAAACTGGAGCTATGTTACACCACGATGAAATCCGGGACCACACTTCCATCGACACCCTGCAAGCCGTGAAAAGGTGATCTACCGTGTCTTCCACTTCTCCACAAAACGCGCACAGGCCATCCCCCACGAAAACATTACGTCTTCGGAGAGCACATGAGGTCGGGATCCGGTATCTAGCCGCTCGCCACATAAAGACGTTACATTTGTTCGGAACCCAATCGCACCAGCTATAAACAAAATAATTATTATTATTCGCAATAGGAGAAAGCCATTTACGGACCTCCTTGACAGAAAATTCCGCGGCAACATCCGGGGACCAGAGCCAGCCGTCTTCCTTCTCTGTAATCTTTACATCAGCAATCAACCTGTGAAGATTAACCAATTGATTAACCTCCTCTTCCGAAGCTGGGTGACGAAGCCAATTCCAAGACACGCTCCATCTATCATCATTCTGCATGAACTTGCTTTCAACCGAGCAAAACTTATTCTGTTCTAATCTAAAGAGGTCCGGAAAAAGAACTTTCAAGCTCCCGTCAACTATCCAAGGGTCTATCCAGAACCGGACGGACGTTCTGTTGCCAATGTCCCCTCGAATGAGATCGGTGAATCGTTTACCTTGAACCTGCAGTCTAGAACCAAGGTTGACGATTTTACTCCATGTTCCAGATATTGTTTTGATACACGGATACGGCTCCCACTTTCTAGTAGAAAAATGAACGGCGTCGATAACCTTCTTCCACAAAGCCTCCGGTTCGACCCGGTAACGCCACAACCACTTCAAAACCAAAGCGTTATTGCATATCTCTAAGCTTTTAATACCAAGACCTCCATTTTTTTACTTTTAGTGACTTCCTCCCACGCGACCCAATGAATCTTGTGTTTGTCCTCATTACCTCCCCAGAGAAACCGCTTCATAATCGCTTCAAGTTTATTAATAACACCCAGTGGAGCCTTATATAGAGAAAAATAATACGAGGGCTGACTTTCAAGAACAGACGAAATAAGAGTGATTCTACCGGCCATGGAAACAATACTCGCTTTCCATCTCGACAACCGTTTCTGAAAAACATCAATAATAGGGTCCCAATTAGCGATCCGGTTCATGTTCGCCCCCACCAAAATACCCAAGTATTTAAAAGGAATGGTCCCAGGACTACATCCTAAACCACCCGCTTGGGTATCAACTTCCTCACTACTTTTGCCAATACCATATAATAAGGATTTCTGGAGATTGATACGAAGACCGGAGACGAGATGAAAAACCCGAAGAATCCTCTTCAATGCATTAAAATTAAACATAGACCATTCTCCCATCACCATGGCATCGTCAGCGTACAGAAGATGTGAAACCGAAACCTGATCATTCGGAAATGAACTCCGTCAAACGCCCCACTATCACAGGCTTTACGAATCATACTCGAAAACGCCTCCATGACGATAATAAATAAAAACGGTGATAGCGGATCCCCTTGACGAACGCCTTTTTCACAGTTAAACTCAAACATAGGGGATCCGTTTAAACGTAAGAGTCGAAATGTAGGATGGGTTCAATATTAACAGGAATATTATTTAGGTTAACAATGAGAAGGTATTTAAACTTTGGTGATAACCCAGTTCAAGGATTCAAGGATTTTTAAGATACAAAAAGGATGGTTCCATTTGGTAACGCATTACCATTTGGAATCGTTGACACGTCAAGGTAAATTGTAACATTTCTAATTTTTATGGATAAAAAAAGGGGTTAATTTTGTAAAATCTTAAAAATAATTGATATTAATAATAATAATAAAACTAATAATAATAATAATAATAATAATAATAATAATAATAATATAATAATAATAATAGTAACATTAAGCATAAGTTATAAAAAAATAATAATAGTAATTTATAAAATTACTAAGTTGAGAAAATAAATATTAAAAAAAAAAAAAAAAAACTTGAAATGAATAAAGTTAAAGGGGGTTTATTGACAATATAGAAACTTTAATAAACAAAGTTTGGGCATAAAATAATAGGGGAAAGAAAGTGTAGGGGCTATTTCTGTAAATTAATAAAACTTAAACCAAACCCCCGCCCAACTCCCCCGTCGGTCTCTCCACCGCCGGCCACCGGTCTCCGGCGAGCCCACAACCGCCCAACAACTCGATTTTTACCAAATCAAATATTACCGACAACATCACGTGGTAGATTTGAACTCATGACTCAAAAACGATTTAAAAATTGAACACTCAGTGCGATCTGGAACTCCTCCGCGTGTGTCGGCCGCTTTACAGGCCTGAAATCGCACTAAACCCCGATAATAATTAAATTAACTTCACATAAACAAACATATATCCATCTCCAATCGATTACAACTTCCATTTACATCTGAAACGAACCCAAACACCCCATTCGATCCTCTCCTCGGTCGCGACCTGTAACTCGATTTTTAACACAGCTTCGATCAATTTTAATCAAATTGGATAAGGGGCTTTCGATCAGGACTATCATTTGAAGCTTCCCTCAAGTTTAATTCGATTATAATCACCGTATGAGCATCGTTCGATTGGCACATTGACCGCGACTGTTCTTCCACAAGTTCACCTTCAAATTGACCTTAAACAGGTAATTGAACATATCATTATACTCGAAATTACATGAGGATTAAAAGCCCTAAGTTTAATTTCAGTATCATACTCGTTTTGGTGTTCATTTGAACGTCTCAGTTCTAGGGTTTATGGGATTTGGGGGAATTGCATTGAACTTGTTTAAAAGGATTTAGAACCAAGATATGCCGCGGCCACGACCCTTGGTTCACTGGTTACACACCTTGCATCTCACAGTGGGGGTCCCGGGTTCGAACCCGGCAACCCCTATTCTTTTTTTAAAGGCCTTTTTGGCCCTTAAAATTGTATAAAAATTCTAAAAATTATTGAAACCAGTTTTATAAACTTTAAATATTTTTCTATACATCAAACCAATTTCTGCAAATTTATTTCTTAAATATATTAATATTTTATTTTATTTTATTAAAACAAATAATAAAACTAGTTAAATAACTTATAAAATAGACTTTAAAACTTGTTTATCTTAACAAAACATTTCAATTAGATTATTTTCATGTTTTAGTTATTAATTATTATTGTTTCAAATAATAAATAATTATTTGTCTTAAATAATAAATAATATAAGTTTGTAGAAATTATATATTTTATAATTTTCATAAATCATTCTAAAATATTATTCTCTTATAAAATATACTAACTAAAGGTTAGATTAATAATTCGTTATTAATCAAACGTTATTCCAATTAATCTTAAATAATTATAAAGTTTTATATATATTAAACCTTATCAATTTTTATACTTAAAATTCATTCTTAAAATACTAAAACACATATATGAAATTCTTCTAATGGATCGAAACGCGAATAATTACTTTATAAATTTAATTACTCGACAAACCTCACAATTCCAATTGAAACCCTAGTTCACGTTAAAACATTAAAGCTTATTATTAAGACTTTAACCTTGTGAATATATATTTACATATTTAGGTGCCTTGTAACGATTCACGTTGGAACGACGCCTACTATTATTCTTATTAATCGTCATTATATACTTATTTGACAAGTGAGTTTTCCTTGCCCCCTTTTACTTTATTTCACACCATTTTGGGGTGAAACATGATACTTATACATTACACACTTATAAACGTTTGAGACTTGTAAAGCACTTGCAATTCATCTTTATATCTTGTCATGGTTATTTGTATGTTGTAAGTGATTATATGAGATACATAGTTTGTTACAATCATTAACTATTGCTAGCCTGGCGACGTCTTAGATCTTTGGGCCTGACAAGCCTATTTGGTGCTAAAGTCGATGTATTGCCGACTCCTAGGAGCCGTATGCTTGTGCACTAGGGAACCAAATACACTTAGCCAATCTTATATACTTGTAATCAAGTCGAGGTTTGATTGTGAAGATATGTGTTCTATAACCTTACTAGCTTATAACCTATGACATGAATTGCTACTTATAATCTTTTCATATTATGTATGAAACCTTGGGAAACTCACCAACTATTTTTAGTTGACCTTTTATTTTTATCATGTTTCAGGTAACCCCCAAGTTTAGAGTGGTCTTTTGAAGCTTGCAATAAAACTAGGATGTGGACCTAGTTAAATAAATAAAATGTTATGTTATGTTTGATATTTGCTTGAATGTAATTCATGATTGAGACTTATGTTGTAATTCCTGTTGAAACTATTAATCTGATTATTTACATTTAAACATAGCGTTATGTGGCTGTGAACAATCGTAACTCTCACGCCTCGACGATTCCGCCGTCAAGGTTGGGGTGTGACATAAATTGACCCATTTGCCTTAGAGATTTGTGTATTTTGACCACAGTTTATCACTCATCCCAGAAATCCCCAGGTAGCGTAACGGGTCTCACAATGAGATTTATACGAATACGCTTGCCTTAGCCCGAAGGCCTTTTGCCAGGAAATCCAGAATACAGGTGTCTATGTGTCACACAAATTTCCTTGGTTTATAAAATCAAAACCTTGATGAGATTTGTATAGATTAGACATACGTCTAAAGATCCAGATCATAAGTATTAGTATGCGATTCCACATGTCGTCAAGGATAAGATTGAGTGATTTTATGTTCGGGGAGAGTCAAAGATGAGTTTAGGGAGACAAATAACTAAGTTTAGGCAATCCTATGCTAAGGCATCAAATTGCACATAAGAAGGCATATCATTATGTAACATGCAAACCATGTATTTACAGGATAAAATACTATAAAGTGCATGCATAAGCTATAGTCTAGGTCACCATTTCTAATAACCTAAATCCCTATAGTTATGGGCTCTGATACCAATCTGTCACACCCCAACCTTGACGGCGGAATCGTCGAGGCGTGAGAGTTACGATTGTTCACAGCCACATAACGCTATTGCCTGAAACATGTTAAAAATAAGGGTCAACATATTGTTGGTGAGCATTCTATAGTTTTAAATATATAAGTATATAAAAGATGGCAATTCATGTTGTAAATTAGAGAAAAAGGTAACTAGGGATGTAAGACAGAATGCACAATCAAACCTTAACAAAGTTTTACAAGTCTCAAATGTTTACAAGTATATACGATTAGCTAAGTGTACTTGGATCAACCAAGCAGGCTTGTTAGGCCCATAGATCTATGACGTCGCCAGGCTAGCAATAGTTAATGATTGTACATGTATTTGACATTACATGGTAGCTACAAGATTCAACTAATCACAACACACAAGTAAATTGCCATAATTTTACAAGAATCAAACGGGTTTACAAGTGCAACGTTTATAAAGTGCAACGTTTATAAGGAAACATGTTTCACCCAAAAGTGTGAAAATGATAAAATGGGTATAGAAATACTCACTTGGCGATTAAGTATAAATTGGATGATTAATAAGAAATAATAACGCGCGTCGTTTCAACGAATTCCTTTACAAGGTACTTAAAACATATTTATTACAAGATTAAGTTCAACAATAACTTTAACATTTAGACGTGAACTAAGGTTTTAGGATTTTGGGGTTTTGTATATTATATTTGTTTGAAAGAAATATGTCTTTTCTAGAAATGAAATTGAGTTTAATATATTAAGTTTTAACGTTTTAACGCGAACTAGGGTTTCGACAAGTATTTGGGGGTTTTTATGCTTAAATAAAGTTAGTTATATATAGTTTAGTTTAATAAAAGAAAAGTATTATTTATGAAATTTTAAAGGAATTTAATCCTTTATAGTAATTTGTGAAATTAATTATGAAACGCATATAATTTCTACTAGAAATTCATAATTACGTTAACATCGTGATCAATAATAATTTAATATTTTAAACTATTATTTAAAGTCATGTTTTTATAAAAATAAACTAAGTATAATATTTGTAACTAATATTTTATAAGAACATTAAAGTATTTAATGTTATAATTTACAAAAAAAATACATGGATAACTTTAAAAATAAACAAAGTTTACAGAACAAATTTTTATAATTTTTAGAAATTTATTATAATTAAATAAAATACGCATGTTTTAACAATAATTTATACTTGTTATTCGAACCAATAATGAATTAATAAGTTAAACAATAATTAGCATCAATTTTATAAAAAAATGAACTAATTACATTATTGTTTAAAACAATATAATAAAATAAATAAATAAAAGGTTAAGATAGATTTTATAAATTAAGTAGATGGTTTTAAAAATTTTTAATGCCAGGAAAAATATTTTTAGAATTTTTAGAATTTTTTCTGAAATTTTTAAGGCTTAAAAAGCACTAAAAAAAATAAGCGTGGGTGCCCAAGGTGGGTCTGTGTGCTTGTAACCAGTGAACCAAAGGCCTCAGCCGCGTTTAGGTTCTGTTTTAAATTCCTTTAAACAATGTTAGCAATCCATCCCCAAATCCGATGAACCCTAGAATCCATCGTCCCCAAATTGAAGCATCAAATGATGTTTTTAATCACTTTTATTCCCATCCCAAAATCGAGTGTATACATGTCTCCAATTACCTGATTGGGGATGAATCCGATGGTGAACAAGACGAAGAACAACTCGCGATGAAGGTGTTGATCGATTAATGCTCAAACCTTGATTATAATCAAATTAATTTCAAGGGAAGCTTCATATGATGATCTGGACCAATAGCCCCTTATCAATTTCAGGTTTCGAAGCTCGAAAGAAGGTGAACACTTCAGTTGCAGGTCCGACGGCTTTGAGTGTTCGAATGGGTTGGTTCTGGTATGTTTTAGTTGGAATTGAGAGTTGTAATTGATTTGTAAACAGATAATGTTCGATTCGGTTGATTTAATTTGATTAAAGTTAGTCTTTGAGTGGGTTGTGAGTTGGATTCGGATCCGAGATAAAAGTGAAATTTGTGACCGTTTGTTTGATTGATTCAACACGCTTTTTGTTGGAATCCAATTCGAAATGGATCCAAGGATTGACTCGGTCAAGATGTGGGGTTCGAAATCAAGTATTTGAACGAATTGGTCGTCGCCGGTGCTCGCCGGAAAGTCGCCGGATTCGGCGCCGGGAAAACGAAGGGGGAAAGGGGCCGGGGGGTTGGGTTGTAATTTTATATTTACACATTTGGTCCCTGAGGTTTAAACTTTATTATTTCATGCTATGAAACTTCTTTTGAAGTTTTAAAGTTGTCAAAACTGCCCCCTGGACTATTATTATTATTATTATTATTATTATTATTATTATCATTATTATTAATATTATTATTATTATTACTATTATTATCATTAGTATTATTATTATTATTATTATACTTATTATTTTTATTATTATTATCTTATTATTATTATTATTATATTATTATTATTATTATATATGTTATTATTAACGCGCCGTGAATATACGAGATGTTACAGTGAGCCGTGTGTTTCTTTACCTCGGATGGCTTAAAAACCCACGCATCTTGGATCATCAACCCCGGAATATTGTTACACGTCTTCCTTTTATTAACCATACCATGAAAAACGCCGTGTTTTCATCGCCCTCTTTCGCCCATTTCACCCGAGATTTTTGACGAATGTCTTTTATCCTTTCAGTCTCAATCTCTCTAATTCTTTTGTGAGCCTTATCGAAAACCCATTGTTCAGCTTCTGTGAGATCCCTATCCTCAATATACGAATCCAATTCCAATAGGTCTTGCTTAATTTGCAGCTCCTCCTCTTGTTCAATAGACGTAATAACCTTACGCCACTCAACAATGGCTTGGCGAATCATCCTAAACTTGTCCATAAGCTTCACATCAGGAGGCCCCACATCAGGAGGCCCCACACCAGAAAAATCTTTTGCTGCCTTAACAACAATATCTTTAAAACCTTCTTTATACAACCATGAGTTGAAAAAACGAAACGGTTTAGGACCATAATTACGCGCCTCCACCTTCAAAACCAACGGACTATGATCCGAGTGCTCTCTACCTAGAGCACGATACTCCGCATTGGGCCATTCATTGAATCCGTTCCAGGACACAAAAATACGGTCAATCCGACTACATTTATTCCCCGTGACAAACGTAAATTTCCTACCTTTTAAAGAGTATTCGTGGAGACCCACTCTGTCGATAAAGTCGTTGAACTCACAAGTAACCGCATGATTGTATTTAGAATTCCGTCTTTCATCGCGATCCCTAACATAATTGATATCACCCCCAACGACCCAGAATCTATGATCACTGACTAAGCGACTCTCCAATTTGGACCATAGAATTCTTTTATCCACAACTTTTTGTGGGGCATATACGTTAATGAAAACCATTTCCTGACGCGACTCCTTCATCGTACCATGAACCAACAGAAAAATCTATGTTTCTCAACGTGAGACATCTCGAACTTTTTATTATCCCAAATTGATAAGAGCCCTCCAGAGCGTCCTGTAGCTCCCACCCAATCAAAACCGAACGAACCATTACCCCAAAAACTACCGAGGTTAACACCCTCTAGAGATGAAAACTGCGTCTCCTGAATCATGATGAAGCCACTTCATTAGCACTTCTTAAGCCTCTAATCCACGGACCCTTCTCATGGTAACCCAATCCACGAATGGCCTATTTTTGCCGTTCAAAATAATAATAATAATAATAATAATAATATAATAATAATAATTATTATTATTATATATTATTATTATTATTATTATTATTATTATTATTATTATTATTATTATTATTATTATTATTATTATTATTATTATTATTATTATTATTATTATTATTATTATTATTATTATAATGGTCTCTTGTTTAATATAACTCCCATAGTATTAATTATTCAACTTTAATTTTACAAAGATTAACAAACGATTTTACCAAAGTATTGCTTAAAAGATGTAAACTTAAGTCTAAGTATAAAGCTTATTAGACATCTTTTTATCTTCTAATTTAGTGTAAGACTATGAGGAACAAGGCATTCTAAGGAAGCCCCAAACTCATATCCTTGCGTCACGTGGCGCCAACTAGATAGTGAGGCTTTCCCTTCCTTTTTGTTGGAGTAGGGCATTCTTTGGAATGCCCCTTTTTTTTTCTTTTTTTCTTTTTTGTTGGAGTTGGGCATTGAACAAAATAGGGGCATTCAAGGCGTTCTATACAGGAAGTTTGGGAGAATTTCAAGCCCTAGAACGCCCCATGGGGCAATGTAGAGGGCGTTCTGGGGCGTTCTGGGGCGTCTTATGGGGCATTCCATGGGCTATAACGCCCTTCTCCTCATAATCTAAGTATGTAGGGACATTTTCTTTTTCGGTCTTCATGAACTTTCAACCTCACTTGATTGTCATCTTTTTAGAATCCTCGATCTACTAAAATGGAGGGACACTTCTTTTTTAAATAACTTGAACCCTCAACACTTTAAATAAATAAATAAATCACTAATTAAAAATACATTATATTTGAAAACATTGAACTTAATTCATCGATTAAAAATAAGAGTAAACTTCGCTTCAGAGATTTTTACTTCAAATAACGGTTTCATCCAAATGTTTTTATATTTCTATTTCGTTTTTTGTAGTTTGTAATCCGTCTCAATTACCTCCAACCCGCTAATACGTTAAATAACTTTGTTAATCACAAACGTATTTTAGTCATTTAACTAATAGAGGCTAACAATGTTATTCAATCAGACTTTTTTTTATACAATTTAAAAAATTATCTTCATCTTCCACACGATGACACCATCAATCACTCATATTCATATTCATCTTTTAGCGTAACCACCACCACCACCACCACCACTTTACCATCTTTCTCCTGTCACCAAGAACCCACTCCACCACACTACCTCTATCAAATCGAACCAAATTAATTGATTCGTGAATCGTCACCATCACCACCCTCTCTACATCTCCCGAACTCCACATCTGCTTCTGTGAATTCAATCTAAAACAAAGCCATTATCAGTGGGTGATGATGGCCATTGTTAGATGATGATGGAGATAACTGGTTGATGTGCGATGGTGGTAAAGGTCGAGGTGGGTGGTGGTGGCTGGAGGGGGGGGGGTTGGGTTGGGTTGGGTAAATTATGTAAATGTAGTCGAATCACACATCTGGTATATTTATTACTTTGAGTACATTACATAATTAATCTTTACGTGTAAAAGGTCTAAAACTCTCTTTATCTAACAAAATAACTAATGGTTTTAGTAAACAAACAAACAAACAAACTAATGGTTTTAGTAAGTTAGAGTTTATTTAAAAAAGAAATACCTCATATCTGAAAATATTAAATAACTAAAAAGCACATAAAATATTAGAATTATTTTCTAATCCGTGATATAAAAAATTGGTGGGCTCAATATGTTCTAAAAGATCATATTGAAGTAAAAATGACGTGTCTTGATATTGCAACTAGTGCATGATATCGCTTATGTGCGCTGATAAGATCACATTCTCGTCATGTTTTAGGTTCATATTTTGCCATATAATAAATGTGTAGGCCACATTCCCGTGCTTCATAGCTCATGCTTGGCATCAAATTATAACACATGTAGCTTTTGAAACACCAAATGTTCTCTTAATGTCTTTTCTAGCATCTTTTGAACTTTTTTTGTTCTTTTCATTTGGTCAAGCAAAAAAATTCAAAACATAAACCAAGAAGGGTAAATGCCATTAGCAAGATAGTAGGCATATTTGTATTGTCACACATTAACCTAAAATGGATATATCTGCGCGGTTTCATGCATCTCATTACTGAATAATGAATATTGATATAAACATTTGATATTTTGGTTGGAACCGGTAACACCAAAGAACACATGTAAACTCATTATTGGTACAAGACATTACAATCCATAAACAAGCGAACCTTTACTTGCTAATAACATAAACAAGCGACTAAGGGCACTAGATCACGAAAGGTAGTATTTGTGTTACACTAGTATTATGCTTTATGCTTTGCGGCAAAAACATAACCTGGTTTGTTGAATAGTGGGAAAAATTAACGTCGTAGCGCTTATAAGAATAAGTACGCTGATTTCTTACATTTTACAACGTGGGCTTTGATGATATTCAAAACTTTAAATAAAAAGCTAGGTCCTTGATATAAACACATGACTTGCGGCCTTATATAATAAAAGCAAAAATGTAAAAAAGTTACATTTCTAAACGCTGATAAATATAAACACAATAGAAAATACTTAAATAATAGAAATTAAATTAAACTGAATTGAACCGTAAAAATAAAATTTTATAAAAATTGTGCAAAACATTAAAAAATAAAGAAGAAGACCGAGGCAGATTGGTGGAAGACATCGTAAGGTTAGACCATTATAAGCAAAAACCTTATACAATACACACTCTGACCATTCCATTTTGTTTAATAGTCATGCGATCCTAAGAAAAATATATAATGTACGTGTACGTAGGGTTAAGATAACTCATAATATACTCAAAACTACACCAACTCTCATCAACACAATTTTTTATGATAATCATTGAAATATAATATTTGGCCGTCTCTCTTAATGTAAAAAAACAATGAATAAATTTGTATTCTACACATGTGTAAGTCATACATATATTATACTATCTACACATATATAGCTAAACAAATAAAATTTTTAAAAACATGTGCAATCATTAGTTTGATTGGTTTTTATGTTATTTAATGAATTTTAACATATATAACTCACGATTGTTAAGATATTTATTAGTTCTCAAATGATTTTAATTTATAAAAATTAAAAGGGTTTGACCGTTGTTGATGCCATTGACACAACCACACCCGACCCTTTAATCACCAATGGCCCCAAGAAAACACCACCACCAGCACCATGATCACCGATCAAAGTTCCTCTATATCGGTGATCATCAAAGAATTACTCCGGTCGACTCCGACGCCTTCGAAATGAACGAATCCGACATGTGGATCGCCGGAGTCGATGATCATCCAACCAACCCTAAATCCACCACACCCACTCCGGGGTCGCGCGGATGGGGGTTCGAGGTGGGGAGACCACCGGATGGATGGAGATTCGCGTTGGGGAGACCGCCAGAGAGATGGGGGTTCGCATAGGGGGTCGCCGACTGGTTGAAGACCGCGGAGGGAGGTCGATTGCGGAGGGTTTGGTGGAGGGGAGGCCAATTACGGAGGGTTGGCGACGGGAGGGGCTGGGTCAGAATCACGATTTTTAAGGTCTGGGTCAGAACCTCCGACCCGGTCAAACCACAACATTGTCACTATCAAGCACGCTGACCGCGTCAGCCAATCAGTCGGTCAGACCGGTCAGCAACAAATCAAACGGGACCCTAGTCAACTTGGTTATAGATGTCATCCTCTAAGAATATACAATATTAGAAATGAGATCGATAACATATCGATATCTTACCAATATATACTGATAAAAAACAAGTAAAAGTATAAAATGAATACCATATTAATTTGTTAATTCGGTACCATGACCATTGAAAATACCATAAAATATACTAAAACCAAATGGTACCGATACGTCAATATCAAAAACTTGAAAAGACAATATACCAAGGGTATTAATAGTGTTCGATCGGTACCATTTTGATATTTTACCGGTACGTTCCAGCACTTGGTAAAAATGCTCATCCTTGTATGGTGTTACATACTTTTTGATATAGTAGTTTTTTTTGAGTAAAGTATAATAGTTAAATATATTTAAGCCACACTTTAAACAACACGCTTGAAAATTTATTTCCTGAATTTTTATATACAACTAGTTTTAGTAAACCTGTGTATTACACGGGTTAAAAAATAAAATATCAATTAAGAAAATGTTTTATTAGTTATAAAACTATATTTAAGATAAAACATAATTGAAATCATATACAAGTACGAACTATAAATAATAAAACAATGATATCAACTTCTTAGTTTTTTTTAATTTTTTAATTTTTTATCAAAAGAAAAATAAAATAAATTTGTTTTAAGGCAAACATTTTAAAAAATGTAAGATTTTAAAAATTACTATAACTCCTAATTTTATTTATTTTTTGTATATAAAAAATTTACTTACTTTCATCAATTTTAAAATAATTTGAATTTTTTAAAAAGTTTGATGTTTTAGAAGTAAGTTTTATTTTATAAAAATTTATTTACTTAGAAAAATAATTAATAAAAATATACTTTCTTTAATTTATTATTAGTAATTAATTAATGAGAATTTAATAGGAGAGATAAGCGGGAAAATTTTGATGATGTGAAATATGGTGATGACACATGTCCAACCTTGGTGATGTGAAATGTGATGATGACACATGTCCAACCTAGTTACCCTTTTATTAGAGTACTAGCTTTAGTAAACCCGTATATTACATGGATTTAATAAATAATATATTAATATAATAAAATTTATTATTTATAAATGATATTATAAGATACGATATGACTGACTATACTAATAAAACAATGATATCAATATTTTAAAATTTTAATTTTAAATTTTTTCCAAAAAAATAAACATTTTGTTCTAAAACAAACCGTATAAAAATGTCATTTTTAAAATTTTTTATCATAACTCCCAAATGTAATTATTTTTTATTTTTAAAAATTGAATTTTTAAAATACCAATTTTAAAATATTTAATATTTTTAAAAAAGTTATATGCTTTAGAAAAATTAATTATTTTATAAAAATTTTGTTTATTTAAAAATAATATTAATAAATAGATCTCTTTTTTAATTTATTAAATGTAAAAGAATGTTAAATAATATTATTAGTAATTAAGGTAATTATTTAAGAGGAGAGAGAGACGGGAAAATTTTGGTGATTATGATTGTGGTGCTGCCACGTGGCATCTCGATAATTATGGTGCTGCCACGTGGCATCTCAAGTTACCATTTTATTAGAGTAAGAAGATGAAGATTGCTTTATATTAAAACCCCAAACACTTATTAAGCATCATGTACATATACGGCCGACACAACTTTATCGCGGCCATAATATAGTTATAAAAAATAGGCCATTTTCATAAATTTTCATATTAAAACCCTTTCCTTTTATCCGAGCTTGGGACCAATAATAATAAACTAATAGTTTATAGTTGGCGGAAATATTTTTCAAAAAATTGTTTTTCTAGTTTTATATGATGTAAATTCATTAGATTGAAGACCCAACTAAATTAATAAATATATATTTTCATGATGAGGTATATTTTATTAGATTGGATACCCAACTAAATTAATAAAGTGTCTAGTCTAGCAAAACTTTTTACACATATAAATCTACTTTATAAAATTTAAATACTTTTTAAAGTTGTAGATTCAAATCCCTAACTTTACTGGCTTTACGAATTTGGTTTAGTCGACCTTTTGTAAAGATCTCCTATACATACTGCATAGACTTATTTTGTCACTAGCAAATGTTTATTTTTTTTCTTTTTCTCTCTTAAGGTTTAAGCTTTATCTTTTAGTTAAGTTTAGCTAATATACTACAAGTATCTTATAATTATGTATTTTATTTTCTAATACATCACAATTTCTTTGCTTTCCTTTCTCTACAAGTTTAAAATTTATAAAATTTTAAACAAATCATTACAACGTATCTATTTTTATATATGTTTTGATTTAAATAAATTAACTCATTTACGAAAACGTTACAATATTAGTTTTTATTTGATGGTTTTAACCCCCTATTCGAGGGTCTAAGAACTAGTTTCATATTAATTATTGAGTTATTGATTAACACATCATCATCCCATGTGTCAAATGACAGTGAAGTATTTTGATCCTGTGCCACGTGGCACGACACAAACCCCATACAGACATAACATCAGCCAATGAAATAACACCTTATCCTATCTGCTTATCTCCATCAAACCCTTTAACCATACGAAATCTCCATCCTTCTTCAAATCTTCAACCCCAATTTCCCCCTAATCACCACAATTGGGTATTGCAGAAGCACCATGGCAGCTTCTTTACAAGCAGCAGCGACATTCATGACACCCACAAAGGTTGGTGTCTCCGGCAGAGTGAACCTCAAGTCTTCTTCGAGCATCTGCAAAGCCTTTGGTGTTGAATCCACCGGAGCTAGGGTTTCTTGCTCTCTTCAGGCTGATCTTAAGGACTTTGCTCAGAAGTGTACTGATGCTACAAAGATCGCTGGATTCGCTCTTGCAACTTCTGCTCTTGTTGTCTCGGTATGTTCTTGCACTCCAACTGTTTGTTGTTTTGCCTGAGTGAACTTTACTGTGTATCTGGGATCATCTGGTCGTGTATTCATGTTAGTATTCCGACTGTTTGTTGGTTTGCCTAAATGTGTTTAGAAATACTAGTGTTGATTTTTAGTATGCCAACTGTTAGTTGTTTTGCCTAAGTGTGCATATCAGTGCAAAGTAGCAGTGCTACCCTGATGTTTATTGTAGGATTAATCTTGATCGGGTCAATGGGTATGGGTCAGTATGAAGTTTAATTTAGTCGCTTGTTTTTATGTTTTACAGTGTGTTTAGTCGCAAGTGAGTGTGTTTAGATCGTGCGTAGCGGGCTAGTTGGTAGGTTTTTTCGCTTTGCAAGAGTATATATATGTATGTATGTTGTAAGTAATGAATGAGAGAGCAAGTTAAAGCGATAAACAAAAGCCTACTGTTTGTGTGCTTTGTGTGTTCGATTTGGGGCATGAACCAACAATTATTGATTAATTCTTGTTATAGATCAGATGGGTTGCAAAAGTTACAAACAAACAAAGGATGGTTCTTTTTTATCTTGTTTTTGATAAACTAGGTTGAGGAATTGGGTGATCTGAGCTGTGATTATGCCGCATCATAAAGATTGCTTATTTGATAACTGTAATTTAGTTTATGGCTTGTGTGAACTCATGTATATGTGATCTTTTTTGGGATGCCTTGATAATGATGGATTTGAATATATATCAGGGAGCAAGTGCTGAAGGAAGTCCGAAAAGGCTAACTTATGATGAAATTCAAAGTAAGACATACATGGAAGTAAAAGGAACCGGAACAGCTAACCAATGCCCAACCATTGAAGGAGGGGTAGATGGGTTCGCGGTCAAGCCAGGCAAATACAACGCCAAAAAAGTTCTGTTTGGAACCCACATCCTTCACAGTCAAAGCCGAGGGTGTAAGCAAGAACTCTGCACCTGAGTTCCAGAAGACCAAGCTCATGACCCGTCTCACCTACACCCTTGACGAGATCGAGGGTCCCTTGGAAGTCTCCTCTGACGGAACCATCAAGTTCGAGGAAAAAGATGGAATCGACTACGCTGCTGTGACTGTTCAGCTTCCAGGAGGTGAGCGCGTGCCATTCCTCTTTACAATCAAACAACTTGTGGCCTCCGGTAAACCAGAGAGCTTGGTGGAGAATTTCTAGTGCCATCATACAGAGGCTCGTCGTTTCTTGACCCAAAGGGCAGAGGTGGTTCTACCGGTTATGACAATGCCGTGGCTCTGCCAGCTGGCGGGAGAGGAGACGAAGAGGAGCTCACTAAAGAAAACATAAAGAACTCGGCTTCAGGGACAGGAAAGATCACTTTGAGTGTGACCTCTAGCAAGCCTGAAACAGGTGAGGTGATTGGAGTGTTTGAGAGCATTCAGCCTTCAGATACTGACCTCGGGCCAAGGCTCCTAAGGATGTGAAAATTCAGGGGTTTGGTATGCCCAGTTGGAGTAAGTATTAGATGTTCGGTTTAGCATTCATGTATTTGTTGTTTATCAGGTCTGACAAACCACGAGCTATCGACAATGAATGTTATTCTTGCTTGTATATTATCAAGAATACTTATAATCAATGAATGTTCAATTATCACATGGTATTAAGCCGATAGATACACAAAACATAAGTGATGATGTATTGCGAATAGGTATTATCTATACACTCGTGTGCCTGCTTACATTCATTGTCCTAGAAGCCACCGCCCGCTATATACAACTTGACGCTCGAGTCTTGAGACATTGCTAGCCCTTTAAACGAAAGGTTTGACACATGTTACAACACATGTTATAACAATTGAAATATATATAACAGTACTGATTATCATATAATAATTCTAATACTATAATTACAGTGATTTGATATGATAAAAACTCATGATTAAAATGAAACAAGCGTCCAAAATAGAAATAGTTAATACAATACATTATGACATTGGACGTGTATCAAACGTCCAAATTAAATGTTCAATATGATACATTATGACTTGGTTATGTATGTTGTGGAATTTTTGTTTCTTATATATTTGGTGGTACAAACATGTGTTATATTTATAAAAGATGGGTCTTTGTAAATTATAAACAAATTCACATTTTAGTGAGTCAATGTTAATGCTTAAAATTTTTAAAACATCTATTAATCTACAATCCTAATTGTTATAAAAAAATTAGATTTTAATAAATAAACTATAAACACTTGGTCAATAATTATCTATACTAGTAGTTTAACTAGTAACATTTCTTTTCACTTTCATAGTTAACATCAATCTTACTAACATAATCATCACTGATATACGCTTGATTTTGCGTGTATATTTCTATTTCGTTCACAGCTATTATTACGAACAAAATCAATTAGAGATCAAATATAAGTTTACAATGATTATGCTACCGAAATTAACTTTGATAAAAAAATAAAAGTTAAGAGTGTTATCGTAATCGATTTACAAGTATGAATTATTATCAAATTAAAGAGTAAATTATCATTTGCATATCTGAGGTTTGGTGATTTTGACCATTTGCATCCCTACAGTTTAAAAATCCTCATATACCCCCTAACGTTTCATTTTTGTTCCCATTTGAATCCAAAACACTAACACCGTTAACTTATTCTGATAACTTTTTATAAAAAGACTAAATTGCCCTTTCTCTCTTTATCTATTTCTCTCTTTATCTCTTAACCCTTAACCCACAACCCCCACCCACTCCACCACCACAACCACAGTCACCACTTCCACCGCCGTCACCACCGTCATCCACCACCACCGCCATGACGCTAGCTCGCCTACTCCTTCGCACCCTCCGCTGCACCTCCGTCACAACCACCACCGTCAACCTCCAACCCCTATCTCTCCACCCCAAACCCCAACTCAACCTTTCCGATTCGATTTCCGATCTCCAATCCTGATATCCGGCGACTCTTCCCCCAACTCTTTCAAAATCGCTGACCTCTTCCATTTTCCGACCAAAACTCCAGGCGCCTTCACGAATCCAGTAGCCTTCTTCGTCTTCGGATCCACCTCAATCTCCGTCCCAAGCACCTTATCCGCGCCCAAATACTCCTTTACAAACGCATCCACCATCACCGTCGGATTCGCCGTCACCACAACCTTCCTCTGGCACCGATCAAGCACCTCAAAACTGTCACTCCTCACATCCGCCGCGTAGAACCGCGGCAGAACAGCGCGTGAAGCGAGCTCTATGTCGCGGACCTTGATTCCGGAGAACGAGATGAATATCAACATCTTAATCGCTAACACCTCTGAAACGAACACAAACGCGATTGCGATGAGCGGAAACGAGAGTAGAAGAAGAAGGCCGCGGAGGAGGCTGCCGGCTTCAATCGCCACCAGCATGTAGTACGGGAAGGCGGAGCTTTGGTTCAGTAGGGTTCCGTCGAGGTCGACGGCGATAGAGCGGTGGATGATGGTGGAATACTCGCATTGGTGATCGACGGGAAGGTGTTGTCGCCGGACTCCGGCGTCGGTAGCGACATTTTGTCTGTCTTTAGATGTTAATCTGAAACGCTTGCGAGTTGTAAGTGATTATGGGTTTACGAGGGGGAAGGTTGAGTTTTAAATATGGTGGGGGAGTGGAGGAAATGATGAAGCGGATAGGGTTTGGAGGTTGACGGTGGTGGTTGTGACGGAGGTGCAGCGGAGGGTGCGGAGGAGTAGGCGAGCTAGCGTCATGGCGGTGGTGGTGGATGAGGGTGGTGACGGCGGTGGAAGTGGTGACGGTGGTTGTGGTGGTGGGTGGGTGGGGGTGTGGGTTAAGGGCTAAGAGATAGAGAGAGAAATAGATAAAGAGAGAAAGGGCAATTTAGTCTTTTATAAAAAGATAACAGAATAAGTTAACGGTGTTAGTGTTTTGGATTCAAATGGGAACAAAAATGAAACGTTAAGGGGTATATGAGGATTTTTAAACTGTAGGGATGCAAATGGTCAAATCACCAAACCTCAGGTATGCAAATGGTACTGGTGCTGCAAAGAGCTCCCGCGTTTTCGCAGGGTCCAGGGAGGGTCCGTCCCATTTAAGGGAAGATGTACGCGGTCTTTCCCCCACATTTTGTGGGAGGCCGTTTCACGGATCGAACCTGAGACCTTCGGTCCCTTAGGAACAGCTTTTACTGCTGCGCCAAGGCCCGCCCTCCAGGTATGTAAATGGTAATTACTCCAAATTAAATTTACCCAAAATAATTAAAGCACACTTTTTCAACAATAATTTCTATTGAGTAAATTACCATTTGCATCCCGACGTTTGTCCATTTTAACGTTTGCATCCTTATAGTTTCAAAATCTCGATTTGCATACTTGACGTTTAATTTTTGTATCCATTTGAGTCCTCACCCTGACGTCGTTAGATTTAACAGTTAGTTTTTGATAGATTGACAAAAAATACCCTTAACCCCTTTTTATTAAAACCAACCCCACCCCAACCTTCCCCTCCTCAACAGTCAAACTCCACCACCACCACCACCGTAACAAACTCCACCATCATACCATATCACGCCAAATGCTCCGACATGAAATCAATGGATCCAATGGAGGAGTCTCCACCATCGCACCTACATGGCGATTTGGAGCAACGGCGGTAGGTGTTGGCCGGAAACCACCCACGAAGTCGGTTTTACGAGAAGTTTTGGGTGGTGACGAAGGCGGTGTAGCTGCTGCATCGGGTGGCGTACAGAATCACTTCGCTCGTAGTACGGCGTTCCGACGATTCCACTCGTCGTCCTCCGCTCATTCATCGCAAACCACTCCGCAGATCCGAGATCCACAAGCTTCAAACTCCCTCGCGAATCGAACAACACGTTATCAGGCTTGATATCATGATGCGCGATACCTAACCGATGTGGACGTGGTTGTCGTCTTCGTAGAGGCGATAGATCTGGACGATGTTAGGGTTTCTGTCGAGGATGTGTAGGATTTTGGGCTCTTTTTGCAGGCATTTGCGGTCGGTGTGGCGTTGAGGAGGCATTTGTCGATTGACTTACAGGCGAAGGAGTGCCGGAGACGGTGGAGTAGCAGTGGGCGGAGGAGATGGCGGTGGTGGCTAGTGGGTCAACGGTGAAGGGGTAGGCGGTGGTGCGATGGTTGACTGGAGGGTTTTGTTGGTGGGTTGAAAATGGATGGAGTTATGAAAATAATAAAAAATAGGATTAAAAGAAAATGACAAAAATACCCTTACAAAAGACAAATCATGTGGGGTTTGTTAACAGAATTGACTAACACCGTTAGTCATTTTAATTCAAATGGTTACAAAATAAAAACATTAGTGATGCAAACGGTTTAAAACTATAAACGTCAGGTATGCAAATCGAGATTTTGAAACTATAAGGATGCAAACGGTTAAAATAAACAAACGTCAGGAATGCAAATAGTAATTTACTCTTTCTATAACTAAACGAATAATCAACATAATAAAAAAACACAACCACTTGTTTGTATACATCATTTCTCACACCTTGCTATTTCAAGACTAGAGTAAATTACGCTTTTCGTCCCTGTGGTTTGGTGGTTATAACCATTTTCATCCAATAGTTTAAAAACACCCGGTTTAACCACTGTAGTTTAAAATCGGTCACAATTAAGTCCAGGACACTAACCCCCATCCATTTTTCCGTTAAGTGTATGTAAAAAGACAAAAATACCCTTGGACTTAAACTGTTACTTCAATATCTATGTATAAAATATTAATAATATATATATATATACACACACACTCTCTCTATCTCTATTCTCTCTCTCTCGTTTTCCGGTGAACTCAGTCCAGCGAGTCACCGGAACTCAGTCCACCATCACCGGACCACCATCCAGAACCACCACATTACTCGAATTCGCCGCCCTGATCACCGTCGCACCACCGCCGCGGCTCCGCCCCTTAATCCTCCGCAGCTCCGCCACCACCTCCCTCGCATCCGACCGATCATCCCTATCCGCCGCCACACACCGGAACGACAGCTCCGCCACCCCCGCCACAGCGCCACCGTCCACCGTCGCTAACCGCGGGTCAATCACCTCCGACAACAACCCCATCTGTATCTTCCCCACTGTAACATCCTGTATTTTTGTTCGTTTTATTTATGACATTTTATAGCATCATTAGTAAATTTTTAAATATATATAAAAAAATGATAATAATAATAATAACAATAATAATAATAATAGATAATAATAATAATAATAATAAAATAATAATAATAATAATAATAATAATTGTAGTAATAATGATAATAATAATAATAATAATAATAATAATAATAATAATAATAATATAATAATAATAATACTTAGAATTAAAGTACAGGGGGCTGTTATGCCATTTTGGAAACTTTGAATAAAAGTTTAAAACACAAAATAATAACATTTAAAAGTACAGGGGCCATTTATGTAAGTTTCCCAAACCATCCCCCTTTACCCCGTGTTTCCGGCCACTGTCACCGGCGACACTCCGGCGAGCTCCGGCAAGGTTCAAACACCCTTTTAACATCCGATTCAACCCAATTAAACCGCTCCTCACCTTCGACTATGGGTTTCGAACCCGAACCCAACTCCAAAATCGAAATTTCGCGCTCGTACCCTTCCAAATCAAAACCGAATCAAAATTCAAAAAAAAAATTCAAATCAAATCATGTTTAAAATCACAAATTTAATCAAATCAATCATTCCCTAAGTTAATACACGGTTTAACAAATTAATCAACCCACCAATCATGCATTATAACAGCGCGAATCTAATAATTTAGGTAAATTCGAACGCGGTTTCAAATCGAATTGGTTAAGCCCGAAACCTTGTAATCGAAGCTATAAGTTAAGGGATTCTGAATCATTTTGAAGTCCCCTAACTCACTAAACTCTCAATTTCAACAGGAAACCTCTCGAATCAAAAGCCCCAATTCACGAACACCGAAGTTAAAGTCGATCTTAAGACCAATCGGAACTTCATCAAAACAGGTAATTAGAACCTGTTGTTGACTCGATTTGGTCCATGGATCAAAAGCCCCATGATGATTTGGGTGTTTAACATCGAATCGGAGGTCAATTTCAAATCTGTTGAACCTAGGGTTCATCCTAATTTGGGGGTAAACCGGGGGCTAAGGTTAAAACAATAACCAAACCAATGTGAACCAAGGCCACGGCCCTGGTTCACTGGTTCCCGCGTCCCATGCACACAGGGAGGCCCGGGTTCGACCCGGGCAGCCCCTCCCTGTTTTCTTTTTTTTTTTGATTTTTCTTCTTTTCTTTATTTCTTGTTATTTATTAAACCTTTTTAAATTCTGAAAATTTCTAAAATTTATTTTGTAAAATGCAGATTATTTTTCTGTTGTTTAATTTATTTTATGACTAAATTAATTTTGTTTTTATAAAATACTTTAGTATTTATAAATACATTATTTTAGTCTTAAAAATACGAAAGAAATGAGTAAACATAATACTTGTAAATATATATATATTTTAAATAATTAAATTGTTTAGTTATTTATACCTATATATATATATTTATATATTGTTCTTTTAGTAATTAAATCACTTATTATGATTATAGAATGTTATAATTGTTTAGTATATATATTTATATACATATAATTAAACAATTTAATTGTTTAGTTACTTATATATATATATATATATATATATTTATACATAGTTCTTTTAATAGCTAAATCATTTATATTGATTATGATTATACAATATTATAATTGTTTAGTATATATAAATATTTATATATATACATTCAAACAATTTAATTGTTTAGTTACTTATATATATATATATATATATATATATATTTATACATAGTTCTTTTAATAGTTAAATCATTTATATTGATTATTTTACACAACATTATATTGTTTAGTATATATATTTATATGTATATTCAAACAATTAAATTGTTTGATTACTTATACTTATAAATATATATATATTTGTATATAGTCCCTTATAATAGCTAAATCACTCATTATAATTATTATATACAATCCTTAAAAATCGGTTTAACGTACAATTTAATCAAGTTTTATTTATTATTTCTTTTACGCGCTAACAATTGATTATACCAAGTATAATCCATTTGTTCCATTTAACCGATCACGTTATTAACATGTAATAAATACGAATAATTATTAAATCATATTAGACCTACAATTAATCATCAAACAAATATAACGCGCTACTTTATTTCGTTTAGGTGCGTTGTGACGTTTGTGTTGGAAATCTTATTCGTGGTTATTCTTATTTCACCTACAAGTCTCCTTATTAATCAAGTGAGTTCTTATGCCCCGCCTTATGATTATTTCACATCTTTCGGGGTGAAACATGTTGCCTATACAAACTTACACATACACGCTTTGATACTTATTACACACGTGCAATTCTTTACATAGTCGTGGTTGTTTGGATATGTTAAGTAATATATGATATGTGACATACGTGTGCAATCATTAACTATTGCTAGCCTAGCGAAGTCTTAGATCTTTGGGCCTGACAAGCCTATTTGGTGCTAAAGTCGATGTATTGCCGACTCCTAGGAGCCGTATGCTTGTGCACTAGGGAACCAAATACACTTAGCTAATCATGCTTATTCATATTATTCAGTCGAGGCTTGATTGTAACTATGCATGTTCTATATACTTGCTATCTTGTGACCATTGACTAGAATTGCCACATTTTGTATACTTATTGTATTTAAAACCATGAGAATTCACCAACTAGTTAGTTGACTTTATTTTCAACATGTTTCAGGTAATGTGCAAGCTTAGCAATGATTGAAGGAATGCATAAACCTAGATCATGGACCTAGGCTTAATAAAGACGATTGAATTCTTGTTTTTGTTTAATTTATTTTGAGACATTGATGTATGTGGTGATTGAAAACAATTAATTAATGGCATTTCATACTTTAACATAGCGTTATGTGGCTGTGAACAATCTTAACCCTCGCACCTCGACGTTTCCGCCGTCAAGGTTGGGGTGTGACAGATTGGTATCAGAGCCCATAACTATAGGGATTTAGGTTATTAGAAATGGTGACCTAGGCTATAGTTTATGCATGACCCTTATAGAATAGTATTCTTATGAATACATACTTATTGTTTGCATGCTGCCTAACGCTATGCCTTATTATGTGCAATGTGATGCCTTAGCATAGGTGCCTTTCTACATGATTACATATTGTTACCCGTCTCCCCTAGACTTATCTTAAACGTTAATTCTCCTCGACAGTTACTATTTCTTAAACTTATTCTCGTCTCCAAGTAGAATCTATTGATAGGAATTCTTTAGACTTTATGTCTAATCTTGTAAATATCCCATCAAGATTTTTGATTTCATAAACCAAAGAACTAGTGTGGTACATAGACACCTGTATTCTGGATTTTCTGGCAAAAGGCCCTCGGGCTAAGGCAAGCGTATACGTATAAATCTCATTGAGGGAACCGTTACGCTACCTGGGGATTTCCGGGATGAGTGATAAACTATGACCAACATACACGAGTTTCTGAGGTGAATGGGTCAATTCATCTTGACGTGTCAACGTTTCCAAATGGTGATGCGTCACCAAATGGAATCATTCCGTATAATTCATGATCCTTACCTTAATTGCCTACCCATATTATCCTTTAACCGATCCTAACCCAATTTGTATTTTTCCAGCATGTCTCGCTTCCACGGAAACCGAGGAAGATCCGGCCGTAAGCTTGCTGCCATGATTGCTCGGCAAATGGCTGCGGTCATCCCGACCATGGTGGCTGAACTCAGCAGCACTATGATCGCAAACGTCACGAACAATAGCAATGGTCAAGGGGAGAATAGTGCAAACCAACGGCGTAACACCCTGTCTTGCACCTTCAAGCATTTCAGTTCATGTAAGCCTCCCAGTTATAGTGGCAAGGAAGGTGCCACCGGTCTCTTAGAGTGGTTTGAAGGGATGGAGAACACCTTCGTCAACTGTGAGTGCCCCGAAGCACTCGAAGTGAGGTATGCCACCAGTATGCTACAACAACGGGCCTTAACATGGTGGAACAGTGAAAAGAGGAACCGAGGCCCCGATGCAATCTTGGCTTTAACTTGGGAGGAATTCAAAAACATAGCCATAGCCAAGTTTTGCCCGAGGAGTGAAATCCAGAAACTGGAGGAGGAATTCTGGAATTTGAAACAGGATGGCGGGAACCATCTGGCATATTCTACCCGTCATCATGAACTAAGCATACTGCTGCCACACATGGTGGATACTGTTTCCCGAAACGTGGAAAAATTTATTAAGGGTGTGCCGCCTCAGATTCAGGATGCCGTTGTGGGTAGCCGGCCCGCAACCTTGGAAGAAGCTATCACCATCACTGCCCAATTGACGGAGAACCACATCCGAGCGGGCACCATGTCTGCAAAGGGTGCCAAGAAGACTGAGAAGACGACCCCCGAGGAGGTTAAGGAGGTCAAGCCTGATAACAAGAAACGGAAGTTTGTACCGGCACGGAACTACACCGTGGCTGCTCCTAAACCGCCCAAAGACAGTGTACTACCGGGGCTACACCGGCAGCACAAGTGCCCGTGGCAAGGGCTTATGCGGGCCCTCTACCTATGTGTAACACGTGTAGGTATCACCATCCGGGCAATCTTCCGTGTCGCATCTGCACACTATGTGGCAAGTACGGGCACCTTGTGGCAACGTGTCGCCGAGCATTGGGGAACGCAGTGACGGAAACAAATCGGGTCTGCTACAACTGTGGAGAACCAGGTCACTACCGACCCCAGTGCCCTCGTCTTGTGGGCAATGTTCCACAAGCTCGTGGACGTGCTTTCAACATCAACGCGAACCAAGCCCAGGCGAACAACGAGGTGGTGAACGGTACGTAAAAATTGCAACCCTATCCCCATAGAATTTCTCTTAAACTTCCTTACTTGTGTCCTTAAGTGCCTTTAAAATGTGACATCCCGTATTTCCAGGTTAACGCCGTCAATACAACTTCTGTTATTTCAACGTTCTCAACGTAATTTATTTAAATAAATTATTTAACTTTGACTTATTAGATAAATTACTTAACTTTGTTATGTGGTTAAAATTAATTAGTAGTGATTTCTTAATTAACTAACTTTGATATATAGTTAAACTAAATAAAGTGTTTATTAGGTAAATGGATTCAAAATCGAGGGACTAAACTGCTATTTCAAAAAAAAAAAGTTACAAATATTATAACTACCCAAACCCCCCACCTCGTCCCCTTCATTCCACAACCCTAACACCCGAAGCACCCAAGCACCTCTGCCGTCAACTCAACTTTGGCACCAGCCTCCCTTAAGGCACATCCGCGACAAAAACTCTCGGTTGGTGGTCAACCCTTCGTAGTGATCCTCCCCTTGCGGCAGACAGTTCGACACCTTCTTCGCGGTGAATCATGTGCGGCGAGCAACCACCGACAGCCCTTCAATTCACACAACCGCTCCTCCTCCGGGAACCACAAGAGTCGATCATAACAGCCCTCCGGTAAGCCTCTTTGCTCGTCTCACGTTTTCGGGTTCGATTGTGTCTCGGTTCGCGATACGGGGTGCACGGTTTGGCGTTTCGTGTCCCGGTGTGTTGTAATCACTGTGGCATACCATCGCTTAAATGGTTATGTATTCTGCATATGTATAAACATGTATATTTTCTGCGTATGTACGTATGTATATGTTCTGCGTACGTATGTATGCATATGCTAAGCTTCTGCGATGTGTATTTGTTGTGCGCGTATGCGTTTGTTGTGGGTGTTATGATCCTTAATGTGGTTTGTATGTATGTGTGAATCGTGGTGTGTGTGAACTGTGATGTGTGTTCGTGTGCGTGAACCGTGGGAGTGTGTGTTTGTAGTTGTTCCCGTGAGAGTGTGAGGTTAGTGTGGGTATATATATATGCTATGCATGGGTTATGTGTGGTGGTGCTGCTGCATATATATATATGCATGTATATAATTGATTAAAAATAATAAAAGGTGGGCTGCCAAATGAATGCAAAATTGTGTGTGTATGTAATATGCATGCGTGAATTGTATATGTATATATATATTATTGTGTAATGCATGCATGTGTAAGTATGTTGGTGTATGTGCATAGTGTTTGTGCATGTATTAATTGGGCTGGGAGAAGGTGGATGACACATGTGGGCGTTTGAGGTTGAGATTGCTTGTGTACGTATGCATGTGTGGATATATATATTAGGATGTAGATATATTATAATGCATGAGATTCATATGTACATGATTGAATGGATATATCTATAACATGATAATTATTTATGAAGGATGCCTATACATATACATATACTTATATTTATAAAGGTGAGTATGTATTACAATACATATATGTGTGGGTTCGAGTAACGTTTGGGTTGATGTTCATGTGTATGTGCGCATAATATATATAGAGTGTCATGTAGTGACTTATATATATATATATATATATATATGTATGTATGTATGTATATGTATGTATATATATGGGTCGTATAATTAAATTATATAAAGTGTACCCTTTTCATGTGATAATTAGGTCTTATAAACTGAATATGACTTAGAGTTTGTAAAGGTATGTGAACGTGGGCATCGTGGTCTGTATCGATAACCGACACCGAACCGAGACGCGAACGCGAAACCGAACAGTTGTTATATTTTTAGATTAATAATTAATATTAATTTTACGTACACGGAATGAAACACAGGTTAACCGAAACCTTAACCGTTGCTCGAACATTATATCTCTGCTGTGCATTCAAGGTGAGTTTCACGGCCCCTTTTTACTTTCTTTCCTTTTGGGGGAGAAAACATGCAAACATATTTTATGAATGGTTGCCAGTATTATTGATATCGCTTGTTACGTTAGTGCAAACACACAACATGTCCTGACACACTCGAACCGTTAGTAATGGGATTAGCGAGGAAATTTTGAGTAGTACTACTGGGTCTGACAAACCCCGCCCGGGCTAGTCGCGCTAGCTTGATTGGAGGTCAAACGGGTGCTTGATTGGCCTAACATTTGTCATTGTCTGTTGAGACGTGACGGGGATACAACAAACACATATAGGACGCAAACAGTCAGCTTCGGTTCGAAACACTAAGTAACAAGAACATAGGCTAGCTACCTAACGATATGCTCTATATACTAAACCATTGAAACGCAAAACATGGAAACGCTTACGAACACATTTCTTGTTGATTAAACCTGTGAACTCACCAACTTTATGTTGACACACTTTAGCATGTTTTCTCAGGTCACAGGAACGCTTAAGCTCATGATGCACGATTAAGGACGCACTCAGGACATTCATTCATCAGTTTCATTTAGTTGCATTGAATATTTGTTTTGGCATAACATTTTCAGACTTTCAGTATAGTGTACATTTCAGTTTTACGCTTCCGCACTGTTATTCATTTCTTTTATGTACTCTAATTTAAATCAAACGTTTATTTTTAAACTCATATAGTGTCGTTTGATATAACCGTGTCTGAGATCCTGGTATGTCACACGCCTAACGGTAAAACCCCGTTTGTGGAAATTGAGGGTGTGACAGATTGGTATCAGAGCCACAGGTTATAGAGAACTAGGATTGCATTGCATCTAGACTATAGCCTTAGACACAACACTAGTATCGCACAGACACTCTTACACGATTGCAACTGTTGTACGAACATTTTCCTGGTATACTAACATTTCGTTGTTGAACGAACACAACCATATCGATATGATATGTGTATCATTACCGATTGACAGAGAGGCGGAGAATCCCGCTCGCTCACATGCAACATATACACTTGATTCTTCACTCTCGGAGTGGAAGCAACAACGAGTTGAACCCAACATTTCCACGATTAGAACACGATACTTTTTCCTGACACACGCGATAAGCTTAACGATGACAAACAAAAAGAACAATACCTCACTCTTCCAACTCTCTCACACTTGTTACAAATCCCAACATATCCTATCCCCTACATTGGTCCGAGCAGTAAATGAGGGACAACTAAGATATCCAAGTCTATTAGAGGATCGGACTTAGACATTCAAACACCTAGAACTTCGAAAGGAAAAGGGCCAAAATTGTCTTGATTCCCGTTGTTATCTTAACCGAATCTCTTGTGCAACCTTAGTACAACCTTAGTTATTTGACTCTTGGTATAACAAATATATCTTTGATACCTCTATCATTGATAACACTCGGTACTTGACAAGATATGTTATCTCGAATGGGAGGAACCATGGGTGACCATGCAAAGCAAATTAGAATCACGGGTGCACACGTAATTGTAATTTGTCGTGCATGAGAATTCTGGCAACTCTATCGGGTGATAACGGTCATAATCAGTACAAATCTTCATTTCTATACTTGGAGACATGAGGTCTCGGTTCTCATAAAACCTCACTATTGATATGCAAACAAATCCTTCATTCCTACTAGTATGAAAGTTCTCATCTACCCGAGCCTTAATGAGATTCGTGTTATGACATTAGCCCTAGTCTTTATGAGACGTGCTCTTTTTAGCATTTCAGTGTTCGTGTAACACTATCCATCTACATTGTGCCAGATCTTCAAAAGTTGCAATAAAGTGATAATATTCTTGACGCGTGTAGTCCTTGTTCACTGAATTGATCTTAAGACTTAGAGTCTCGGTAATTTCAGCGTTCCAGCATTCATTTCATTTGATATCTCTCCTGTTTAAGCATACGTTACATTTGTTTATCTCCCTAGTGGTGGGACTCAATCAAATTTTTCTGGCTGACTACGTTTGGCGTGGGACCAAATAGCAAGATATTATGACGACCTCGTCCATTACAACTTCACCTTTCCATTATAAGCAACAAGTACAACTATAATCTCCATGGGTTGTACAACAAGAACATTTGAGAGTGCTCTGCGGAAATTTGGCTATACCTTCAAGAACTGTCGCGTGAACATCCCGGCCAAGTCTCCTCAACCATAAGAAGCATATAAAGGATGTTATGAGTGCAGAAAACCTTTGCATTTAAAGAGAAACTATATAAGGCTCAAGAAGATAGGAAAACGACAGAAATGGTAGTTCTGCTTCAGCGTCATCTCATACGTAAAGGCGCAAAATGTCTCAAGAAAAGGGATTTCTCTCTACTGACACTAATTACAGAGAATTGAAGAAGGTGGATGAGAAGCGTGTTAAAGATATTCCAGTTATCAGAGACTTCTCGAAAGTATTTCCGGAAGACCTAACTAGTATGACCACTATGATTTTTGATTACGTGGTTTGGGTTGACCAACGCACCAACGGTTTTCATGGACCTCATGAACCGAGTGCGCAAACCCTATTTAGACAAGTTTGTCATCGTCTTCATTGATGACATCCGTATTTATTCAAAGAATAAGGAAGAACACGAGGAACACCTTAGATTGAATTTAGAGCTGTTGAAATAAGAACAATTATATGTTAAGTTTTCAAAGTGTGACTTCTGGATACGAGAAATACAATCTTAGCTACGATGTTGTGGTCAATGAGAATGGCATACATATTGACCCAGTAAAGATAGAAGCCATCAATAACTGGGCTACACCTAAGACTCCGACTGGAGTACGACAGTTTCTTGGGTTGGCTGGCCATTATTGATGATTCATCAAAGGGGTTTCAAAAATTGCTCAACCTCTCACCGTGTTAACTCATAAAGGCACTACATACAATTGGGGTAACAAACAAGAATCCGCATTGCGGGTTCTAAAATAGATACTCTGTACGGCACCGATTCTATCACTACCTAAGGGAACAGACGATTTTGTAGTTTATTGTGATGCATCCATTCAAGTTCTCGGTTATGTGCTAATGCAACGCGAGAAAGTGATCGCTTATGCTTACCGCCTACTAAAAGTTCACGAAAAAAAAAAAAAAAACTATACAACACATGACTTAGAGTCGGGAGCCGTTGTGTTTGCACTCAAGATATAGAGACATTACTTGTATGGTACCAAGTGCACCATTTATATCGATCACGAGAGACTTCAGCATATTTTCGAACAGAATGAGCTGAACATGAGACAACGTCTTTGGGTCGAGTTGTTGAACGACTACGATTGTGCGATCAAGTATCATCCGGGCAAGGCTAATGTAGTAGCAGATGCCTTAAGTCGAAAGGAGACACCTAAACCGAAGCGAGTTCGAGCATTGCAACTCACCATTCATACTGGATTACCCGATCAAATACGTAATGCTCAACTTGAAGCTTTGAAAGACGAGAACCTGAAAGCTGATTCACTACGAGGCATGGAGAAACAATTAGAGGTCAAACCTGACGGAATTCGTTACTTCATGGAACGAATATGGGTTCCTTTCTATGGAGACCTACGAGAGCTGGTAATGGATGAAGCTCATAAGTCACGATATTCTATTCATCCTGGTTCGGATAAGATGTATCAGGATTTGAAGACCCTATACTGGTGGCCAAATATGAAAGCTGGTATTGCCACTTATGTAAGCAGATGTTTAACCTGTTCTAAGGTTAAGGTGAAATATCAATGACCATCTAGTTTACTTCAACAACCAGAAATTCCAATATGGAAGTGGGGGCAGATATCTATGGACTTTATCACGAAACTGCCTCGGACTCCCAGCGGATGCGATACCATTTGGGTGATTGTAGATCGTTTGACAAAATCCGCGCACTTCTTACCAATTAGGCAGACTGACAGAATGGAGAAGTTAACATGTATTTACCTAAGGGAAATAGTCTCTTGGCACGGTGTGCCAATTTCCATTATTTTTTATCGTGACGCTCGATTCACTTCACATTTCTAGCAATCATTACAATGAGCATTGGGTACACGGCTAGACATGAGTACGGCATATCATCCTCAAACTGACAGCCAGAGTGAGCGTACGATCCAGAACTTGGAAGACATGTTACGCGCCTGCGTGATTGATTTCGGCAGCAGTTGGGAAACTCACTTACCGTTAGTGGAGTTTTCATACAATAATAGCTATCACACGTCGATCAAAGCTGCTCCATTTGAGGCACTGTATGGGCGTAATTACCGATCACCTATTTGTTGGGCGGAAGTTGGAGAAAGTCAACTTACCGGTCCTGAACTTGTGCACGAGACGACTGAGAAGATCGTGCAAATCCGAAACCGTATGGCAGCAGCACGTGACCGACAGAAGAGTTACGCTGATAAACGTCGCCAACCACTTGAATTTCAAATTGGTGACAAGGTACTGTTGAAAGTGTCACTTTGGAAGGGTGTAAATCGTTTCGGGAAACGTGGAAAGCTAAACCGTAGGTATGTGGGACCGTTTGAGATTGTCAAACGGGTTGGCCCCGTAGCCTATCAACTGAACCTACCCGAAGAACTCAGTGGAGTACACGATGTGTTCCATGTTTCAAACCTAAGGAAATGCCTGGTAGACGAGACTCTCGTCGTCCCGTTAGACGAGATACACGTTGACGAACAACTACGATTCATCGAGGAACCAGTGGAAGTGATGGACCGGGAAGTCAAGACACTAAAACACAGTCGTATCCCTATTGTCAAAGTTAGATGGAACTCGAAGCGTGGACCAGAGTTTACCTGGGAACACGAGGATCAAATAAAGAAGAAGTATCCACAATTGTTCAACGATCAGGCATCTACTCCTTAAGGTATCATTCCTAAGACATCTTCCCTTTCAATTTCGAGACGAAATTCCCTTCAACGAGGGGATAATGTCACCACTCTCGCGAAACCATGAAACCTTACATTCCTTTATTTTGGATCTGTATCAGAAATTCAGAACCCTATCCTGAGCGAGCTCCTGAACACTCTGAACACCCTTTCTATTACCGCTATTAAATTTGGCGTTCGGTGCTAATCTGATGTTCTAATTTTCGGGACGAAAATTCCCTCAACAAGGGGATGATGTGACATCCCGTATTTCCAGGTTAACGCCGTCAATACAACTTCTGTTATTTCAACGTTCTCAACGTAATTTATTTAAATAAATTATTTAACTTTGACTTATTTAGATAAATTACTTAACTTTGTTATGTGGTTAAAATTAATTAGTAGTGATTTCTTAATTAACTAACTTTGATATATAGTTAAACTAAATAAAGTGTTTATTAGGTAAATGGATTCAAAATCGAGGGACTAAACTGCTATTTCAAAAAAAAAAAAAGTTACAAATATTATAACTACCCAAACCCCCCACCTCGTCCCCTTCATTCCACAACCCTAACACCCGAAGCACCCAAGCACCTCTGCCGTCAACTCAACTTTGGCACCAGCCTCCCTTAAGGCACATCCGCGACAAAAACTCTCGGTTGGTGGTCAACCCTTCGTAGTGATCCTCCCCTTGCGGCAGACAGTTCGACACCTTCTTCGCGGTGAATCATGTGCGGCGAGCAACCACCGACAGCCCTTCAATTCACACAACCGCTCCTCCTCCGGGAACCACAAGAGTCGATCATAACAGCCCTCCGGTAAGCCTCTTTGCTCGTCTCACGTTTTCGGGTTCGATTGTGTCTCGGTTCGCGATACGGGGTGCACGGTTTGGCGTTTCGTGTCCCGGTGTGTTGTAATCACTGTGGCATACCATCGCTTAAATGGTTATGTATTCTGCATATGTATAAACATGTATATTTTCTGCGTATGTACGTATGTATATGTTCTGCGTACGTATGTATGCATATGCTAAGCTTCTGCGATGTGTATTTGTTGTGCGCGTATGCGTTTGTTGTGGGTGTTATGATCCTTAATGTGGTTTGTATGTATGTGTGAATCGTGGTGTGTGTGAACTGTGATGTGTGTTCGTGTGCGTGAACCGTGGGAGTGTGTGTTTGTAGTTGTTCCCGTGAGAGTGTGAGGTTAGTGTGGGTATATATATATGCTATGCATGGGTTATGTGTGGTGGTGCTGCTGCATATATATATATGCATGTATATAATTGATTAAAAATAATAAAAGGTGGGCTGCCAAATGAATGCAAAATTGTGTGTGTATGTAATATGCATGCGTGAATTGTATATGTATATATATTATTGTGTAATGCATGCATGTGTAAGTATGTTGGTGTATGTGCATAGTGTTTGTGCATGTATTAATTGGGCTGGGAGAAGGTGGATGACACATGTGGGCGTTTGAGGTTGAGATTGCTTGTGTACGTATGCATGTGTGGATATATATATTAGGATGTAGATATATTATAATGCATGAGATTCATATGTACATGATTGAATGGATATATCTATAACATGATAATTATTTATGAAGGATGCCTATACATATACATATACTTATATTTATAAAGGTGAGTATGTATTACAATACATATATGTGTGGGTTCGAGTAACGTTTGGGTTGATGTTCATGTGTATGTGCGCATAATATATATAGAGTGTCATGTAGTGACTTATATATATATATATATATATATATATATATATATATATATATATATATATATATATGTATGTATGTATGTATATATGTATGTATATATATATGGGTCGTATAATTAAATTATATAAAGTGTACCCTTTTCATGTGATAATTAGGTCTTATAGACTGAATATGACTTAGAGTTTGTAAAGGTATGTGAACGTGGGCATCGTGGTCTGTATCGATAACCGACACCGAACCGAGACGCGAACGCGAAACCGAACAGTTGTTATATTTTAGATTAATAATTAATATTAATTTTACGTACACGGAATGAAACACAGGTTAACCGAAACCTTAACCGTTGCTCGAACATTATATCTCTGCTGTGCATTCAAGGTGAGTTTCACGGCCCCTTTTTACTTTCTTTCCTTTTTGGGGGAGAAAACATGCAAACATATTTTATGAATGGTTGCCAGTATTATTGATATCGCTTGTTACGTTAGTGCAAACACACAACATGTCCTGACACACTCGAACCGTTAGTAATGGGATTAGCGAGGAAATTTTGAGTAGTACTACTGGGTCTGACAAACCCCGCCCGGGCTAGTCGCGCTAGCTTGATTGGAGGTCAAACGGGTGCTTGATTGGCCTAACATTTGTCATTGTCTGTTGAGACGTGACGGGGATACAACAAACACATATAGGACGCAAACAGTCAGCTTCGGTTCGAAACACTAAGTAACAAGAACATAGGCTAGCTACCTAACGATATGCTCTATATACTAAACCATTGAAACGCAAAACATGGAAACGCTTACGAACACATTTCTTGTTGATTAAACCTGTGAACTCACCAACTTTATGTTGACACACTTTAGCATGTTTTCTCAGGTCACAGGAACGCTTAAGCTCATGATGCACGATTAAGGACGCACTCAGGACATTCATTCATCAGTTTCATTTAGTTGCATTGAATATTTGTTTTGGCATAACATTTTCAGACTTTCAGTATAGTGTACATTTCAGTTTTACGCTTCCGCACTGTTATTCATTTCTTTTATGTACTCTAATTTAAATCAAACGTTTATTTTTAAACTCATATAGTGTCGTTTGATATAACCGTGTCTGAGATCCTGGTATGTCACACGCCTAACGGTAAAACCCCGTTTGTGGAAATTGAGGGTGTGACATAAAACCTATACAGGTATGTTTCTTATTAATGACACCTATGCATACGTATTATTTGATTCGGGCGCCGATAGAAGTTTCGTTTCCTTATAGTTCGAGCCGACACTTTCTAAACCTCGCTCAAATCTAAAGAGACCTCTCACCGTCGAAGTTGCTGATGGAGAACCCATCACCGTCGACGTGGTTATCCGCGATTGTCTATTGTGTCTTGATGACCATAAGTTTCTTATCGACCTTATTCCTATGAAACTCGGGAGTTTCGACGTCATTATTGGCATGGATTGGTTATCTAAGAACCATGCCGAGATCATTTGTTTCGAGAAGTGCATTCGCATGCCCTTACCCTCCGGGGACACGATGAAGGTGTTCGGTGAACGGTCCTCCAAAGGACTCAAGCTTATGTCATGTACTAAGGCTCAGAAATGCCTAAGTAAGAGTTACCCGGCATTCTTGGCATATGTAGTCAACACCAAAACCAAGGAGAAGGAACTCAAAGATGTTCCAGTTGTACGAGAATTCCCTGGAGTTTTTCCCGATGATCTTAGCGGGTTACCTCCCGAACGCGAAGTAGAATTTAAAATCGACTTGATTCCGGGAGCAAGCCCCGCGGCTAAATCACCTTACCGACTCGCACCATCGGAAATGCAAGAACTCTCTAGCCAACTCCAGGAATTATCCGAGAAGGGGTTTATCCGCCCTAGTTCTTCTCCTTGGGGTGCACCTGTCCTATTTGTGAAGAAGAAAGATGGGTCTTTCCGCATGTGTATCGATTACCGGGAGCTCAACAAGTTGACTATCAAGAACCGGTATCCTCTTCCTCGTATCGACGATCTTTTCGACCAACTTCAAGGAGCTGCAATCTTTTCAAAAATCGACTTGCGTTCGGGTTATCATCAGCTGCGAGTCCACGACGATGATATCCCAAAGACTGCATTCCGCACCCGGTATGGGCATTACGAGTTCATGGTTATGCCTTTCGGCTTAACCAATGCTCCAGCGGTCTTCATGGATCTTATGAATCGGGTGTGCAAACCATACCTAGACAAGTTCGTCATCGTTTTCATTGACGACATTCTTATTTATTCCAAGTCTCGCTCCGATCATGAACTTCATCTCCGTCAAATCCTCGAACTGTTAAAGAAGGAACAACTGTACGCGAAATTCTCGAAATGTGAGTTTTGGCTTGAAGAAGTACAGTTCTTAGGGCACGTTGTGAATAGTCAAGGAATTCACGTCGACCCTGCGAAGGTCGAAGCCGTAAAGAGTTGGAGTGCTCCCACAACTCCGACGGAAGTTCGATCGTTTCTTGGTCTAGCCGGGTATTACCGGCGATTTATTGCCAACTTCTCAAAAATCGCAAAGCCACTCACGTCCTTGACTCAGAAGAACAAGCCTTTCGAGTGGAAAGCCGAGCAAGAAGAGGCGTTTGAGACATTGAAGCACAAGTTGTGCAATGCCCCTATTCTGACGCTACCGGATGGAAATGACGACTTCACGGTATACTGCGACGCGTCGAAACAAGGCCTTGGCTGTGTTCTCATGCAACGGGGAAAGGTCATCGCATATGCCTCGAGACAATTGAAGGTTCACGAGGTAAATTATACGACGCACGATCTCGAGCTCGGAGCGGTGGTCTTTGCTTTGAAAATCTGGAGACACTATCTATACGGCACGCAATGTATAGTCTACACGGACCACAAGAGCCTCCAACACGTTTTCAATCAGAAGGACCTCAATATGAGGCAACGTCGTTGGGTGGAACTAATTAGCGACTACGATTGTGATATCCGCTACCATCCTGGCAAGGCAAATGTCGTAGCCGACGCATTGAGTCGAAAGACGCATCAAAAGATGGTTTCCGCTCAAGAGATTCGCGACCGACGCCAATGGTTCGATACATTGGGAGAATTTGAGACTGAAGTCCGACTCGATGTCAACAACGCTACGGTGTTATTGCAGAACTTAAGGATTGATTGTGACATCGAGGCGAGTATTCGAGAAGCACAGCAAGCGGTGCAAACCGAAGGGAGTATGAAGGAAGAGCTCGAGCCAAATCTCTTAGCCCAATTAGAAACAAGAACCAATGGGCTAATGTATTTCGCAAACCGAATCTGGATCCCCAAACGCAATAACCTTCGGGCTTCTATCATGAACGAAGCACATCGGACTCGTTATTCTATTCACCCGGGCTCCGATAAGATGTACATGGACTTACGGAGTCAATATTGGTGGCCCGGAATGAAACGAGACATAGCAACCTATGTTGCTAAGTGCCTTACATGCACGAAGGTTAAAGCGGAGCATCAACATCCAAGTGGATTACTCGAACAACCCGAAATTCCCATGTGGAAGTGGGAACATATATCCATGGATTTCATAACCAAGTTACCTCGGACATCTCGCGGGCATGATAGCATATGGGTAATCGTCGACCGATTGACTAAGTCGGCACATTTCATACCCATACGTGACACATATAAGACATCAAGGTTAGCCCGGATTTACATCGACGAGATCGTAAGCCGTCATGGTGTGCCTCTTCACATTATATCCGACCGAGACGCTCGATTCACTTCTCACTTTTGGTCTACTATGCAAGAACTTCTGGGTACACAATTGGATTTAAGCACGGCTTACCATCCCCAAACCGATGGCCAAACCGAGCGGACGATCCAAACCCTGGAAGACCTGTTACGTCTCTGTGTCCTTGATTTTGGGGGCGACTGGGATACGCACCTACCGCTCGTAGAATTCTCCTACAACAACAGTTACCACTCAAGCATCCAAATGGCACCGTTCGAAGCACTTTACGGTCGTAAGTGTCGTTCACCAATCTGCTGGACCGACGTTGGCGAGAATCTTATTACCGGTCCCGAGCTCATACAAGAGACGACCGATAAAGTCGCTATCATCCGCAAGAACCTGGAAGTGGCAAGGAGTCGACAGAAAAGTTACGCTGATAAACGTCGCAAGCCACTGGAATTCCAAGTTGGGGAGATGGTCCTTCTCAAGGTCTCACCGTGGAAGGGTGTGGTTCGCTTTGGAAGGAAAGGCAAGTTAGCTCCTAGGTTTGTAGGGCCTTTCAAGGTTTTGAAAAGGATCGGGAAAGTGGCCTACAAACTAGAACTACCCTCCGACCTTAGTGGAATTCACCCTGTCTTCCACGTCTCGAATCTGAGGAAGTGTCTGGCCGACGATAATTTGCATGTGCCATTGGAAGACATTCAGATCGACGAGTCACTACACTTCGTTGAAAAACCCGTCGAAATCATGGATCGCATTATGAAGAAGACTAGGACCTCTACGACCCCAATCGTAAAGGTTCGATGGGAGAATAAACGAGGAGCGGAATTCACTTGGGAGCGTGAAGAACATATGAAGAAGACTTACCCTTACTTATTCTTGTAACCCTTTTTGATTCTTAATTTCGGGACGAAATTCTTTTAAGTTGGGGAGACTGTAACATCCTGTATTTTTGTTCGTTTTATTTATGACATTTTATAGCATCATTAGTAAATTTTTAAATATATATAAAAAAAAATGATAATAATAATAATAATAACAATAATAATAATAATATAATAGATAATAATAATAATAATAATAAAAAAATAATAATAATAATAATAATAATAATAATTGTAGTAATAATGATAATAATAATAATAATAATAATAATAATAATAATAATAATAATAATAATAATACTTAGAATTAAAGTACAGGGGGCTGTTATGCCATTTTGGAAACTTTGAATAAAAGTTTAAAACACAAAATAATAACATTTAAAAGTACAGGGGCCATTTATGTAAGTTTCCCAAACCATCCCCCTTTACCGCGTGTTTCCGGCCACTGTCACCGGCGACACTCCGGCGAGCTCCGGCAAGGTTCAAACACCCCTTTTAACATCCGATTCAACCCAATTAAACCGCTCCTCACCTTCGACTATGGGTTTCGAACCCGAACCCAACTCCAAAATCGAAATTTCGCGCTCGTACCCCTTCCAAATCAAAACCGAATCAAAATTCAAAAAAAAATTCAAATCAAATCATGTTTAAAATCACAAATTTAATCAAATCAATCATTCCCTAAGTTAATACACGGTTTAACAAATTAATCAACCCACCAATCATGCATTATAACAGCGCGAATCTAATAATTTAGGTAAATTCGAACGCGGTTTCAAATCGAATTGGTTAAGCCCGAAACCTTGTAATCGAAGCTATAAGTTAAGGGATTCTGAATCATTTTGAAGTCCCCTAACTCACTAAACTCTCAATTTCAACAGGAAACCTCTCGAATCAAAAGCCCCAATTCACGAACACCCGAAGTTAAAGTCGATCTTAAGACCAATCGGAACTTCATCAAAACAGGTAATTAGAACCTGTTGTTGACTCGATTTGGTCCATGGATCAAAAGCCCCATGATGATTTGGGTGTTAACATCGAATCGGAGGTCAATTTCAAATCTGTTGAACCTAGGGTTCATCCTAATTTGGGGGTAAACCGGGGGCTAAGGTTAAAACAATAACCAAACCAATGTGAACCAAGGCCACGGCCCTGGTTCACTGGTTCCCGCGTCCCATGCACACAGGGAGGCCCCGGGTTCGACCCCGGGCAGCCCCTCCCTGTTTTCTTTTTTTTTTGATTTTTCTTCTTTTCTTTATTTCTTGTTATTTATTAAACCTTTTTAAATTCTGAAAATTTCTAAAATTTATTTTGTAAAATGCAGATTATTTTTCTGTTGTTTAATTTATTTTATGACTAAATTAATTTTGTTTTTATAAAATACTTTAGTATTTATAAATACATTATTTTAGTCTTAAAAATACGAAAGAAATGAGTAAACATAATACTTGTAAATATATATATATATTTTTAAATAATTAAATTGTTTAGTTATTTATACCTATATATATATATTTATATATTGTTCTTTTAGTAATTAAATCACTTATTATGATTATAGAATGTTATAATTGTTTAGTATATATATTTATATACATATAATTAAACAATTTAATTGTTTAGTTACTTATATATATATATATATATATATTTATACATAGTTCTTTTAATAGCTAAATCATTTATATTGATTATGATTATACAATATTATAATTGTTTAGTATATATAAATATTTATATATATACATTCAAACAATTTAATTGTTTAGTTACTTATATATATATATATATATATTTATACATAGTTCTTTTAATAGTTAAATCATTTATATTGATTATTTTACACAACATTATAATTGTTTAGTATATATATTTATATGTATATTCAAACAATTAAATTGTTTGATTACTTATACTTATAAATATATATATATATTTGTATATAGTCCCTTATAATAGCTAAATCACTCATTATAATTATTATATACAATCCTTAAAAATCGGTTTAACGTACAATTTAATCAAGTTTTATTTATTATTTCTTTTACGCGCTAACAATTGATTATACCAAGTATAATCCATTTGTTCCATTTAACCGATCACGTTATTAACATGTAATAAATACGAATAATTATTAAATCATATTAGACCTACAATTAATCATCAAACAAATTATAACGCGCTACTTTATTTCGTTTAGGTGCGTTGTGACGTTTGTGTTGGAAATCTTATTCGTGGTTATTCTTATTTCACCTACAAGTCTCCTTTATTAATCAAGTGAGTTCTTATGCCCCGCCTTATGATTATTTCACATCTTTCGGGGTGAAACATGTTGCCTATACAAACTTACACATACACGCTTTGATACTTATTACACACGTGCAATTCTTTACATAGTCGTGGTTGTTTGGATATGTTAAGTAATATATGATATGTGACATACGTGTGCAATCATTAACTATTGCTAGCCTAGCGAAGTCTTAGATCTTTGGGCCTGACAAGCCTATTTGGTGCTAAAGTCGATGTATTGCCGACTCCTAGGAGCCGTATGCTTGTGCACTAGGGAACCAAATACACTTAGCTAATCATGCTTATTCATATTATTCAGTCGAGGCTTGATTGTAACTATGCATGTTCTATATACTTGCTATCTTGTGACCATTGACTAGAATTGCCACATTTTGTATACTTATTGTATTTAAAACCATGAGAATTCACCAACTAGTTAGTTGACTTTATTTTCAACATGTTTCAGGTAATGTGCAAGCTTAGCAATGATTGAAGGAATGCATAAACCTAGATCATGGACCTAGGCTTAATAAAGACGATTGAATTCTTGTTTTTGTTTAATTTATTTTGAGACATTGATGTATGTGGTGATTGAAAACAATTAATTAATGGCATTTCATACTTTAACATAGCGTTATGTGGCTGTAAACAATCTTAACCCTCGCACCTCGACGTTTCCGCCGTCAAGGTTGGGGTGTGACACCCACAACCATCTCCGCCAGCGTCATCTCCCTTTTATCCCTCTTCACATCCACCGCCCTCATTCCGGTGATCAACTCCAGCAAAACGACGCCGTAGCTGTAGATATCACTCTTCTCCGTCAGCCGAAACGACCGATAATAATCCGGATCCAAATACCCGGGTGTGCCCTGAGGACCCGTCCACACACAACCCGGATCCAACAGCCGTGATAACCTGAAATCCCCGACCCGAACCCGCATATCTTTGTCCAAATACCCGGGTGTGCCCTGAGGACCCGTACACCACCGCCGGATCTTCCAACGGTGAGTTCTTTCGTCTTCTTGAAATGTATGTTCTCAAGAGGATCAACAGTAGAAAGCAAAGAAGCATCGCATAGATCACCACCTGAAAATCACGAACCGGATCTTTAATCAGGGCGTCGATTGAGGGTGTACGAATGTGAATAGGTTTAGGGTTTGAATCTGGAAGATGGAGATTTGAATTTGGGATTCAAAATTGGTTGGGTTGTGGTTAGGGTTTCTAATTTTTTTATGGTTCCGATGTATGTGGTGATGGTGTGATGTTGGTTGTGCTGGTGCAGTGGTGTTATGGTGGTGGTGGAGACGAGGGTGGTGTTGTGGTGGTGGTGATGGTGTGGTAGCAGTGGTGTTATGGTGGTGGTGTGGGTGGTGTTGTGGTGGCAGTGGTGATAGTGGTGGTGTTGGGGTGGCGGTGGCGGCGGCGGCGGCGACGGTGGTGGTGTGGTGGCAGTGGTGGTGGTCGTGGTGGTGGTGTTATGGTGGAGGTGGTGGTGGTGGTATATATATATATGTGTATATATATGTGTGTGTGATGGTGGTGGTCTGATAATGCTGGGGTGGGGTTGGGGTGTGATGGTATGGTGATTAATTTAAGAGTAACAATTTTAATCCAAGGGCATTATCGTCTTTATTAAAATATTTAACGGTGACATTGGATGGAGTTAACGATTTGGACTTGATTGTGACAAATCTCAAACCATGGTGGTTAAACCGGGCGTTTTTAAACTATTGGATGAAAATGGTTATAACAACCAAACCACAGGGACGAAAGCGTAATTTACTCTCAAGATTATATATATATATATTATTTAATATTAAAATTTAATATATGAAAATGAAAAACCGACATTAAAGAGGTCAAACGATTAACCCGGCCTCCATCGTCTCTTTCGATCCGACGTCGTAACTTCCGAACTAAAGAAACGTTACGTGGAATGGCTTGTACGCACGATTGCCAATCGCCATGAATCATGATCATCCCTAAACCACCGACAATCACACTTCAATCCATTTTCAATCACTCGATTAATTGTGAGTCTGTGATTCCAACATCATCATCATTCAATTGATGGAAGAAGAATTCCCAGGTGCAATCGGCACCAGTGCCAGTTTAGCACTGCGATTGGGGCAAGCCGTCTTCTCCGTCGCTTCACTTCTCTTCATGTGCGTCGGTGTTGAATTCTACGCGTATACATCTTTTTGGTACTAATCTTTCTTCCCCTGATTCGATTAAGCCTCTTTAGTACCTTCAATTGTTGATGGAGTTGTTAGTGCTGTGAGTTTTCGAAGGTGATTGGTGTTAGGACTTAGGAGGAGTGATTATAGGTGATCGTGTTGTTTTGGGGGTTGGGATTACTCGAAAGGCGTATTAGTTGCTGTAATTGGGTCAGGATGACAAAATTTCAAATTGGGAATTTTTTTTGCTGGTCAACACAGATTTTTAGTTGTTTCATGTTGGGAAACACCCAGCTATCTGTCACCTGCTTCCTGATTACTGAACCAAAACTTACGAAATTGAATATTTCTGCTTTCTTGGGAACCGTGAGAATTTACTGGACCCGTCAATAATCTACTAAGAAAGTGTTCTTATAGATTAAAAGACAGAAAACAAAATTGGATTTATATAATCATATATGAGATCTAGTAAATGGACTCGAGCACTTACCCTTTATGCTACACTCTTGAAGGTTTATAATGGTTTATATTGATGCCTTTCAGGAATTGTAATATATGAAGCTACATATTTTATCACCCTGCGTTGTTAGTAGTATGATTGTTCATTCCTTTATTATGCTGACTTTAGGATTCTTGATGTTAGTTTAGGAAAATGGGTTTTCTTGAACGAGTTAAGGTGTTTATGAATGATAGGGCAGCTTCCAAGTATCAAAGCATATATGATAACTGAATTCCTGCATTTGTTTCAGTTTCTTGGTGACTATTAAAGGTTTAACAATTCCATGGAGTTTGACTCTAGCAATGGTTGATGCATTCTCTGTGTTTGTAAAGCGCCCATCTCGTCAAGTACAGATAGTGTTTATCATCGTCATAGGAGACTGGGTACGTTTTTTTCGGTCCTGATTTGCTAGTTAAATAAATAAAAACAGTTCCTTTGGCTGTCTGATGGTAACTAGTTTGAAAAATATTACAGGTTCTTTCATTCCTATCACTAGCGGCAGCATGCTCGACAGCCAGCGTGGCCGATTTCATGATCACAGAAGCTGAAGCCTTCTTTTGTGGCCAAAAATTGTGCAGCAGATATCAACTGTCGGCTGCAATGGCCTTCTTGTCTTGGTGCTTGTCTATAGGCTCGGCTCTTTTTAATCTTTGGCTTCTCCCTACTTTATACTAATTCGTAGATAGAAGTAATTCCCATGTATAGTTGCATATGGTAAATAACTAAATATGCAAGAAAAACAAAACAAAACGACTTTTATAGCTTAGCTTTCAACATTTATAGTACATTTTGCTCCCTAGTTCAGGAACTGAACAAGGGTAAATCTGTTTTTTGTGTTCATCAAGTGAATTGATATTCTGTTCATTGAAGTTTCAATTTCATTGCTATTTTACATTCATCAAATGAATCACATACTCTTTTGCTCTCAACTTGAATTCCTCTATATGTTGACCCTTGACCCTTCGACTGGTAAATTATCTATTAGTTGAATATATTATTGTAGCCACCCCTTAAACTGTCAACATTAGAGTAGTTGAAGTTAACTTGAAAAAAATATATTGTAACAACCACAGGCTTGTGTATACACTACAACTTCATTATTGACATTATTTTAATATTCAAGCATGCATACATCACACATGTGCATATATGCACACAAGTTGTTCATCCAGATCATGTACATGCTTCTTCATAAACAAATCCATCAGAGTATGCAATAGATCATCCATAGGAATCTTGCAGACAAATATATGGTTAAAGAAATTGCACATGGACGGTGATGACTGATGATAATAGGGTGGTTTTTAGATCCTGTGACTCCTGCAAGTACAGATTTTGTGTTGTTTTGCCTGTGGTTCTGGGTGCTACTGAACATGCAACTTTTTTTTTATAAATTTTTGGTAAGACTTTGCCCCCTCTTTGAATTCTTCGGTCTACTCGTTTACTTTTGTATATTATCTTGACAAGAAGGAAGTAGGAACAAGGTTGTTCATGTTTGGCTCCATAGATTGTTATTTGGGTTAGCGAATTTTATAGCGTAAGTGCCATGTATTGACCGTCAAAAGGGCGTATTCAACAGTCACAAAACCGCTTCGATATATAGAAGTTACCATCAAACATGCATAAACCATATAACCACTAGACAAATCTTTCTCAACAGTGGATAGGTCCTAAGGTTATTATTATTGAGTATTGACAAACTAAAGCTCAAGAAAAATAAAATACCAAGCAAATCAAAATGTTCACAAGCAAATCAAAATGTTCACAAATTTAAGATTGTAAGTTTAGTAATGAAAGTCAAATTTTTTTACAAAAATTCGTAATATACCATAAACGAGTCAAAAGAAAATGATTTTCTTTTCGAATAAGGAACGGTTTAAAAAGAACTTGTTAAACACAAGATCTCATCCAAACTTTAACGTCTGGTTCGTTCGACTTAGCAGTTGACATTTGACAATATAGTTGAAGACACTTAGTTTAAATCCTTCTATGTTTATGTAAAATTATGCTATACACTTATGTAAACGATCCGTATTTCCTGATTAACTTCTTTTAAATTTAATAAATAACGAGCAAAAGCATTTGTGTGGGAAGATTCTTTGAAAGTAAGATATTTTATAATTTGTTGAAAGAAAGTACAACTTGTGCTCGTGTTTAGTCATGATTAGGCAAATCACATTTTATGCCATAAAATCCACCACATAATCATAATTTAGATTCTTGCTTCATCGATCTTTATCCACAATTTTTTTTATCTATGAGTTTGTATATTATTGGTGTATATTATATTAAATTAATTTAAATTTTAGTTATAATATTAAGCGTATCACTTATATTCTTATTCATTCATCATTTTGTGTATCAAGTCTGATTTTCTAGCTGCAATTTCCATTCTTAAATATTTTTTAATTGAATACTTTCAGAAAAGGTGTTGCGGTTGTTTAGTAAGCAATGCCACTTGGACCTGCCTTCTGCCACGTGGCAGTTGATGCCATGGTAACGTTGTTCACTGTCCTCCCACCTAACGCCACGTACACCATGGAAAATCTGCAAGTTTCATATGCGAATTAAAATATGTGTATTATTGACATGTTAATATGTTAATTAATACATGAACAACTATGATAAAGGCCACCGGCCTAAAGTTAAAGGTGAGCTATAACATAATTTATAAGATGCGAGCATATGATTACATAAGTTTAACTGAATCTTTAAATATAGATCGAAAAAACTTCATTGTATACAACAACTCAACTTGCACAAAAGGCTCGGCGTGAAGGAAATCATGTCATGTATGTTTTACTTAGCCATAGAGTCATAAAGGCGTCTAGCCAAAGTCAGGTTGCGCTCGAGCTCAAAGTAAAAGTGTTAGGTTGGTTGGATATGTTTATTTTAACAAGTTAAAATATTGAGATGTAGTGAGCTCACTTATTTTTTAAATTTTATGTTCTTTTACACTTGTCGATATATAAAAAAACAATAATAATATTTTAGCATACACATAATAGAGAATCCATGAGTTAAGGAATTTATAATCCAAGTTTGATCCATAATGAAGTTATAATATTGGTACACATATTGGTATATAGAAAAATAATAATTTTGTATTCATTAAATATGTCACAAATTTTTTACATTACATTTATATTTTATGAGAAAACTAAAAAAACCCACAGAAACCACTAACATAATATATATTTTTTATTCATTTAAATATTAAAAGAGTTATTTATGTATTTTGTACATATGTTGAATATAAATACGAGAATGAAGAAAGTTACGTATACGTAATACTATATCGAATGAAAACTGTTACGCATACGTAACCTATGTGTGACATATATGTAAAACTATGTTACAGATTTCATTTGATCACTACCCTCTGTATACACACACAGATGTATATAGAGGGTGGTGATAAAAATCTATAGATTATCTGATCAGTTTAATTGATTTCTTTGATTTTCAAATAACTATGTGGTTTTTTGAGGTTTCATACTCATACTCTCTCTCTTTATATATATACATATATATATACACATATATATATATACATATATATGTGTGTGTGTGTGTTTTTTTTATGATTTGAGTTATAAAATACGTTATTATTCACATATACTAAAAGTTAAGCTTTAATTTAACTAAGTAATAAATTGTTGCTCTATAAAGAGGATTAAGCTATTAAAAACTCAAGGATTAAGCATTAGATGTCGATTGTCGAGTTCTGTCAAGTGCTGAACCACTATCCATCAGTACTGAAAGTGATAAAGTGCTAATTAACGAGTTATCAGCACTCAATGGATGAGCTTCTGATCAACTACAACATTAGACAAGACTGTCTACACCAAAGTGCATTGACGACTGCCTTGTTCTGCCTTTTGAAGACTGCATAATACTGAAGCTACTAACTTATGATGTGTTGATCGTTTGTCTGTGTTGTACATATTTTTTTGTAAACTAGGAATAGATGTAAAGTGATTTATTCTTTGTGTTTATCTTTCAAAGTATAAATAGCTTTCATTTGTATAGTTTTGAGGTTAGCTAGCTAATCCACTTGTTTATCTGCTAATTGTAACAAACTCGTACTTGGAAAAGATTAATCAAGTGCATACTTTGAAAGAACTTCTTGTGTCCTTATTATTACTCAAAGTATATGTGTTTGTTAAATAAGGCAGTTGACTTAGATTTCGCATTTTTCATCTGGCGATCAAACAGAAAAGGCCTGTAAGTCCTTAACCCGATCCAACATAAGTGAACCAACAAGCCAAGCAATTAGCATACCAATGAATGAGCTGACATTGGCTGGGGCTTGTTTACAAATGATCTTGTTTACAAATGATCTGATTTTGAGCGAGACATGACCTTTTTAGATAACCCATTTAGCTAGCTTTGAATGGTTCCAATATAACCTTAGATCTAGACACTTTAAACACTTACCTTATGGCAGGTTTCTAACACCAAGGCTCAAAAGTTGATAAATCTTACAATAAACTTCTACGTGTGTTCAGATATGATAAATGTTAAACAAAAATGTAACTAACGGTGGTAACCACTTAAAGGTGAAAACACTTCTTTTATATTAGAAGAATGCATTAACCCTTTTTACAAAGCTTATAAAATACGTACTATACTATAAATTTCTAGTTTTTAAAATATAACAGATTATAAACACAAATTCTACACAATATAAGAAAACATTGTATAGCAAGATAATTTTACAACAATAATTTAGATAAGTCAATAATATAATCAGATATATTATTTAAAGTTTTTATTAATGCAAAGAATTGAATAAGTTCGGGTATGGGCATATGAATTTAGAGGTCAAACTTTGACAACGTGGCCAATAGAGAATCGGTTTAAAGGTGTAAACATAATATAAGTGGGGCACATGTGCATAATAATATTTTTTAATGAAATGACAAGATAGGAAACAGGATATGAAATCACCATAGAGGACTTGTCTTTTGCACTTATTGAACCCAACAAATTGGAGGAGTTGTTTGTTTCATGAGGGTAAAAGTAAGATATTATGATAAAGTAATATCTTTTTAGATAAATTTAGTTTATGACGGTGCAGAGAATATACTTCTTAAACTCATTGATTAGTGAGACAGAAAAAATAACAATTTAGCTAACGACAAGCCACGATCAAGAGTGAAATTACATGAAACTATATAATTAATGACGGAAACTCGATATTCAAACTTAAAACAAATTATAACATAAACAACACTGTGTAAAATGGGAGATAATAAGCACATCGCTTGGGACTCGACCATGATAGATGGAGCTTGATATTGAGGCCAAAAGCAAAGTCGGGAAATGAAATAAACAAGGGTTTTATAATCTCTATTTCTTGTATAAACTAGCAAGTCACGAGTTTTTATAGACCATAACGATTAAGGGAAGTAGTAGTGCTATTAGAGAGACTTGCTACATATTGAGTCAATACTGCAAATGATTTGTCTTCAATATTTTAGCGATCATTAAACTCTTGTAGTTAGAATGTTGCAAGGCTAAACATTCAAGCCCGTTCAAGAATTATTACATGGGATGGAAGACAAGTGTATTCAAAGCTAGATGAAACATGAAATACATGAATACAATCCTTAATAGCTTTTTCTTTGACAAAATAAATAGAAACTGTAATATGCTTTATTTGTTGATACTGAATCAAATTTGTTGAAAGATGCATCTTTAAGTTTAACCTTGTCATATCATATGCCAATGTCACCTAATAAAGGACAAATAAGTTCAAATTTCAAAATTTTAAACACATCGCTTTGCCGTTATATAGGAAAAGACAAATTAAATAAGTTTAAGTTCTAAGTTCCTAACCAAATGACAATGAAAATATGACTATAAACCAAAGTCAGAATTTTTATACGAGTTAGCATCTTTCCGAATGAAACCATAACTATTAAATAAACAAATACATATCCAAACATGATAATTTACCATGTTATCTTTTAGCCTCGTTATCTATGCAAATATTTATAAAATCATGCGAATACATCTAAAGGTTATATGATGGAAAACAATAATGGTGGTGGTCCATATTTTTAAAGTTTGACAAATTGATACTTAAATTGTAATAAAATGATACAATTATGAGTCCCAACAAAATAAAGTTACACCAAATAATGATCGATTTTGAATAAACATATAAAACACAAGGCATAAAAAGTTTTCAATCTATGTGTACTTTATAATTGGAGGAGAGGAAAGTGCACTTTTGCCTCGAGCCCTTAGTTTTAAGTGTCGTTTTGTATTATTATACTCCCATTGCATATCTTGGTCCAAAAGAGTTGTAAATAGCTTATTGTATTAGAAATCATGATCGAAAATAAAGGTGTTATCTTTTAAGGATGCCACTGAGAGTCAATATTATTTTATTTAATTAAAGAACATTTATGATGAACAAATCACGTTTAAAAACATGTTCAGTAAAATATTTATTGGTTTTTTATCATACCATAAAAATACTGGATCTTAGCTCCTTAGCTAGGGTGTGCAATGGCTTAAACCCGAACCGGAAGCCAGGACCAAAATAGCTTCATACTTGGGACCAAGGACCAGATGTATATATGTAGAAAAGGCAAGGAATGGTCCGGTATTGGGTTTTTGGGTCGAGCCAAGGCTTAGCTGGACCAGTCTAGACAAACACGGACCGAAGACCGAAGGAGCTTCAATCTTTAGGCCGTGGACTGGGACCATGCACATATAGAATGGGTTAATTAGGTCAGTCTGGTCTCAGGTTTTAGGATCCGTCCGAATTATGCTCTCTCGTAGTTATATACCACGAAATAATCTCTTCAAACACAGCCCGTGTATATTGTTACCAAGACGAGTTAGTTTTAAGCAATGTTCGATCTGTAGCTCGAATCAAACCGGCCGTTCCAACCAGTTCAACAACCAAACATTTAATTAAGTGATCCACTTTTAATAACATTGGTTATTTGGTTATAAGTTATGATCAGATACGTTACCAGCGTCCTCTATAAACAACGTGATCCGCATGCGTGATCTTTTTACCTCACTGTAACAACTAACAACAACACCACACTCAGTTACTCCCGAAAACGACAAATCAGTACCCTCTTCGTAATTTGTTGGAAAATAATGGGTGATCGTTTAAGAACACATGATCTCCGCTGTCATCCACATCTTACAGCTCGCACGGGCCCACCTTTGCGCCCTCTGTAATTAACTCCGTCCAACTTCACACCAAAAATACACTTTTGCCCTCCCCAGTCCCCACCCATATATATACACACACACACATGACATATCTCCACCATCCCACAGTCTTCAATCTTCATCAATCACCATGGGCATTTGTAGTTCATGCGAGTCAACGTCGGTGGCTACAGCGAAACTAATATCACACGACGGAAGACTACAAGAATTCTCGTACCCAGTTAAAGTGTCATATGTCTTACAAAAGAACCCATCAACCTTCATCTGCAACTCCGACGAGATGGAGTTCGACGACGTCGTTTCCGCCATTAGCGCCGACGACGAGCTTCAGCTCGGTCAGCTCTACTTCGCGCTTCCCTTGAGCCGGCTCAGGCAGCCGCTTCAGCCGGAGGAAATGGCGGCATTGGCCGTCAAAGCCAGCTCCGCATTGACCGGCTGCCGCCATAAAAACCTTAACTTTACGACCTCCGGTGACAGGTGCTATAAGAGCTCCGGTCGGGTGGCGGATGCCGGAGCCTATGGGCGGAGAAGCGGTGGTTCCGCCGTCAACTCCGGCGGCGTCTGCGGCGGTGGTGGTGGAGGAGGCGGAACTTTATGGCAATGTTGAGTGCTATACCGGAGTAAGATACATAGTTTAGGGTGTAAAAAAGTGAAAGTGAGTGGCAATGTTGTAAATATTGTATCGAGTAAGGGTGATTCTTTTAGTGAGATCTATCATCTATGGATTGCTTTAATTACGGGCAGTTCACATTCGGGAGTTTTATTTTTTTTTCTCTTCCGCCATGTTACGTATAACGCATTTCGGGGTAAACTTCCGATTATACCCCTGAAGTGGGTTGTTTTGTAAATAATTTTCGTTTCAATTATCATGCATCTATAATTTGAAATCAGGAGTTAGGTTCATTGAATCTAACAAACACGTTGTTGAATTTGAAATCATGCATGATGGATGAATGTAGTTGCTTGCATCACAAGCATTGATAAGTGTTATTTGGTGCACAAGTTACGTTAATAAGAAGGAAAAGATGAACAACAATAAAGAAGATTGATATCTTTATAACAATTATATCCGAACCAAAAAAAGTTATAAGATTCTGTTTTATAACTTTTGGTTACTAATAATAAAAATAAGTTGCTAACAACATATCATTTGGTATCGATTTCTTGATTTGAAGGTTAGGTTATTTAAGACGTCAATTTTCTTGTTTTATTTGATTTGGTGGCATTATATTAAGTATAAAATGTGACATAACACAATCTTCATCAAATTTTCTTTAGGGCATAATACCACTGCGTAGACGTGTATCGATCACGGTTAGGGTGATGTTAGTTGCTATCTGTTTAGAAGTTTTTAAACTCGGTTTTGAAAACATCGAATTAATTTATGTAATAATAATTCGTTATGGTATCTGTCAAAGCGTAGGGAAGGATGTTGTTAGCTTATGATTACAATTTACAACAAATGCTGCATTTAACTTCAATTTCGTTACAGCTGTGAAGGATGCATGCCAAAAGGACAATGTGATTGCGAGTCTTCATATACATGTGTGTGTATGTATGTATGTATGTATGTATGTATGTATGTATGTATGTATGTATGTATGTATGTATGTATGTATGTATGTATGTATGTATGTATGTATGTATGTGTGTGTATGTATGTATGCACTATGGAGTGTTGTACTTACTGGTTTGTTGAGATTTTCGATGCGTACAATCCATACAGCTGGTTCCCATGTATATGGGAGATCGATGTGATGTACTGTACGTTGATGGAAACAACGATTTATTTGCTCTTATTGTTCTAAACTTTAATGTTAGAGTTAATTACACTATTGGTCCTTGTCATATTCTTATATTGTAATACTAGCTTTAGAAAACCTGTGTAATACACAGTTCGAATAAATAAAATATTAATATAATAAATTTTATGAAAACCAAGATATGATATGAATAAATTACGTATGACTAATTATTATAAGTAATAAAACAGTGATATCAACCTGTTTTAACTTTGTTTTTAATTTTTTTTAAAAAAATAACATTTTGTTTTAAAACAAACTTATAAAAATATCATTTTTTAAAATATTTTATTATCATAACTTCTAAATTAAATTATTTCTGGTTTTTAAATAATTTACTTTTTAAAAACACTAATTCTATAATATATCATATTTTTTAAAAAGTTTTATATTTTAGAAAAATATTATTTATAAACATTTTATTATTTACAAATAGCATTAATTAAAAATCTTTTTCTTAATTTATAAAAAGTATTAATCTAAAAAATGTTAAATAATATTATTAGTAATTAAGGTAATTATTTAATAGGAGAGAGAAGCGGAAAAATTTTGATGAGGAGAATTGTGGTGATGACACATGTCATACCAAGTTACTCTTTTATTATAATAGGTAGATTGTAATATTGGTCTCAGCTTTTTAGAAATTATAATGACTGGTCCCCAACTGTTTATTATAACTTAACAACATTGGTCCCTAACACTAACTCCTATTAAGTTTTTCAATTAAGTGAAGGTGAAAAGTCTAAAATACTCCTGACGTAAAAGATAAAATTAAAATATATATTAAAAAATATGTGGACCCCATTTCATTTAATTAAAAAACTTAATATATATAACATATATAATGTGGGTCCCACTCTACCCCACCGCACCCCTTCCCCCCCCTACCAGTGTACTACGGCTACCTTTATAAACCGTCAGACCATCGTCCACCGCTAGAACCAATGGCGAAGCTTCATTGGGGCCAGGGGGCCCCCGCCCCCCTTCTTTTTTTCGTCAGTAGTGTAATTTTCTACTCGATAGTGTAAATTTTTTATCCGGTAGTGAAAATTTTTTAATAAAAATAGAATTTGCCCCCCGTAAAATAGTTTACTTTCGCCCCCGCTCCACCTAACCTTTGACTCAAGCTCCGCCACTGGCCAGAACCACCACGGACCACCATGCTACCACCGTCAATATCACCAACCTTAGCACCATGTAATTAACTCTATAATCTAACACCATGCCGCCCAGTCGCCACCATCACCATACTTTCATTCATCTTGCAAAATCCAGTCGATAAGTCCACCACCACCACCCGCCTGAAACAACCGCAATCATTACCGTCGCATGAAATAGTTGTTGTCCTCTCATTTAGATATAGGAACACCAGCCATCACCATCAGATCTGTATTCGCCACCAACCTCAATTGTTGCAAAGGATCTGCAAGTCAACCGAGGATGGAAACCAGGAGTTGGGGTGGGTTGTAACATCTTGTAATTTTCGTTAAATAACAGTTAAACCCATTATATTCTTGTAAGGATCAATGTTGTCAATTATGAAACTTGTGGGTTACTTATGCTTGATTCTTTGCTTGACTTTAATTCTTTAAATTGAAAGTTAATAAATTAGTTATTAAATTGAACATAATAGCAGTAATAATAATAATATTAATAATAATGATAATATTAATATTAATAATAATAATAAAATGATAATCATAATAACAATAATAATTATAATGATAATAATAATTATAATAATAAAAAATAATAATAATTATATTAATAGTAAGTTATAAAAGTTAACAAGTTAGATTAGTGTTAAACTTAAAGTTAATTAAGTTTAAGGGGGTGTTTTGTCATTTTAGAAACTTAAAAAAAAGTTAATTGCATAAAATAATAATAAATCAAACTACAAGGGGCCAATGTGTAAAACTTAGATTTCAAAACCAACCCCCGCCCACGTTAATCCCCGTATTTCCGGCGACCTCTTCGGCCACCCTCCGGCGAGCTCCGGCGAGCCTCAAAACCCACGAAAACACCCGATTTTGATCCCCAAACCGTTCCAAATGAATTCGTGATTATGTTTCGAACCTTAAGTTCACTTTAATTTGAGTTTAAAGTCAATAATGGGTGTCGATTGAACTCGGCAACCGTCGACCTTAATTTTCTAACCGTTCGAACATTAAACTTTAATAATAATCCAATTAACTCAACCTAATCGATCATCTATCTATTCCTAAACTGGTAATCAACCAAAAAATTCATCTGAAAAACACTTGAACCTTCCACTCGATTCTCCCTTCGTCGCGACCTGCACTATACTCGAACACCATCATCTAGACATCAAGACCTGGAATTGATAAGGGGCTTCTGGTCTAGTTCGTCAATTGAAGCTACCCACAAGATTAATTGGATTATCATCGACAATTACACATCAATTGTACATCTTCGGTCGCGACCTATTCTTCGTGTGTTCTTAACATCATCTCGAATCAGACCGGGTAATTGAACACATCTAAACACTCGTCATTACATGCGGAACAAAAGCCCTATGAATCTTAACACTTTCAGATTCGAATTGATCTTCAATTTTGGATCAAAACATTCTAGGGTTTATGTGGATTGGGGATTTCTTTCTGTTTGTGGTTTTAAGAATTAAGGGTCGAGTCTTAGCACAGCCACGACCCTTAGTTCACTGGTTAGTCTCTTGCAACACCACCTTGAGGTCCCGGGTTCGAACCCGGGCACCCTCATAAATTTTTTAAAGGCTTTTTTAGCCTTAATTTAATTTTAGAAAATTTTTAATAAATATAAAAATAGTTTTTATAAACTTCAAATAATTTTCTGTAAATTTTCCAAATTTAAATAATTAAATATCTGTTTAATAAAACATTTTAACAAAGGTTATTCTTGGTTTATTTCTATTAAAATGGATTTTAAATAATAATTTATAAATTATTATTGGTCTAAATGTTACTTTTAAATTATCATCGTTTAAATCATGACTATTTTAAATGTTTATATTTAAACTTTATTAGATAATATAAATGGTTTAATTTTATTTTCTCTATATTAAAATACATAAATGGTATATTTCTTTATTACATTATTTAACATACTTATAAAAATCCCCAATTCCACTTAAAACTCTAATTCTCGTTAAATCGTTAAACTTATCATTGGACTAAAATCTTGTAAATATATATATATGATTAGGTACCTTATGAAGGATTTCATTGGAACGCCGGTTATTATTCTTATTAATCATCATATATATACTTATTCGTCATGTGAGTTTTTCATGCACCTCTTTTATTATTTCACACCTTTTGGGGTGAAACATGTTAACTTATCAACTTACACTTGTAAGCCTTTTGATATTTGTAAACGCACATGCAATTCATCTTTACTTTTTGTCATGATTATTTATATTATTATGAGTTTTATATGATATACATTATACGTTGACAATCATTAACTATTGCTAGCCTGGCGACGTCATAGATCTATGGGCCTGACAAGCCTATTTGGTGGCCCTAGTGTCGTATTCTTAAGCACTATGGGGACCAAGTACACTTATGTCACACCCCGACCGACGGCGGAATCATCGGAGCGGACGAGGGAATGATTGATTGTTCATAACTCATGATTGTCTAATAGTGAAAATAATATTATAATCAGATTACAGGATAACATGAATTTAACAGATACAAATACAACAGTTAAAGTCACAAATAATAGTTGTCTTTTGTTTTGACTAAGTCCAGGTCTTATATGATCAAGTAGAAGTCCACTAGCTTGCTTAACCTGAAATCATGTGAGAAAATAAAGTCAGCTAACGAGTTAGCTGGTGAGTAATCACAGTTTTGAATATACATATAGATTGATTGATTGATCCATCGATTGTAATTCAATTCACAAGGTAATATTAAGACTTATATGGCAACCGCGAAGCATATAGATAAACCGACACAATATAAACCCCTTGACTTGACACTTGCATATAATAGACTCCACACAAACACCATAGATTGACTCATTGCCTCTGGCACAATCACCACTCGTAAGCCATATGGGGTGGGTTATCCAAACCAGTAGATCTACATTGTTGCCAGGATTGATTGATTGATTGAATTAGGGTTCTACTGTCGTCCAGTTTATCACAGTATGTTCACGTATTTGCAAGTAATAACATAACCTGTCTTGAATTGAATTGAAAATGAAATAACAATAGAATATCATGATAGAATATATTGTATCACATGATTTCCCCCAAATAGGAAATGATATAAAAAGGGGATATGAATACTCACTTGATTGATGAGATTTGAATTCGAATGTGATAGATTAGACACCAACGATTTCCTTATGATTAACCTAAGGAACGGTGTCTCGAGTTAGAATAATAATGATTTGAGAATCAGAAATGTATTAAGATTTCCATTTGGTTCCGAATGGTAATTTAAACTAATTTTTATTTTATTTGGTTTGAATGTTTTGAAGTAAATAAACGAATTTGTTAAAAGTGATTATGTCTAGAATTTTAATAAAAATTTATACATATAAGTTATACATATATACAATTTATTAATAAATTGTATTTGTATAATTATATACATATTTATATAATTATGTAATTATATATGTATAACTATATACATAATTATATGTATATAATAAATTTATACATAAGTAGGTATAACTATATATTGTATGTTAATTATATACATAAGTTATAAATGGTATACGATTATGTAAAATTATATAGATGTAATTTATTTAAATAAAAGTTGTTTCGATAATCGGATAAGATATATCTATGTATTTATATTGGATCCAATTTATTTATTGTATAATTATATGTTACACACTAATTATAAGTTGGTAGGAAGTATAATTAGTTATTTTATTTATCTAAAACAATTTAAATAGATAAATAAATGTTGAAATAAATTTCAGAAAATAATTAGATTGTTTTAAAAATTTCTAATGTTTGTAAAAATATTTTTATGATTTTTAGAATTTTTTTTCTGAATTTTTAAAGCTGAAAAAGATGTTTTAAAAAAAATGTGCAGGTGCCCGGGGTCGAACCCGGGACCTCTTGGAATACATGGAACGCAGGAACCGGTGAGTTAAAGGCCTAAGCCGCGCTAACAACCCAGTTCCAACTCTTTTAAATACAAACAGCAAACATCCCCAATTTGAGGATGAACCCTAGATCGATTTGGGTTAAATTGAAGCTCAATTCGATATGGAATGCATTTGAATTCATGGGGCTTTTGTTCCTCATGAAGAATCGAGTATGTGTGTGTGTGTAATTTACCTGTATGATGAAAAATTGATGTTGAACTAGCGATGAACAGGCCGCGATGTAGTGTAAATCGAATAATGCTCAAATGGCGATTATAATCGAATTAAACTTGAGGTTAGCTTCGCATGATGATAAGGATCAAAAGCCCTTTATCAATTCCAGTTAAAAGTGATCGGAGATGGGCTTTAATTCGAGTTGCAGGTCGCGACAGTGGAGGTTGTTCGAATGAAAGGTTTCGGGTGATTTCAGATGAATTTGAGAGTTGAGTTCGATTAGGAATGAAGAAAGGATCGATTTGGTAGCTTTAATTTGTTGATTATTGTTGTTTGAGTGGGTTAACCGACCGTTGAACGGTCGGGAATAAAGTGAATTCGAGGTGGAATGCTTTGGATCCGAATTTTTCGATGATTAAAGGTGCATAGGGTTCGAATCTTGGTCGTGAGGGTGTCGGGACCTTTAATTTGAGTCAAACCGCGTGTTTTGTTGGTTGTTTGAACTCGCCGGAGCTCGCCGGCGAGGTGGCCGGAACTCCGGACGGAAAAACGAGGGAGAGGAGAGAGAGAGCAGTTTTTTTTTTTTTTTAAATTTACACCTTGGCCCCTGCGGTTTTAAGTTTTATATTTTATGTTTGAAACTTTGGTTTTAAGTTTCATAAATTACATATCACCCCTGGACCTTTAAATCCAAATTTTTTTTTGTTAATACATGCTTATATATATATATATATTTATAATTCTTACTAATTATTAATAGCAGTATTATTATTATTATTATTATTATTATTATTATTATTATTATTATTATTATTATTATTATTATTGTTATTATAATGATTATTGAAATTTTTGAATTCAACATCGATAAAATCAACTTATTAAAAAAATACGCAATGTTACAATCTCCCTGCTTTAGGAAATTTCGTCCCGAAATTTTAATCACGAGGAGGCTGAAACGAAGAGATGAGGATACTTGGATTTCATTTGGTCCTCGCGTTCCCAGGTGTACTCCGGGCCACGTTTAGATTCCCAGCGGACATTGACAATGGGTATCCTGCTACGTTTGAGTTGTTTGACTTCCCGATCCATAATTTCCACAGGTTTCTCAATAAAGTGCATAGATTCATCAATCTGTACTTCGTCGAGTGGAATGTGGAGATTTTCATCGGCAAGACATTTCTTGAGATTTGGAACATGAAACGGCGGATGTATATTGCTAAGCTCTTGGGGTAGTGCAAGCTTGTAGGCTAGTTTCCCAATTCGCTCGTGCACTTTGAATGGACCCACGTAACGAGGTGCTAACTTCCCTTTCTTTCCAAAGCGAATCACTCCCTTCCAAGGTGATACCTTAAGAAGTACGAGATCACCGCCATTGTATTCCATGGGTTTACGTCTTTTATCAGCATAATGCTTTTGACGATTTCTAGCAGCGACCAAGTTATCACGGATCTTATGAATTTTGTCAGTTGTTTCTTGTATCAATTCCGAACCAGAAATTTGTGATTCACCAACTTCAGACCATACAAGGCCTCAAATGGTGCCATCTGTTGGTCTGGTAACTGTTATTGTAAGAGAATTCAATCAACGGAAGATGAGAATCCCACGATCCACTGAAATCAATGACACAAGCCCGGAGCATATCCTCGAGCGCCTGTATCGTTCTTTCAGTCTGACCGTCGGTTCGCGGATGATAGGCTGTGCTAAGATTCAGTTGAGTTTCGAGAGCTGATTGGAGACTTTTCCAGAAAATGAGAGATGAAGCGACCATCATGATCAGAGATAATCTTTACTTGACAATAGATTGTTTTAGGAAGACTACCATCACGTAATCAGGTTTTGATGATAATTCACAATGAAAATTGATAAATAAGGAATAAATGGTTTGATGTAGCTAGATCGAGTCAAAACATGAGAATAAAATAAAAGAAATTGATTTAAGAATTTAAATGCTCCAAACTTGTAATCAAAATCAACTTAAAGCGATCGGGTCTCTTTTCAAGTTCAGAGATCATGCTTTGGCTTGATAGGTCGAAACACTAACATTATTTCACCCCTCAAGTTACTACATGCGTCTCGTCACTTGATTACAACCATGGTAAATTGAAGATCAAGAAATGAGAATAGTCATCAAGGTATGGTTTTCACCCCTAACTTGATGGTGTACTCTCAAGGTATGACCACTAACCTTTTAATCAAAAAGTTCGATCTGAGGATCTACAGAAATAAGACGAGATAACTCATCATTAAGGTGAGGGATTCACTCCTATCTTAACGATGAATTTTTACAAAACAAAATATAACAAGATAAACTTCTTCATCAAAATCCAGAATTCACTCCTACTTTAATGAGGTCGTTTCATTTGAAAAAAATACAATCCATGAAAATGAAATTATCATCAAGGTATGAATTTCACGCGTATCTTGATGATTGAGCTTGATAATAACAAGAAAACAATCAAAGATTGACATTTGTCACCAAAGTACGGGTTTCAATCCTATTTTGGTGGGATCATGTCATTTGTGAAATGTAAGTTCCAAAGAGAATAATTGAAGTCAGTCCTCGAGATAAGGAAATCACCCTAATCCAGAGGATGAATTTCATAAAATACACAATTGGAAACCATTTATTGAAACGAATAAAGAATCATCACCAAAGTAAGGGAATCACCCCTGTTTTGCTAAGTTAGAATCATTTAGGACATTCGTATCTCCCACGGTGCACGCGGTTCAAAGTTCGACTTAACAACGAAAGGAAAAATATCTCAATTAAAATTTAGAAATTTTTAAATTACATCAATGTAACAAAAGGAAAATCACGATTACAAATCTTGAATTACATCATGAAGACGAAATCAAGGACAAGAATTATTCAACACCACATCATTGGTGGCTTGAGCTTGTTGAGCATTAATGTTGAAAGTACGTCCTTGAGTCGTAGGAACTGGGATGACAAGTTGAGGGCATCGATTGCGGAAATGGTTCGGATCACCACATTGATAGCATGCACGACCCTGGGTATTTGCAGGAAGATGTTGGTGAACTGGTGCATTGGTCGGAGCTTTAGCAGTACTCCTGCACACGTTGAATGTATGACCCAAACGACCACAGTTTGTGCATTGACGACATTGAGTGTTAGCGGGATGATGGTAATTGCAGATGTTACACAGTGGATGGGGTCCGACGTATGGCTTTCTCATCAGCGATTGGTTGTTTACCACTTGTTGATGTGTTGGAGGGACTTGATTAATTGGCACAGCAGGGGTAATCATCGCAAAGTTTTGAGATTGAGCCTTCCTCTTCTTGTTCTTGGAAAGCTCGGGTTGGTCGGTTTTGACGTTTTCGTTAGGAAGTTTATCGGTATTTTTCTTTGATCCTTTCCTGGTTAAAGAACCAGCCTTCACATGATTATCGGTTAACTGTGCAGCCAGCCTGATAGCATCTTCTAGTGTTGAAGGATTCCTTCCTAGCACCGTATCCTGAATCTGCAAAAGGGTAGACCACCAATGTATTCTCGATGGCTCGGGAGGTAGGGGTAGCAAGGTGCGGTACCAAAAGACTCAGTTCGTGGAATCGGTTAGTGTATGCGAGGTTCTCGCCACTGTCTTGGGTTAATTCCCAGAATTCAGCTTCCAGTTTCCGGATTTCGTTTCTTGGGCAGAACTCTTTAGTCATGAGCTCCTTAACTTCAGTCCATGTTAAGGCTAAAGCAGTTTCAGTTCCACGGGTTCGTTTCTCTCCGTTCCACCAAGTAAGTGCACGTTTCTGAAGAACACTTGTGGCATACCGGACTTTCAGATTTTCAGGGCATTCACTGTTTAGGAAAGTGTTCTCGATGCTTTCGAACCACTGTAGTAATCCAGTAGCTCCTTCAGTTCCACTGAACTTAGTAGGGTTGCAAGAACTGAAATGTTTGTAAGTACAAGTTCGGGGAGGGTTTGGTGCAATTGGGTTTGGACAGTGTTTGGTGCAGTTGGGTTTTGGACAGTATTGTTGCCTTGGTTCAAATGGTTAAGTAGAGTTGGAATGACCGCAGCAACTTCACGTGCTACTATAGCAGCAATCTTGCGGCCAGAGCTTCTAGATCGGGAGCGGTTTTGGCGAGAAGACATGTTCTATAATATGGAAAGAAGAAACCTCTATGAGAAACGGGTAATTGGTTTTTAAAACTTTTCAACATAATAAAATCGTTAATGAGATTGTTTGAAATAACAATGAGAGGTTAGGAGTGTAAACGTTCGGTTCGCAAACCAAAACGAATACGTTGACTTATCAAAGTATTTGTGTCCACCACAACCTTAACGAGGACATGCGTACCTATAAGCGAATACTCATCTCGAGGGTTCCCAGGTAAGGTAATCAAGTTGTATGAATACCTTGCCTAGACAGAACACCTTAAGATACAGGTATCCCACTCTTCCAGCATTGCATGTTCTTGGTCATATGACACGGACTTTGACGAGATTTGAAAACCATGAATAACAATCGAGTTTTGGAGTTTGAAATCACTTGAATTAGGCACACAATGCCTTAGAATATGAGTTAAGATTCGTGTGTATATTGATAGATTCAAAGTATAGGAAGGATCACATAAACAGATAATCACATAATCAAGTATAAACATGTAAGGCACATAAATCCTGTCTAAGCATATAAATACATGAGAGGACTCATGTGTGAAGGTACTTAGTTATAGTCTAGGTCATTCCATTTCTAATAACCTAATTCCCTATAACCATGGCTTTGATACCAATCTGTCACACCCCGACCGACGGCGGAATCATCGGAGCGGACGAGGGAATGATTGATTGTTCATAACTCATGATTGTCTAATAGTGAAAATAATATTATAATCAGATTACAGGATAACATGAATTTAACAGATACAAATACAACAGTTAAAGTCACAAATAATAGTTGTCTTTTGTTTTGACTAAGTCCAGGTCTTATATGATCAAGTAGAAGTCCACTAGCTTGCTTAACCTGAAATCATGTGAGAAAATAAAGTCAGCTAACGAGTTAGCTGGTGAGTAATCACAGTTTTGAATATACATATAGATTGATTGATTGATCCATCGATTGTAATTCAATTCACAAGGTAATATTAAGACTTATATGGCAACCGCGAAGCATATAGATAAACCGACACAATATAAACCCCTTGACTTGACACTTGCATATAATAGACTCCACATAAACACCATAGATTGACTCATTGCCTCTGGCACAATCACCACTCGTAAGCCCTATGGGGTGGGTTATCCAAACCAGTAGATCTACATTGTTGCCAGGATTGATTGATTGATTGAATTAGGGTTCTACTGTCGTCCAGTTTATCACAGTATGTTCACGTATTTGCAAGTAATAACATAACCTGTCTTGAATTGAATTGAAAATGAAATAACAATAGAATATCATGATAGAATATATTGTATCACATGATTTCCCCCAAATAGGAAATGATATAAAAAGGGGATATGAATACTCACTTGATTGATGAGATTTGAATTCGAATGTGATAGATTAGACACCAACGATTTCCTTATGATTAACCTAAGGAACGGTGTCTCGAGTTAGAATAATAATGATTTGAGAATCAGAAATGTATTAAGATTTCCATTTGGTTCCGAATGGTAGTTTAAACTAATTTTTATTTTATTTGGTTTGAATGTTTTGAAGTAAATAAACGAATTTGTTAAAAGTGATTATGTCTAGAATTTTAATAAAAATTTATACATATAAGTTATACATATATACAATTTATTAATAAATTGTATTTGTATAATTATATACATATTTATATAATTATGTAATTATATATGTATAACTATATACATAATTATATATATAATAAATTTATACATAAGTAGGTATAACTATGTATTGTATGTTAATTATATACATAAGTTATAAATGGTATACGATTATGTAAAATTATATAGATGTAATTTATTTAAATAAAAGTTGTTTCGATAATCGGATAAGATATATCTATGTATTTATATTGGATCCAATTTATTTATTGTATAATTATATGTTACACACTAATTATAAGTTGGTAGGAAGTATAATTAGTTATTTTATTTATCTAAAACAATTTAAATAGATAAATAAATGTTGAAATAAATTTCAGAAAATAATTAGATTGTTTTAAAAATTTCTAATGTTTGTAAAAATATTTTTATGATTTTTAGAATTTTTTTCTGAATTTTTAAAGCTGAAAAAGATGTTTTAAAAAAAATGTGCAGGTGCCCGGGGTCGAACCCGGGACCTCTTGGAATACATGGAACGCAGGAACCGGTGAGTTAAAGGCCTAAGCCGCGCTAACAACCCAGTTCCAACTCTTTTAAATACAAACAGCAAACATCCCCAATTTGAGGATGAACCCTAGATCGATTTGGTTAAATTGAAGCTCAATTCGATATGGAATGCATTTGAATTCATGGGGCTTTTGTTCCTCATAAAGAATCGAGTATGTGTGTGTGTGTAATTTACCTGTATGATGAAAAATTGATGTTGAACTAGCGATGAACAGGCCGCGATGTAGTGTAAATCGAATAATGCTCAATGGCGATTATAATCGAATTAAACTTGAGGTTAGCTTCGCATGATGATAAGGATCAAAAGCCCTTTATCAATTCCAGTTAAAAGTGATCGGAGATGGGCTTTAATTCGAGTTGCAGGTCGCGACAGTGGAGGTTGTTCGAATGAAAGGTTTCGGGTGATTTCAGATGAATTTGAGAGTTGAGTTCGATTAGGAATGAAGAAAGGATCGATTTGGTAGCTTTAATTTGTTGATTATTGTTGTTTGAGTGGGTTAACCGACCGTTGAACGGTCGGGAATAAAGTGAATTCGAGGTGGAATGCTTTGGATCCGAATTTTTCGATGATTAAAGGTGCATAGGGTTCGAATCTTGGTCGTGAGGGTGTCGGGACCTTTAATTTGAGTCAAACCGCGTGTTTTGTTGGTTGTTTGAACTCGCCGGAGCTCGCCGGCGAGGTGGCCGGAACTCCGGACGGAAAAACGAGGGAGAGGAGAGAGAGAGCAGTTTTTTTTTTAAAAAATTTACACCTTGGCCCTGCGGTTTTAAGTTTATATTTTATGTTTGAAACTTTGGTTTTAAGTTTCATAAATTACATATCACCCCTGGACCTTTAAATCCAAATTTTTTTTTGTTAATACATGCTTATATATATATATATATATTTATAATTCTTACTAATTATTAATATTATTATTATTATTATTATTATTATTATTATTATTATTATTATTATTATTATTATTATTGTTATTATAATGATTATTGAAATTTTTGAATTCAACATCGATAAAATCAACTTTATTAAAAAAATACGCAATGTTACAACTTAGCTAATCGTTAATTGTAATCTTGTAATCTTGTAATCTGTTAAGGTTTGATTGTAGTATATGTATTCTATAAACTTGCATAATTCGTAACCATTAACATGAATTTCTACTTGTAAATCTTTTTATATATATGTATGTTTAACCCATTAGAACTCACCAACTTTTATAGTTGACCTTTATTTTAACATGTTTCTGGAATTGCACAAGGTTGATGATTAGTACTAAAGCATGCTTGCATCTAGGAATTGGACCTAGGAAATAATAACATATCTTGAATTCTTAAACTTATGTTTATTTCTTTTGATAAGACTTGTTTGAAATCTTTCAATTTAAGAAATATGGTTAATCATATTTACATTTAAAGATAGTGTTATGTGGTTATGAACAATCCTAACCATCACATCTCGACGTTTCCGTCGTTAAGGTTGGGGTGTGACATGGGTGGCGATGTCGATGGTGCTTCAATCTGGGTTTGATTATGATGTTCAGTTTCAATCTGGGTGATATGTGAGGATTTGCAGGTGACCAAAGTTGGATGTAAGGGTAGTTGACTAGTTAGTGATGGAGATTGTTATTTGATGGCAGGTTTTCATGAAGGTGAAGGTGGTGGTGTGTTGGTTGTTAGGTGGTAGTGGTGGGGATTTTAGGTGCGATGGGATTTTAGGTGCGATGGGGATTTTAGGTGCGATGGGGATTTTAGGTGTGGTGGCAGTGGAGCGTGGCGGAGATGGCAATGGTCTTGTAAAGGTTTTAGGTGGTAGTCGGCAGCGACGGTTTGGGTGGTGGTGGTCGGACGGTGGTGGTGGTGATTACACAGTGCCACGGTGGTGGTGGTCGGATGGTGGTGGTAGAGATTACACGTAGTGGTCGACAAATATATACAGTAAAACTATACATATATTATTTGTGTGTGTGTATACAGAAGTATTTATTTAGAAAAAGTGGGTCCCACATGTATTATATGTATTTTGTTTTTAAGTTCAGAGGTATTTTGGTCTTTTCACGCCACTTAACTGAAAAATTTAACAAAAGTTAGTGTCAGGGATCAATCATGTTACGATTTAATAAACAGTTAGAACCAATCATTTAATTTCTTAAAAGTTAGGATCAATATTGTAATATGTCATACCACATGGACCAATCGTGTAATTAACACTAATTGTGATGGTTGTATGTTTGATGTACGTTGAATCTGTTACATGCTAAGGTAAGTTTTGTTACTTATTTTCTCATGTATTACTTAAATATTATAGTAGTTGCTTATTATTTGGAGAGCCTGTATGAACAAGATCCATAAAAAATGGAACTGGCCAACCGAAATATACTATCAGACACTACGTGTTCGGTTTGTAGGAATCATCCTGAATCGGTTGATCACTTGCTGGTCCGTTGCGGGGTTGCTAGCCGCGTCTGGGACCTGATTCTAGGATGGGTTAAAGCTCCGAGGGACCTATTTATTTCTGTAACCGATGCTATATGTATGCAGGAAAAATGGCCTTTTTCAACTCAAGAAAAGAATTTGCTACATGTTGTTTTCCTCTCCACAATATGGTGTATTTGGAAGTCCAGAACCGGACGATTTTGACAACTCCTCGACTCGTCCTGAAGTTATTTTCGATGAGATCAAGCTCCTTTCTTTCTTATGGATCAAAAATCGTGCTAGGATGGCTAGTATGAATGGAATGATTGGTGTAATTTTCTTTTTAATTTTTCATGTACTCTGTTTTGCTAGCTTCTTGCTAGTTTCTTTTATAAAATGTTTGGCAGTTCAAAAAAAAAGTTGCTTATTATTGATAAAGCTCCAGGGATATTATATCTTGTTATATTTGTATTTAGTTTACTTTTTAACTAAAATGATGATATCTCGTATGTACAAAAAACCCTACACAAAATTATATATATTCAAATTTATATTATGTAAATAAATTATTATTAAAAGTTAGATCATTTTATGTTTTAAAATAGGTGGACTTTAAAATAGAAATATTTTTATCAGTTTTTAAACTACATGCAATAAGCAATGATATATAAAGAAGTTCATAAAAAATTCATTATAATTAGATTTACAGCTGTGAAAGCTTGAATAATTAAAGTGGTTTTCCCTTCTTTCAACCATATTGGAAGACTTTGTACCAACTAGCTCCACTTTTTTCAAGTACAGACCATGTTTTAAGTTCTTTTTCATTTATGTTACAATTATGTAATTAAAGGGTGCCTTTTGTATTAATTAATTGTTTGTTATATGAATTATTAGAATTTTAGAATTAATCTAATTTATTGATATATGAGCTTATCCACTTTATTGTAAGTTTAAATAACCTATAAGCTTAAATTGATTAATCCACATATTGGAAATATAACTTGTCGGTTTTTCAAAACTTGTAACATCACCATCAATAAGACGTATATGAAGCCTGTGTGACGCGCCCATGGTTTGAAGTGGAGCAGTCGTGGGGGGAGGGGGAAGTGGGGAAATCATTCTCCAAGAGTGGTCAATTAGGTTTTCTGAGACGGAAAAGCGGGATGCTAGTGAAAAAGAGGAGAGAGGAATGAGTTATTTGGTATGAATGTTTATTAACAGGTTATTTTTAGTAGTTCATGATCTATTAGTTAATAGCTAACTCTAATGTTGAATAATTAATAGATTAATTTTATTGGTATCTCCTAATCATTCATTATTATGTTACCTTTTAATCATTAAAATGTTATGAATAATTAATAGATACATTTTATTGATCATAAGAGTCTAATAAACAAACGTGAAGCCGGTGCACCAGGCAGTTTTGATTGCGCATGATCCTTTTTCATTGGTGATGGTTAAAGGAGCCTCTTAAGTTTAATATATGTATTAGAACCTATTTAAAAAAACAATTATTGTTTTTTTTGTTAAAACTAAGAAGCCGACCGCGCGATAGGATATATTTGTTTGGTTATTAGTTCATTAGTATTAAGCCTCAAACGTTGTGGCGGGGGGCATAAAACGTGTCAAGTAGCATTAACGTCACAACACAACCAGCGACCATTACATTGAAAAAAGCTCGTATAATAAAGAAATAAAAAAACAAGAAAATAAAACTAATGAAAAGAAAAATAGACGTAAAAACGTTGAACTACACACGTAAAACGTAAAACGTGAAAAGAATAACTAAGGGTTGTTTGGCGCATCTGAATCAACCTCTTAATGGTTCAGATGTCTGAATGGTTCAGCACTTAGTGGTTCAGACTGTTTGTTCGCGAGCAAATGTCTGAATGGTTTAAACATTTGCTTCTGAATGTTAAGCATTATACTAATGCTAAATGGTTAAGAGGTCTAATGCTAAATGGTTATGACATCTATCTGAATTGGTTAGATATTTATCTTTGAATAGTTAAGTGATATAGTAGCTCTTAATGGTTCAGAACTCTTAATTGTTCAGCACTTAATGATTTAGAGCTCTTATTGTTTTAATATTAATTATTTAAAATTGTCAAACAGCCCCTAAGTTAATTGATTTATTTACAGTGAATTGAAATTGAAACTACATATAATTAAGATAAAACATAACTGCATAAGGAAGCCTGATAAAATGTTAGTAAAAAGGACTAATGAACTGCTATAGTGGATCCAAAAGGGTAAATGCTCTCAAATAAAAGTAAAAATATAAAGGATATGTCGTTAACGATTTCTTGGAAGTTATTAATTTGAATGGTTATGGAATTGAAGTTGGTATTTAATATGGTTGTTGTTTCAAGATGACTCGACCAAGTCCAGCTGGAAGAATCTTATGGGTTTGTATGTAGGCTAACTTTCTTTAACCTCAATAAGTTGTACATGATGAAACTAACTATGTTGAACCATACTTTTTTTTAACATATATTTGCAAGTTAATAATAATTAAGGTACTAAACCCTAATTTTATTCTTTGAGGTTTCTTTCGGATGAGTCCGTCTAAAACTAAATAACAAGCCAACAAAATGAGAAAAGAACATATTTGTTAACTACTCTATTTAGAATTATCTGTCTAGAAGGTTTGTTTTCGATCCGTAAACATAAGCATCTTTGAAAGGGACAAAACGTCAATACCATCGCCATATTGTTGTAAGTGTGGACCATGTGGAGACAACGCGTCTTACACACTATTATCAAACAATACAAATGACATATATACTAGATACACGCGACATCTAATAAGTTGAGTAGGGTATGTTTGTCAATTTACTAATAATATTCGTAGTGGTTTTCTCTTAAGAATTCCATCTCGGTCATTTACTAACTTGATTGAACATGCTTCTTCTTTTTTTATACCTTTGAGTTTTGTGATAGTTACGTTTGTGACGTTGTGTTTCCATCAAAATTATATTGATAACTGTGATCTACAACTATTGTCATGTTGGATTTAGCATAACATCCACTAGTTGAAGCTCTAATCATTTACTTTTAATTTACCACTAATTATCGAGAATATGTTACATTAATGATGTGGTTGCTTTAAGATAGTCATTTTTCATTATGCATGCATCCCATTGGAATGAACTCAAAGACATGATTTTCGGTGGTGGGCTTGAGGGGTACTCATTTGTCTTACTTCCTTTGATAATATTCCCATCTCTCTCATTATCCACTACATAAATAGAAGCTAAATATAATATTAATAAGAGTAAATTACGCTTTTCGTCCCTGTGGTTTGGTGGTTATAACGCTTTTCATCCATAGTTTAAAACGTCTGATTCAACCACTGTGGTTTAAAATATGTTACAATCAAGTCCAAACCGTTAACTCCATCCAATTTCTCCGTTAATTTTTTTGAAAAAGACGAAATACCCTTGAACTAAAATGTTATTATATTACAAATAAACATATGTGGGTCCCACTCCACCCCACTATACCTTACCCCACTTTCTTTTCCTTTGACCACATCCGAACCACCTTCACCACAGCTCTCATGGCAGCAATTCGAGATGGCCCTCTTCCTCCACTTCGGACCCAACACCTTCACCGACTCCAAATGGGGCTCCGGCCACACCGACCCATCAATCTTCAACCCCACCAGCCTCAACGCCACCCAATGGGTCACCGTCGCAAAGGAAAACGGGTTCTCTCGGGTCATCCTCACCGCTAAACACCACGATGGGTTTTGTTTGTGGCCCTCCGATTACACCGATTATAGTGTCAAATCGAGCCCTTGGAGAAATGGGTCTCGTGATGTTGTTGGAGATTTGGCTAATGCTGCTCGAGAACTTGGGGTTCAATTGGGGCTTTATCTTTCAATTTCAAGTTGAAGTCGAATTGTGAAATTGATCACTGCTATACTCGTTTACATGTATCATAATGTGTAATTTTTGAAATTCAAGTTCAATTTGCTATTAAGATTGATGAAAACAAAGAATAAATGTGTCAATGATTGAGTTAGGGTGCTGTTGAATGTCACTGTTTTGCTTTCACTTACTGTTTAGGTCTGCTCATTATGGTCTCATATATACAACTTGATTCATCATTTTAAAATGTGGGTTTTGGTCGAATCTTGTCGACTTCTATGTAGAATCCTTTCTGATATGGCTGTGTGGCGGTGGCTGTGTGCCTGTGTGGTGACGGTGACTGTGTGGTGGTGGCAGTTAGGTGGTCGCTATGGTGTGGTATCAGTTAGGTGGTCACTCGTATTAGTTAGGTGGTCGCTCGAGGGTGGCAGCAGTGGTGTATGGAAGTGCGGCGGTGAAGCTCCGGCAGTTGGCGTGGGAGAACGTGGTGATGGAGGCGGAGGCGATGGTGGCGGTAATGGCAGTGGTGGTGATGGAGGGGGAATAAAGGGTTGTGAAGAGGATGAAGGGAGAGAGTGAGTGTGTGTAAGTAACAATTTAAGTCCAAGGGTATTTTTGCCTTTTTGCGTACACTTAACAGAAAAGTTAGATGAGAGTTAGTGTCTTGGACTTGATTGTAACATATTTTAAACCACAGTGGTTAAATCGGGCGTTTTTAAACTATTGGATGAAAAGCGTTATAACCACCAAACCACAAGAACGAAAGCGTAATTTACTCTATTAATAATTATCAACTTATTTATACATTAAATGTTACATCACGTGCATAAAAAGTTATACATATCTTTTGTTTTTTAGTTTTTTTTAACACAATACTTTTATATATTTCATAATTTATCCTATAAAATTTTTTACTATTAACTTTAATTCCCAACACTTTTTATTTTTTAAAAACATTTTGATTTAAGGTCTAAATTTTAAGAGTTAACATGTTGTAACGTACACGTGTGATTCAACTTTGTTACGTTTATTTTCTTTCATTTAACATCCCTTTTGTAACGTACGAGTACTCCTAGATCGACTTAGTTATTGTTTTTAATGTTTTAGGTTTTACGTGCGTGGTTCAACATTTTTTTGTCTACTTTGCGCTTGGCTTTATTTTTCTAGTGTTGATGGTCGATAAGAGCGGTGGTGTGACATTGGTGCTACTTAATATGGTTTTACGCTCCCCACCGCAACTCTAGATGCTTAATACTAGTTATTTTGAAATTCTAACATCTACGATAATCTTTGTTGTGTAATAATAATAAACTAAAACGATGTATTCATTTCTCGTCGTTTTAAAGCCAACTTTAAGCACGTTTTTTACACAATTCTGTACAATTATCATACATGTTTGTAAATTCTGATGTGTTTTGGTGGCACGTCCATCTTTTTTGTTATGAAGTTTTTGTACATCCATCCTTTTTTGTTTTGTAGCTTTCGTACATCCAATTTTATGTATGTCCTGTAGGAAATAGGTTCACTTTTATATTAAAAGATAATAATTCTAATGATACTCTCGTTAGCCACGGGAAATATTATAGTACAATACCGTTTACAAATACGACTAAAAAAATAAATATAAACAATATTCATGTACCAAACTTGATTCGAACATCCGTCTTTAGTATATACTCCTGCACGTCTTCATATAACATTCTTGACATGAGTCTTCATCACGTTTCAATCTTCAACTATACCCCTTGACTGCAACAACTAACAAACAAAAATTTGACGGTTGTGGCTGAGGATCGTGTTAGACACGGGTCCCTTAAAACAGATTTCGCGTCTCTACTCAAGACAACGCGTCTGTCTCCCAGGGTACAACAGCCAAAGCAGTATGTACTGCCGAAGAGTGCCTCAGACCCGAGAGATCATCGGGTATAATATGTGTTATGATGTTATATGAAAAAAGTTAAAGATGATGGTGTAGGAAGAACAATTTAGAGAGTGCCTCTCTCTAAATTTCTATAAAACTTGGATACTAAAGAAAATAAATTTCTTCTTCTTCTCTTTTTCTTTTCTCATCATGAGTTTAGTTATATACTCATACTAAAGACTTCATATTAATGTGAGTTTTATTATTCACAACCAAAACTTCCATTTGATTTATGAAATGTTTTATGAGACCAAATTAAAACTCTCATTTTATTCATGACATGTTTAATATCAATTTTAATAAAAGTTATGATCCATAATAAACATTCATAATATTTATTAAAAGACTTGGTCTAGAGATAAAACATCCATGTTAATCAATACATGGCTTTATTAGCATTATGCAAGAAATTGCAACAATTTCCTATAATAATCATCCAAGTTTCACTTTCTTCATTCCGACCACTCAACTTCGAGCATCGATATCTAATTCATCTTAGCTTCAGTTTGAACACTGTATAATTCGTTGCAAAACTAGAACTTAAACCAATAAATAAATAACTATTTATATAACAAATATATAAATATAATTATTTTGTGTCCAAAATTCCAACAATCCCCCACATGAATGGAGATCGATCAAAACACATAAAATTCCCAATGAAAACTCGACAGTTGAGTCTTGCAGGATAGGTAGGTGTTCCCATTGAACCTTCCTTTATGAAGCATACTTAGCCTCCAGGTGGTATGTAGACGCGATGTCTTTGAACAGACCCTATTTGTGTAGATGACAATATACATTCACACAAGACTCTCCCTAGTCGGGCACATCCCCTCATGGTCGTGTCCGTTATGGTCATGGATCACTATCCTGGTTCTGCGAGAGCTCTAGGATTTGCGCTACCCCACAAATCCATTCGAAGCGACCCCACTTCTCTCTAACATAGGTGATTCCATGAATCATTAAAAGCATTATGGTTATATTGATTCCCACAATCATTTAACCTGAATATGCTTAACCTTCCCTTGGTCACTGGTTCGGGGTACTCCCCCAGAGTGAATGGACTAGGAAGTTCGTCACTCCCTTTTAGTTTTAGGATACTCCCCTATAGTGACTCCGTTGGTCATATGATTAAGTTGTCCTATTGAACCTAGATCTTAGGATCTCTAGTAAGCTAGGTTAGGTTTCCCTCATATTCCCCTTTCCGACGGGCTTTAGTCCAATTACTCTCTATCTTGTCTCGTTTCAACCAGCGGGTTGTTGGATCCAAAATTATTATCTATCACTTTGTCAAGTCGATATATATAACTTCAATCGAGATAAGTTTTCATGATGTGTTCTTAACTTGTAAGTTAATAATGGCGATTTTGAAACTTTTAACTGTATATGAAGAATACAATTCTTATTTCAAAACAAACACATCTCCTTTATGCCTTTGGTAGAAGACTCTATCAGATTCTAAATTTATCCAATTAGAATCCGAGTCTATCATAGACTCCTCATTATCCTTGTGTACTACACTTGATTATGAGTTTGCAATATCTTTAGATTGCCAAAATCCATATTGCTAACATTTTATTTTCAAATGCAAGACACCCCCACATTTAAGTGTTATTAGATAATATCCATATGGGGTAATGAAAGGTTCTCCCTTTCTAAATATGTTTGAGAAAACTTCTCACAAAACCATTTCTACATATCCTAAAGGATTGTTTTCTAAAATGGTCTCTCCCCCACATTTCTTGCAATTTGATTTCAAAGTGAGGTTTGCTATCAGACAAACCTAAAAACTGAGTCCTTCTTATTGGACTTTGTAAACTAGATAACATTATCTAGTTAGTTAAGTTTTCCATAGGTTATATCAATCTCCTTGAACCGAATGACACCCTCTTTCAACCTTGTCTATACATAATTGGCCTCCTTAGAGTATCATATTGGATAAGTACTAGTCTAGCATGCTTTAGACTACAGTACTCTAGCATGTGAACAGAAGATGCATCATTCTGATCCTTCACAGCTTTAAGGAATAACACATTATTCCTTGTCCATATCCATATCTTATTTTAGACAAATCATGAAACTTATTAATCATTCGGTTTAGGAACATAACTCGTTTTCCTTTATTCCTCTAATCTAGAGGCAAGTCACCAGACATGACGTTAGACCCGGTAGCCGCCTCAGCACCAACTCAGCAGCAGCCAGTTGGTAGCAATAGTCGAATCTCGGCATTAATACAATAGGTTGGTAGCAACTCAAAGGCAAGCTTGGTACCAATCTAGCGTACACATAATTCGGTAGTTGGCATTGAGATAAGACCAAGATCTCGGTGGCATCTTTCGAAACTACTCAACCGACTTTCAAACACAACAATGCGAGTGTGCGAAGTGCAAAGGGCATTATCTTCCCTTTGACTTATAAAGACTTAGTAATAAGTCTTGATTCAATTCACTTTGTTGAACACATTTATCATTAACAAGATAAATGGAACTCGTCAATAATCACTATTGCATTCAGACATAGTCAAACACATTGACACTAAATAATATGCAATTCATAAAGTTCGTCTGGAGTTATTGACAAACATGTCTTGTTGTTCCCTTTAGGCTATGTATAACTAGGATACTTTTCCAAATAAAAGAAAATCCTCCACATAGCTCTAACAACATTAAAACGGTAGATATATCTACATTTAGATCTTTCAGAATGAATTTAGCTAAATTCATTAAAGATAACATATATTGCTTTCATATGTACTACACGATACTTGTGTATTTCATCTCAATACACTTATCATATTTTCGATCTAATGACATTTGATGTCTCAGCTTTGACACTTCAACAATTCAACAACTCTCAAGTTGTTTACTATGCAAATCTCTTATTTCACTATCCGTTTAAAGATATATATTTTCTAAACATTATATAACTGACGTTTAAAATTATTTCCCACAAAATTATTTTGAACGTTATAATAGAAATTGATTTATTTCGCTGTAAATATTCCATGTGTTATCTTAAGATATTGAACATAAATAATAATACAACCGAAATTAAAACGTAAGGTGTAAAACATTTTTTAATTAATAATTTAAACGGATAAAAATTACATCTAGACATCAAATCTCAAACTGTTATTATCTATAACACTTTCATCATTAACAATGATATCGATTTTGTGGCATGTATTGAGGTACTCCCTCAAACGTATTTCATGCACTCATACGATCAAGTTTCTCATTTCATCTTGAAACTCTAAATTTAAATAGTCCACCCGACCAAAAAACAACAACGTTTTGTATATACTATTTTATTCATAAATAGTTGTATTTGAATAATTATTTCTATTCACAACAACCTCGAGTTGTTTTTTTTTTTTCGAATAATCTCATCGAGACTATTATGTGGTTTGAGACGTGTTTCTTCTCCCATGAGTAGTTAACCATTTTAGATTGCAAAACACATGTTTTATTCATTCAAAATATTTCATATCTTTGTAACTATTTTAAAAATATATCGTATTTATTTTATGTCTTGATCACAACAGTCAAAACCATAAACTCCAAAAATGGTTTTATAATATAAATTACTATCTAACACGCTCGTTAGATGACAAACAATTGCCAACAATTTTTTTTAACATTTTTCTATTTATAAAATAAACCGTTTCTAGCACATTCATTAGAGAATAAATGATAATAAAAACGTTTTTAAACACACTTTGGTTTATACACATAAACCGTTTTTGACAAATGATTACAACAATCATTTTAAATATTACGGTTCTTATTTAATAAACCATTTTCTAACACGCTCGTTAGAGAATAAATGATCACAAATAACCTTTTAAGTTTATCGGTTAAAATAACCACTTCTAACCCGCACGTTAGAAATAAACGAAAACAAAGATCGCTTTAAAAGCTTTCCGATTTATATAAAATAAATCCAGTTCTAGCTTACTCGCTAGAAATAAATGATTACATAAATCATTTTAAAGCTTTTCGATATATAAAATATAAACCGGTTCTAACACGCTTGTTAGAAATAAACAATCATAAAAAATTGTTTTTAAGCTTATTGGTTCATATACAATGAACCCGCTTCTAACACGCTCGTTAGCTCTAAACGATTATAAAATCGTTTGTAAGCTTCTCGGCTCATATAAAATTTACTATTTCTCTTATTTATTGCATAACATTAGTTTTAATTTCTTTCTAAAACAAAAGTTGATTTTGCTTAAATCATTGTAGTAATAAATAGTTTAAAACTATAAACCCATAATTTTCTAATGACTTTAAGAAACTTAAACCATCTCTAACACACATGTTAGATTGTAAAACATTTACAAAAATGTTTTAGCACATGATAGAATCAAAGTATTCGTTTGGTAACACGGTATTTTGGATATTAGATTGTACTCCAATCTTTATTAAAATCCAAACACGACGTTGTACTACGTTATTTCCCAAAACGAAATTATTTGATTTTAACCAAAATCTTAAATAATATTTTGTTTAACATTTCGTGAACCTAAAAACATAATAATAAGGTTTTAAAAATTCCATCATGAAATCTGTTTTAAGATTGTAGGAAATAGGTTCACTTTTATATTAAAAGATAATAATTCTAATGATACTCTCTTTAGCCATGGGAAATATTATAGTACAATACCGTTTACAAATACGACTAAAAAAATAAATATAAACAATATTCATGTACCAAATTTGATTCGAACATCCGTCTTTAGTATATACTCCAACACGTCTTCATATAACATTCTTGACATGAGTCTTCATCACGTTTGAATCTTCAACTATACCCCTTGAATGCAACAACTAACAAACAAAAATTTGACGGTTGTGGCTGAGGATCGTGTTAGACACGGGTCCCTTAAAACAGATTTCGCGTCTCTACTCAAGACAACGCGTCTGTCTCTACTCAAGACAACGCGTCTGTCTCCCAGGGTACAACAGCCAAAGCAGTATGTACTGCCGGAGAGTGCCTCAGACCCGAGAGATCATCGGGTATAATATGTGTTATGATGTTATATGAAAAAAGTTAAAGATGATGTGTAGGAAGAACAATTTAAAGAGTGCCCCTCTCTAAATTTCTATAAAACTTGGATACTAAAGAAAATAAATTTCTTCTTCTTCTCTTTTTCTTTTCTCATCATGAGTTTAGTTATATACTCATACTAAAGACTTCATATTAATGTGAGTTTTATTATTCACAACCAAAACTTCCATTTGATTTATGAAATGTTTTATGAGACCAAATTAAAACTCTCATTTTATTCATGACATGTTTAATATCAATTTTAATAAAAGTTATGATCCATAATAAACATTCATAATATTTATTAAAAGACTTGGTCTAGAGATAAAACATCCATGTTAATCAATACATGGCTTTATTAGCATTATGCAAGAAATTGCAACAATATCCTATAATAATCATCCAAGTTTCACTTTCTTCATTCCGACCACTCAACTTCGAGCATCGATATCTAATTCATCTTAGCTTCAGTTTGGACACTGTATAGTTCGTTGCAAAACTAGAACTTAAACCAATAAATAAATAACTATTTATATAACAAATATATAAATATAATTATTTTGTGTCCAAAATTCCAACATGTCTAAATAACATCGACTTCGAAATGATTCAAAACACGAATAGTTGTAAATGAAACAATAACATGTGGATATGAATTAAGAAGCGAAAAAAATATAAACATACATCATATTTCGAAAACATATCGATATGACATATGACATAACCCATCCATTATGTTCCCTCTCAACTTTGTACCCAACCCTTCATTTTGAAAAGCACGCAAGCCCGCATTTCACTCAGCCATTCAAAACACAACTTGCGAAGATTCCTTGGATAGAGCTTATGATGTAGGGTCCGATAGTTAATTGATTGAAATTGAAAGGTGGAATAAAATCCCTTGCATTCTCCTTATACAATTGACTATAAATACTATCAAGTAATACCTAGAATCCTTTATTTTAGAGATAGACATACAATATTTGAATTCTAGATAATGATTGAATTATAATCAATATACAATTACTATTACACCCCTGCAGTCGAAGCGGGAGGGTGTCGAACGCTGAGACTGGCTCGAAAGTCATCGAACAGAATCTTGGAAGCCCTTTCGTGAAAATATCGGCAATTTTGTAGCGCGTGGGTACATGAAGGATGCGCACGTTACCACGATGAACTTGTTCCCGGACGAAGTGTATGTCGAGTTCGATGTGCTTCGTTCGTTGGTGCTGAACTGGGTTCCCAGATAGATAAATGGCACTGATGTTGTCACAGTAAACTAGTGTCGCTACCGATAGAGGACGATGAAGCTCAAGTAACAAATTCCGAAGCCAGCATAACTCCGCCACAACATTCGCGACACCCCTGTATTCAGCCTCGGCGCTAGAGCGGGAAACCGTAGATTGTCGTTTAGAGGACCAAGATACCAGGTTAGGCCCCAAGTAGACGCAATAACCAGAAGTGGATCGTCGCGTGTCGGGGCAGGCCGCCCAATCTGCGTCTGTGTATGCTCGAAGCGCTAGGTCGCGTGTCGAGCCAAGTGTGAGGCCGAAGTCAGCGGTGCCTCGAAGATATCGGAGGATGCGCAGAAGAGCATTCCAGTGGGACATCATAGGAGAGTGCATATGAATACACACTTGTTGAACGACGTAAGCAATGTCCGATCTAGTAAACGTAAGATATTGAAGAGCCCCAGCTAAGCTTCGGTAGAGAGTTTGGTCACCGAAAGCGGTCCCGTCATTGGCACTTAACTTCGGTTTGGTGTCGACAGGGGTGGGGACCGATTTGCATATGACATTCCAGCACGTTCCAAAATATCGGTGACATAACTTCGTTGGGACAAGAACATAGAGTCTCCTGTGCGTGTTACCGAGATCCCCAAGAAAAAGCTGAGAGCACCGAGGTCTTTCATAGCAAATTCCGATCCGAGTTTAGTCATAAGGTGAGATCGCAGAGTGTCGGTGGAGGTGGTGAGAATGATGTCGTCCACGTAGATTAGGATATAAGCGGTCTCGGAGCCGTGACTGTATATGAACAGAGAGTTGTCACAACGGCTCTGTGTGAAACCGAGGGTGATGACGAAATCTGTGAACCGTTGATACCACGCCCTCGGTGCCTGTTTCAATCCATACAGTGACTTTTTGAGTTTGCACACATGGTCCGGATACTCTTGGTGACGGAACCCGATTGGTTGATACATGTAAACTGTCTCATGGAGAGAGCCGTGGAGAAACGCATTCGTCACATCGAGCTGATTTATTTGCCAGGATTGCGAAAGAGCCAATGAGAGTACCGTGCGGATAGTTGCCGGTTTGACTATGGGACTAAATGTTTCGCCACAGTCAACACCCAGTTGTTGGTTGCGACCGTCACAAACCAACCACGCCTTATACCGTTCGAAGGATCCATCCGACCGAAATTTGTGTCGGAAGAGCCACATACTGCGTATGACATTCATGTGCGGTTGGCGCGGAACTAATTCCCATGTTCCATTTTTAATAAGGGCATCAAATTCCAAATTCATTGCTTGGCGCCATTCAGGCGTGGACAAGGCAATCGTTGGGTTACGGGGAACAGGGACGATTGTTGAGGTGTGTAAACTAAAATGCTGTTTTGGTTTGACAATGCCATCCATGGATCTGGTACGGATGGTGCGGTTTTGATTTAGAGGGGTTTGGGAGGAGGGCTGGGTGGTGTGGGTGTTTGTAGAAGGAAGAGGTGGGATCGGCTCGGTAGGGTTGACAGGAGGGAGGGTGGAGTGTTGGTGGGTCGAAGGTGGGGAAGGGACATGGGCCGCGGTGTGGGCTGTGTGGTTGGACCGACGGGTATACACCCGTAAGGGTAATGGGGCCGTGGGTGTGGGTTGGGCGGGTGGAGTGGGCTGTGTGTCGACATGTGAATTTGGTTGGGCTTGGTTGTTTGAGAGGTGCCAAAGTTGTGGGTGGATAGGGTCGGTGAAATAGGAGTAGTTGTTAAGTGGTGGTTTGTTAAGTGTTTTAAATAGGAAGACGGTTTCGTCGAATCGCACGTGACGACTAATGATGAGTTTGTGAGTCGATAAGTCGAGACATTTGTAGCCACGGTGTTGTGTCGGATAACCAAGAAAGACACATGGTTTTGAGCGAAGTTCGAGTTTATGGATTTGGGTGTGAGGAATGAGTGGGTAGCAGAGGCAGCCGAACACTCGGAGATGATCGTATGAGGGTGAGCGGTTGTAGAGGAGGTGAGTGGGGGTTTTGAAATTAAGAGTTTTATGGGGAAGAATGTTGAGGAGGTAGGTAGCAACCTCCAAGGCATGGTGCCAGAGTGTGTTTGGGATGTGTGATTGGGCAAGAAGAGTGCGGATGACGTTGTTTATTGAGCGGATCGTGCATTCCGCTTTGCCATTTTGGGACGAGGTGTATGGGCAGGAGAAACGAAAGAGCATACCGTGTTGGTACAAAAGTTATGAAAGGAAGTATTGGAGAATTCCTTTCCGTTGTCACATTGAAATTGTTTGATGTTACGTTCAAATTGAGTTTGAATTAGTTTATAAAAAGATTGAAAGACGGTGTAAACTTGAGATTTATTGCAAATGGGGTAGGTCCAAAGAAAATTAGTGACGTCATCCACAAACAAAATATAATACCTATGACCACCGGTACTTATGATCGGTGAAGTCCACAGATCACTATGTATCAAATCAAAAGGTAAATAAACATGAGTATTAGATGGAATGAAAGGAAGTCTAGTACTTTTTCCCAAAACACATGGCTGACAAAATTTAGAGATAGCCTTATTACATTTGATTTTACTAGATTTATTTAAAAATTGTAGTAGATTGGCCCCCGGGTGTCCCAAGCGTTGGTGCCAAACATCTTGAGCGAGAGCCGTGAATGATGAAGGAGAGCGGAGTTTGGAGAGAATGTGAGGTGTGAGCGGATAAAGGTCCCCTGTACTATTGCTGCGAAGAAGACGAGCCTTGGTCTTGGTCCTTCACAAGAAAACCAAACGGATCAAACTTAATAGAAATTTGGTTATCCGTTGTTAGGCGACGAACCGACAACAGGTTTTTAATAATATTAGGGGTGAGAAGGACGTTGTTTAGTTTTAAGGGTGGGTATGGTGGGGATAGGATTTGGTTGCCTTGACCGACGACGGGAATGGTATTACCGTCGTCGACAATAATCTGTCGTGAGATGCCATTATTAAAAAAGGAAGTGAAATTACCTGGGTTGTGTGTCATGTGGTTAGTAGCCCCTGTATCCATGAACCACTGCTGCTCGGGAGGGTTGAGAGCCATGGTGTGAAGTGCTTGGTCGAGGTCGGTGGGAGTGTAGCCGACGTTGTAGGCCTGAGAGGGTCGTGGACCGAGAATTCCTTGACCCGAGGAGTTGGGTCTAGCGGTCGTCGGGTATGGGCATGGTGGGGTGGCTGCCCACTGTTGCCACTGGGAATTTCCCGCACCGGGGTTGGACCACATGCCGGGGAATGGTGTCCAGGGGTAATACCCGAGCTGCGGGTATGACCCGCGACCGCGGCCAGTGGGGTTTCGCCCGCGACCGCGCCCCCTGCCACGTCCGCGGCTAGTAGGGCTGTGGTTGAGTCGGGCCTTATCATGATGGTTGTCTGCCCGAACGTCTGCACGTGAATCGCGTGGTGTGGTGCCGTCGTGAGAGCTGGCGGACTTGGTGGAGCCGACGTGCAGAGCTGCGGCGGCAGAATTGGATGCATAAAGAGCCGTGGCGGCATGCTGCTTTTCTTCATGGCAGAGAGTGGAGCGACAATTGTTGAAATCCGGAAGCGGGTCTTTGGAGCGAAGTACCGTGGCAATTGTAACATATTGTTTGGTCAGCCCACCAAGAAGTTGCAGATCTAGTTGTGTTTCGGTGAGAGGAACGTCGACATTAAGTAGTTGGTCGGCAAGCATCTTTACTTCTTGACAATAGGCGGCCATATCTTTGAAATTTTCTAGACGTGTGTTGGTGAGTTTCGCCTGAAGGTACAGGGCGCGAGAAGCCTTGTTGTCTTGGAAGAGGTTTTCGAGAGCATGCCATGCGTCATACGCGGTGGTGTTTTTCTTGAGAATGGTACGGAGTAGGTCCGGGGAAATCGTCCCATAAATCCACTGAAGGACGATTGCATCCAGTCGTTCCCAAGAATCTGGTTCCGGGACGGCGGGCTTGTCTTTTCCGGCGGCGACGGAGGAGGAGGATTTATCTTTTCGTGGTTCCAAGTGATCGGCGACTAAAAAAGCCGTGCAGTGAATCCGAAACAATTCTGATCATGTGACGTATTGGGCACTTTCGTTGTCAAGGGTGATCGGAACAAAGTTCCGGATGTTGGTAACCGTGACAGCAGGGTGGAGGGAGGCCATGGTTGTAGGACGTGAGAGAGAGATGCGGGAGGCCGTTAGGTATAGTCTGCCGGTGGTGAAGGGGGAGGGGAAGAAACAGGGAGGATCGTTTATAGCTCTGATACCATGAAAGGTGGAATAAAATCCCTTGCATTCTCCTTATACAATTGACTATAAATACTATCAAGTAATACCTAGAATCCTTTATTTTAGGGATAGACATACAATATTTGAATTCTAGATAATGATTGAATTATAATCAATATACAATTACTATTAGAAATATCTAGCGCACCTAGCCTAGTACGATCAAGTTTCGAGTTTAACTTTACTAGAATGACACTATGTGCTCAAACGTTGTGTATGTAATATCCTCTTTTTGTTCGTTAAGACCTAAATCCACTAGCCATAAAGCATATGTATTTGAAAATAAATACGTTCTCACAAAAGGTTTGCCTCTTAAATACATGCATCATGATATTTTGTTAGCCAACTATATCCGCCATCTTCAAGTCAGATAACATAAAGTTAAACAAGGCTATCGCACAATATTTTTGGAATAGTAAAATGATTCATCCCAGAAGATAATAACACCTTACAAATACAATATAACCTTCAATGCAAGAAACATAGGTGATTCGAAATTGTTGTTACCTAATAATACGTGAAGTATGGTGCATTTAATGTTGCACAATAATTGTCAAAAGACCAATTAATTAGGTGGGCTCGAAACGTTACAATAAGTGAATTGAATGGGCCCTGTGAAATATTTGTAAAATAAGCCCAGTAGATTAAGAGAATTGGGCCGGCGTATCTATCAAGCCAGTAAGATGTTACAACTTACAGGGTTTCGTCGGCGCCGTCCCGAAAAACAGTTCACGTGCGGGTACAATATTTAATAGCGTAGGGTACCCATAATCTTCACATATCACGTGGGGTCTCTTTATTGTAGAGGGTATGTATTTATTTTATGTATTATTGTGTACAATAATACATACATACATAGTAGTTTTAGTCACGATTCATGTTATTTCGGTTTAAGATTTGTAAAGCATCCTATAAGAATACAATGATCATTGCACTTATTAGAATTTCTTTGCTAATCAAAATAATTATTGTGTATTACTGTAAACTTATTTTTCTCAATTAAGTTTAATAACTATGTATAGTTTTAAAGATAGAAATAATTGTGTTATGATTAAAGGTTAGATGAATATGGACTGAAATTGTCATGTGTGTGGTTTGTTGTGACCCTACTTTACTTGTACCTTAATTATGTTCTTGCTTTACATATGGACTGAAATTATCATGTATGCAGTTTGTAAATGATTTGTAAATGACTTGACTTAAATAATTTTGATAATTTCTGGAAAGGAAATCCGAATTTTGACTTTTATAAATGACTTGTTATTCGATTTAATTTTTAATAGTCTAGTTCATTAAAAAATACATTCTATAAAGTAAAATTAGAAAGTAGAAACTATAAAGTAAAACTCAGGCATCTAAACACTTACAAGTTACAATCACTTCAAGCACCCTTTACATATCTTTTGCCTTCAGTGGGTTAACTCATAGCTAGACTTTCTAAACGCACATAGTTGTTGATCATGAGATTCATTCTTATTAGAGAGTATTAGGGAGTTGAGTTAATAAGAAATGCTACAGTGTAGGGAATGGTACCAAAAACAATAGAAGGATCGGAAGTCATGTGGGCAGTAGCACCTGAGTCAGGAATCCCCGACTCAACAGTCTGACACGTGCTCGAAAAATCTGCACTAAGACCATAATGTGGGGAAGCCCACTGCTGAAAATGATCAGGCCCAAAGCCTGACGAACTGGGCCTAAAGCCAAAATCAGAAGCAGCAGAAGTTTGATGCGGCCCAAGTCCATAAGGTCCAGCAGATCCATGACTAGAATTATTGGGCCCAACATATTGGGCAGAAGCTTGTGGAGGCGGGCCCAGTAGCCCATCACGAGAAGATAAGTGGGAGAGCCCTAGTTCCCTGTAGCTCATATTTGGGGAACCGCCTGAAAAACGACTATCATCAACAGCAGCAAGATGGGCGGCAAAGCGAGCAGCAGGTGGTTGCCATCGTGGACCACCACGACCGCCACTGGAGTAGCGACCACCACCGCGACTGCGATGACCACGCCAAGATGTTCCACCAACGCGACTATCAGAACCCGTAGATCGAGAAGCATCATTGGGAGTGTAGCGAAAATAACATGTTGAAGCTTTGTGACCAGATTTAGCACATATCTTGCAGATAATCGATTTTGAGGCATCAACATGTGGCGGATTCAGAGTCACAGTGTTCATAGCAGCAAGAATCGGTTGAGTAACCGACTGTCGTTGCTTCAATCGAGTTTCATATGTAAGAAGCTTCGATCTCAGTTGAGAAAAAGTAAAAGTTTTATCTTGATTCTCAATATTCATCACAAAATTCTCATAATCAGCATTTAATCCTTGAAGAACTTGTAGTACCAGCAAACTGTCCGAGATTGGATCACCGATAGCATCAAGAGAGTCAACGATGTCTTTTGCTTCATTCAAGAAGGTGACAATCGATTTTGATTCTTGTTTGAGAAGATGAAACTCGGTACGAAGCTGAGACTGTTTTGCAAAAACAGTTTGAAGAAAAGAATCCTCAACAGCCTTCCACAGTTTTGAAGCTGTTTTGGAATTACGAGCAATATGAAGGAGTGAGGGAGACAACGTTGCAGTAATCAAGGCTTGAACATATCCATCATTCTTCTCCCAAAGTACTCGATTAACATCTGAGGAATCAGGTGCTACTGCATCTGATTGTATGAAGTTTGATAAGCCCAAAGTCTTCAAGATAGTGACGATTTGATGCTTCCAGTTGAGGTAATTATTGTCATCTAGTTTGATTGACAGAAAATTTGCAATGTTTGGAAGTGAATTTGTTGAATTCACTGTAGGATATGTTGATTCTGATGAAGAAGGTGAAGTGGATGAAGTCATTGAGAGGAAATCGGTTGAAGAAGATGATGAATGAAAGGATTTAAAAGAAGAAGAAGGTGAACAGAGGATAGATTACCAGTACAGAGACTGGAATCTCAGAGCATAGAGCTCTGATACCATAAAGAAAAGTACAAACGTGTAAATGTGTTTCATTAACTCAAGAGAGAAGCAAACTCTCTTATTTATACATGAATGAGGGATCTAGAAGGATCCTTCTCTAACTAACTCTAACAACCATCAAACAACTATATAACCAACTCAACAATATAACCAACTCAACAATATAACCAACTCAACTCCCTAATACTGACTCGTCCTGAGATTGCCTATGCAATTAGCAAGGTATCTCAATTTCTTTAGACTCCTACGGATCGTCACTGGGCTGCTGTTAAGCGTATTTTACGCTATCTTCGTGGTACTGTCTCTCATGGGCTCGACATTCGTCGTTCCTCTTGCTTTGATCTTCATGGTTATTCTGATGCAGACTGGGCTGGTTGCCCTGATGATCGTCGTTCGACGACTGGTTACTGTGTGTTTCTTGGACCCAACCTCATTAGCTGGAGTTCCAAGAAACAACATACTGTTGCTCGCTCTAGCACTGAGGTTGAGTATCGTGCTCTTGCTCATACAGCTGCTGAATTACGATGGATAATGTCGTTACTTCGTGAGCTACATATCTCTTCTTCGAGCCCGCCTACGGTTTGGTGTGATAACATTGGTGCTACTTATCTTGCAGCTAATCCAGTGTTTCATCAGCGCACCAAACACATTGAGATTGATTTACATTTTATTCGGGATATGGTCTTATCTCGTGAGCTTACCATTCGGCATCTTGTAACATCGCGTATTATCGTAATAAAAGAAAATTTTGTTTAAAACGTTGATGTTAATGCCAATAATAATAATAATAATAATAATAATAATAATAATAATAATAATAATAATAATAATAATAATAATAATAATAATAATAATAACAATAATATAATAATAATAATAATAATAATAATAATAACAATGAAGTTCAAGGGGGCTATTTGTAATTTATCAAACTTCAAAAGGAAACTAATAACATAAAGTGTCAAACTTGAAACCGCAGGGACCAATTGTGAAAATAATGAAATAGACTGCTTCTCTCTCCCCGTCGACACTGTAGCTCCGGCGAACCTCCGGCCGTATTCCGGCGATCCCCAAACGCCCAAATTACGCGGTTTTGACTCAAATTAAAGGTCCCGACACCCTCGAGACCAAGATTTGAACCCTATGCACCTTTAATCATCGAATAATTCGAATCCAAAGCTCATTACCTCGAGTCCAACTTTATTCCCGACCGTTCAACGGTCGGTTAACCCACCAAACAACAATAATAATTCAATTAATCGAACGTGGACGATGTTATACATATTCCTAATCTATCTCAACCTTGATTCCACTTGAAAAATCACACAAGCAACTCCATCGATCAACCACCATACCCGCGACCTGCAACTCACTCGAACCTTACCTTCGGAGCTTCAAAACCTGAAATTGATAAGGGGCTTCTACTCTCTATCATCATTCGAAGCTTACCTCAAATTTAATTCGATTATAATCAACAATTGAGCATCATTCGATTGACACATTCAACCGCGACTTGTTCTTCATCGGGTTAATCTCTAAATCGACACCATATATGAAATTACACACACATACACACTCGATTTCTCTTGGGGAACAAAAGCCCCATGATTTCAGGAGCTTTCGAGATCGATTTCGAGGTCAATTTGGGCTTCGATCGATCTAGGGCTCATACGGGATTGGGTTTTGATAGGGATTGTGTTTAAAACAATTTAACAATGATTTCTTTCGCGGCTTAGGTCCTTGGTCTGCTGGTTCTGCGTTCACATTTGGAACAGGAGGTACTGGGTTCGACCCCGAGCCACCTCACAATTTTTTTTAAGCTTCTTTTAAGCTCTAAAAATTCCGGAAAAATTCCTAAAAATCATAAAAATGTTTTTACAATCATTAAAAATTTTTAAACAACTAAATTATTTTTCTGAAATTTATTTTAATATTTTATCCATTTTTATTAAATGTTTTAAATAAATAAAACTACAAATAATACAAAATTATTTAAACAAAAGTGAACTTTTAATAATAATTTAATTTATTAAATTATTATTCGACACTAAATTACTTTTAATTTATTCAAGTAATATTTATTATTGCTTAAATCATAATTAAATACAAAAGTTTTATATTTAAATCCTTCCAAAAACGTTTTCTTTTCTTTTAATAATTTAAATAATTAAATATATTAATTAATTATCATATAATTAATTAATAAAATTAATTATTTATTTTCCCACACTTTCACAATAAATCAAACGGTTACGCGTATTGATATGTTTATTTTAAAATTCTAAACATAATCACTTGCAATATATATTCACTTTATTTATTTCAAAACATTCCAACTAAATAAATCACTTTATTTAAACTACCATTCAAAACCCAATGGAAACCCCAACTTATTCTCAATTCTCACATTATTATTATTCTAATTCAAGGCACCGTTCCTTAGGTTAATCATAAGGAAATCATAGGTGTCTAACCTATCACATTCAAAATCCAATCTCATCATCAAGTGAGTATTTATATCCCTTTTTATATCATTTCTTATTTGGGGGAAATCATGTGATACAATATATTCAATCATGATATTCTATTGTTATTTCATTCTAAATTCAATTCTAGACAGGTTATGTTATTACTTGCAATTATGTGAACATACTATGATAAGCTGGACGACAGTAAAACCCTAATTTAATCAATCAATCCTGGTATCAATGGTAGATCTACTGGTTTGGATAACCCACCCCATATGGCTTACGAGTGGGTGATTGTGCCAGAGGCAATTAGTCAATCTATGGTGTTTGTGTGCAAGTCTATTATATGCAAGTGTCAAGTCAAGGGGTTTATATTGTGTCGGTTTATCTATATGCTTCGCTATTGCCATATAAGTCTTAATATTACCTTGTGAATTGAATTATTCTAAATCAATCAATCAATCTATATATATATTCAAAACTGTGATTACTCACCAGCTAACTCGTTAGCTGACTTTATTTTTATCACACCCCGACCGACGGCGGAATCATCGGAGCGGACGAGGGAATGATTGATTGTTCATAACTCATGATTGTCTAATAGTGAAAATAATATTAAAATCAGATTACATGATAACATGAATTCAACAGATACAAATACAACAGTTAAAGTCACAAATAATAATTGTCTTTTGTTTTGACTAAGTCCAGGTCTTATATGATCAAGTAGAAGTCCACTAGCTTGCTTAACCTGAAATCATGTGAGAAAATAAAGTCAGCTAACGAATTAGCTGGTGAGTAATCATAGTTTTGAGTATACATATAGATTGATTGATTGATTGAGAATAATCCAATTCACAAGGTAACGTTAAGACTTATATTGCAATAGTAAATCATATAGATAAACCGACACAATAACAACCCCTTGACTTGACACTTGCATATAATAGACTCCACACATAAACCATAGATTGACTCCTGCCTCTGGCACAATCACCACTCGACTATTCATATGGGGTGGGTTATCCAAACCAGTAGATCTACATTGTTGCCAGGATTGATTGATTGATTGAATTAGGGTTTTATTGTCGTCCAGTTTAGCATAGTATGTTCACGTAATTGCAAGTAATAACATAACCTGTCTTGAATTGAATTTAGAATGAAACAACAATAGAATATCATGGTTGAATATATTGTATCACATGATTTCCCCCAAATAGGAAATGATATAAAAAGGGGATATGAATACTCACTTGATTGATGAGATTTTATTTTTGAACGTGATAGGTTAAACACCAACGATTTTCCTTATGATTATCCTAAGAAACGGTGTCTCGAATTAGAATAATAATAATGTAAAAATTTGGGAATAGATTAGGGTTTCCATTGGGTTTTGAATGGTAGTTTAAATAAAGTGATTTATTTAGTTAAAATGGTTTTGAAATAAATAAAATGAATTTATTGGAACTGATTATGTTTAGAATTTTAAAATAAACGTATCAATTTACGTATCTGTTTGATTTATTGTTAACGTGTGGAAAAATAAACAAATAATTAATTTTATTTAATTAATTATATGATAATTAATTAAAATATTTAATTATTTATATAACTAAAAGAAATGAAATTGTTATTTGAAATGATTTAAATATAACACTTTTTATATTTAATCATGATTTAAATAATAATAACGATTATTTGAATAAATTAAAATTAGTATAGTATCGAATAATAATTTAATAAATTAAATTATTATTAAAAGTTCACCTTCGTATAAATAATTTTGTATTATTTGTAGTTTTATTTATTTAAAACATTAATAAAAATGGATAAAATGTTAAAATAAATTTCAGAAATTAATTAATTTGTTTAAAAATTTTTAATGTTTGTAAAAACATTTTTTATAATTTTTACACTATTTTTCTGAATTTTTATAAAGCTTAAAAAGCTTTAAAAAGAATGGGTGAGGTGGCCGGGTTTTGAACCCGGGACCTCTAGTTGAGTCCGGAGCGCAGGAACCAGCAAACCCAAAGCGTAAACCGCGTTAGATTCTGGTTACATTTGATTTTAAACACAAATTCCATCAAACCCCAATTCCTTTTGAGCCCTAGTTCGAATCCGAACCAAATTGGACTCGAAATCGGCTTTGATAGCTTCTGCAATTATGGGGCTTTTGTTCCCCATGAAGAATCGAGTATGTGTGTATGTTTAATTTACCTATATGGTGTTCTGTTGAGGTTGAAGTTGATGAAGAACAGTCGCGGTCAAGGTGGTGATCGACGAGTGAGCAAACAACAATTATAATCGAATTAATTTTGAGGGTAGCTTCCACTGATGATGGGGATTAAAAACCCCTTATGAATATTGGTTAATTTTGATCGGAAGTGGGTTGTTAGTCGAGTTGCAGGTCGCGATTTAGGGAGTAATAAAGAGTGGTGTTTTCGATTGTTTTAATAGAAATTGTGAATGTTAACAGCTTATATACGGATAAAGGAAGCTTCCACTTCGATTAATTTGATTAATTTAGTGTGTTAGTGCGATTTTGTGATGTGTAAAGTTGCCGACACAGTGGGTGCGATCGTGGTGGTTGGGTTTGATCTATTCGTACCCACATGGGTTCGAATATCCCATGTGGGTTTGTCGGGGTTATTAATTTGATTGAAATTGGTGGTTTTGGGGTGAAATGGGTTCGCCGGAGTAGTGGCCGGAGGGTGGCCGGTGGTGTCGACGGGGAAAACGGGAGGGATGGTTTGGGATTTAAAAATTACACAATTGGTCCCTGTGGTTTTTCTTTTATCATTTAATGTCATTAGTTTAGTTATTGGGTTTAAAAAAATAACATTAAGGCCCCTAGACTTTATTATTACTATTGTTATATATATATATATATTATTATTACTATGATTATCATTATTATTATAATTATTATTATACTTGTTGTAATTATCAACATTTTAACAAAAATTAATATCTATATATATATATATTTATTACTGAATTACGCGATGTTACAGTCTCCCCTGCTTTAGGAAATTTCGTCCCGAAATTTGTTCACGAGGAGGCTGAAACGAAAAGATGAATATACTGGGATTTCATCTGCTCTTCACGTTCCCAGGTGAATTCTGGGCCACGTTTAGATTCCCAGCGAACTTTGACAATAGGTATCCGGCTACGATTGAGTTGTTTGACTTTCCGATCCATAATTTCTCAATTCACTCAAGCACTTTGAATGGACCCACGTAACGAGGTGCTAGCTTGCTTTTCTTTCCAAAACGGATCACTCCCTTCTAAGGTGATACCTTAAAAAGTACGAGATTTCCGACATTGTATTCCATGGGCTTACGTCTTTTATCAGCATAATGCTTTTGACGATTTCTAGCAGCGACCAAGTTATCACGAATCTTTTGAATTTTGTCGGTTCACGACCCATGATCTTCAACAAGAAGAATCTTAGGTTTCCTTTCTGATTTGGGAAAATCTTGAATGTTTCTAGAACTTTGTTCATCCCAGATAGATCATAGTGATTCTCTTCTTCTTTCTTGATACAGTTTGTGTTTTTATAATTCTGAGGTACACTTTGAAGAACTTTTCGGGTTCTGATGAGGTATCAAAAGAAGAAAATTCATCATCGATTAAGCTGACCGCTTTAGTGTTTACTTTATGTGCAATGGCAGAGCCATTAGAGGTAAAAAGAGAGTCTAAAGTGTTTTACTAATTTAAGACCAACAAATGGAAGATCGACATTTTCAGCCATACAAGGCCTCAAATGGTGCCATCTGAATGCTGGTATGGTTATTGTTATTGTAAGAGAATTCGATCAATGGAAAATGAGAATTTCACAACCTACTGAAATCGCTGACACAAGCCCGGAGCATATCCTCGAGGGTTTGTATCGTTCTTTCAGTCTGACCGTCGATTTGCGGATGATAGGTCGTGCTAAGATTCAGTTGAGTTTCGAGAGCTGATTGAAGACTTTTCCAGAAACGAAAGATGAAGCGACCATCACGATCAGAGATAATATCTTTACTTGACAATAGATTGTTTAGGAAGACTAACATCACGTAATCAGGTGTTGATGATATCTCAAAATGTAAGTTGATAAGTAAGGAATAAATTGTTTGATGTAGCTAGATCGAGTCAAAACATGAGAATAAAGGAAAAGAAATTGATTTAAGAATTTAAATGCTCCAAACTTGGAATCAAAATCAACTTAAAACGATCAGGTCTCTGTTCAAGTTCAGAGATCATGCTTTGGCTTGATAGGTCGAAACACTAACATTATTTCACCCTTCAAGTTACTACATGTGTCCCGTCACGTGATTACACCATGGTAAGTTGATGATCAAGAAATGAGAATAGTCATCAAGGTATGGTTTTCACCCCTAACTTGATGGTGTACTCTCAAGGTATGACCACTAGCTTACCAATCCAAAAAGTTCGATCCCAACTCATTGTTGAGGATCCATAAAAATAAGACGAGATAACTCATCATTAAGGTGAGGGATTCACTCCTATCTTAACGATGAATTTTTACAAAACAAAATATAACAAGATAAACTTCTTCATCAAAATCCAGATGTCACTCCTACTTTGATGAGGTCGTTTCATTTGAGAAAATACAATCCATAAGAATGATATCATCATCAAGGTATGAATTTCACGGTACCTTGATGATTGAGCTTGATATTAACAAGAAAACAATCGAAGATTGACATTTGTCACCAAAGTACGGGTTTCAATCCTATTTTGGTGATATCCTGTCATTTGTGAAATGCAAGTTCCAAAGTGAATAATTAAAGTTAGTCCTCGAGATAAGGAAATCACCCTAATCCAGAGGATGAAATTTCATAAAACACACAATTGAAAACCATTTATTGAAACGAATAAGGAATCATCATCATAGTAAGGGAATCACCCTTGTTTTGATGAGTTAGAATCATTTAGGAGATTCGAGTGTCCTTAGTCATAGGTTGACTTACAAACTCTTGTATCTCCCGTGGTGCAAACGGTTCAAAGTTCGACTTAACAACGAAGGAAAAATATTTCAATTAGAAACTTAGAAATTTTCAGATTACATCAATATAATAAAAGGAAATCACGATTACAAATCTTGAATTACATCGTGAAGACGAAAATCAAGGACAAGAATTATTCAATACCACATCATTGGTGGCTTGAGCTTGTTGAGTATTGATGTTGAAAGCACGTCCTTGAGCCGTAGGAACTGGGATGACAAGTTGAGGGCATCGATTGCGAAAATGGTTCGGATCACCACATTGATAGCATGCACGACCCTGGGTAATTGCAGGAAGATGTTGGTGAACTGGTGCATTAGTCAGAGCTTTAGCAGCACTCCTGCACACGTTGAATGTATGACCCAAACGACCACAGTTTGTGCATTGACGACACTGAGTGTTAGCGGGATGATGGTAATTGCAGATGTTACACAGTGGATGGGGTCCGGTGTATGGCTTTTTCATTGGTGGTTGGTTGTTTACTGTTGGTTGACGAGTTGGAGGGACTTGATTAATTGGCACAGCAGGGGTAATCACAGCAAAGTTTTGAGATTGAGCATTCCTCTTCTTGTTCTTGGAAAGCTCGGCTTGGTCGGATTTGACGGTTTCGTTAGGAAGTTTATCGGTATTCTTCTTCGATCCTTTCCTGGTTAAGGAACCAGCTTTCACATGATTATCGGTTAACTGTGCAGCCAGCCTGATAGCATCTTCTAGTGTCGAAGGATTCCTTCCTAGCACCGTATCCTGAATCTGCATGGGTAGACCACCAATGTATTTCTCGATGGCTCGGGAGGTAGGGGTAGCAAGATGCGGTACCAAAAGGCTCAGTTCGTGGAATCGGTTAGTGTATGCTAGGTTCTCGCCACTGTCTTGGGTTAATTCCCAGAACTCAGCTTCCAGTTTCCGGACTTCGTTTCTTGGGCAGAACTCTTTAGTCATGAGCTCCTTAACTTCAGCCCATGTTAAGGCTAGAGCAGCATCAGTTCCACGGGTTCGTTTCTCTCCGTTCCACCAAGTAAGTGCGCGTTTCTGAAGAACACTTGTGGCATACCGGACTTTTAGATTTTCAGGGCATTCGCTATTTAGGAAAGTGTTCTCGATGCTTTCGAACCATTGTAGTAATCCGGTAGCTCCTTCAGTTCCACTGAACTTAGTGGGGTTGCAAGAACTGAAATGTTTGTAAGTACAAGTTCGGGGAGGGTTTGGTGCAATTGGGTTTTGGACAGTATTGTTGCCTTGGTTCAAATGGGTAAGTAGAGTTGGGATGACCGCAGTAACTTCACGTGCTACAATAGCAGAAATCTTACGGCCAGAGTTTCTAGATCGTGAACGGATTCGACGAGAAGACATTCTGTATAATATGGAAAGAAGAAACCTCTATGAGAAACGGGTAATTGGTTTTTAAAACTTTTCAAAATAATAAAATCGTTAATGAGATTGTTTAGAATAACAATGAGAGGTTTGGAGTGTAAACGTTCGGTTCGCAAACCAAAGCGAATACGTTGACTTATCAAAGTGTTATGTCCAACACAACCTTATTTAAGACATGCGTACCTATAAGCAGATACTCATCCCGAGGGTTCCCAGGTAAGGTAATCAAGTTGTATGAATACCTTGCCTAGACAGAACACCTTAAGATACAGGTATCCCACTCTTCCAGCATTGCATGTTCTCGGTCATGTGACACGGACTTTGACGAGATTTGAAAACCATGAATAACAATCGAGTTTTGAAGTTTGAAATCACTTGAATTAGGCACACAATGCCTTAGAATATGAGTTAAGATTCGTGTGTACATTGATAGATTCAAAGTGTAAGGAGAATCACATAAGGCAGATAATCACATAATCAAGTATAAAAATGTAATGCACATAAAATCCTATCTAAGCATGTAAAATACATGAGAGGACTCATGTGTAAAGGTACTTAGTTATAGTCTAGGTCATTCCATTTCTAATAACCTAATTCCCTATAACCATGGCTCTGATACCAATCTGTCACACCCCGACCGACGGCGGAATCATCGGAGCGGACGAGGGAATGATTGATTGTTCATAACTCATGATTGTCTAATAGTGAAAATAATATTAAAATCAGATTACATGATAACATGAATTCAACAGATACAAATACAACAGTTAAAGTCACAAATAATAATTGTCTTTTGTTTTGACTAAGTCCAGGTCTTATATGATCAAGTAGAAGTCCACTAGCTTGCTTAACCTGAAATCATGTGAGAAAATAAAGTCAGCTAACGAATTAGCTGGTGAGTAATCATAGTTTTGAGTATACATATAGATTGATTGATTGATTGAGAATAATCCAATTCACAAGGTAACGTTAAGACTTATATTGCAATAGTAAATCATATAGATAAACCGACACAATAACAACCCCTTGACTTGACACTTGCATATAATAGACTCCACACATAAACCATAGATTGACTCCTGCCTCTGGCACAATCACCACTCGACTATTCATATGGGGTGGGTTATCCAAACCAGTAGATCTACATTGTTGCCAGGATTGATTGATTGATTGAATTAGGGTTTTATTGTCGTCCAGTTTAGCATAGTATGTTCACGTAATTGCAAGTAATAACATAACCTGTCTTGAATTGAATTTATAATGAAACAACAATAGAATATCATGGTTGAATATATTGTATCACATGATTTCCCCCAAATAGGAAATGATATAAAAAGGGGATATGAATACTCACTTGATTGATGAGATTTGATTTTTGAACGTGATAGGTTAAACACCAACGATTTTCCTTATGATTATCCTAAGAAACGGTGTCTCGAATTAGAATAATAATAATGTAAAAATTTGGGAATAGATTAGGGTTTCCATTGGGTTTTGAATGGTAGTTTAAATAAAGTGATTTATTTAGTTAAAATGGTTTTGAAATAAATAAAATGAATTTATTGGAACTGATTATGTTTAGAATTTTAAAATAAACGTATCAATTTACGTATCTGTTTGATTTATTGTTAACGTGTGGAAAAATAAACAAATAATTAATTTTATTTAATTAATTATATGATAATTAATTAAAATATTTAATTATTTATATAACTAAAAGAAATGAAATTGTTATTTGAAATGATTTAAATATAACACTTTTTATATTTAATCATGATTTAAATAATAATAACGATTATTTGAATAAATTAAAATTAGTATAGTATCGAATAATAATTTAATAAATTAAATTATTATTAAAAGTTCACCTTCGTATAAATAATTTTGTATTATTTGTAGTTTTATTTATTTAAAACATTTAATAAAAATGGATAAAATGTTAAAATAAATTTCAGAAATTAATTAATTTGTTTAAAAATTTTTAATGTTTGTAAAAACATTTTTTATAATTTTTACACTATTTTTCTGAATTTTTATAAAGCTTAAAAAGCTTTAAAAAGAATGGGTGAGGTGGCCGGGTTTTGAACCCGGGACCTCTAGTTGAGTCCGGAGCGCAGGAACCAGCAAACCCAAAGCGTAAACCGCGTTAGATTCTGGTTACATTTGATTTTAAACACAAATTCCATCAAACCCCAATTCCTTTTGAGCCCTAGTTCGAATCCGAACCAAATTGGACTCGAAATCGGCTTTGATAGCTTCTGCAATCATGGGGCTTTTGTTCCCCATGAAGAATCGAGTATGTGTGTATGTTTAATTTACCTATATGGTGTTCTGTTGAGGTTGAAGTTGATGAAGAACAGTCGCGGTCAAGGTGGTGATCGACGAGTGAGCAAACAACAATTATAATCGAATTAATTTTGAGGGTAGCTTCCACTGATGATGGGGATTAAAAACCCCTTATGAATATTGGTTAATTTTGATCGGAAGTGGGTTGTTAGTCGAGTTGCAGGTCGCGATTTAGGGAGTAATAAAGAGTGGTGTTTTCGATTGTTTTAATAGAAATTGTGAATGTTAACAGCTTATATACGGATAAAGGAAGCTTCCACTTCGATTAATTTGATTAATTTAGTGTGTTAGTGCGATTTTGTGATGTGTAAAGTTGCCGACACAGTGGGTGCGATCGTGGTGGTTGGGTTTGATCTATTCGTACCCACATGGGTTCGAATATCCCATGTGGGTTTGTCGGGGTTATTAATTTGATTGAAATTGGTGGTTTTGGGGTGAAATGGGTTCGCCGGAGTAGTGGCCGGAGGGTGGCCGGTGGTGTCGACGGGGAAAACGGGAGGGATGGTTTGGGATTTAAAAAATTACACAATTGGTCCCTGTGGTTTTTCTTTTATCATTTAATGTCATTAGTTTAGTTATTGGGTTTAAAAAAATAACATTAAGGCCCCTAGACTTTATTATTACTATTGTTATATATATATATATTATTATTACTATGATTATCATTATTATTATAATTATTATTATACTTGTTGTAATTATCAACATTTTAACAAAAATTAATATCTATATATATATATATTCATTACTGAATTACGCGATGTTACAATTTTCTCATATGATTTCGGGTTAAGCAAGTTAGTGGACTTCTACATGCTCATTTAAGACCCGGACTTAGTCAAAACAAAAGACAATTACTATTTGTGACTTTAACTGTTGTATTTGTATCTGTTAAATTCATGTTATCCTGTAATCTGATTTTAATATTACTTTCACTATTAGACAATCATGAGTTATGAACAATCAATCATTCCCTCGTCCGCTCCGATGATTCCGCCGTCTGTCGGGGTGTGACAGATTGGTATCAGAGCCATGGTTATAGGGAATTAGGTTATTAGAAATGGAATGACCTAGACTATAACTAAGTACCTTTACACATGAGTCCTCTCATGTATTTTATATGCATAGATAGGATTATATGTGCTCTACATGTTTATACTTAATTATGTGATTATCTGCCTTGTGTGATTCTTCCTATACTTGAATCTTATCAATGTACACACGAATCTTAACTCATATTCTAAGGCATTGCGTGCCTAATTCAAGTGATTTCAAACTCCAAAACTCGATTGTTATTCATGGTTTTCAAATTCGTCAAAGTCTGTGTCTTACAACTTGAAACATGCAATGCTGGAAGAGTGGGATGCCTGTATCTCGGGGTGTTCTGTCTAGGTAAGGTATTCATATAAATCTAAATCAACCGATGGACCTGTCTACCTTACCTGGGAACCCTCGGGATGAGTATCTGCTTATAGGTACGCATGTCTTCAACAAAGTTGTGATTGACCCAATACTTTGATTAGTCAACGAATTCGCTTTGATTTACGAATCAAACGATTACACTCGGAACTTTACTACATTCTTTAATACTACTAGTCTACTAACATTTTGCTGCACCCCTGACATATTTGATAAAAAACCTGAATCGTCATAAATTAACGAAAAAAAATACACTTGAATCGGGGTTGTACTAGCCCACTTGAACTCGTTCTAAGTAAATATAAATAGATCGTGTTTCTTCATTTTCTTCCTAGTTGGTTCAAGTAGACACTCATCCCCAACCACACCAACAGCACCACACCACACCCCCTACCCAATACCCAACATTTGAAAGTCAGCTTCAATTGCAACAAACAACAATATTAAAGTGACATTCAAACAACACCATCGTCGACAAATAGTGTAGTGCATGACAATAGTAGTGTTGGAAGTATGACGAAATAACTAGACATCATCGTCTCCATAACCGCCATCATCTTCATGATGGTCTGCAACTGATGTCTCTTGCGATTGTAACCTTGCAGTGGCAAATCTAAATCTTTTTTAATGGGGACGACAATTTTTGGGGTTCAGATTTGTACTAAATATTAAATATTTTCGGTCTGATTCAAGTAGGATCATACAACAAAAAGGTAAGATTTAATTAAATCTCAAATACATAAAAAGTACGACAATTGTTATAGAAACGCACTATCACTATGATTTCTCTTTACGAGATTGCTGTTAAAATCTAGTCAATACATCATCTAGAAAACATTCCTAAGCAAATATTTTGCAATATAACAAATACAGTTATCACTTAATTTCTCATCACCAAATAAGTAAGTTGAATGTTACCTTGTAAAACGACTTCCAAACTCTTAGCTTTATATATCTAACACCTTATTGAAACATTTAATTATACTTACAATATTGTTCGTATATGATGTTTGTTTTTGTTTTTGTTTTCCCTTAACTTTCTTGGGTTATTGTAGAAATCATCTATGTTTATGATTTCAAATTCATCTTTTCATAAAAAGAATCGACTTCCTCAAGAAATGAACTAAAACCTCTAATATATTTTGTTAATCTACAAATCTATGATCATTAACTCAACCAAAAAGTTTCAAGCTGTCATCTAAAGAATAATTAAACAAATAATCAAATAATAAAGTAAATTTTTGAAAAATATCTTAAAAAGGTACCTAAATTAAAGGTTAAAGCTTGTTTAGAATCGAATTTGATGGGCTAATGAAGTAATAAACTTAATTTTCTAAATAGTTATTGGGTGTTGAGGTAACTGAGTTTATAAAATTAATAGAGTGTAAGGCTTAGTTGTGAACATAGTTTTGGATTTATAATTCTTTTAATAGATGTGTTATTAAATTTTTAATTGGTTTATAATTATAGATATTAAAATTTTAAATAGATTTCTATTGGGGTCGGTTTTGAAGTTTTCTTTAGGGTCATTTTAAAGTTTTTTTAGGGTCAATGTTAGAAACTTACCAATTAGATCGTATATATACTAAATAATTTTTCTTCATGGGTAGCGAACGACCCCCAAGGAAACCACTTGCCCTACTATGTCTCGTGATGGTTTGAAGCTAAAGAACCACCCAAATCGAACACCATAATCACCATCATCCTCCCTCATAGTCAAAGCCATACTTAACTGAAAAACTCAAAAGTCCTGTTCATACACTGTTGTTACTATCTAACAAACGGTTAGAAGCATAAATGTAAGCTTTTAAAATTTGAAACCATGAATGATACATGTATTGCGGGTGCCATACTGCCATCCGTGTAACTAACTCTATACATTTTATATACAATGAAACATAGGTAACCCACCAGTCACCGTCATATGGTAAGTGGCAACCCCACGAATGATACACTTAATTTCGTTCTACAAACTGTCAAAAGACCAATTATTTACATGGGCTTGGAACAATGGAACCTACCAAAAAAGTGAGTGGTATGGGCCCAGCTCATTAATATCTGCAATCATAGCCCAGTGCATCATGAGAATTTGGGTCGGATCCATAAACATTTTACAGGCTTTTATCCTTGTCCTCGTGGTCCCCAAGCCAGTTCACGTGCCAGTACAATATTTTAAGCCTAGGGTACCTTTCCTTGTTTCCATTAAATATATGTAATCATAGCCCATGTTAGATTACTCTGCTCCGGTTGTTTCAATACAAATTTCAGGTTAAACCGCTAACTATAATTTCTAGAAACGACAAACTAAACGGTCTACGTTGGGTGGGTCGGCAAACCAACCGATTTTATGGTTTTATGTTAAGAATTGATGACCCTCATTCCTCACTATACACTCTAACTCAAATAGAGAAAGAAAATGAAATTTGTTTCAATATTAATCAGTGAGTTCATCTTTTCATTCAATAACATACAAAGCTATATATAGTTCAACTTACATTCAGGAAAACAAAAGGAAACAAAAGAAACGGACAACATATATATAAAATAACACCAACTTTAACTTACCAATTCTTCCACCTAACATGTACACCATCATTACATCCATGCTTGTCTGCCACTTTTAGTTCTTCCATATAACATGCAAGATGTCTAGGATTGACTCAATCTTGGTTAAAGTGGGAAATGATGTCATGCATGATTCAAAAAATATTTTATTTTTAACACTCCCCCTCAAGTTGAATAGTGAGATATCCACGATTCAACTTGAATTGGTTTTGATTTTGTTTGGTTTTTGGTTTGGCTACCGTCTCCTTGACATGGCAGCCTATTTTGGATTTTGAGTTTAACTTGAATTGGTTTTGGTTTTGTTTTTGGTTTCGGTTTCCCCTCAAGTTGAAAAATTCAACTTGGCCATTTGGGTTTTGGCATTCGTTTTGATTTGGGTTTTGATTTTTTTTTTTTTTTTTTTGAGCTTTGATTTTTTGTTTTAGCTGAAACGTTTTTTTTTATATTTTTTAGTGGGATCGCCATAATTCAAGTTAAAATGGTTTTCGTTTTGGATTTGGTTTTGAGGAATTTTTTTTTAAAGGTTCTGTTTTGTTTTGAGAATTTGGTTTTTGGATTTTTTGGTTTTAGAAAAAAATTTTAATTATGTTTTAAAAAGGATTTTGTTTTTTTTATTGTTTTTTTCTTTTTAAGGCGATTCGCCTCTCAGCACTCAGTGCCAGGTCCAAAGATTTCCTTCGGAAGCTTCACCACCACCAACCTTCTCGGCGCCTGTCGTTGCTATTAGCACTATTGTTGCCTATGGCAATGACAACCTTCCCTTCTTGATTAGGGTTCTTAGTTTTGTGGTTGTCACTCCACCAGTCAGGGAACCCCACGATTCTAAAGCACTCCTCTTTGGTGTGTCCCCTCATATCACAGTGGGTGCACTTGAGGTGCGATTTATCTTTTCTAATTGGTGTTCCGTTCTTCTTTTCTTTCCTGCAATATCCTTTGGTTGCGAGGCCTAACCCGTCAGATTCGGTGGCTAATAACCCAGCTCCAATGCCTTGTGTATCACTAGGAGCCGCTCCTAGAATAGTTTGGTGGGCGGTTTCTTTCCTAACAGCAGCATAGGCCGTCTCTACTGATGGTAAAGGCTCCCACCGGAGAATTTCTCGCTTTATAGGATCATATTTTTGGTCTAGGGCATTTAGGAATTGAAAAAGTTTCTGTTCTGACCTGATTTTTGAGTATGTTTGGATGTCTTCCGGACACTTCATGGGATTCGGATCGATTCGGTCAATTTCACCCCATATCCCCTGTAGTGTAATCCAGAAGTTTTCAAGAGAGTCTTCATTCTGTTTGATGTTGTTAGCTTTGACGTGAAGGTTGAATGTCTGCAACTTGTCTCTTCCACTGCTGTAGGTGACCACCAGAGCATCCCATAGTGATTTCGCCGTGGGAAACTCGGTTAGGTTGCCGGCAATTTCTGGTTCAATGTTCTGTATTAGCCATGAAAACACGATCAAGTCTTCTTGTTCCCACTGCTCGAAACTTTCATCGCTTGGATCTGGAGGGTCAGAGGTTAAGTGTTTCAATAGATTCTTTGATTTTCCGCCTATGGCGACTCGAATCATTCGAGTCCATAAAGCGAAATTTTGACCATTAAGTTTGAGATTGATTTGTAGGTTGTCGGATAACTTTGGGTTTTGGGGTTGGATGTTGAGGCCATTCTTGAAAAAGTTGGCTAGTTGGATTGATAAATCGGAACCCGAGTTGTCGTCTCCGGACATGGTTGCTTGGTTTGAGTTTGGAATTTGGATTTTGGGTTTTTATTTGGAATTTCTTTGATGAGCAAATTGTTCCAAGGATCAGGAACACTGCTCTGATACCATGTTAAGAATTGATGACCCTCATTCCTCACTATACACTCTAACTCAAATAGAGAAAGAAAATAAAACTTGTTTCAATATTAATCAGTGAGTTCATCTTTTCATTCAATAACATACAAAGCTATATATAGTTCAACTTACATTCAGGAAAACAAAAGGAAACAAAAGAAACGGACAACATATATATAAAATAACACCAACTTTAACTTACCAATTCTTCCACCTAACATGTACACCATCATTACATCCATGCTTGTCTGCCACTTTTAGTTCTTCCATATAACATGCAAGATGTCTAGGATTGACTCAATCTTGATTAAAGTGGGAAATGATGTCATGCATGATTTAAAGAATATTTTATTTTTAACATTTTGACGGTTCAACGGTACAGTTTTAACAATATGAACTTATTATTTTTGTTTTTTTTTTCTATAAACCATTAAAACTTTTAAAATAATATAGATACATAACTATGTTTCAAAAATAAGGTGATAAGTATCCTATGGGTTGGGTCAACCCAACTGGATCTGTGGAGCAACTCCAGTGGGTTTACAGATAAGTTTTGTAAGCAGTTATTTTCTTATTGAACTTCTTTTTGCAGTGATAAATAAGACAAGACTGTGTTAATGTTTGTTGTCTTTAAATTAGCTATTTATAATCAGACTTTTAGTTTGTATTATGGAGATTTGCCCACTTTGAATCATAAGGTTTCAAACAAACCGAAGCGTTAAACTGCTGAACCATGACAACCATTTGGTTCTCAAACCAAACAAGTTGCTCGGTTTAGATGGTTCTGTTGATTTAAACATTCTATGAACAACCAAAGTAGAATCATCTATTTCATTTACATGCATTTCCACATAGAAAGGTTAAGGTAAAAAATGTAACTAAAAGCTCGAGCCCATGAGCACTCGACGGTCACTTCACAAGCTCCTTACAAATAAGATATCTAAACCCAAAATTATGAGGAACCCATTCAATCATCTTGCGCGATTTCACCTGTTGATGTTTCTTTATGTTCTTCCTAATAGGTTCAGGTAAACACTGCTGGATCATCTCCATCACACCACCTGCGCATAATCCTGAGTCTTTAGCAAAACTCTCAATAATTTTGGGTAAAAGAATCCTATGATCCTTTGCTACACCAAATGTAGCCCTCACAAACTCTTCCTTTGCTCCTTCCAGTTCTTGAATCACTCGTTTCGGGGTGTAAACGCGAACCTGGTAGGAAAGAAAACAGACAAGAAACAAGTTTATAATGTTTCAAGATTTGAAATTATTTGTAACTTTTTTATAAAATGTAAGGATCATGTATACATCATACATACCGCGGGATCAGAATGGCATCCTGAAGAAAGTGCAAAATGCAAAAGTGGTTCTGGATGATCGATTGCATAACCTTGGCGTGCGTCTCCCGTTTTGAATTTGGTTCTTGAAGATAATAAAAGCCGAAGCCACTACATAAATAAACATAAAATTTGATTAGAAAGGGTAAACACATCTTTGAAACATTTAAAAGTGTGACCATAGATGCTGAATCTACCTGCCCCGAACGAGATGTTTTACATCGGAGAATAGAGTTCTGGATCACATCTGCACTCACCACGTGACCACCGACATTATATGCAGCCTGCAACAAACATGAAAAATGATAACTTTTTTAAGATTTAAACTGTTTGTAAAAAGCTAAAGAAAACAAGCGTTGTATGCACACACGCACCTTCAATAGCAAAAATACTCTCTTTATGTTGTTTTGCGGGATCCCATAAGCTAAAACAGCCTGTAAACATATGAATCGATCATTTATGTTATGTTAGTTAAGATAATAAAATCTTAATCTAAAACCCGCGTGAAAGGGCGAGGGCCATACATGCATCACCAAGGCATTATGTACATTGATCCAGAACGCTAGCTTCTCCTCATGCTTCAGTTTCCTAGGATCTACTTCTTCTAGCCGAGAAACAAGTGACCTAAAGTAACACATCAATCATTCAATAAATAACAACATTGCAACAGCCAACAAGAATTTCATTTCTTATGTTATTATTTACCTGAACTCTTGCAACATATGTTCTGTATCACCCAATTGCCGGCCATCTTTGTAAATACATTGAACTTCAACCATGGTGCTATAAGGCCCACTGAACTCCTTAAGCCCTTGAACATGAAAAGGGTTATCTAATCTCACATCAAAAGACGATGAATCCCTTCTAAACCCCGGGCTCCACATCAGATCTGAATGGTCTTTTGGTGAAAAGGCACTCATTGATGACAAAGATGAAGTAGGAGATGAAATCCCATTATTTGTAAGAGGCGGGTCTGCAAGTTTGCAATATATAGCCGACATGCACTTGATTATATCCTCCGAGAGCTTGTTAGGTGTTTCAGGAATATGATCACAAATCCTGGTTCCAAGATGCTCAGCCAGACTAATAACATTTGAGCTATTATTCTGCACATACTACATAAGAACCATAAGAATCCATAATCCTATGTGTCAAACCATCGCATAAATTTCATTTCTTGCAATTTGTAATAATCATGTATACTGTACAACATTTCATGGATATTAGGAGTAAAAGTTTGCATATGTGGTTACCTCCAACATGGATAACGGTTGTGAATGGCAGGCACGTAATGCTTTACCAAGAGTCTCTGTGGGAGTTTCGGCTGACAAAATAGACTGTTGAGATAATGAAGAGTGACAACGATGAACATTAGAATCTAAAGCAACATCTACTTCTTCTTCTTCAATGCTTCCTTTATCTGGTTTTAATGAAACGACAGATGTGGAAGTTTCTAGATGCTTCCCTGTTGGGCTCAACATCGGTGATTTTAGCGGTTCATTGTTTCTTAATGGAGATGCACAAGGAGCTTGTTGATCAAACGCTTTACGGTATAATGAGAGAAGATATTGCTCCAAATGTGAAACTTCATATTCTAAAACTGCAATGTCCTTAATCAACTTTATTGCTGTCTGCAATTATAAAATTGAACATAAAGATTCAGTTGCATTAGCACTTTAATTATTATTGCAAATTTTATTTTTGTTTAGAAAGTTAACAAGAATCTGTCTTGGTTACCTTTGGGATGGAGGCTTGATTTGTAACCTCACAGGAGGATGATTTATAACCCAATGCTTGTTCTAACGCACTCCGGACAGCAACTTGGTCTTGTAATCTTTTCTCAAGCTGCATTATCTGATGACAACATTTAAGTTCATAAATCAAATGTCACATTTGAAAGCAGTAGATTTTGAAGTTTCTTTAAAATGTGATGTTAAATTATACCTCAGTTCTCAATGAGTTCTCTATTTCAGCACTAGGCAAATGATTCTTCTCCGTATTTACAGGACTCTGCATATCCTGATATTAAACATGAAAGAATTTAAGTTTATGTTGAAATTACTAATGAAATTAGTTAAAATTAAACATGAATTCAAGCATATGAAAGTGTACTCACCAACTTAAATGAGTTAGAATGTTCCAAATCATCTTCTTGAAGTCCACTCTTTCCTGGAAAGCTGCCAATGGTAAAAAGTTGCTGTAAAAAGATAACTAAAAAATGCCCTTTTCCAGCATAATCAAAGATTTGTGATAAAAGACATAAAACTTCACTTAATAAGTTTGTGAAAAAGGGGGGGAAGAAGGGATTCCTGTTGCCAAGATCCAAAATTTCACATAATTTATAAACAATCCATCGATTTGCCAGCAGAAAACGATAATATTTGAGTGTTAATTAAGTGAACAAAAGGTCAACAACCATAGTTAACCGTCAAACTTTGGTCTGTAACCCACTTCAGACGCCATTTCCAGTTGAAGAATCAATCAATATCACACACCAGAAGATGAAAAGAAATGAACATTTTAAGAGAAATGTGGTGGATACCTTTTAGAACGCTTGTGGGCACAAGTTACCACTCCCAGTCCACCACTACTCATACCGCAATCTTCAACACTCATCTCCACAAATCACTACAAATTCCACCAAACTTCATACATAAACACCCAAAACTTTCACAATCTTTGACCACAACAGCAAGTACCAAGTACCAAGGGTGCACAAAGATCGGATTTTTAACCGACCCACAAGCCCAAATGATGAAATGGGTCCTCAAAACCCTTGGAAATCAAGGTCAAAACCCCAACTTTTCGTCTTGCATTGCAGGAATCAGAAGATGATGTGAGCTAAAGGGTACACTGAACACTCAACAGCTGACTGAATAACTTCAAGGGTTCACTCTATTATCCAGTGTGTAATGAATCCTTGAGTGTGAGAACAAAATCTTTTATGACTTTTAGCAAAAATGAGTAAAAGGGTCTGCGGACTTTCGTTGGGAGAACAAGAAAGTTTGCTATTGGAGGTGGAACAATGTCAAAAAGAAGAAATTAATTACTTGAAGAAAAGAAAAGGGATTTAATAAATGAAACAGATCAAATCAAGAAGATGATGATGAATTAAATAGGGATTATTAATAATCTAAAAGGAGGTTAGTTAATTGCAAGCAAATCAGATCATATTTGCCCCAAATTTCGGTTGTAGACCAGTGGGAGTTGGTGACCGTCCCCGTCTTCCACTTTTGTCCCATACTGCCAAATGCTAGTATATATACTACACACTGCATATATGTGTATCGAAGGAGAAATTTAATATGTAACTTTAGATGAAAAAATTTCATTTATTAAATTAAAAAAGGGAGTACTTTAGGTTTCGGATGTAAATTAGTCAGGCCATTCGTGTGTAGATCTAAATCTGCTAATTAAAAGCTTGAATCAAACCGAGGTTTGAACAATTTATTTGTATAATTGTTTTGACAATGTTTTTTAACAGGATTAATATTATTAAAAACCAACATACTTTTTTAATTTCATGGAAAAATGACTCTGATCTATTTTGATATATTAAAGACAGTATACTTGTAGAATTTACAATAAAAAGCCACTCAATTGGTTTTTATACTAAAGGCATTTAGCTTTTTATTTTTTAAAATTGTGCTTGTAAATTTATTAAATTAAAAAAGGGAGTACTTTAGGTTTTTGGATATACATTAGTCCAGCCATTCATGTGTTTCGGTCTATTCAAATCTGCTAACTAAAAGCTTGAACTAAATCAAGAATTAACAATTTATTAGTATAATCGTTTGACAATGTGTTTTAATTACGGTTAACATAATCAAAAAACAGCATGCTTTCTTAGATTTATGGAAAAATGACTCAAATTCTGGTCTATTAAAGACCATATATTTATAAAGTTTACAAGAAAAGTCACTCAATTGGTTTTTATACTTAAGGCATTAAACTTGTTTTATATATATAATTGTGCTTCTAATTTTTTTTAATAATGAATTATTTACTCTTTAATTGCTTAAACTTTATAAAATGACAGTTATACTTTACAAAAAGAAATTATATTATCTTGTTTTGACTAATTTGAGATTTAACAAGTGTTTAAAATATTTCAAAAGTTGATATATTTCAGACAAGTTTATTGATTTTAATATATAAAAGTTAGTTTAGTAACACTTTCTTGTATTTATTAAATGTTGAGAGAATTTAATATACTAAAATCATGCTGAGTGATTTTTTTTTATAAAAATAATGCATCGATTCACACTTTCAAATAACATTAAAAAAATTGGCATTGTTGTCACATATGGACCAACATGTAGGCTTAATTGAAGTTTGAAACTTATATGGTATTAAACGAACCGAGTCATTTGTGTCACTCGAAATTTACTCGCTTAACTTATATAATTGTTTGATCTTAGTGTTTCAAATAACAGCAATAAAATGGCTTGTTTGTCATATGTAGACCAAACTTTGGGCTTAACTGAAGTTTGGAACTTATTTGTTTAGGCATATGCTTGGCTTATTATTTGGATAATAATATCATATTTTCAACTTACCTCTTGTACTTTGCATATTTCGGAATTGAAATCGTCCAAAGGTAATGATCCAAGTGTAAAAAGAAACGGGGCCGTTAACCCAAATAAGTTGTCTTTGTGTGGGTTGTAATCAAGATTTTCAATGCATAATAACCACAAGAAAAGAAAAGGAAAAAAGAAAAGGCTAAAGAGAGAAAAGCCAACCTCAAAAGAATTGAAAGCTACAAAGGTTAAAGTACACAATGATGCTTGAAACAAAAGGTCTTTAATTTGATCTAAGAAACATAACAATATATTCATATAATAAACTTATAATGTTTGTGTACATTTAAATCAAATTTTAAATCATGACATTGATTCACAATTTGTTTCTTGAAAATATGATTAACACAAATTTTGCTAATAATCTTGAAAAACTAATACAAAATTTTGCTAAAGAAATTTAAAAAAGTGGATTAAAACCGTCAAATCCGCTTGTTCCGGTTAGTTTCCATGTGGTTCAGTTTTTATTTTCCTGAAATTATAGTTAGTTCATTAGTTGTTTGTAACTTTGTATAATTCTTAATAGAAACTAATTACAAGAAGAATAAAGATCAAGTTCTTCAAATAACTTACTTATTTTAAAACTTTGAGATCCATCATCCATATATATCAACCCATTTGATAAAAAGAATTATAGCACGTTTAGCTGTGCATTTTAGTAGTGATGTGAAACTTTTTTTTTTCAAACTATTCTTGAAACCATTTAAAATTAACATTTATGTCAACGAGAAACTATAAAAATAAACCATTTGACATCCGAAACATATTTTAAATGTATTTTAATCATGTTTTGTCTCATCGACAAAATAATCTTTCATGAGGACCTAATGAGTCTTTACACGATTACGATGCACATGTCTGTTTTTCATGTGCCGTGTCTTCAAGTTCAGATGCGGCGTCGACGACGTTGGTAAGAAATTAAACCCCGATTCATATGAATTGGAATTTGTTAGTGGTGATGGTGGAAGAATAACATTACGTATCATTTTGTTGGAGTTATCAGAGCGAAGCGTACGAAGTTATTAGAGCGTTACACGTGGGTGGAGGGGTTGTTTCGTCCGCGCTACAATTACACATAAAAGATACATAATTACACAAGTTATATTAATAAACACAAGTTATATCTTTTATTACGCATGTTATATTTATTATTACGCAAAGAAAAATTACTCAAGTTATAAAAAATAATTACGTAAGTTTTATGTTAATTATGCAAGTTATGTTCATGATTAAGCAGATAATAATCATGCAAGTATACGCAAAAAAATAGATGTTTTTAAGAGAATATTATTTTTTTCAAAAAAAGCATATATAGCAATATTATATTCATATTAAAGAGGATAAAATGATTGATTTTATGATGTACTTTTTTAAAAAATAATGTCATATAAAAAAAAGTTATATGTATTTAAAAAATGGGAGAAATTAAAAAAAAGTTTACAGTTGTAGTTTATTTACAAATCTACACCACCACTCACATTTCTTGCGTTATTGCTGCATTTTTAATATGAAGCGTTAATTGCTTAGAGCAATGATTGTTGTTACTTCGTATACTTCGTACGAATCGTTTCACTTGTATTGTAAATTTTTTCTATATATAAATCATAAATATAGAGAGAGAGATGGATGGTATACAAGTTGACATTGTCGTTAAGCATGAAGGGAACTATCGTTTGTCAAAGAATCCAAATAATATTGAAATTAAAAAAGCAAGCAACTTTAATCATTATTGACTTTTTCTGTTTTGATACCCGGTTAGAAAATGATTTAAGGTAGCAAATACAAGGGTTAGGGTTCATTTTGTCATTATCTAAGGGTCCCTTTATTTAGACACCCCTTAATTTTAAATCAACACCCCTGTACCCTATACGCCGCGTATGGGTCCATACGCGGCGTATAGGGTACATTGTTGATTTAACGTTTTATACCCTATACGGCGCGTATGGGTCCATACGCGGCGTATAGGGTATGTTGTTGATTTGACGTTTTATACCCTATACTCAGCGTATGGGACCATACGTGGCGTATAGGGTTTGACATTTTATAATCATACGTGACTTATGACCCATACGTGGAAGAGCTATACGCCGCGTATGGAACCATACGCGGCGTATAGCTTATATATTTATTTTTTTAATTTTTTGAGTTTTTATTTTAATATATACAATATGAATACAATAATAAAATTTAAATTAAAATATATAATTCGCATATTACAAATTATAAATTAAAATAAATTTATATAAGCCGGGGGTTCTCGGTTATTCTCTATTATTGCGTTGTATTCCGAGATACGAATCCTATACATAATCTCCCATTCTGCAGCACGTACGCTTCGGTTAAGAATCCAAAGATTACTTAATGTTGGCATCGGATAATCTCCTTCTAACTTAACGTGGACGAAATGATTGTTGTTGACATGAACAATCGACACGATATGATGAGGCATGACAGTTTTCGGATCAGCCCATAATGGGGAAAATGTTTGACAACCATTATTGCTTAGTAAATGAAGAATAACCCTAAACTTTTGAGCAACCACTAATCCCGTATACGGCATTATCATCCAATGTTCTTCTGGTGCAGGTTCCACACTTTGCCAATCGATGGTGTGACGTAATTCGTTATACTGTCCGGGGTAAAAGTATCGAAAACTTCTCTGTACTCCAATTCATGTCTGTCCAACTCTTCTAAAAGTTGTGTCCGCACATACATCCACTTATTTTCGTCAAACCCTAAGCCTAAAGCTATTGATCGAAAACCACAATTCCCATCGGGTCGGACATCTCGTATACGTGAAATATACTGATGAAAGATTGACGGAATCCAATTTTTTAACCTGTTTATATTGTTTAATTGGTTATCTCCGACAATCGAAAAAAAACTCATTAGTACCCCGTGATACTTTAGATGATGTTGAACGACTACGTTGCATGGCAGGCTTCTGGGGCTTTACAGCTGAACTTGTTCTTCCGGAAATATGAGACGCAATAAACGAGCTATGTCTCGGCATGTCGCACGTACTTTGTTGAGTGTCGTACTTTTGTTGTTGAACCTTTAACGTTGGACGACCGCGAATATCTGTTTGAACAACAGGCGCTTTTTTGTTATTTTTCCATGGATACACAATTTTTTTATTTTTTCCACCAAACTAAATTTTACAGCTGCGGGTTGTGTCATTATTTGTTGTTTCACCCGTTCCATTTCTTCTTCAACATCAACTTTTTCATCCACCGTATATGATGGCTTAATGTTATCAAGCTTCGTCCAAAATACGTCAATTGCATCTAATGGAATTTTAGTGCCTGCATTATAAAGTATAAATTAATACATAATTTGTCACTTTAATAGAAAAATGATAATGATGGAGCGACTATTACCAGAATGTTCATATTTTTCCAGCCGACAAGCACAAGGCAAGCCACAACTAGTGAAAAGATGACAACCACATGTTGCATTTGCAGAGCGCATCACATGCAATTTAGTGTTTTCGGCAACTAATAAATCAAAAGCTATGTGTGAAACCTTGCCTCTTAAGTAATCAAATAGCGGAAGTTTATGATGATTCATGGTTTTAATTTTGCTTGTCTCAAAGCTTTCTTTTAAATTTACCTCTTGTGCGTTCACCAATTGATCTACAAACTCCACAAGTCTATCCAGTGAGCTATTTGTTGATTTAAGATATCTTTTTAAATTTGCATGTTGACTCTCCACCCTATTTGTTGTGCGTTGGCCAAAATTGCGGTTCAAGTTAGTCCAGGCTGATACAAACATTTCTTTGTAACTCTCTAACCAGTTTCTGTTTATATATGACAATACTCTGAAAATATAATAAATCACGCTTAAATTATATATTGAAAATATAATAAAACATAATTAAAATATAATAAAAACTTACTTTCTCGATTCGCTTCAACTAATCGTTCGTAAAGAAGGTTATAGTTATACTCGTAAATCTCCGCCGTGGGAGACTCACACAAACGTGCCCATGCATATTTAAACTTTCTCCAGTCATCTTTCGTAAAACTTGCTTTACAGTGTTTCGCGATATTTTCATCAATATGCCACCTGCATAAACACTTTGAAGCATTCGGAAACACTTTAACACATGCGTTCATTAAAGCGAGATCTCTGTCTGTTATTATGACGCGCGGCTCCATACACTTGCTTAACGTATCTTTCAATCTATTAAGCACCCATTCAAAATTATCTTCCCGTTCTTTGCTAATAAACGCATGAGCAACACAAAATGTCTTGTGTGTGGAGGTCACACCAACAATCTGAACAAACGGAAGCTTGTACATGTTTGTTTATATGTAGCGTCTATCATCAGCACGTGCGGAAATGCACGCCAAGTGTCGTATGATTTAGGATGACAAAAAAATATATCTTCTACGACATTAGTGTAACATCTTGTAATTTTGAATTAATATAAAGTTAGTTTTGCTAATGAATAATAATAATAACAATAATAATAATAATAATAATAATAATAATAATAATAATAATAATAATGAAAATAATAATAACAATAATAATAGTTAATTACAAAAGAATAATAATAATAATAACTAATCATAATAGTAATAATAATACTAGTTTAATTACAAAATAATAACCATAATATCAATGGTAATAATAATATTAATAATAATAAATAATAATAATAATAATAATAATCATAAATAATAATAATAATAATAATAATAATGATAAAACTTAGAATATAAAGTGCAGGGGGTTGTTTTGATATTTTAAAACTTTAGATAAAAGTTTGTCACCTAAAATAAAAACAGTTGGAAAGAACAGGGACCGGATTGTAAATATTTCAAACACCCCCCCGATTTTCCCCTTTCCCCGCCGGACTTCTCGCCGCCGGCCACCGGCTCCGGCGAGCCCGCAGCGGCCAGATTACTCGATTTTTATCAAAATAAACACACCGACACCTTCACGTGGAGGATTCGAACGCGTGACTATAATTTAATTCGAAAAACAGACTACAATTCGTCTCTGTTTATTCCCTCGCGTGATCGACAACTTTTACAGGTCTCAGATCGCATTACAGACTTTAATAATCAAATTCAGATCGCATTAACACACTTAATATCTATTATAACGCTCCTGTAACTTCAATTTCATTCAAAACAATCGAAAACATTCCCTTCAATCGACTCTCTGTCGAGGACCTGCAACTCAATCTAACTCACTGTACGAGCATTCTTAATCGATTTGGATTGAGGGCTTTCACTACTCATCACCATACGAAGCTACATACGAGACTAATTGGATTTTCATTGTCTATTTCATCTCCTTCGATCGACTTCCCTGTCGCGGCTTGTTCTTGAGACTCTCCTCATAAAATCGAACTCAATACAGGTAAGTAACAATGCAATTACATTCGTTAAACCATGGGGAACAAAAGCCCCATGATCCTCAGTGTTAACAACGACGGATTGGCCTTCGATTTGAATCCGAACGAACCTAGGGTTCATCCGGATTGGGGATTCATTTGTAACACTGGTTTTAAGATTTGGGAACCAAAACATGCCGCGGCCACGGCCTTTGGTTCACCGGTTACACACATCGCACCTCACAGTGGAGGTCCCGGGTTCGAACCCGGGAACCCCCATTATTTTTTTAAGGCCTTTTTGGCCCCTAAAAATTGTATAAAAAAATTCTAAAAATTTTTAAAACCAGTTTTATAAACTCTAAATATTTTTCTTTACATCAAATCAAATTCTGCAAATTTATTTCTTATAATATCTTAATATTTTATTTTATTTTATTGAAACAAATAAGAAAACTAGTTAAATAATTTATAAGATAGACTTTAAAAGTTGTTTATCTTAACAAAATATTACAATTGGATTATTTTCATGTTTTAGTTATTAATTATTAATGTTTCAAATAATGAATAATTATTTGTCTCAAATATTAAATAATAAAAGTTTGTAGAAATTATATATTTCATAATTTCATGAACCATTCTAAAATATCATTCTCTTATAAAATATACTAACTAAGGGTTGGATTAATAATTTGTTATTAATCAAAACGTTATTCCAATTAATCTTAAATAATTATAATGTTTTATATATATTAAACCTTATCAATTTCCATACTTAAAATCTATTCTTAAAATACTTAAACACACATATAACATTCCCTAATGGATCGAAACGCGAATAATCACTTTATAAATTTAATTACTCGACAAGCCTCACAATTCCAAATGAAACCCTAGTTCACGTTAAAACATTAAAGCTTATTATTGAGACTTTAACCTTGTGAATATATAGGTGCCTTGTAACGATTCACGTTGGAACGACGTCTACTATTATTCTTATTAATCGTCATTATATACTTATTTGACAAGTGAGTTTTCCTTGCCCCTTTTACTTTATTTCACACCATTTTGGGGTGAAACATGATACTTATACTTTACACACTTATAAACGTTTGAGACTTGTAAAGCACTTGCAATTCATCCTTATATCTTGTCATGGTTATTTGTATGTTGTAAGTGATTATATGAGATACATAGTTTGTTACAATCATTAACTATTGCTAGCCTGGCGACGTCTTAGATCTTTGGGCCTGACAAGCCTATTTGGTGCTAAAGTCGATGTATTGCCGACTCCTAGGAGCCGTATGCTTGTGCACTAGGGAACCAAACACACTTAGCCAATCTTATATACTTGTAATCAAGTCGAGGTTTGATTGTGAAGATATGTGTTCTATAACCTTACTAGCTTGTAACCTATGACATGAATTGCAACTTATAATCTTTTCTTATTATGTATGAAAACATTGGAAACTCACCAACTATTTTTAGTTGACCTTTTATTTTTATCATGTTTCAGGTGACCCCCAAGTTTAAAGTGGTCTTTTGAAGCTTGCAATAAAACTAGGACGTGGACCTAGATAAATAAATGAAATGTTATGTCATGTTTTAATATTTGTTTGGATGTATTTCGTGATTGAGACTTATGTTTGTAATTCATGTTGAAACTATTAATTTAATTATTTACATTTAAACATAGCGTTATGTGGCTGTGAACAATCTTATCCCTCACACCTCGACGATTCCGCCGTCAAGGTTGGGGTGTGACAGATTGGTATCAAAGCCCGTAACTATAGGGAATTAGGTTATTAGAAATGGTGACCTAGACTATAGCATATGCATGAACCTTATAGAATTATATTTCTATCTTTTAAAGTATATGGTTTGCATGCTACATGATGCTATGTTCCCTTATGTGCAATTTGATGCCTTAGCATAGGATTGCCTAAACATTTCTACATGTCTCCCAAAACTTACATTTGACTCGTAGACTCTCCCCGAACATGAAACCTCTTAATCTTATTCTCGACGACACGTGGAATCGTATACTTATGCTTATGACTTGGATCTTTAGACGTTATGTCTAATCTATATAAATCTCATCAAGGTTTTGATTTCATGAACCTAAGAAATATTGTGTGACACATAGACACCTGTATTCTGGATTTCCTGGCAAAAAGCCTTCGGGCTAAGGCAAGCGTATTCGTATAAATCTCATTGAGGGGCCCGTTACGCTTACCTGGGGATTTCTGGGATGAGTGATAAACTATGGTCAAAATACACAAATCTCTAAGGCAAATGAGTCAACTTACCTTGACGTGTCCACGGTTCCAAATGATAATGCGTTATCAAATGGAATCATTCCGTGTACCTTACAATCTTTAGCCTACCTTTGTCTAAACTAATATTCTTTGTTATCCTCACTCCCGTAACTAGCTCCTTTTGTATGTCCAGCATGTCTCGACAACTTGCAAAACGTGGAAACTCCAACCGCAAGATGGCAGCAATGATCGCCAAACAAATGGCTGCTGTGCTCCCAACCATGGTTGCTGAACTTACTAGCACCATGATGGCTAATAGCAACAACACCAATGGAAACAACAACGGTGCTCAAGGAGAAAATAGCAACAGCCGAAATGGGAACGATAGTACTTGCACCTTCAAACACTTCAACTCGTGCAAACCCACCAACTTTAGTGGCAAGGAAGGAGCCACTGGTCTTCTTGAGTGGTTCGAAGGCATGGAGAACACGTTCGCCAATTGTGAGTGTCCCGAGGCACTCAAAGTCCGTTATGCCACTAGTATGCTCCAACAAAGAGCACTTACCTGGTGGAATAGCGAGAAGAGAAACCGAGGAGCTGATGCTATTTTGGCACTCTCTTGGGATGAGTTCAAGAACATCGCCATCGCGAAGTTCTGCCCGAGAAGTGAATTGCAAAAGCTGGAAGAAGAATTCTGGAATTTGAAGCAAAACGATGGTGATCATTTGGCCTACTCAACTAGGCATCATGAGTTGAGTTTATTATTGCCTCACATGGTCGATACCGTTCCCCGCAACATCGAGAAATTCATTAAGGGTGTACCGCCCAAAATTCAAGATGCTGTAGTGGGTAGCCGACCCACAACTTTAGAAGAAGCCATTACTATCACTGCTCAACTCACCGAGAACCATATTCGAGCAGGCACCATGTCTGTGAAAGGTGCAAAGAAGGTGGAAAAGATGGCTAGTGAGGACATTAAGGAGACCAAAGCTGAACCATCCAACAACAACAACAACAAGAAACGCAAGTTTACACCGGCACGCAACTATGCTGTGGCTGCAACCAAACAACCCCAAAAACATCTTGTACCTACCACTGCACCTGTGGCACAAGTGCCTGGGGCTAGAGCCTATGCTGGTCCGCAACCCATGTGCAACACGTGTAGGTATCATCATCCGGGGAATCAACCATGCCGTATCTGTACCTTATGTGGTAAATATGGTCACTGGGTGGCGACTTGTCACCGTGCTCCTAATAACGCCGCCATGGTCACAAACCGTGTTTGCTACAATTGTGGAGAACCTGGTCATTTCCGCCCACAATGCCCTCGCCCTGTGGGTAATGTGCCACCAGCCCGAGGACGTGCTTTCAATATCAACGCTAACCAAGCACAAGTCAGCAATGACGTTGTGAATGGTACGACGTTGAATCCTGTTTAAATCATTTCATGTACTATTGATGTTTTCTATCTTTGTATTCAACGTATTCAATAATAAAATTTTACCAAACAGGTATGTATCTTGTGAATGATCATTATGCATCTGTATTATTTGATTCGGGTGCGGATAAGAGTTTCGTGTCGTTAGAATTCGAACCCGTACTTGCTAAACCACGTATTAATCTGAAAAGACCCTACACGGTCGAGGTCGCCGATGGGAAATCTATTGTCGTTGACGCCATAATACGTGATTGCATCATAAGCCTTAACGAACACGAATTCTCCATTGATCTTATTCCTATGGAACTTGGAAGCTTCGACGTCATCATTGGTATGGATTGGTTAGCCAAACACCATGTCGAGATCGTTTGCTTTGAGAAGTGTATCCGTATACTGTTACCATCTGGGGATACTTTAAAAGTGTTCGGCGAGAAACCATCCCAAAGACTTAAACTCATGTCTTGCACTCAAGCCCGAAAGTGCTTAACCAAGAAATATATGGCCTTCTTAGCTTACGTGGTCAACACAAAAGTCAAAGGGAAAGAACTTAAGGATGTCCCTATCGTACGAGACTTTCCTGAAGTATTTCCCGATGACCTTAGCGGTTTACCTCCCGTACGTGAAGTCGAGTTTAAAATTGACTTGATACCGGGAGCAAATCCCGTGGCTAAGTCACCATATCGGCTTGCACCATCGGAAATGCAAGAACTCTCTAGTCAACTTCAAGAATTGACTGATAAAGGTTTCATTCGCCCTAGTTCTTCTCCTTGGGGTGCACCTGTCTTATTTGTAAAGAAGAAAGATGGGTCATTCCGTATGTGTATCGATTACCGGGAGCTCAACAAGTTGACCATCAAGAACCGGTACCCTCTTCCTCGTATCGACGACCTGTTCGATCAACTTCAAGGAGCTGCTATATTCTCGAAGATTGATCTACGTTCTGGATATCATCAATTACGAGTCCATGACGATGACATCCCAAAGACCGCGTTTCGTACTCGTTATGGACACTACGAGTTTACGGTTATACCTTTCGGCTTAACAAATGCTCCTGCTGTCTTCATGGATCTTATGAACCGGGTGTGCAAGCCATACCTAGACAAATTTGTCATCGTTTTCATCGATGACATTCTCATTTATTCCAAGTCCCGTTCCGATCATGAACTTCATCTCCGTCAAATCCTCGATCTGTTGAAGAAGGAACAACTGTACGCGAAGTTCTCTAAGTGTGATTTCTGGCTCGAGGAAGTTCAATTTCTAGGACACGTGGTGAATAGCCAAGGAATTCACGTTGACCCTGCAAAGGTGGAAGCTGTGAAGAATTGGTGTGCTCCCACGACTCCGACCGAGATTCGTTCTTTCCTTGGTCTTGCTGGTTATTACCGGCGATTCATCGCCAACTTTTCAAAGATCGCGAAGCCACTCACTTCCTTGACACAAAAGAATAAACCATTCGAGTGGGGGCCCGAACAAGAAGAAGCTTTTGAAGCATTAAAGCACAAACTGTGCAATGCCCCTATCTTGACCCTACCCGATGGAAACGAGGATTTCACCGTATATTGTGATGCATCAAAACAAGGCCTTGGTTGCGTTCTTATGCAACGAGGGAAGGTCATAGCATATGCATCAAGACAATTGAAGGTTCACGAGGTGAATTATACAACCCACGATCTCGAGCTTGGTGCTGTTGTTTTTGCCTTGAAAATTTGGAGGCATTACCTTTATGGTACGAAATGTATAGTCTACACCGATCACAAAAGCCTTCAACACGTTTTTACTCAAAAAGATCTCAATATGAGACAACGTCGTTGGGTTGAGTTGATTAATGATTATGACTGTGACATTCGTTACCACCCTGGGAAGGCAAATGTCGTAGCCGATGCACTAAGTCGTAAAGTCCATAACAAGATGACCTCGTTTCAAGAGATTCGCGATCGACGACAGTGGTTTGATGCTTTGAGAAGATTCGATACTGAAATTCGACTAGATATCAACAAGGCTACCGTACTGCTACAAAATTTGAGAATAGATAGTGACATCGAGTCTAGTATCTTGGAGGCTCAACAAATGACTCAACAAGAAGGAAGAATGAAGGATGAACTGGAGCATAACCTTCTAACTCAACTGGAGACGAAACCTAATGGGTTGATGTACTTCGCGAATCGAATTTGGGTTCCAAATCGTGATAATCTTCGTACCCTTGTTATGGACGAAGCTCATCAAACTCGTTATTCTATTCATCCTGGCTCCGATAAAATGTACATGGACCTGCGTGGTCAATATTGGTGGCCTGGGATGAAGAAAGACATAGCGACTTATGTAGCTAAGTGCCTCACATGTACGAAGGTTAAAGCCGAACATCAACGTCCAAGTGGGTTACTTGAACAACCCGAGATTCCTATGTGGAAGTGGGAACACATATCCATGGACTTCATAACTAAACTACCCCGAACCTCTCGAGGACATGATAGCATATGGGTGATCATAGACCGATTGACCAAATCGGCACATTTTATACCCATACGTGACACTTACAAGACATCAAGGTTGGCTCGTATATACGTTGATGAGATTGTAAGTCGTCATGGGTGCCTCTTCACATCATATCCGACCGTGACGCCCGTTTCACTTCGCATTTTTGGACGTCTATGCAAGAACTCTTGGGTACACAACTAGATCTAAGCACGGCTTACCATCCTCAAACTGATGGTCAAACCGAGCGGACGATCCAAACCCTGGAGGATTTGCTACGCCTGTGTATCCTTGACTTTGGTGGTGATTGGGATACGCATCTATCGCTTGCGGAATTTTCGTATAACAATAGTTATCACTCGAGTATCAAGATGGCACCATTCGAAGCACTTTATGGTCGAAAATGTCGTTCACCGATCTGCTGGACCGACATTGGTGAAAACCTCATCACTGGTCCTGAACTCATACAGGAGACGACCGATAAAGTTTCTATCATCCGAAGGAACCTTGAAGTGGCAAGAAGTCGACAAAAGAGCTATGCTGATAAGCGACGTAAGCCATTGGAATTCCAAGTTGGGGAGATGGTTCTTCTTAAGGTTTCACCGTGGAAGGGTGTTGTTCGCTTTGGAAGAAAGGGTAAACTGGCTCCAAGATTTGTAGGACCTTTCAAGATTCTGAAAAGGATTGGGAAAGTGGCTTACAAACTGGAATTACCTTCCGACCTTAGTGGAATTCATCCTGTGTTCCATGTTTCGAATTTGAGGAAGTGTCTGGCTGACGAAGGTCTGCATGTTCCGTTGGATGACATCCAGATCGACGAGTCATTACACTTTGTCGAGAAGCCCGTTGAAGTTATGGATCGCATTATGAAGAAGACTAGAACTACCACAACCCCAATCGTCAAGGTTCGTTGGGAGAATAAGCGTGGCGCTGAATTTACTTGGGAACGTGAGGAGCACATGAAGAAGAAATACCCGTATTTATTCGCATAGTTTCATTTTTAATTTCGGGACGAAATTCCTTCAAGTTGGGGAGACTGTAACATCTTGTAATTTTGAATTAATATAAAGTTAGTTTTGCTAATAATAATAATAATAACAATAATAATAATAATAATAATAATAATAATAATAATAATAATAATAATAATAATAATAATGAAAATAATAATAATAATAATAGTTAATTACAAAAGAATAATAATAATAATAACTAATCATAATAGTAATAATAATACTAGTTTAATTACAAAATAATAACCATAATATCAATGGTAATAATAATATTAATAATAATAAATAATAATAATAATAATAATCATAATAATAATAATAATAATAATAATAATGATAAAACTTAGAATATAAAGTGCAGGGGGTTGTTTTGATATTTTAAAAACTTTAGATAAAGTTGTCACCTAAAATAAAACAGTTGGAAAGAACAGGGACCGGATTGTAAATATTTCAAACACCCCCCCCCCCGATTTTCCCCTTTCCCCGCCGGACTTCTCGCCGCCGGCCACCGGCTCCGGCGAGCCCGCAGCGGCCAGATTACTCGATTTTTTATCAAATAAACACACCGACACCTTCACGTGGAGGATTCGAACGCGTGACTATAATTTAATTCGAAAAACAGACTACAATTCGTCTCTGTTTATTCCTCGCGTGATCGACAACTTTTACAGGTCTCAGATCGCATTACAGACTTTAATAATCAAATTCAGATCGCATTAACACATTTAATATCTATTATAATGCTCCTGTAACTTCAATTTCATTCAAAACAATCGAAAACATTCCCTTCAATCGACTCTCTGTCGAGGACCTGCAACTCAATCTAACTCACTGTACGAGCATTCTTAATCGATTTGGATTGAGGGCTTTCACTACTCATCACCATACGAAGCTACATACGAGACTAATTGGATTTTCATTGTCTATTTCATCTCCTTCGATCGACTTCCCTGTCGCGGCTTGTTCTTGAGACTCTCCTCATAAAATCGAACTCAATACAGGTAAGTAACAATGCAATTACATTCGTTAAACCATGGGGAACAAAAGCCCCATGATCCTCAGTGTTAACAACGACGGATTGGCCTTCGATTTGAATCCGAACGAACCTAGGGTTCATCCGGATTGGGATTCATTTGTAACACTGGTTTTAAGATTTGGGAACCAAAACATGCCGCGGCCACGGCCTTTGGTTCACCGGTTACACACATCGCACCTCACAGTGGAGGTCCCGGGTTCGAACCCGGGAACCCCCATTATTTTTTAAGGCCTTTTTGGCCCCTAAAAATTGTATAAAAAAATTCTAAAAATTTTTAAAACCAGTTTTATAAACTCTAAATTTTTCTTTACATCAAATCAAATTCTGCAAATTTATTTCTTATAATATCTTAATATTTTATTTTATTTTATTGAAACAAATAAGAAAACTAGTTAAATAATTTATAAGATAGACTTTAAAAGTTGTTTATCTTAACAAAATATTACAATTGGATTATTTTCATGTTTTAGTTATTAATTATTAATATTTCAAATAATGAATAATTATTTGTCTCAAATATTAAATAATAAAAGTTTGTAGAAATTATATATTTCATAATTTCATGAACCATTCTAAAATATCATTCTCTTATAAAATATACTAACTAAGGGTTGGATTAATAATTTGTTATTAATCAAAACGTTATTCCAATTAATCTTAAATAATTATAATGTTTTATATATATTAAACCTTATCAATTTCCATACTTAAAATCTATTCTTAAAATACTTAAACACACATATAACATTCCCCTAATGGATCGAAACGCGAATAATCACTTTATAAATTTAATTACTCGACAAGCCTCACAATTCCAAATGAAACCCTAGTTCACGTTAAAACATTAAAGCTTATTATTGAGACTTTAACCTTGTGAATATATAGGTGCCTTGTAACGATTCACGTTGGAACGACGTCTACTATTATTCTTATTAATCGTCATTATATACTTATTTGACAAGTGAGTTTTCCTTGCCCCTTTTACTTTATTTCACACCATTTTGGGGTGAAACATGATACTTATACTTTACACACTTATAAACGTTTGAGACTTGTAAAGCACTTGCAATTCATCCTTATATCTTGTCATGGTTATTTGTATGTTGTAAGTGATTATATGAGATACATAGTTTGTTACAATCATTAACTATTGCTAGCCTGGCGACGTCTTAGATCTTTGGGCCTGACAAGCCTATTTGGTGCTAAAGTCGATGTATTGCCGACTCCTAGGAGCCGTATGCTTGTGCACTAGGGAACCAAACACACTTAGCCAATCTTATATACTTGTAATCAAGTCGAGGTTTGATTGTGAAGATATGTGTTCTATAACCTTACTAGCTTGTAACCTATGACATGAATTGCAACTTATAATCTTTTCTTATTATGTATGAAAACATTGGAAACTCACCAACTATTTTTAGTTGACCTTTTATTTTTATCATGTTTCAGGTGACCCCCAAGTTTAAAGTGGTCTTTTGAAGCTTGCAATAAAACTAGGACGTGGACCTAGATAAATAAATGAAATGTTATGTCATGTTTTAATATTTGTTTGGATGTATTTCGTGATTGAGACTTATGTTTGTAATTCATGTTGAAACTATTAATTTAATTATTTACATTTAAACATAGCGTTATGTGGCTGTGAACAATCTTATCCCTCACACCTCGACGATTCCGCCGTCAAGGTTGGGGTGTGACAATTAGTATCGGGATCTTCTCGGGTGTAATAAACATACCTTTTAATTGAAAAAGGAAGGAAAATTGATGTTGTTAAGTGAGGATACAAATACAAGTTAGGCTTCATTTTAATTAAGTCTATTGAAAAAAAAACCTCGGGTGTAATAAACGTACCTTTTAATAGATAAAAGGTTTTCTAAGACTTGCATTGGTGTTTCACCGACTTTTCTTTCACTTCTTATCTTATATTGAGCGTTGTATACGTCTCTGGTTATTGATGCGTTATTAGGATTTTGCTTTTTAATAGCTGATAAGATGCTACGAGGCTCCATGTTCTGATCAGTAAGCTGCTCCACCAAATTGTATTCGTTTTGAGAAAACCTTCTTACAAAAGGATGCCCCTCCATATGTTGAGCAGGATCATGGTTATGTTCGTCACTTCGCACCTCTAATTTCCACGAACGACGTTTGTTGTCGTATATCCCTACCAATTAAAAGGACATCCGATCTTTTTGCTACCAGATCGTCTAACTGTCGCTTTACTTTTGTGTTCGCCCGCACGATCACAGATAAGCCATACCTTTACGACCTGACCTTCTTTTTTCTTTGATCTTCGTGTAATAATAACGTAACCATTATCACGTCCTCTATTAACAGCCCAACAGACTAGCTCATCGAGAGATAAAAAATTTTGAGATGTTTCAAACGATACTTTTGTCGTTTGTTTTTCATCACTCGAGAGTATATTATTTTGTTGCGTGTCGTAAGTTGACTCTCGGCAAAACTCAACTTCATCATCGGGAACATACGATTGGTTTAAATCTGGCAGTCCTGTCTCGTAAGCAGATTGAACGTACGCATCATCTTGATTACTATCCACCACGAACGAATATTCATTTGAATATTCATTTGAATATTCACCAAACAAATAGTTACCGTCCCAAAACGACATACCGAACGAATAAAAAGTGTGATATTTTGAGAGAGAAATACGTTTGGGATTTACAGGAATCGAAAGCATATCGAAAGTGTTATCGAAATCGTTGTTATATAGGTGAAAACGAATCTTGGGTCATGTCATATTGAAATAATTTATACGTGGCGTATGGGTCCATACGCCACGTATAGGCTCCTATACGCAGCGTATGGGCCTATACGCTACGTATAGGCTTGCCACGTCTTCCACGTATGGCACCTATACGCTGCGTATATTCGTACATGGTACAAAAACGCTTTATAGTACGTCTGACAACTATACGTAGCGTATGGGTCTATACGCCACGTATAGCGTCCTATACGCAGCGTATGGTTCTATACTCTGCGTATAGTCTTGCCACGTTTGCCCCGTATGAGCCCATACGTTGCTTGTAATCGTACATGGTACAAAAGTACATCTGACACCACCTATACGTGGCGTATGGGGCCATACGCCACGTATAGTACATGGTCGCATTAGCACTGTACGTGGTCGCACGAGCACTGGAGGAGCTATACGCCGCGTATGGGTCTATACGCGGCGTATAGTTTATATATGTATATGTTTTTTTTAATTTTTTGAGTTTTAATATATATATAATTTGAATTAAAATTATTTATGTATGTATGTATGTATGTATGTATGTGTGTATGTCTGTATGTATGTGTGTATGTCTGTATGTATGTGTGTATGTATGTATTTGTGTATGTATGTATGTATGTATGTATGTATGTATGTCTGTATGTATGTATGTATGTATGTCTGTATGTATGTATGTATGTATGTATGTATGTATGTCTGTATGTATGTCTGTATGTATGTATGTATGTATGTATTTGTGTATGTCTGTATGTCTGTATGTATGTATGTCTGTATGTATGTATGTATGTCTGTATGTCTGTATGTCTGTATGTATGTATGTATGTATGTATGTCTGTATGTCTGTATGTATGTATGTATGTATGTATGTATGTATGTATGTCTGTATGTCTGTATGTATGTATGTATGTATGTCTGTATGTATGTATGTATGTATGTATGTATGTATGTATGTATGTCTGTATGTATGTATGTATGTATGTATTTGTGTATGTCTGTCTGTCTGTATGTATGTATGTATGTATGTATGTATGTATGTATGTATGTATGTATGTATGTCTGTATGTCTGTATGTCTGTATGTATGTATGTATGTATGTATGTCTGTATGTCTGTATGTCTGTATGTATGTATGTATGTATGTATGTATGTCTGTATGTCTGTATGTCTGTCTGTCTGTATGTATGTATGTATGTATGTATGTATGTATGTATGTATGTATGTATGTATGTATGTATGTATGTATGTCTGTATGTCTGTATATATTTACAAAGATAAACATAAACTGATAATAAACATAAAAGATAAACATAAACTGATAATATATTTACAAAGTTTTTAAATTACATAACAAAATAAAAATTACAATACAAAACTACGGGGAGTCAGGGTAATCTCGAGGCGGTGGCAACGGCGGAGGATCAGTACCAGAACGCCGCGCCATCTCTGACTGAACCTGCCACTCCATCAGATCCTCAACGCGATCGAGCCGTCGACTCTGCTGCCGTAAGCTCCTAGACATATCCTGCAACAATGTCTCCACCGGCTCGATCGGCGGAGACACGTCACCAAGATGCCGAGGAAGATAACCTAAAGATCGGGCAATCAACGTGATGTACGCGCCGCCGTACACCGCTCCTCGCTCCTGCCGATGATAATACGAAGCAAAATACTCCGCCAAACACCTCGCCAGGTTACACCTGGTCCCCGTAATCAAACAGTATAAGTAAAATAAGTCGGGAATGGTACACCACTCCCGACTCTTGCCACGTCCGTGATGGACGTGGCAATCATCCGATGCAGATAACGGATGAGAGGATCTCGAATGCCGGTGACCCTGCCCTTAGTCCTCTGAAACGGACCTCCGGCAATCTCAGGCCACCACTCTCTCAATGTGCCCTCCTCCATCTCAGTAATACCCTCAGTGAACAGAGGGGTAACAGTCTCCGGCTCATAATAAAGCCCAGAGACAACTGCAAACTGCTCAATGGACATCTGATGTGCATGTCCACAAAGCGTAAAAGATATATCCGATCGCTCATCGTCCTCCACCATCTCATCTGGACGAATATATGTAAATGTGGATAAAAACTCCACTACCAGCTCACGGTGGGACGGTAAGAATGCGATCTCAAAAAGACGTCTCCACGGCGTATCGTCTCCGATAATAGCAGCAAGACGATCGCGCTCTCCCAACTCAGCCATCACCTCCCAATCTACGGCCTTTTGATGACCGATCTTCATCCGAATAAATTTTGAGCACTTAGCGTGCTCAACGGAACCGGCATCAAACTGCAGCCAAGGATGCTCGGCAATATGGTCAACAACGTCAGCCTCAATCTCAGAATCGGAAGACATATCTGCACAGGTGAACAAATAGGTCAAAAACAACGTATACGTATCTATATATATATATACACATATACATATATATATGTATACGTATACGTATACGTATACGTATACGTATACGTATACGTATACGTATACGTATACGTATACGTATACGTATATGTATACACATATACATATACATGTTATATGTATATATGTACATATACATATATGTATATGTATATGTGTATATACATATATATGTATATGTATATGTATATGTATATGTATAGGTATATGTATATGTATATGTATATGTATATGTATATGTATATGTATATGTATATGTATATGTATATGTATATGTATATGCGTATATACATATATATGTATTTGTATATATATATTTACCCTATACGCCGCGTATAGGGCTATACGCCGCGTATAGGGTAGCAGCGTATGGGTCACAGGGCAACGTATAGGTCGAATCCGACCCTATACGCCGCGTATAGGACTATACGCGGCGTATAGGGGACCCACGTGTGGCCCCCAAGTCGCGTATTGCAATACCCTATACGCCGCGTATATATCTATACGCCGCGTATAGGGTACACACCAATGTGTCTTCGTCCCCAACCAAAGAACTATACGCTGCGTATAGCCCTATACGCGGGGCTGTACCGGCGTATAGTTCTTTAATCCAGTTTTTAAATCACGCATTTTGGGGCATAAAACACTACTTTAACGTTTAAATCAATGAACGATTAACATAATAATGATGTATGAACAATAATACGTACCTGGATGTTGAAAAATCGAAGATCAATACGTGTAGTATAGTGCTATACGAGAGTGTTTTTTTTTGAAGTGTGTGTAAAAAATAGAAAATTTGAAAGATATAGTAAGCCGAGGATCTATACGCCGCGTATGGGACCATACGCGGCGTATAGCTTATATTCTTTTTTAAATCGACACCGACCTATACGTGGCGTATGGACCTATACGCCCCGTATAGGTGAAGTGATGTGACGTCGGTTGTCAGTCATTAATGTCGCATTAATGGTCGTACCCTATACGCCGGGTATGGGCCGCGTATGGACCCATACGCGACGTATAGGGGGTGTCGATTTAAAAAAGTGGGTGTCTATTTATTAGGACCCTTATCTAATTCTGCTACTGACATCAACAAATTAAAGCTTCTTCTTCATTATATAATTTACTGCTGCTAGTGCCTGCAGTGTAATTCTATCTCTCAATTTTTTCTTGTTTTTCATCAATCGATCGAGTGGCCATAATAACATTTTTCTTTTTTACTTTTTAGAATAGTAAGTACAGAAAAACTGCCTTGCAGAAAAGAGAAAGTGCAGATAAACAAAATTTTAGTTGTAATAATGCAGGGGCTAATGATTCAACGCAACAGTGATCTTGTTGAACCACTTGTTAATGATTGGTTAGCTTTTGTGGAATCCAAGAACACAAGCTTAAATGAAAACAAGATACATTTCAACACAAAGGACTATTGTGACGGAAAAATGTCGGGCTGATATCACTTAATTAATTGCATCAAACAAATGAAAGCAACATGCAAAAACACGCAAACATTATTTTATATAACTCATATAGCAAGGTTGATGGTTTGTCACTATATTGACACATGTCAATTTATGAGTGGTCCATAAAACCTTTTATTTCCCTCGAAATTATCTTAATATCAAGTATGTTTATTTCTACATTTGGCTCAAAAGTAGTGCTAGCGGATTTGGTTAGAGTGTGATTTGAGTTTGCCGGGTGACATGGGTTTGAACATTGCGTTTTTTGTCGACTCTTTTTTTGGTGGGGTGGGGGACGTGGGTGTTTTTTTTAAAACCTTTTTCTTCTTAATTTTTCTGTTTTTCTTATATTTGAATATTTTGTTATTAAATTATCAAGCAATACCATGTAAAACATAATATTGTTTTCATAACTATGTTTAAACTTCAAAACTGATCCACAACAACTTCATACGTTTCTTTATATACTTAATCACGTTATTGCTACCTTCACAACGTGCTAGTAAAAAAATTTGTTCTTTCTAAATAGGAAATAAATAAATATGAGTAAAGCTTCCAGAATATGTCAAAAAAATTCTCAAAGTATTACTTAGTCTACTTTTATTAATCATCTATATTTGCACCTTTTTCTATAGAATGAAGACATTTTATCATCAAATGTCAATTTAAGGACCAAAACGTGTCAAAAAGTTAACGATGCAAGTACTTTGTTACCGACTGTCTGAAAGCCGTCATGAATGATGAAACATGTTTTTTATTAGAGTTTTATGTTTAAATAATCAAGCTGGCTTTAATTTTCAGATTACATTTCCATAGTATTTTTAATCCATATCAAACAAACAAGCTAGTTATTAGTTTTACCATAACATTGTTTTGTTATCAGTTAAATCATTAAAGCATGATTCAATTAAATAAGGACTGACTTTAGAGGAAACTAATATAACTTAAGCCCTAAACATTGAATAGAACTTCTATTTTATCTTTGTTGTCAAATTTTACTGAAAAAAAATTAGAATAATGCGTTTGGTTCTCCCAATGCCAATCTAATAACTAGAAGCAGATGCTTGACAAAAAGGATCAAGTGAACAATGTTAGGTTGAAGTAAGTGAAGAATCTTTGCATTTTCAACTCAAAATCTGACAAACATACTTTGTGTTTCTATGTGAATTTGGATCATAATCAATCTTATTCTTTAAGTTATAGAATCTCCATGAGCAACATCCTTTTTATATATGCACATGGTTCTATGAACAAATTTAGTTTATTTAACATAGTTGTAGGACCTTCTATATGTGGTTAAAATATCTTTAAGTCATGTGTATGCACTGTTAGAAAATAATAGAAATTAATGTGTTTGTTAAGTGGATATTTGAGTAAGGTGATGGCATACGTCTAAGGCAGACTATAAGCCTGACAACCTAAAGTATTCGGGCAATTTCTAAACGCTCATAGAATCCTCAACGGATAACACATTAAGATTTTCCGCACACTTTCATAATCCCCCACTCTTTTATTCTCTATATCGTGCGCAAACTCACTCCTCTCTTCTTAATTTTTTGTTTGCGATAATGTTAAAATTCTTCTTTTCTCTTTCATGTGTTTTCTTTCAAACATATACTTATTATCATTTATCATTATCAAGCCAAACACACCTTAAAATTTACACAATTTAGTTTAAAAAAAATTTAGTTAATTCTTAATCCTAATGTCTCTAGTCTTGTACGTAGTCTAATTACATTAATGAATGTCTTTAGAAAAACATGTGGATTTAGTCTAATTACATTAATGAATGTCTTTAGAAAAAAATGTGGATTTAAATTTTTTTAAGTATAAAGTTATACGATATATACGAGTAAATAAGTTGATGTTCAAGAAAGCCAAAAAAAAAAAAAACTCATTCCTGATATGTAGCTGAGTTCACACAAAGGGCTCTCCATTTCTCCATACAAGTAAATTTCAAGAAATCTTGAAAGCACAAAAACCAAAAAAAATTGATTTTTTTTAACACATGAATTCATAAAGAAGACAACGAGTGTTAAAAACAAATATGTCAGGTTGGTGAATATATGGAAAAAAAACGAAAAGAAAAAAATACTACACTCACAAATCGACAATCAGTAGTCTTTTATTTACAGTTCTTCAAACATTTTTTTTTTTTGCATGTTTATTTATTTATGGGACAGAAGAAGAAGAATCCCAACAGAAAACGACACCAAAAGTTTTGCTTTATTTCCAAAGGGCATTTGGACAACTGAGTCAATGCCAATGATGTGTGTATGGATGTATAAAGTTATCTCCCTTTTCCACAACCTTTTATAAAAAATAATATTAAAAAGTTATTGATATAAAACACACAAAATATATAGGTTTTCACCATATTTTGTACATTGATTTTCATAATTTACAACTTTATATGATGTAATTGGGAAAAAATTATGGTATATGTATATGGTCGTGACAAATTTTTTGACATAAATAGGGCTGTTCAAAAAGCTCGCGGCTCGCTCGGAGCTCGCTCGGAAAAAGCTCGAAAAAAGCTCGCTCGAATCGGCTCGGTTTATAAACGAGCCGAGCCGAGCCGGCTCGAATTGTAAACGAGCCGAGTCCGAGCCAAGGGCGGCTCGCTCGTCGGCTCGCTCGTTGGCTCGCTCGTTGGCTCGTTTCCTGGCTCGACTAAATATGTATATATATATATGTATGTATGTATATATGTATATATATATAATATTATATATAATATTATATATAATTTGAAAACGTAAGGTCGTTCTTGGTTATTCTTATGGAGCTTATGTATTTACCATAATTATTATCTAATTTCTTAGCTATTATAATATTATTATAATAGCACTAACCTAATCAAAATTCAAAACCTCAAAGCTCAAATGTTGAAAACGTAAGTATATCCACATTCCACACCCTGTTGAAATTGAAGTTTGAAAACCCTAACTCCACTCCCGTCTCCCACAGTCCCACTCTCCCTCGAGCAGCCAACCATCACTCCCTCCCCACCGGCCACCACCCAGCGCCTGGTCGGTCAGTCGCCCACGGCAGTCACCACTCACCTACTCACCGGTCTCATGCAGTCACCACTCAACTACGCCCTCGGCCGCCGCTTGCTTGCCTAGCCCTCAATCGTTGACAAGTTAGCCGACGACGAGTCGACAAGTTCGGGGCTTGCCTACCTACGAATCTTCGATTTGGGTCAGGTATATCTTGAGAGAGGTGTATTAAATTTTCTTTTAAAACCGAGCCAAACAAAACCGAGCCGAGCCAGCTCGGTTTAAAATCAAGCCGAGTTCGAGCTCTACTTTTTAGCTCGGTTGTAAATCCGAGCCGAGCCGAGCTGGCTCGGTTTATAATTCGAGCCGAGTCCGAGCTAATCCTGGCTCGGCTCGGCTCGACTCATGAACAGCCCTAGACATAAAGGAACATAAAGATACAAGAATAGGGGCAGAGACTGACGTAGGTTAAAACATATTATATTATGTGACACTAATTTATTGAATTTTTTATAAAGTAATGCTAATAAAAAAATTTTGGATAGACATACCGAGAATAAGTTGTATGGTCATAACCAGAAATAAAACATAATATTTATTATGAGATTTTATAAAACATAACGGTTTGTTATTTACTGGCCAGTAAAACAATTTTGGGACCATGATCTAGGACCTGTCTTCATTGGCTTTGCACGCTTTTACTATTTTAAACGTTGTGTTGTTCATATCAAGAAACTAATTTTAATGTTGAGATATTATAAATTGATCTTTTCTATATATGTTTTGTAGTTAAGGGTTAAAAATTTTATTTTTAGCTTCAAATTCAGCAAGAATTCATTGATATGTGTTAAAATATGTTATCTGCTGTATATCCAAAATTTTATATATAATCACATGTGATTTTTTCTAATGTTTCGTACTTCTTAGAAAATAAGATAAAAGACAACGTCATCAACATAATATAAGATTATAAGTTACGCCAAAGTTGAAATTAAGCCCCTAATTAAACTGTGCAATACATTGACTTGAATAGGGTCAAGGTCATTATTCTACGTCAATACAAGCATGCACTTTTGGATTATTTATAGCACTATTTAATATTTATAGGAGTGGATTACATCAACACAATATAATATACTTTTCCTTAAAATACACTATTTTTATCACCTAACACAATACAAGTGTTCATGCAATTGTATGTACTTTATTGCATAAAGTGTGATATAGTTTCATACGTTTTATTGGTTAATATAATACAATTAGTGAAATAAAAACTACATTTTTAAATGAAAACCATAGAAACTTCCTTCAATCAATCAAAAATTTTATTTTAATTTTTTATTTTATATTTAAAAGATTAATAATGTAATTTTAAAACTCTTTTAATTTTAGTTCTTTTAATAACGTAATTTTGACACTCTCGATTTCTCTTCTTGTTTTGTTTATGTTGACCAATAAGTACACATTATCTATTTATAAATCAAATAATTTAAATAAAACACAAGCTAAATAATCTATTCTTTTCCTATAAATTGAGTTTTAATGGCAGCCATCTTTGCCCTTACTATTATTGTTATAAACACGTAACATTCTGTTAGTTATACATAACACTCTGTTACGTTCACGTAACACTGATATTTAGATTATGATGTTGTTAATTATCGTGTGTATGTAATTTGGCAAGTTACATAAAAATAACCATGTCTGCAAATCACTTGAACTTGGATTGCATGTAACACGATGACACAAAACCAATTGGACTTAGGTTATGTATGTTTAATATGATGTGTCTTAAATAGAAGAGATGAGTTGTTGAAAAAGAAAAGAGAAGAATGGATTAAAAATTAGGAGAGAGAAGAATGCATTATAAAAGATGAGAGATAATAGTGATCAAAGGGAGGTTGCGGAAATTAATCTTCTTAAAATATCCTTATTGGGTTTAATTAAGGCTATTGGTTTTCATGATATTTAGTTTAAATATGAATTTTATTCGAACTATTCTCTTACATATAATTAACAAAAATATAAATCTATTATATAAAAACAGTAAATATAAATCTTTAAAACATAAGAATCTTCTTATTTTTATAAAAGAATAACTAAGGGTATATGATAACATCATATTTTTCTTAGCAAAATTTTATCGTTTCTCTCTCCTGCTAAATAATTATATTAATTACTAATAATAGTATTAAATTTTTTTTTAGATTACAAATAATTTTAATTTTTATAAAAGAATAACTAAGGGTATATGATAACATCACATTTTTTCTTAGCAAAATTTTATCGTTTCTCTCTCCTGTTAAATAATTATACTAATTACTAATAATAGTATTAAATTCTTTTTCAGATTACAAATAATTTTGATAAATTAAGAAAATGATCTATTTATTAAAGTTATTTCTAAAGAAATAAATTTTTATAAACTAAGAATTTTTCTAAAACAACAAACCTTTTTAACAATATAAAATATTTTGAAATTCGTATTTTTAAAAGGTAAAATATCTATAAACCAAAATAAATAAAATTGAGAGTTATAATAAGAAAAATTTAAAAATGTTACTTTTTTAAAATAATTTGTTTTGAAACAAAATGATTATTTAAAAAAACAAAAAAATAAAAAGTTTAAAAAATTGATATAATTGTTTTACAAGTTATAATTTTTACTCATACGTAATTTTAATCATATACTATCTTAAATCATCTTTTTATAATTAATAAAATTTTATTATATTTAATATCTTATTTATTCAATTCTTGTAATACACGATTTACTAAAGTTTTAAGAGTGTTCCAATTAGGTCACTTATACTTTTATTTGTTCAAATCAGGTCATTAAAGTTTTAGGAGGGTTATAATCAGGTCACTCATATTTTTTAATTGTTTTAAACAACTCACAAAATTTTAAAAATAATTCAGTATTTTTATAACAATTATTAATTTTTTAAAAAACTTCAATTTTTTTTAAATTTTTTTGCAGCTTATGAATTACCTAATTAGAATAATCATGAAACTTTAGTGATCTGATTGAAACAAAAATTTTATGAGTGACCTGACTGGAACAAAAGTGATCTAATTAAAACAATTCTAAAATTTGATTACTATTTTATAAAGTTACCCCTTCAACTAATTATACAGTATTTGGATATGAATGCATCAATATGTAATCATACGGTATTTGAATATGTATGCATCAATATGGTGGTTATTATTATTATATGGATTGAGACAACATGAGTATGCACTTTTTAAGTTGATCATAGCACGAATTGATCATTTCGAATTTAAAATTACAGTATATAAATGTTTTTATTTAAAATAATGGGTTACGACATCACAACAATTGATTTTAAATAAATTTATATTAAAATATGAATAAAATTAAGCATGTCATGATGCTATATTTAAAATTTGAACAATTCTTAAAGTCACTGTGAAAATAAGTGTTAAAAAACAAAAATAAGTGTTAAAAAACACGAAAGTGAATTTCAAAATAAAAGAATTAAAATTATATTATATTTTACTCGACTCCATTTTATGTAAACTATATATTGGAACGTAGACAAAAATATATATAGCGCAACATATATTCGGAGTTTAAAATATAGTATTTTTTAAAAATTATAAAAAAAGAAAAAAAAGGTATCTAGAACTAGTTAAAAACATTAAAAAAATAAAAAAAATAAAAAAGTCAAAAAATTTATTGTTAATGAGTCGCAAATTTCAAAAGATGTCATCTTAAACAAAGCTTCAAGACTTATACATTTTTTGTGTTCTAAAAACTTGTAGATCTCAATTCATATAATTTTCTATTAATGTTACTAAATGTCACATAAACACTCTTTAAAATAGATAATAGTTCATAAGTATGTTATTTTTTCTAAATGACAATTTCACCCTTATAATAACCCATTTAACCCTTATAATAACTATACTTATAATTACCTTATCCGCTTTAATCCACATATGTGAAAACTCTAAAAACTGATCATAACATGATTTAAACAAAGTCACAATGTTTATTCTCCTCTCTCACAATCACTTACACCGCTATTGATTCCTATTTGTTCGGATTGCGAATGTGGTAGTCTTGGCTCTTGCATGATGACTTGATTCACACAATTGGGCTTAATTTCATTGATTCACATATTGTGGACTTGATTTGCATTTGTAATTGTGGGGTGTGACTCACGCGTGTGGTTTACATTATGAATAATATTCACACATGCGGTAAATGGGTAATAATATTGGGGACTGTCATAGTGGTAAGTGGTAACCAAATGTTATTGAAGTATATTATAAAAGAACACTTTATGGATATCCTTTCACCATTGTTGTATACTTGTATATGCACATTTGTTAAACTATTGATCATTTGAGATGTGAACATTACATATTCTACTATAGTATAAACTCACTTATGTACGTGGTACATGCTTTAGGTAACATTCCATGTGGCTAAGGAATAAAAGTAGGGCCTTGAAATGGATTCTAGAAGCGCTTAGTAAGCTCGCAATAATATTATTTTGTAATATTTGTAATATGTTGAGGCCGTTGAACCACTTGAATGTTGTTTTTGTTTTCTACTTGCACCCTGAAGTGTATTTTGTAGCATGTTTCTTGGATGTTTATTTTCTTTTCAACTTTATCATCTGCGTAACTTTCACCTTTTGCTATGTGGCATTTGAACTTTGAAGTATGACCATATTATTGTAGAAATATTGTAAATGACTAAAGTGGTATGCAAAAATGGTTTGAAATCCGATTGTTACAACTTTTATGAAATTTGGTGGTGGCTGTAGTTGGAAGAAAATGGTCAGGGTTTTCCACGGGTATATGTGAGATAACTTTCTTTTTTTTAATTCTTTCATTTATTTTACTTTTTTCCCTTTTATTATTTTTTAAGCTCTCTTGGTTTTTTATTGTAAGTTTAATTGTATTTGTACGTCAATTGCTCTTTTGTTATTATTGATCTCTTTTTTTTTTTTTGCGTAGAATCTTTGTGCTTGGATCGTGATCTACATTAATCTATCGTTTTTTATAGAAGTTACAAATATGACCAACGCCTCCTTGGTAATGTGTACCGACACTTTCTTGGACGCTTTCTCATTATCACTAAAAGAAAGATATAACTGTAGTCCGGAGTCTCTGGACTCTGGACTCATAAGATTATTGGAGTTTTGTTTAAAATATCACCTTGGTTAAAATGAGGCCCACTAAATCAAACCGATACCCCTAAAGGCCCTAAGGCCCTAAAGCCCTAAAGGATGTGTAAAGACAATGGAACTCTATAGCTAGCCTAGTTGGACCTTAAATGGGCTTAAGAAAAATAAATGATATGGGCTGGTCCAGTCATGTTGATGGATATACCCAGCCCAGTGATTATGCTATATCATTATCCTCGCTAATCGCTATTGTTCAATTCATCATCAATTAAATATAGATAAATTTGATCCTAAACTGAAATCCATTGTAAGCTCATCACCAGACGCTGATTTTTTTTTCAGTTATATGTAATATTCTTTAATCTTTGATTCATATGTAATATACAATAGTAATTATCCTTTCGATTGGGATCTATATATGACAACGGATCATAAAAAAAATTTATTCGAGAGGATGCTAGTAGGCTGTGAATATCGATATTTCATCATTTGTATTTTTGTAGTATTATTTTCCGCTATATATGTAATATTTGTTTAATCCTTGATTAATTTATACCTATATGTTCCAATAAATAGATATTTTTTATATTATCACGAGAAATCATGTCTTTTTTTTTCAGAGGGAAATAATTTTAGCTATCCTTTATTTGTATCTGATCCTTCGATTTTCCTTCTACCTTATCCACTGATTTTGTTTCTTTTTGATTTATATATATGCCTTGTGAATCGGAAAAACACATGTAATTATTAACTTTTTTTTTTTGAATAACAGATGTACAACTTTATTTCGAATGATAGATGTTAACTTTTTAAGATCTACCTATTTGACCAAATCTATTCAGCGTTGTCTCATTGATTCTTTTCAGTTGTGACTAGGGCTTGAAAGATAACCAAAAGTTTGATTGCCGAGTTACTCGAATAGAAGATAAGAAAAATGGTCGAGTGAGAAAAAAAATCAAACTAAAAGACTTGAGGATATGAGATAATATAATATAATATAATTAAAATAAGCAAAAAAGATAAAATAATTTACAATAACAAAAAAAAACGAGTATATAATCGGGTAAACGAGTATGCTTAATCGGGTAAATGGGTACATCATGTAATCTCATACCCAATAAGATAACAAAATGTAATCTCAAACCTAGTCCCATACTTGTTTACCCGATCATATACCCCGTTCCACGTGTCTTGGGTTTGGGTGTTACCATCGGGGTTTGGGTTTGGCTGTCTTTCCAAACATAACCACTAGCATAGCTAAATGGCAAAGGTTTATGTCCTCCATTCAAGTGATGCTTAGTTCAAATCGCACTTGAAACATAAAGCTACGTGTAGTAAATTATGGGCTCTTAAAAAAGATCTGAACTTAACGATCAATATATATATTTTTTAATGTCAGGATAAAAAAGAAAAAAGCAATGTAACAAATCCATTAGGCCATTCTCATGACCCGCCCTCTTATTGTGCATTGTGTTAAGCGATGGCTAAGGTAAGCAATAAATATGTCCGTTAAAGTTTTTTGATGTTTATTTATCTCAACGTATAAAAACATAAATGCAAAGATAAAGCTTTTGATTTATCACAAAAAATTCTAATTTTATATTGTAGTGTAATTGTAATATAATAAGATTTCATATACAGTACTATAATACGATATAATAAGATGTAATATGATATAATCATATGATATGATGATACGATATATGATATGATACAATATATAATATGATACGATATATAATATAATACAACATACGTTATATGATTATTAAAATATTTTTTTCTTTTAATAATTCAAATTATGATCAATTGACCAGCAGTAATAAATATTATCTGCTTGATCTTGACACTATCAACATTCATTTTTATTATAGCAAATATAATCATAGTAGCTAATGTGAAACTAGCTCATTTGGTAAAAAATTTTTCGCTTGGGGGTGGGGTAGGGGGGGGGGGTCTTGGGTTGAATCCCCGGTATGATGTAATTTGATGCAATATAAGAGTGGAAGTAGAATCGATTTGCATTAAAAAAAGCAATCCTAGCATTTTGATTTACAATCAATTCGCTCGTATTGTTTATCGTTTTCATTCACAATCATCATTGAGAGTGAAATTGAGAATAAATCAAGTATAATTATTTAAAGATTATGTTATTGGGACTAATCTTGTTTTAAATATTATGTATTTACATGGGATTACTTGATAACTTCACTTTGTTTTAAATGACATAAATTTGATCTTAAAACATTGTTTCACCTTAATAGAAAACCTTACCGGGGACGAGACTGAGAATATCTGAAAATGACGTTACATGTTGTTTTATGTATTTATCCTGTTTTTTTTTATTTTGATGTAATGTTTTTTTTAACTAATGAATGCTATTTTATGTATAATATTTTTAAACCGGTTGAGAATAGTTAAAACAAAAAAGAAAATTAAAATAAACTTAGTGAAATATGGAGTGACGTGATTAAACCACTAAAGTGGTTGGAAGAAAATTGTGATTTGTTGATACGACGTTAATATAAATTGACAAACTATGATTTGTTGATACAATGTTAATATAAATTGACAAACTATGATGTGGTGTGATATAATATGATAAAACTATTAAAGATAACTTACCGTAAAATAATATAACAATTAAATAATCATTCAATGTATTATTATTTATCAAAACTAAAACCTGAAGACTACCCACTTTTGAATGTCAAATTAATATTTTTACAAAACGAGGGGCGCATCGACCACACCGTCTGCACCCCATCTTGTACCACTGTTACGATACACGTTCATTAGCATTGATTTTTTGAAACCTGTTATTATCATTTTTCTAGGGTTTTTTGTAACTTTCACACAAAGCCCACCATCTCCAAATCTATAGTTTTTTTATTATTAATTTTATTTGTTGTCTCTCTTCATCGCCCTCTTTCTCTTTCTACACTCATCCAGGTCTTCTTGTTCGTTTTGGACCTGCTACATGCCCACTTTTTAGTCTACACCCATCTTCCCAAAATTAAAATCCATTAGATTTTTTTTATATTTTATAAACTAATTGAACCACAATAATACCAAATCCACACCCACCCCCAACAATGGCATAAAGGTGATCTTCACCCCCGCACTGCAAAAGGTACATTTACATATAATCACCATTTTTCTATGTCTTCCCCAATTTACTTACGTGCATACAAATATATATATGTTGTGTTATATGTACATGTTCTTGATGACTTTTGCCCCAATAATACCATACCCTAGACTAAAAATTATAGATTTTTAAGTAATCTAGCCTAATTTTGTCAAGTGTACTGAATGTATCAAGAATCAAGAAAATCTTGATTTTTCAAGATTCTTGAGCGATGATTTTGTTTTTCAATTTGGGGGTTCGTAGATGGTTCAATCAATTAATGGGAATTCTTGATCTGGACCCACCTTTGTTTCTAGGTCACAGGGGAAAATAAAACGATTTTTGGTGCGTTTAACGTGCAATTGATGTGTCAGAATCTTGGGGTTTATTCTTGATTTTTGGTTTAGGGTTTTTGTTCACTTTCAGTCCAACATTATGCTAATTAGGGGTTTTTGATTTGTGGGTTTCTTTGATTTTGTTGTTTTGATAGCAAATGGAGTTGAATTAGGTAATAGTTTCAATCCATCACGTTGTTACACTGTTTTGCCTGTAAATTGGGTTTTTTTTGTGTCCTTCAACAATTGGAATGCACAGAGTTAATTAAACTTAATTTTAAGATATCTGGTGAGAAAAACTTGTGGTGTAATTAGTTTCAAAGCATTAAACTATTGAAGTTGCGTTTAGATGATGGTATTTATTATTTATTTCTTTCTGTAAATAATTAGTTTCAGAGCATCTTTTAGTGACAAACTTGGCATCTCAGATAGGATTTAGGCACCATTTGTTGAGGTAGAAGTTGAACTTTTATCCCCAAAAAGTGATAGAAATTTATGGTTTATCACCATTGTTAGAACTTAGAACAGTTTATTAATTTTATTTGTATTTCTTTTTCATCCAGAAAGTATATATTTTGCTAATAATTTTTTTAATCTTTCATCATAAATTTAAAAAGTTTCATATTTTTTGGATGTTTTATGTGAACCAAGTTTTCTGTAAACCAAGTTTCTTTCCTCTTGTTGCAGAGATTTCTTAATCACAGGGTATATCTTCATAATTCTTTTAATTAGTTTCATTTTCTTTAACATTTTCAGTTGATTGAGAGGCCATGTTTCATATCTGAACAATAGTTGAAGTGAAATACGAAGGTGATTCCAAATTTGCGTATGCATTTAAATTTGAATGTGATAACGATACAATGTGACTTGTTTCTTTTCTGTACATGTTCATATATGTAATATGCATTAAGTTGCATTCTGTCTACTTTGCTTAATGTTTCTTTGCTTCCATTTATGACTAAACCTTTTCTTGTAAAACAGAATCTAGTGAGAAATCATGCAAGTGCTTCCTTGTAGTGGCGTGCATTATGCTGGAGAATCTAATAGCCCTAATCAGGGTTCGGAAAAAGCCTTTTGTATGATGAAGGGGCCAATAATGTCGAATCGGAACTAGTTCAAGATGGAAATACTGCATTAGATAATGCAGAAACATCTGGTGATGAACAAATTGGTGAACTTGATGAAGGTCATCCTAACAATGAGCCATCTCATGACCTTGATGTGTCATACAACACTCGTGATTCCGGAGTTGACACCTTAGATGGTGATACAGTTGGACGAGAATTGCCAGCTAGCAATCAGGAATGTGAGTCATCTCGTTCAGAACCCGAGTGGCTTGAACAAGATCAACCCATGCCAGTTTGGGTTAAGGTAAGTTGTAATTTGTCATTCTATCAAACAGTTATATGCATTAAACGTTATGGAATGATCTATGCACTGATTTCTTTTGATGATATAGTGGAGAGGGAAGTGGCAAGCAGGTATAAGGTGTGCAAGATCTGATTGGCCATTATCAACTATTAGAGCGAAGCCTACTCATGATAGGAAACAATATCTTGTAATATTTTTTCCAAGAAAAAGAAATTATTCATGGGCAGATGTGTTGCTTCTTCGGCCGATCAATGAACATCCAGAGCCAATAGCATACAGGTCACATAATGTTGCCGTGAAAGTTGTCAGAGATTTGACTCTTGCACGTCGATATATCATGCAAAAGATTGCTGTTAGCATGATAAATACTATTGACCAGTTAAATAGTGAGGTTGTGGTCCATAAATATTGCTTAGAAATATTTCATTATTGTTGTTAGTTCTATAATTATTATCTTACAAACCACTCTTTCCTTTTAGGCTTTGACTGAGAATGCTCGTAGCGTGGTAGTGTGGAAGGAATTTGCATTAGAAGCTTCCAGATGTAAAGATTATTCTGATCTTGGGAATATGCTTCTCAAACTTGAAAAGGTTTATTGCTTTAAAAGCAATGTTTCTTTATTTATACTCTAGCTCTTATGGCCTTAACTTCATGCATTGCTTGGTTTTAACTCTCCCTAAACCCCAAATATGTAAAATGCGTAGGAAGGATTATGGTTCTAACATAGTAACATGTGTCATGATGTATAGTGAATCATGAAGGGACAGTATGGTACGGGTCGTGGTGGGAAGGAGTCTGTTGCTGACACATTTCATGATGCACTACTTTTTTCTTCATGATGCAACGTGCATCATGACACGCGTCATCACTACAACCCTTCTTACACTATTTACACTAAACATGATACTATGTGTGTGTGTGGGATCAACTAATAACCTAAATAGTTTTAAGAACTTTTGTAACTAATTAAAATTTTGAATGTGGATCATGTAACTCGACAAATATACAAAGTTTACAATTAGTATATCTTTGTCGAAGTGCTACATAAGTTTTTGAAACATTTTTTTATTGAAGTGTCACAAGAAATGTAGATGCAATTACATATCAGATGCGTTTGTAATGCATAGTTGCATATACTCATGTGCATGCAAGCATATCAATATATGTATATGTGTATGTGTGCATGTTCATGGAAGTTGCTTTACAACGGATATAAGCAAAAGTTGCAACATCCTAGTATTGAATGGTAAAAACTGTGGGAGATATATGAAATTTTAAACTTAGATTGAACATTTGAATCCCTGTAGTATTCTCCTTTTTGGATCTTTCAACTTAAGTAATTAACGAACATGTTCCCTAATCATTACCAATTTCCTTTCAGATGATATTACAGCATTTCATAGATTCTTACTGGCTGGAACATTCTCTTGAAACATGGGTGCAACAATGTCAGACTGCTCACAGTGCTGAATCTATTGAAATGCTGAAGGAGGTACGTTTTTCTTTGTGTTCATTTATAAAGACAGTGGCTTAAGAATGCATTTACAAGCGTTTATATTATTAATCAGGAGTTAAGTGATGCAATCAAATGGAATGAAGTGCATGCACTTTCAAATTCAACAGTGAATCCTGAAGTCAATTCTGAATGGAAAACCATGAAACCTGAGGTTATGAAATGGTTTTCAATGTCAAATCCTTCATTTAACAGTGAAAACATAGAACAACAAAACAATGACAGTTTTCCAAACATGACTCTTCAAGTTAGCAGAAAAAGGCCCAAGCTTGAAGTTCGACGTGCTGAGGTGTCAGCTCCACAGTTGGAAACTGGATTGGGATCTTTGAATGGGTCTATTGGACCCCCGAGTGGTGAAGTTTCTCTACTGGGAACAACTGAAGCTGATAGATGGGGTGAGATTGTAGTTGAAGCTGGAAATAATAGTCAAGACACCGATTTTAGTAATTTAGAAACTACCCCATTAAATAAGGATAAACAATGTACAGCTTTTATTGAAGCTAAAGGAAGACGGTGTGTTAGATGGGCTAATGATGGCGATGTTTATTGTTGTGTACATGTATCATCTCGGTTTTCCCCCAATGTGGTCAAAACAGAGTTCAACTCGCCACCATCTGATGCCCTATTATGTGATGGGATTACTGTTCTTGGTACTAAATGCAAACATCGGGCTCTGCCTGGTTCTTCATCCTGTAAAAAACACAGATCCAATAAGGATTTAGGGGTAATTTCACCTTCTCCACCTGAGAACAAACTTAAGAGAAAGCTAGAGGATGAATCCCGAGAGGTTGCAGAGGTTAATAATTGCAAGGAAATTGTACTATCAGGCCATTTTGAAACTCAAGTGGCTGAACCAGTGCCAATCGAGTACAACGGCAGTGGGCCCATGCACTGTGTAGGTGATGATGTTGGTTGCAACGAAGCTCCCACAAGGCATACATTGTACTGTGATAAACACTTGCCAAATTGGCTGAAACGGGCAAGAAATGGAAAGAGTAGGATTGTTTCAAAAGAAGTGTTTATTGATCTTCTAAAAAGTTGTCATTCACATGAACAAAAACTACATCTACATCAAGCATGCGAGCTGTTTTACAAGTTTTTCAAAAGCGTTTTATCTCTAAGAAGCCCGGTCCCTAAAGAAATTCAGCTCCAATGGGTGATTTCTGAAGCTTCAAAAGATGCAAGAACCGGGCATTTCTTAATGAAATTAGTTTGTAGTGAAAAGGAAAGATTAATTAGACTTTGGGGGTTTAACAGCGACAACATTGCACAATATATAGAACCAGTCAAAGCTGTGATGTCTAAAAATAATGACGATGAAAATATTATCATAAAGTGTAACATTTGCTCGGTGGAATTTGTTGATGATCAAATGCTTGCTAAACATTGGATCGATAATCATAAAAAGGAAGCACGATCAGTGTTTAAACGGTATGTTTGTGCCATATGTCTTGAATCTTTTACCAAAAATAACCTTCTAGAAGCACATGTTCAAGAAAGGCACCATGTTGAGTTTGTTGAACAATGCATGCTTTACCAATGTATCCCTTGTGGTAACCGTTTCGGGAGTCCTGACCAATTATGGGCCCATGTGGTCTTACGTCACCCTGCCAATTTCAAGCAGCTGCAGAACACTGTTCTGGTTCCGCCACGTATTGCTGGTAATGATTCTTTTCAGGTACAGAATGTGAATAATTCTAATCAAGTTGGATCACGAAGGTACGTATGTCGTTTCTGTGGGTTGAAATTTGACTTGCTCCCGGATCTTGGTCGGCACCATCAAGCGGCTCACATGGGTTTGAATACGGGCGGTCCACGTAAGCGGGGTGCGAGTGCCACTTTCTTAGCCAACAAGTTAAAATCTGGGAAGCGCTTCAAAAAGGGACTGGGAATGAGAAATAGGGGTCTTGGAACAATAAAGAAACATATTCAAGAACCATTCAGACAAGTAGCAGAAGGGGAATTTCAGTCAACTGAATCAATCAAACTTGGTAGATTAGCAGAATCTGAGTGTTCAGATGTTGCAAGACTTTTATATTCCAAAATCAACAAAACAAAACCGCATCCGGGTAACATTGAGCTTTTATCAATGGCCCATTCTGCATGCTGCAAAACGAGTTTCCGAACATCACTAGAGAAAAAATATGGAGATTTGCCTGAACGTTTGTACCTCAAAGCAGCAAAACTTTGCAGTGAACGTAATGTTGTAATTGAGTGGCATCAAGAGGGGTATATTTGCCAAAAAGGATGTAAATTGATCACAGACGATTCACATCATTTGCCTCCTTTAAAGAATCTTCCAGAAAGTTCTGTGAGTCCGAAGACTGAAACAAGTCCACCATCAGAATGGCCTATGGACGAGTGTCATTATATTGTTAACTTTAATAATTCCCGACCAGAATCTGGTGAAAGATCAGGAATAGTTTTGTGCGATGACATCAGCTTTGGAAAGGAATCAGTTCCCGTTGCATGTGTAGTGGATGAACATCTTTTAGGGTCTCTGCATAATGATGAAGGGCAGAGTAATGCATGCTTTTTGCCTTGGGAAAGCTTTACTTATGTCACAAAGTCATTAATTGATCGGTCTGTTAATCTTGGATCACAGGTAACTATAACTGTTTCTTGTGGTCTCACTTATATATAATAGTTTTTGTTTATTTATGGTATAATATTTGTGTTGATAGAGTTTACAGTTGGGCTGTGGGTGTGGACATTTAGTATGCTCTCCAAAGGGGTGTGATCATGTGTATCTCTTTGATAATGATTATGAAGATGCTAAGGATATAAATGGGAAATCTATGAAAGGAAGGTTTCCTTATGATGATAAAGGTCGGATTATTCTCGAGGTAATTTTACTAATTCTCTTGTAATTTAAATGTTATATCCTTTTTTTGTACTCTGACAGCTAAGTTGTGGGCACAATATAATAAATGATGAAAGCGAAAAAGATATTGTTCTGTATTTTTAAGATAGAAGATATTCAACCACACATGGATTTACATGAACACAATGGACTAGGAAATTCAAAATATCTCTTAACCTGAATTAATGTATTAGAACTTTTGTGGGGTTTTGCTTAAAAAAAGGGAGTATATTTAGCAAAAATTGATGGGTTGACCATTGACGGGTTGAATAAAGGTAACTTAGTAACTACAGTCAAAACAGGTGTGTTCATGTTGGGTTGAAAAGCGAGCACTTTTTTCCTTTTATTATTAAATTCTCTCTCTTTATTTGTTGAACTTTAGATATAGTTAGTATATTGAATATGTTTGCAAAAATTATAGAAGAATGACAGTTGAGAGGTTGTAAGCGTTTGATTATGTCATGGTTGACTTTAAAACCGTTTGACATGTTTTCTTTAATTTTTTCTTATTTTATCAGTTTGATCTGTTAGCATTGACATATTTTCTCACATAAACGAGTTGAAATTGCTAATGTTAGAAGGGGGAGTCTCTTATATAGAGCTTTAGAACTGAATCATGATTTCCCATTTGAGTTGGAATTGTATCTCAACCTGAAATTTTTAGGTGTTTTTCTTTATTTAATTTTTTATTATTATTTTTGTTTGGGAAATATACACGATAAACAGAAGTTTTTTCCTTTATTCTTGTAAACTCCATAATTAAGTTAATTTTCGTGTTCATCAGGAGGGCTACCTAGTATACGAATGCAACATGTATTGCAGCTGCAATAAGTACTGTCCGAATAGAGTTTTGCAAAATGGTGTTAAGATGAAGTTGGAGGTCTTCAAAACAGAGGGCAAGGTAGCCTCATTCATCGCTATATGTATTTTAATATTTAATTGTTATAACTGTTATACTTATTACCATCCATATATTAAACTTGCAGGGTTGGGCAGTGAGAGCTGGGGAACCAATCGAGCGTGGCACATTTGTTTGCGAGTATATTGGCGAGGTCATAGATAAGAATGAAGCTAATAAAAGGCGCAATAGGTTTGACATATTTTCGATCACCACAATTTTAATATTAATAGTTATGAATATCAAAATTCCTAATATTTCTTTGGAAAAACAAGGCTGTGTAGAGAAGATTGCAGCTATATCTATGAGATTGATGCTCGTGTTAATGACATGATTAGACTAATTGAGGGAGAGGCTTCATATGCTATTGACGCAACAAAGTATGGGAACGTCTCTCGGTACATTAATCACAGGTAAAATGTCATTTTTTTTTAATTTTTATTTTTTCAAATAGTAGACAGGAATGTGGATATAAATAAGTTTTAAGATAATTCATAAAAACACATGGTCTTATAATGAGACATCTACTCAAGAACATTGTTCATGCAAATTATAGCCTTTAAATCAAGGGGTTAATTTTTCGTTATCTGTTAATCAGTCTAGTTCCATTTCAAACTTAAAAAAATTAAACCAAAAATATAGTAGGAATGAAATGATTCTATTCCTTTACATGCTTTTTTTTCCCCTCCATTTATAAAGAATTTATTTGGGTCAGATTTCAATAATCCCTGCTATTAGTTCGTTATTCTGATGATCATGTGATCTTTTGTAGTTGCTCTCCAAATCTTGAGAATCATCAAGTTCTTATCGAAAGTATGGACTCTGAGTTGTCGCACATTGGTCTCTTTGCTAGTCGAGATGTAAGAATATTAATATTCTGTATTCATCAGGCGAAGAATGCCTCTCTACTCATGCTTTGTTTTATGTACTTTTTTGCCACAGATTTCAGCAGGCGAAGAATTGTGCTTTGATTACATGTATAGGGCGCCACCTGGTAAAGGGCGTGAATGCAGATGTGGGTCCGTCAATTGCAGGGGCAGCGTGCAGTGATTTCAAGAACCTAGATGTCTCTGAATCAAATCCTGGGCGTGCGTAATCTCAGATTTAGTTTGTTTTGCTTATGAAATGTAATTCTGGTAGATTTTTACATGTTTCGTTCTTGAAGTTTGTTAGGAAACATGAATTAGTTGTTAGATTTAAATAAAATTTTGCGTATAATTAACGGTTTTTTAATAGTTTTACCAGTCGAGATGTTACAACTGTAGGAAAGTTTTGAACTTTGACCTTGACCTTAGACTTTCCTTGTGTATGCTCCATAAATCTTAAACAATATTTGTGGATATACAAAATCCTTTTCTTGCAGTATAAATTTTTGCAACTATAGTTTATTGCTCTTTTGTGATGGTGATGGATATCAAGTGAGAAGGCTTGTGTTAAACATGGGCTTTGTTGGTTAGAACACCTATATGTATGTATTGAAATTTTGGGGGTTAATTTTGCAATTTACAACACTAGAGCACTCACAGTGAATTTTTAATTTTATTTATATAATTATACTAAAAATTATTATATTTTTTCTCTTATTTTTAGTTAAATAATAATTTTTATACCTTATTATTGCTTTTTTCTCTTTCGTTCATAACAACTTTCAAAATATTAAAAGATTCATAGGGATTGAACGGTGATTCTTTAAATATACCAATCAACAATAACATTCTCTTTTTTTCATTCACAACCACTCGAAACCATTCCGTATAATATACCAAACACACTCATATATTTTTAAGGATTTCACTGTGAATGCTCTAATAAACACTTAGATATATTTGACATCATGCAGGCACTCCGCACTAGTAAACACTTGATTATGTAGTATGTACTTGATCATGGTGTTAGCATTGTATTGACAAATCTTGTGAGTTTATTGATAACAAGAATGTGTTTTCATATACACTTACTTTTTTCACTTTCCATCGGCCAAATTCAATAAACTACAAAACAATCTCTTATCTTCCTTCCTTTTTTTTTCTTCAATTTCAGTACAAAAAAAAAAAAACATCAGAAAAACATAATTTGCATATAAAGCAAAACATAAGAGATATCATTTGTTGTTATTTTTGCAAAAAGACAAGATGGATGAGATGTTTCGGTGAAATGCAATGAATGATATGACAACATTGTACCCTTTTTCCTCACAATCATAATTTGCAACTTGTATCATTGCACTTCTCCTTCAAGCCTTCTCTAAAGCAAAAGGTTCATATTTTTTCCAACACATAGATACCAATACCTTCAAAGGTTCTAATAGATGTCGATCTTTATGTCTTTTCTTGTTATTGCATATTTTAATTTCAGTAAATTGTATTTATAAAATACTATACAATTATAGATCTATGAAGAGGTGTTGTCTGAAGTGAATGTAATCTAATAAATTAACAAATTTTGTGGGTTAATTGAGGTAACATGGATTCATGAATTGGGTTGGTCAACCTGCTTAGAACATAGTACAAACTTCATTTAAATCACCACAATGTGCACATGACAACTCAGGTTTTCCCTCATACCTAAGAATTATTAGTAATAAACTATTCACCAATTCCCTTCATCTTCACTCAACATACCACACTTTTCTTTAACAAAACAAGCTAATATTTTAATCTACTACTCTCTTTTTGCGTAGCAATCAGATAAGAACAATTACATTAAGTCTTAGTAAAAATTATTATTTATTAGATGTTTACTAATAAAATTACATAAACCTAATACATATTATTTGAAAAAGTTGTATCTTTTCATTCCCGGGTCAAAGTTGAGCGAAGTCTTGTCACTCTCTTACTTAACCTTAGGTCATGATAGGTTTATGACTATCGAGATTAAATTTTAGTTTTTATAAACACCGCCTTATTTTAAATCTCCTAAAATACTTCTAACTAGGTTAAATGTGTATGGTCATCAAAAAGGTCATTGACTTGTGTCACTAGGCTAGCACCAAGCATCGATTAGATTTGTACATATATTATTTGAACCTATTTATGAACTACATTTTCATTTCTTTTAATATTTGAGTAGACGAGTCTTGTAAAATCAAAATATGATAAATGAATAAAATACAAGGCTTAGAAGATATTATTTGCTTGCATTTCATAAACATTAAGTAACAACACCATCTTACATCAAATATGAATGTGAATGATGTATCAATTATTTTGATATCTTTATACAACTCAATCATACATTCTTACAAGATAAATGAAAGATATTATATATTACATTTTTTTATAACAAATGATCAGGAGAAACAAGTAACATGATCCAGTTGTTTAATTCTACTAGTTGACATGACCCGAAAAAAATATCTTTTAAATATCAAACTACATACTTGTTATAAAGCATACTTTTAATTTTAGATATAAGAGAATTTTATTTAAGGAAATTAAACAGATTCTTCAAAAAGTTGACATTTTCAAGCGAATGCCACCCCATTATCTAGCTGAAAGTCTGTCATTTATTCTATTCTTTAACAGTTGTATTAGATCTTAAGAAACGTATTATTAACCACTCTTATGTGAAAACAGGAAAAAATCATATAATAGTCACTCTTTCAAAATTTATTAATTTCATCTATAGAAAAGATTACATCCTATCCTATCGAAATATATCACGCTTACTAAATTACATCAAACAACTTAGATTTTGACATGTATCAATTTAATTGTTACAAAAGTATTTGAATTCTATGTTGATCTCTAATCGACGTTACATTCTATGAGAACATGGTTCAGGCGTATCTCTTATTAACTGAGTTTATAAATAGTAAATTTAATAGTTTTCTTAGAAAAATTAGCTATTACATGATTTTTCTAAAAAAGTGTACACGTTTTAGCTAAACGTACTATTTAACTTTTCACTTATACTTGTTTCATCATTTCCTTTCAACTTTAAACATATGTAATATTCTCTTATTTGCACGCTAAAGATAAAAATGTTTTAATTTGATGTTTTAAGAGCTTAAGATAAAAATAGAAAGAAGTATGTTCAAGCAACCTAAAAACAACAGGAGTTAAATGCATTTTATTATCCTTGAGGTTTCATATAAATTATTATCTGGATCCAAAAGTTTAAAATTTATCATTTGCATCCAAAAGTTTATCGTCATTTGAATCCATTTAACTACTCCTAATTAACGCTGTTAAGTTTTTCCGTTAAGTTTCCTAAATTAGAGGTATTTTAGTCAAAACAATTATAAAATAAAAAATCAGCTTTACATGATAAGTTTAAGCGTTCAGTCTCATTTGATAATCACCATTGCGATTTTAATTTACGAGAAATGATGGTCTTCATTTCTTTCATTTATCAAGAAAGTCATCTCTAGACATTATATTATATAAATAAAATATAAGTGTAACTAACTAAAAGTGATTCATTTCTAATTTATAAAACATACAAAACAAAACTATATATAAATAAACAAACAAGTCATATAATATAAATTATTTGAATTATAACAATAAAAAACAAATTATAATAAAAATATATAAACAATTTATAGAAAACATTAACTGTCTATGAATAATAATCATAAAACATCAATCATCGTAATCATAATTAAGCTTTAAACAAAAAAATCTATGCTTAATTAATGAAACAGGCAAAAGTAACACAATTACTAAACCAAAATACATTAACAAGACAAAATAATAAAATACAATTATAGAGTTAAATCATAACTACAATTATTAAAAGAGACTAAACATATAAAAACCTTCACGTGAGTTGGTTTTTTATTTTGTAATTTGTTTTAATTAAAATAACTCTCGTGTTGGAAAATTAACTGAAAAAGTTAACCGTGTTAGTTAGGTGTAGCCAAATGTATTCAAATGACAATTTTAGTGAAACCTTTAGATGCAAATGATAACATTTTAAACTTTTGGATTTAAATGGCAATTTCTATAAAACCTCAAGGACGTAAAACACATTTAACTCAAACAACAGTGACGTCAAAGTATAAAAGCTACCTAGTTGTACAAAATGTAGTCTTGTTGTTTGATGTTTACTTAGATTTTTACTTAGGGTCCTAATAAATCGACACCATACATTATAAATCCTATACGCTTTGTATGACACCATACGCGACGCATAGGGTCGAAAACATTGAAGGCGAGGAAAATTAAGAGGGGGGCTGTCAGAGAGTTATACGCCCCATATTGCCCTATACGACTCCTTATACGACACATATAGGGCTATACGGCGTATAGCAAATTTCGATACTGACTACAAGGAAAAATTCAGAGGGCTGTCAGTGGGGTTATATACCACTTATAGTACTATACGACCCGCTTATACGACGCGTATAGGACTCTACGACACATATATAAATTTGAGGTGTTGATTTATAATTTTTAAGTGTTTACATATCCATTCACTTCACTTATTACACATTTTTCCAAATTATCACGTCAACTTCATGCTTTCATTTTTTCATTAAACTATAACATCAATTTTATGATTCAAGGGTGAGTTTTAGGTTGAAAATTTAAGATGTTGATTTACCTCTACCCAACCTCAAACTATTGAGATCGTGACAGGTGTGATTGCATAACCATTTTGAAAGATTCTTTTTCCTTTTCATTTCTGCATTATCCAAGGGCCTAAATTGTAAATCTTTATGAGCAAGTGACCAATGGCATCCATCCCTGTTGGGAGTTGTGTTACAAATCTTACCATCTTGATTCTAATTAAAGCTTAACCCTTTTTACCATCTTGATGTCCCTTGTTTAGCGAAGATGGAGACAGTTTAAAAAGCAAACAAAGCAAAAACAAAGATTGACAGACAGCCCATCAACAGTCACTCTTGTGTCCAAAAGTGAACAGTGATAATCAAGAATGATGTGCCCACACTCCCCAATTTAAAATCAAAAGCTGAAATTGCTTACACAGTGACTGCAAAAGCATAAACCCATCATCACACACTCTCCCTCTTTTCTCTCTTCTTTTCCTCTGTTGGGGTCAGCTTGTTCCTTCTTTATCACGGTTCATAATGTGTAATTTGGATCCTGTAATCATTCCCACCTGTTAAATCTCTATTCTTTTCGTGCTTTATTATGCTTTACAGTTTACATCACTACCTACAATCTCTTTCATCATGTTTTTAGGGTTTCGAGAAATCTTGATCGACATTCAACACCAAGGTTCTTCAATCTTCAGCCAGTTTCTTGAAACCAACCAAGAAAACTGAAGTAGGAGACTGTTTTGATGGCAAATGTTTGATGATTTGTTGGGATTTTTGTGGGTTTTGATCTTTTTCCTCTGATCGAACTTCCATCATGTTTCTTTTGGGTTAGTCGAGGTCTGAAGTGTGATGCAATGGCGGAAATTAGGGTTAAAAAGGTAGAACAGGGGCAAACCAAGATTAGAAATGTACCAATTGCAGTAACCCCTGAGGGATTTTGGTGTTGTCCTTCTCCTGTTATGTTTCAAAAAACCCTTAAAACACAACACCCTTTGAATAAACCCAAATCATCATCATCATCATCATCATCCCCACCTATCAAAAACCCTTCTGATCACAGAAAACATTCACAAGAACTTGAAAAGAAATCATCACGTGCATCTTCAAAGTCAGAAACTGTTGTCACTGATGATCAAGGGAAAAATGGGTTCGAACCACCTGTTCTTGGTGCAGCCCTTGTAGCCGAAAGGGCAGCCGTAAGACCACCGAATGCCGAAAACTTGCCAAGAAAGGTGTCTATTGAATTTGGTGAACATGGAACAGGGGATTTGAAAGTTGTGTTGTTTGGTAAGCAGGGGTTTATTGTGAAATTGAGTGTTCATAAAAGTGTTGTTGAAGAGAATAGCACTTTTTTTGCTCAGAAGTTACTGGCACAACATCCTAGCTTCCATTGTATTGAGATTGATGATTGTGAGGATGTTGAAACATATGTTGAGACTGTGGGTTTGATGTATTGTAAGGATTTGAAGCAGAGGTTGATCAAGCAAAGTGTTTCGCGGGTTCTTCGAATCCTTAAGGTAATCGACTTGTTCCTGTTGATCTTTCTAGTTGCAAATCCATATTTAAAGGCATTTAACTTTGTTATCAATTTATTTCTATAAGTTGAGTTCATGATACATGATTTATCCATTTTTAGATGTGTGTTTTGTAAGTGATTATGCGATAATTGAATAATAGAAAATCAGATAATCGGCTGTAATAAAATTTACTGGTAGTTGTTGTTTGGATGTGCGTATGTTGCTTGAAGATGTAACTTTACAATCATTTGATAATCAACTTTTTTTTTGCAGCTTATCAAACTAATTATGTGAATCCTAATTATCAATAATCATGAGGCAAAATACCTTTAAACGATTTTTGTTCTTGCAATCATGTTGTATGAATAGAGGTTTGCATTTGATCTTTAAGAACAACCAAGAACTTACTTTTGAATCCTCCAACAGCTGAGTGTGTAGTGAATTATGATGACATTTAATTTATTTAAACAGTTTGCAGTTTGACTGATAATTTAGCTTGGTTGCATACCATCTACCTATACTGTTTGTGAGTGAAGATGAGGTGATAATGGAAGATGTTATTAGTCTTTATTACTATTGACCAATGAGTTTCAGCAATTAATTGTAGTAGTTGGCAAGATGAGGATCTGTTGGCTAATGAGTTAATACCATTAAACATTTCCTATCAGATGACAATATCTACTTCCATTGTGCTAAAATGATATTAAGTACCTCTGTACCGATAGGAGTTTGCACGTCCTAAAAGGAATCTAAAGACGATCTTTTTAGAGCAATCTTACCATTTACGATACGCAAATTGCCAAAGTGACTCTTTATCCGGTCTTTTAGGGGCATATGCTCTCCATGAAGATGACAATATGCTTCTTGTCGAGTATTTATGTGTAATGCAAGTTTCAGGGGGCCTGTTGACTGGCGGTAAACATCGAGGCATAACTTGCTATTATATATTTGTATAATTATCGTGTTAATAAGCAAGATTCTAAGAATTATTAGGTGAACATGCAGTTGAGTGATATTTAGCACCAACTATCCAACTTCAAGCATGTTCAATTCTACATGTAGTTGCTAACTGAAGCTGTAAGCCAAATTAGTGGCCCTAATTAATCTGGGTCAGTGAGTCTTAGTTGGTTAGGAGTTAGGATCGCTTGATTAATCTTTACAACAGGTTTTGTTGATTTTGTGTTTAGTTTTCATATTTTGGTGAAGGCTGGAAAGTTTAACATCTAACATAGTTTTTTGTAATTCTAGCCAAGTTCCTTAACATGATTGTTAACAACTAATTGTAGGTTGCAGAGCAACTCGGGTTCAAGACATGCATGGAATCATGCTTAGATTTCCTGGAAGCAGTCCCATGGGTAGGAGAGGAAGAAGAAGAGCGAGTCGTGTCCTCTGTATTACGTCTTCAAAGTGAAGGAATCGGGGTCAGCCCGATTCTAAAACGGGTCGCTTCAGATGTTTCCAAACCAGCTATAGACACCCTCTCTCACGTCCTCCAACTTGTCCTCAAAAGCAATGAAGAGAAAGGTCGTAGGGAAATGAAGTCAATCGTCTTAAAACTCTTAAGAGAAAGTAATAACAAGGCTAACCCCAACTCTAGCTCGTTGGCCTCAGTTGACCTCTGTAATGAAACCATCTATGCCTCATGTACGACCTGTTTGGGTTCGTTATTGGTTTTGTTCAGACAAGTGGCCCAACCTGAGTTTACAGAACAACCAATCAATGTCAAAGACCCTGTGATCAAACAAATGGTTTTAGAAGCTGATAACCTTTCATGGTTACTTGATATATTAGCTGATAGACACGCAGCTGACGAGTACGCAGTCATGTGGGCTAGCCAACAAGAACTAGCCGGGCTGCACCCTCGGGTTCCAATCGTGAACCGCCACCACATTAGCTGTATAACCGCAAGGCTGTTTGTCGGATTAGGAAGAGGCGAAATCTTATCCAGTAAAGACACCCGTCATTTACTGTTAAAGACTTGGTTACAGCCGTTGATTGATGATTACAGCTGGCTACAACACGGGTGCAAGTCGTTCGATCGGAAGGTTGTGGAGGAAGGGATCGGAAGGACATATTAACACTCCCGCTCGAGGATCAGCAGATTGTCATGCTGGGGTGGTTGAGTAGTTTCTTGAAAGCAGGTGATAACTGTCCGAATCTGCAGAAAGCATTCGAGGTATGGTGGCGTAGGACGTTTGTTAGACCGTATACGGACCAAGGCAACTCACAACCGTTGGATTGACTTGTTTGTGGTTCGAACTTGAGCGAGTGATTGGAAGTTGTAGCGAATGTGTAATAGTGTGGATTTCGTTTATCGATTCGTGTTTAAGAACTGGAGCGTTAGTAATCGAAGTGTTTAATAATCGTATATCTATTGTATATGAGACTTTATAGTTTATAATTGTGTAAGTTTGAAAAATGGGGTCTAAGCATATGATCAACATGGAAGGAATGTGGTCCAGTTTGTAAGGATGTCTGAGCTGCAAATGCATGCGCACCCTTATCTTGTGGTCCTGACCCATATATGCCTCTATTATTCTTCCTTTTTCACCACATGATACATACGTAGATCAATCCCATATGCACCGTATTGATTTGATTTGATTTGATTTGATTTTTTATAAACAGTATAAGGCCGGGTTTGTATACGTTCATATACGACTTGTATGAAAAAGATAAATACACATTCCAACAGATTATGAGAAATTATGCAAGTGACAATTATTCTAATACGATTTTATCAAACCAGGGCAGTTATTTTACTTTAAAAAATCAGTTGCTAATCCTATCCGGTTTGACACAATCAAGTTTTAAGTAGCATTAACTCGACCCAAACCATGCAGCATCTACTTCCGTTGAAATCGAGTATTTTGTATCAACTAATTGGATGAATAATCCATGGTTTTAACTTTTAATTATTTGTCATACACGTGACCAATATTTTAAATTATTTGCCATACACGTGACTATGATGTTGGGCTAGGCCCACAAAGAAAGAGACATTGTTTTTTGTGAAGAGGTTTGGTTACTACATTCTTGGATTTTATTTTTATGAATATGGGGTTCAAAAAGAACGACAACATGATTTTACGCCATATAATCTTTTAATTGTTTACCTCATCGGATGTTCGACACGTTATTTTCATGTTAACTGGTTAGTCATACGATAAAATATGTTGAAATGGGGAATAGGAAGTTGTACAAGATTCAAGGTATTGGTGATGTGACTTATTATTTTTTATTTATTTCTATTAAACTGTTAGGTGATTTTATACGTATACCCATTGGTTATCGGGATACATTCATCTTCTTTAATTTATGAAAACTCGTAGATCGATCCTTCTCAAATTTAGCCCTATTACCGATACGCCTAGAAAGACAACTTATCTATGAAAACTCTTAGATAATTACCGACTGATTTGAAAAAAATCTTGTACTTTTTATTATCCGTACACCCTCGTCAGAGATCCATATGTGATATTTGATTGTTAGTATATTTTGAAAAATTATTTTTCTTTTGAGGTTTTTTTAAAGTGTCTCGCGTAATTACAAAAGCAACCAAATGTCTCAAAGTTATTATAATAACTAAAGACGATAAATTGAGCTAAATGCTTCAAAAACAATGTTTTTATACTTAAACTTAATAAAAAACTAATTATAAACGACAACAAATTTTAATATTAATTCTAGATCCTAAAACATGAAAATAATAATAAATACCTAACAAACTAAAGATAAAGATAAACTAAAAACAAAAATCATTAAAAAAATAATGTTATTCATAATTCTAGATAATCTTTATTCTGGATACCATTTTGTTACGGGTTCAACTCCTATGTTGTTACCCACATTAGTGTCCATGAATCATGATATTTTGTTGTCGGTGAAAGGCCATTAGTTTGTAGTATTGTACTGTATAAACAATCAAATTTATTTCATTTTCAATATATACATATTCAAATGTTAGCACAAAAATGCTTTTGCTTACCTTCACTACCAAGTAAAGCTAATACAACAGTTCGAAGTTTCCCTTTCAATGAATGTAACACTAGGCAAGTCCTGAAACTTGACGCAGAAATAACTCTATAAATTCCCATGGGTTTTAACTTTTAGGTTACACTCAGATTTTGACGTTTTAACAAGATATAGCATATATAAAAGATTCTTGATCTTGCTTTCAAAGACAGTTTTTTAGTTTTTTGTCCTGTTTGATGGACCTTACCAACAATTTTTACGCAAGAATTCTCATATATCTTCGTTTTTTTTTTTTTTTTTTATAAATAATGATTTAGAAATCAGCATGTAGTTGTAAAATTTATTGTTGATCCTCCATGTCTGATGTTAGAATAGTACACCACATTAATTCTTTCTTCTACAATACTACATACGAATTTAAAGCAAGTGTATTGTGACCTCGTGCTGACTCATGATACAATTGTTTCCCATAACCTTTGTTTTCGTTCTAAAATCTTTTGGGAATATGAGCTTCTTTTCTTTTGTATATATTTATGTGGAAATAGCACATTCTTTTCAAGAGGAAGAAACAACTCTTTCATAATGATTAAATTTGTAAAATAAGTTCAATATTTGAATTATATGATGATTTGTTTTAGCATTTAAAGCCCGATATGATATTTGAAAGATTGCAATAATTGTACATTAAAAATGGTCCACGCTTAGGGGATAGATGAAACTCATGTGACATAATGTCGATGGTTTCAATTGAGGAAGAGGGCAACACTAGTGACCATACTCATATCTTAGGGATCAAATTAATTAACCCCTCTCACGCTCAAGGGGGCAGTGTTCCACTATCGACGCCCCTATCACATTACTCAACCGCACTCCCTCACGGGAGTATAACATATAGCCTTCCGTCCTAGTAACTCAAGTAGCAATTCTTTTTTCTTTTGAAAACACAGAGTATTATAGTACATGACAATGTTGACTTGGTCATCATTTTGATTATATGCTTCTCAATATCTTTCATTGCTTTATATTTCTAGTAATATGCTTATAACGAGTTG